>CM065732.1:14781227-14848727 GCA_033310375.1 Conus canariensis
TCGATGACAACCTTTCTGGACAGAGTGCTGTCTAGGTAAGTGAACTTGTCCACCACGTTCAGTTGCTGTACAGTGATGTTGATGACTGGCTCAATGTATGTCTTTCCCGGGGCTGGCTAGTGGATCACTTTAGTCTCTTTCGTATTGATTGTCAAGCCGAAGTTGTTGCAAGCAGCAGAGAACTTGTCAACACTGTGTTGCATTGTGGCTTCTGAGGCATCGTTGAGGGCACAGTCGTCCGTGAAGAGGAAGTTATTGATAGTGTACGTCGATACCTTGGTTTTCGCGTGAAGTCTTCTGAGATTGAAGACTGATCCATCTGTATGACACTTGATGACGATGTCTACCTCTGCGTCACTGAATGTATCAGTCAACATAGCTGAAAACATGATGCCGAACAGGGTGGGAGCACGAACACAACCCTGCTTCACTCCGTTTGAGACTGGGAACGGTTCAGATGTATCGCTGTTGTCTTGGACTGTGGCCAGCATGCCGTCGTAAAGCTGGTGTACGATGGCAATTAACTTTCTGGGGCATCCGTACTTCGCCATAATTCTCCAAACCCCTCCCTACTGACAGTGTATAAGGCCTTGGTCAGATCAACATAGGTGGAGTACAGGTTGACATTCTGTTCCTGACACTTTTCTTGAAGCCGTTTGGCAGCAAACACCATGACGATGGTCCCGCATTCTTTCCGGAAGCCACACTGACTCTCAGGTAGGAGACATTGCTCTAGATGTGCATTGAGCCAGTTGAGTAGAACTCTAGCTGGGATCTTGCCTGCAATGGATAGCAGGGAGATTCCACGAATAGTTATCGCAGACCTGACAGTTTCCTTTGCATTTGTAGAGATGAATGATGGAGGCATCTTTAAGGTCTTGAGAAACTGTCTCGTGCTGCCATATGATCTGAAGGAGTTGGTGAAGTTTCTTCAGCAGAGCCACACCACCCTCTTTGTAGACCTCAGCTGGGATTGCGTCTGACCCAGGCGCTTTGCCACCGGATAACAGACGAATTGCTTTAAGAGTCTCCTCCAAAGTTGGTATAGCGTCCAGCGTCTCATCCATCGGAACTTGGGGTAATCGATCGATGGCTTAATTGTTGATGGTGGATGGGTGGTTCAGTAAGCTGTCAAAGAGTTCAGCCCATCTTTCTAGTGTACTCTCTTTATCTGTGATCAGCGTTTATCCACCTGCACTGAGAAGTGGAGATGAGCCCAAGATAGCAGGGGCGTAGACTTCTCTCAAGCCATTATAAATGTTTTTCATGTCATTCCTGTCTTTTGGCCCTGAATCTCATCAGCTTTTTGGCTCAGCTAGGAGTCTTGCATCTGGCACAGCTTCTGCTGGATGTTTCTGCAGATGTTTCTCAGCACTTCGTTCCTTGCTGTTGACTGTGGTTCTTTGATGTGCGCTTTGAAAGCACGAAGTTTTTCCTCTAGAAGCTGCTGGATTTCAGTGCAGTTCTCATCGAACCATTCCTTGTGCATCCTGGTTGTGGGTCCCAGACACTCCATAGCTGTGCTGTACACCGTCTAACGAAGTGCGGCCCATGCTGCTTCCACATCGTGGTCATTCAGTGTGGTGGACTCCAAGCAGGTTTCCGGGGTGTCAACAAAAGACTGTTTAGTATCGACGACCTTCAGCTTGCTGACATTCAGACGTTTTGGTGGTTTTACGCCTTGAGGACGTCTCTTGGGCTGGACATGAAGCTTGAGCTTGGAGACGATGAGGCGGTGATCTGTCCAGCACTCTGCGCCGCAATGGCATTCATGACCCTCACGTCCCGCCTGTCCCTCTTCCTCTTGATAGCATAGTTCATAAGATGCCAATGTTTGGACCGTGGGTGCATCCATGATGTCCTGTTGTAGGTAGAGAGGTGGAAGATGGTGTTCATGATCAGGAGGTCATACTCGACACATGTCTGAAGGAGAAGCAGACCGTTGCTATTGCAGTTGCCAACCCCATGCTTTTCAATCACGCCTTCCCAGGTGGTGCTCTCGCTGCCAGCTCTCGCATTAAAGTCATCAAGAATGATAAGCTTATCAGTGCTGGGAACAGTGGTGATGACGGCATTCAAGTCTTCTTAAAACTTGTCCTTGACCTCATTTGAGTTGATCATGGTGGGTGCATACGTGCTGACAATGGTGGCAAACGTTTGTCCTCGTGAGAGAGAGGGAGCCTCAGCGTCATCAAGCGATCGTTCACTCCTATACGTGGATCAACCAGCTTGCCAGCAAGTGTTGCTTTCACTGCAAATCCAACCCCAGCCTCACGTCTCTCATCAGGACCACGCCCACTCCAAAAGAAGATATAGCCTGTGCCTCGTTCACAGAGTTCACCCTCCCCAGCCAGCCTGGTCTCACTTATGGCAGCGATGTCAATCTCATATCTGGCAAGTTCATTTGCTATGAGGTTTGTATTCCTCTGGGGTTTATCCAAGCCTCCCTGTCAAGAAACGTGTGGACGTACCATGTGGCTAGGTTCAGAGGAGTAATTCTCGTTTTTCTTTTTACTGTCTTGTTTCGACCGCGGTTGCAGGGTCCTCGACAGCTGCAGTATGCTGGATAGGGTGATGTGGAGCAGGCAATTGTTAGGGCACATTTTCTAGCCCCTTCCTCATGCCATGGAGGTGAGCAGTGCTATCCTAAAAGGGCTGCTCAGTTGCTCAGGGGGGGGGGGGGGGGGGTGCCCACTGCCACTGCTGCTTCGATTCAGTGACGGCCGACCACATGGCCTGTTCCACCTGTGTGCAGGTCTGCGGCTGTGACTTCCAGTGTACCCACACCTGTCGCTTCGTCGCTCGCCCATCGCCACAGGACTTGGTGATAAAGGACAGGATGAAGGATGACTAATGACATGCGCTGTAACCTTGATTAAAGTGAGGAAGAGTTGCGCGTCGTCAACCTCACTCTCTCGTTCGAGACCACCTGTATCCAATAGCAAGACTAGATCGAGATGGTTGGAGATGGAGACGGATGCAGTGGATGACCTAGATCTTCTACGTGCCTCATCTAGCTCTGTGCACTCCACAGTGCGCTGCTGTAACTGCCTTTCTCTCTGTTGAACCATAAAGGTTTCTTCCGCAGAGTCTGCTGGCGTCCAGTCTTTGCATGCGTAGGTAGGCAGGCCCTAACTCATACTCACACCCCTTACTGCTGTGAACTGCAGCAGGGTGTCGCTCTCTTCCACCTTCACAGCCGTTGGAAAATTGCATCCTCACCCACCTGTTCTGCCGTTGAAGCTTGGTTGCCATATTTTTCATCGAGGCTGACTCCTCTACATCCGTCGTGTTTAGTTTGGGGGCTCGCGCTGCCCAGTTACCGTGGGTCACCTCTGGGAGGATGTGGTTGGAAACCATGCACGATCAGTCTTGATGTGAAAGAGGCTAGGCTGAGCCAGGGAACTAACACTGCAAGGATGCCCAGATGATGTCAGTACCTGTGCCAGGCAGCAGCTTCACACAGCGCCACAAGCAAGCAGAGCAAAGCAGAGCAGATCAAGTAAGCGTGTGTCTAGGTATGTACTCAAGGTGTGACCAGTGCGTTGGGCTAATGCGTAGGTCCGATATCTGCTAAATCGCAGCCATGCGACCCTCTTCCTCAGTTCTCTCATCTTAGTCCGTAATTCATTTATCCATCAGCTTGAAATTATGTGTTGTGCTGTCTCGAAACTTAGGAGATTGGTGTAGTGAATATGGACTAGTCCGCACACAGTGACACCTCCTTAATGAAGCAATAGCGGAACACATTTCGTATAATGTGGGCATGTGCATGACAGATTTGTCAACGCTGGGCCAATGATAGTTTGATACTGGTATACGCATTAAGAACGTACCAGTATTTTGCTAGCTTGGGACTACTTTCGGTTTGTTATGTAAATGGCAGTTTCAATTTGCTAATACGGTGCCAGGACTGGCTCAATACATTTGATGACTTAGTTGACTCATTCCTGGAGATACCCCTGCCATTGCTCCAACCTCAACTGGCCAGCCATTACCTCGCTCTCGACTGACTTTCTTCGGCCTCCTGGCTGGTCTGTTCCTCTGTGAGTTCTAGTCCACAGTATATTCAACATCAACGTACAACTAGAACTAGCATACATTTCTTGAATCAGAAAAGACGTTACAAATAAAAGGGAAAAACGATCAGGAAGGTGTTCTAGAGACCCTGGCAGGACACGTAATGGGTCACCGTGAAAAGAAGACATCATCTGTCAACACTCTATTATATCACCCAGGAAATGTACTCCAAGGTGATGACTGCAGTGTTTGTTGATGGTACTGTTGGAGCGTGGTTCCATACTTCCATTGGAGTTCACCAGGGCTGCGTTCTAGCTTACTTGTCTCAATAATCCTAAAAAGAGGTGTCAAGATCATGTCAGCATAATGGATGAATGAACGATGGGGGAATGATTGGGGATATAACCCTTCATCTTGCCATGCCAGCATAATGAATGAATGAATGAATGATTGAATAATGGGAGAAATGTACATATATTACACTTCATCTTGCGATGTCATGAATAAATGATGGGGAATGTGCATATATAACCCTTCACCTTGTCATGTCAGAATAATGAATGGTTGAATGATGGGAGAAATGTACAAAGATAACACTTCACCTTGTCTTGTCAGAATAATGAATGATAGAATGATGGGAGAAATATACAGATAAAAGACTTCATCTGGCCATGTCAGCATAATGAATGAATGATGGATGGTTTGGTCAGTCAGGTAAGGCCGGATAGCCAACATATGTTCTTTTGCTGGATGGTTTGGTCGGTCAGTGACAGACTGGTTAGACAAGTCGGGCAGTAACGTTTGCTTTGTGAGTTCATTTTTTTTTCCCTTTTTTTCCGTTTCATTCCACTGACCATCGTTCAGCGGCAGTCGTAGCAGGGTTTGCACTTGGCACTGTTGGCACAGTGGGTGTAGCTGACTCCTGGTGTTCGCACTTGTCACTGTTGGCACAGTGGGTGTAGCTGACTCCTGGTGTTCGCACTTGTCACTGTTGGCACAGTGGGTGTAGTTGGCTCCTGGTGTTCGCACTTGTCACTGTTGGCACATTGGGTGTAGTTCACTCCTGGTGTGCTGAGCACTTCTTTGGGATCTGTTCTCTCCTCTGACTCTTGTTGTCCTTTTCCTACATGGTTAGGCGATGTTGAAGTCCTATAGCCTATTGATGCTGTGCAGTGACTTCCCATAGACGTTTTAATAGAGTGTATGGTGTAGCTGTCATTCAAAGGTACATCCTTTTAAACCAGAGAGAGAGAGAGAGAGAGAGAGAGAGAGGATAGAGAGAGAGAGAGATAACCTTAAGCAGCAGCAGTATGATAGTCATCATCGCCGCTATCCAGATTGTTTTGATATTTTCTTTCCTCCTTCCATCACAGTATTTTGCATCCCCCGCATATTCATCAGTGATATTTATGATTCTCATAAGGCCTGTGAACAAGGACAGCTGGATTCTGTAATGATTTGCACTTTTCTTCAAAGCTAGACAAATGTATTTCACCATGTACTGCTGCAGCAGTAAATGTGTGGTTGAGGTTTCGAGTCACGTTCTTCCTTGCATTGTCTCCACTCTGCACAAGAACATCCTTCCTCAGAAACAGATAGCTGTCTGTTGCACTCCTTGAATGGCATGAATCTCGTTCACTCTTGAACTGAAAGCATGCATTTGCAGAGACAACATTACTCCACCAAAATAAAAGAAGAATACGAATACTGCATGTGATGATAACGAATTGGAATATGTTGCCATTGTCAGTTTGCTTCAGTTTCTAACACCAAAGGGAAATGGACAGTACACGGTTTTATGATCTGGCCTACAAATCAGACACGATCATGATTGTTCTTTTTCTTCTTGCATGCAGCACAGAGTAGGGATTGATTCTGTCTTTATTGTGCCACGCAGGTGAAGTGCCGGGGAGTGCAAACATTACCAGTAGCACGGTGTGACCCTTATGATGTGTACACAGTGTAACCCTTATGATGTGGACACGGTGTAACCCTTATGATATGGACATGGTGTGACCCTTATGATGTGGACATAGCATGACCCTTATGATGTGGACACGGTGTGACCCCTATATTGTGGACACGGTGTGACCCCTATGATGTGGACACGGTGTGACCCTTATGTTATAGACACGTGTGACCCCTATGATGCGGACACAGTGTGACCCCTATGATGTGGACACGTTGTGACCCCTATGATGTAGACATTCCAAAGCCAATGCTGGATGTTGATCTTTTCGTCACATCATCAGTGGCATTTTAATTTGATGCAGGAGCAGGTCATGTCCTGGGTTCGTGACAAGGACTACATCGAGTGTTTTCTATCCCGAGGGCCTCCACAATGCTCAATGCCTTTGCAGGGAACACACGTGATAGCAGGCACCTTCGTGCCTAAGACAGGTGCGAAAGTGGTGTTACATAAGCAGCCACAATCAATAGTCACCACGGCAATCGATGGTAACTAAGTAACGCACCCTACCTCACACACCCTTTCCTTCCCCCCACATGCATCAGTAACGAGACAGTGGCGGAATAAGCGTGCGTCGTTTAGTTCATGGTTTTATATCATTCTCGGGATTCTACACACATCTATATTTTCAAACCTGATCTCCATTCGGTTTCCTTTTTCCCTGTACAAATCCTTGTCTGGTCTTTGTCATGACGACGAACAAAATGTTTGTGAACAATCGTTTCCTCCTGCCAATTACCTTTTAAGTATTTAGTTCTACGCATCTAGCCATCTATCACACACACACACACACACACACACACACACACACACATCACATGAAATGAAAATGATACCATTTTGTGCTTGGTTTCCAATGTTCACAGTAACGTATAGATCCAGAGATCTACCAACAGTTATATTGACAATAACTATTGTTAAATGGCGATGAAAGTAAATGTACAACATTTTAGCAGTGTTTCCGTCTTAACCTTTTAAAACAAGAAATGTACCAGATCCCTACTCTCTCTTAAATATGCATGGTAATTACAGATACATATATAAGATATGTTTGACGGCTGTGTGACTGTACACTCACTAAATAAATGAAAATGAAACAACCTATTCACAGAATTTGTGAGCGAATAACGAATGAACAAAAGTAAGCCCAGAGATTAAGATTGAAAGTTTTGTCTTACGATTCAGATTCCGTCGCACTGTGGGCTTTCTAGTTTGTTTACAACAAGACAGCAAAGACGGACTTGAAATTAATATGACAAAGTATGTGATTGGATGTTTGTTAGAGGCTTAAGTAACAGAATTCTTTGTCTGCTTTTAAAAGTGAAAATATTCTGATGACTACAATTAGCTGGTCTCAGCGAGTCAATCCATTCCTTTCACATTCGTGATGCTATAGTTCAGAGCTGTCGTGATAATTCTACCCTCACGCTCAAAGAGTTACTTTCTGAACAGGTGAATCATTTGGTTTCACATGTTTGGATCCTTATCAAACTTATTAGAAGGAACCTTAAGCTGCCTCCACTGTTCTGTTCCGTGCAGAGACAGTTGAAGCCCTTTCCAGTTTAGAAACATGCTTTTTGTATTGAAAACGTTCATTCATTTCTTTTTTGCATGATACTATAGGCTTTACCAACATGAAAGCAAGAAACAAAGATTACATCGTCAGCAATAACCTTAATACAGAGGAAGATACCTAGCAACCCCGCACTTAATATTGTGTCTGTGCCTTCATGTGTGTGTGTGTGTGGGGTGTGTGTGTGTATATATATATATATATATATATATATATATATATATATAATGCTGAAGAATTAAGTAGTGGGGGAAACAAGCGCAGGTTAACAATTCTTCAGTCATTTCAGTAATGACATGGCAAAGGTTGGAACTTAAAAAAAAAAAATTTGAATATGAAGAAAATGGGGGGAATATATTATAAATTTGAGAAGCCCTTCACTATAGCTGCCTGAGGGAACCATCGTAATCCATCTCGAAGACACATTTATTTGTATTGCCTGCTCCTAGGCCTTTCGTCCACTGGATCGGACTCATCAGGGAGACACGGCTGATCTTGTCTGTGCTCTTGGTGTCAAATAGAGACACACCACAGTCCATAATTCTGTGGTGTTCTCACCACCAAGGGTTCAAAAAAAGAATCCAACAGCGCCCTCAAAGCAGCCAGTGAAGGGTAGTAAATGGAACAAAACAAAAGTGTGGAGAGGAAAAAAGTTGCTGAAAAACTAAAAGCATTATTCAAACAGTATAAAATGTAGGGGACAATCTTTGAGCCTATGCTTGAGGATCCATTCAAGGATACAAGGGAGATCAAAAGATATGGAACAGTCTAAGTGGTCAGCTCTGCTGTTCAATAACCCAAGCATTGTGAGTGGCTAAGAATTGTACAGAACAACCTTTACTTGGATCTCATAAGAGATGCAATCTCCCACTGATTGACCAAACAATATAATGCTGAACAATTAAGTAGTGGGGGAAAACAAGTGCAGGTTAACAATTCTTCAATCGTTTTAGTAATGACATGGCAAAGATTGGAACTTAAAAAAAAAAAAAAATTTGAATATGAAGAAAATGGGGGGAATATATTATAAATTTGAGAAGCCCTTCACTACAGCTGCCTGAGGGAACCATCGTAATCCATCTCAAAGGCACATTTATTTGTATTGCCTGCTCCTAGGCCTTTCGTCCACTGGATCGGACTCATCAGGGAGACAAGGCTGATTGTGTCTGTGCTCTTGGTGTCAAATAGAGACACACCACAGACATATATATATATATATATATATATAGTGTGTGTGTGTGTTGTGGTGTGTGTGTGTGTGTGTGTGTGTGTGTGTGTGTGTGTGTAAGAGCGTGCATGCGTGTGGGTGTGGGTGCGTGTGTGTGTGTGTGTTGTGTGTGTGTGTGTGTGTGTGTGTGTGTGCGCGCGCGTGCGTGAGTTTAAGATAAGGTAAACATTTCCATGTTAAATTGGTGCCAGAGATTAACATTATTATTATTATTATTATTATTATTATTATTTTATTATTATTATGTATCATTGTTATTATTATTATTATTATTATATTATCATCATCATCATCATTGTTATTATCGTTACATTATTTTCACTGATCTTGTTTTGGTTGTTATCATTATCATCATCGTCATCATCATCATCATCACCTTCATCATCATCATCATCGTCGTCGTCGTCGTCATTATCATCATTGTCAGACACCAAGCCACATTCTATATATTTGAGTCTAACCGACACATTACTGTAGTATCCTTTTAGTGTTCCATTAAAGACCAAGGAACATTGCTCTGAATGAATGTCGTACGAGTAGACTTCGTTCAGTGTCCCAAGAGCAATCATTGGAGAGGCCAGGCTCAGCCAGTCCTCTTCAGCTCTGCCATTGGTTGCTGGATACACAGCTGTGTGGGGCTGCTAAGAAAGTGGCGAACAGTCAGAACGGAGTTTGACATGGCGTGTGCAGAAGCAACTTGCTGAGCCCTCTCTGGAGTTTCAAGGCTACTGACCAAACCGGCTCCATGTCAGCACACGACCTCCTGAAATCTAGCGCTCTCTGGTGGAGTCCATCCAGGAGCAATCAGCGGCGTGGAGTAGCAAGCCAGCCCGAGATCCAAGACCGAGTTAGTGATTGGGCGTCGAGGGCTGGCCCTCAAAATCGGGCCATCGTCCGATCCGCTACAGTGCCGCTACCCGCGCCAGGACTTCGCTACAGCCAGGAACGACCAGGAGGATACGTCCCTACTGGTAGAGAGGAGACATATCTCCGAAGAGAGCCCTCCAGAGAGCCGGCGACCGTCCGTTCCAGGACCAGGCCAGACAGAGAGCGTCATGGTGTTTGACATAAAACACAGTGATGTCCTTCTCGGATCGCTGCAGAAACTATGAAAAGGGTCTAAGATTCAAGCCGTCAAAGCTTTAAGCCGTCAAGGCGCAAGTCTACAAACACCTATACTCGACGTCGAGTCACGAAGTCAGCGATCATCGTACGACGCTGGCGGTCAGCTTCGATGGAGAACAGGCCAGCGTTTTAGTATCTGTGATAGCAGGAGAAATTTCTGTTAGGCATCAAGATTATAATTGTAGAGACTGAGAAGCTCGTACTCAAGTTATGCGAAGTAGAGAATCAAGGTAGTAAGGAATCTTCTTTTCAGGGGACTGTAAAGAGATACGAATAATAGTACTCGAGACACGATTCTTCTTAACGTTCTTTATCCTCCATTCCCCTGACCAAGTCCCCCATATTTCCGGCAGTCCACATCCGGCGCTACAACATTCTAAATAATGATTGGTCAATAACATTATAATAATGCATCTCATTATTGTGCATCCCCCCCTCTTCAGGATAACAGAGTCTTCTTGAAACTCGCAGACGACTGTAAACTAATTTCAACACTTAAAATGAAATCAGGAAGTCCAACAGGTACTCAGATACGATTGCTGTTACGCAGTTCAACGTAAATTGTTCACTGCTTGACTCAAGAAATGTTTACAATCAAAGATCAGTCTCTTTGGAGGATTCACAAGTCTTCCCGATTTTATGTGCACACCAGACTCAAAATGTCTTTCACTGGCTTCAGGTAATGTTTGTGTCAGCTGCTGTTCATCAGGTGTATGGTCGAAAAGCATCTCAGGTTCTGGTTCTTGCTACTCTGCCTCTGGAGGTTCTTGAGGTTCTGGAACAGTCGATGCTGGATACGGGACAGCTGGCTGGGTTGTAGCTGAGTGTGGCTGGTCGTTTCGTCGACGCAAATGACAACAATTTCTTCTGTTTCCCCGTACTTGTTTGAACAGTGAATGACGACGACGTTGGAAAGTCCACAGCCACTGCCTTCTCGTTTCTAGGAGTTTTTATCCATGCCTTCACTCCTTTCTTCAGGTGTGGTAAGAGTTTGGTTCTGTGACGACGATCGAAGTTCATCTTTTTCTGTTGTTTGATGCGCGCATCAGCCTGCTGGAACACTGTGTGCGTGCGTACGTGCGTGCGTGTGTAAACTTTTGGGGGAAGTTGAGTATTTCAATGAAGGTAGAAAATACGGAGAGAAAAAAAAATGCAAAACTAAACATCACAAGTTTTGACAACTTATCCCTCCCCCTGGCTCTCCCTCCTCGCCATATCCATCTGGAGTTGTCAACAACAGTCTGGCGCCTTCAGCGCTGCACAACCAGCACAACTTACACTGTTCTGTGGACACTTGTCAGATCTGTCAGAACAGGCACCCGTCTTCCTGTGCAACAAGCCACCCAGGACTCCGGACAACAAAGAGTGACTTCATTGACTGTCACCTTGATTGCTGCAAGTATATGTTTTTTCCTTCTCACAACGCCGATACAAATAAATGTGTTTGTATATGACGATGTTGATTGGAATGACCCCATTCAGTACGGACAGTATATAGTCTTCCGTGCAGCCAGTGACGTCCTGTTGTACGCCAACAGCGCCGCTAACTTTTACTTGTATTGTCTGACTGGCCGCAAATTCAGAGCAGTTTCTGAACACATTTTAGATTTCCGGGCTATTCTTTACGACTAAATGTCATTTTGTGTCTGTCTGTGTCTGTGGTGTGTGTGTGTGTGTGTTGTGTGTGTGTGTGTGTGTGTGTGTGTGTGGTGTGTGTCTGTGTGTGTGTTGTGTTGTGTCTGTGTCTGTGTGTGCTCTGTGTTGTGTGTGTGTGTGTGTGTGTGTCTGTGTGTGTCTGTGTGTGCTCTGTGTGTGTGTGTGTGTGTGTGTGTTGTGGTGTGTGTGTCTGTAGCCTATGTTTGTGTGTGTGTGTGTGTGTGTGTGTGTGTGTGTGTGTGTGTGAGTACAAATTGTCTAAACAGTATAGGACATAATATTTGAACAGTTGACTGACTGCGCAGCCACTGAAATGAGTTATTGAAAAAATGAATCAGTCAACAGAATTCGTAGTAAATTTTGTTTTTAAATAAATAAATAAATAATCAATCAATCAATTAATTAAATGAATAAAAAAAATTTTAAAAAAACAACAAAACAAATCAATCACTCAATTATATGAAAATACATATGTAAGTAAACGATCCTACAGGATATTGTGTAAACCCCATTCAAACGATCCCGTGTATGCTTAATGACAATCTACATTGCCTGCATGCTCTTAAACACCAGGAACATTCTGATGCAACGACCCGCTTGTCTCAGGATGTGAGCATCATTCCTTTAACGTTTATGATTGTGCAGTTCATGGAGTTCGTGATATCACTGCATTGGCGCCCAGAGACATACAGGTTCAGAACCTGTGGATGATTCAGTCTCGCCTGTTGGCATCCTTGACAAACCAGTCACATGAAACTTTTTTCCCCTCTCCTCTTTTTCTTTTTCTTTTTTTTTTTTTTTTTTAAAATAAATATTTTTGGGTTCACATCCGTTTGCTGTCACATTCATTCGATTCATACGGACTGTGTAGCTTCAAGGAAGATGTGTTTCGTTGTTTGTGTGTGTGTGTGTGTGTGTGTGTGCTCTCAGATATCTTTTTGTCGCCGTTTTATTGAAGTGAAGATTTCCGAGTTGTTCTGCACAAACTCAGCAGGACAGCAGCATTTCTTTTAAATCAGTTGTCTGAAAACCAAAAGGTGTCCGTCCCTCTAAAGTGTGCGTTTCAACCACATTTCCAATTCTTGTGTTCAATGGTTAACAAAAAAAAAAAATAATTAATAACTATCACCATTAGAATTGTAATAAGAGAAATAAGTCATTAAAAGAACAATGTTGATGACAACGATAATGATGGTGCGGATGATGATAGTTACCTTATCATAACCATCATAATGGTCATAATAACACATTCGATTATCATCATAATATATCCATCATCATGATCATAATTGTAATGATGAAAATAACGACGGAGATGATGATGGAGACTATGAACAGTATGATGAGGATAATGATGATGATGAGGAGGAGGAGAGGAGGAGAGGAGGAGGAGGAGGATGAAGACGATAACAAGCAACGATCATGCAAAACGCTGGTAATGAGAAGCAGCTTCTTAATGTGTTTAAACAGAGCTGTGACATGCTTTTGTCAGTTCTGGTGCGAGTCTATTCCGAAAGAAGGCAACTATTGTTTGCTATCACCAGAACTGGTAAGTGCTGGCTATATAAGCCAGTTGGATACCTTGAATCTAGGATATATTGAATCTTGAACACCATCATATTCTTCGTTTGCGAAAACTGAACGGCTTTAACTTTGATGGCCTGTCCGGACATGGAAAAGATTTAGCTGATTCACTTTGTAGATGTCATAAATTGAATTCCATTGAAGAGGTTGTTCATTTTTTTTCTTGTTTGTCTCAAGTACCAGCCACTGTAGAAGATGTTGATCATAGTACTGCTATTTCATATTGTCTGACTACCAGTTTGCTTCCTCTATTTAAATTCCAGTGTACTAACCAGTGTCGAAATGTTGCTTATAGCCCAGCCGACCACAAAGGGTCATATCAGGGCTGTCACCGCGTTGAGGTCAACTTACAAGTCCTTCAACAAAAAAGGATTTAACATTTTTTTTTAAACTCAAAGCTTTGCAATGACTAGTTGAAATAAGGTTGATACAAGCAGATTAGGTTTTGTTTGCCTTTGTGCTGAATTAAACAACCCACGAAACCACTGGTCGCATTTTGAACCTACAATGCAAATCTCGGTCTTACTTGGCTATTGTGTCCCACCATAAGACCTGTCTCTGACCATCCCCTTCATGAAGTTAACATCTCTCTTTCCCACTCTTTCCTTGAAAGCCTTCTTTCTCCAAAAATGCTTTTCAGTGACTTTTTAGGACTTAAATGTAATAAGAACCAGAACTGTGTATTAGGCGTTGCACGAATGTGACGGTGTACTGCTGTATGTATTGTTTTGCACATGTTCTACCATAGGTCTTTTATTATTGTCATTTTTACTGTGACTACACACGCACGCGCACACACACACACACACACACACACACACACACACAGCACAGCACATACACGCACACACACACCACGCACACAGAGCACACGCACACACACACACACACACACACACACACACACACAGTGACAGAGCATATGCAGCACACACACACATGTGCGCGCACCGCGCGCGCATGCGCATGTGCACGCGTGCATACACACACACACACACACACACACACACACACACACACACACACACACACACACACAGCAGCAGCAGCAGCAGCAGCAGGTGTGAAAATACCATGATCAAGGAATAGACTAAAAAAAAACACAAAAAGCAAATAAAGAAGAATGCTTGATACAGTTTCTTCACAAATTTTAGTTCATCATATGACATCGGCATCATAAATCAACAACAAAGAACAAAGTTCATTTATTGCAACAGAATGGGAGTATTGGCCATCAAGATGCTCCTTCAAGGCCTGCTGACAAACAAAGCAAACAAACGAAAAACAACAACAAACTTGATCCAAACTTTCCTGAGAAACCAAGTCAAGGGAATAACAAGATGAAGGAACATTACCACATTGAACTCATACATTTTCATGAAAACACTGTCAAAAAGAAAAGTAATAACATTCAAAAAGAAAAGTAATATCATTCAACAGTTTTGGCATTTACTGCAGTCAAAAGGTCACTCCGATTCACACCACAATTCTGTGCAAGAACATGAATTCTTTGAACTAATCTTTCTCTTTCAGTCAAACATAATTTTTCACTCTTTTTTAAATTCATGATTTTTTTCTCTTATGAACAGAAAGCTCTGAGAGTATTTTCATTAACTCTAACAATCAAGTCATCAACAAGTGAATTCTTTGATACTTTACAATGACCAAAAATGATTACACTTTGAAATCTATATTTGTTCATGAATAGAATGCACAGTATTTCAGGCTTATTTAAACTGACAATAATTTTCATCAACAAAACTGAATTCTAATGCAAGTAACAGATCATTTCTGAAGCAAGCCTATGAACAGAGGGCATGCGGTATTCCAGTACATTATTCCACCACTGACTTCGTCATAATGACCTCTATGGTGGCCATGAATCCAATTGTTCATATTGAAAATTTTCCAATGAACAGAAAGTGCATTTTCTACACAATAAGCATTGGTAGTTTCAACAATCCAAAATTACCATGTCCTCATTCTATCTGACAAGAAACATTCAGTGTGTATGTGTGCGCACGTGCCTGGGGGGGGGGGGGGGGGGTTAAGTACCAAACACACACACACACACACACACACACACACACACACACATACATACACATACACTGGTCAAATCAAGGTGTACAGAGCGTAGTTCTTCAACACATCAAGAGAACTGTAATTTTATCTGATGCAACAGCATTCCATGCCCTCAAATCTGACTGTTTATTCACTTCTGACAATAACTTAAAATCATACCAAAAAAATCAAGAGTATGAATGTCCAAAACTTAAGTTCTGTGTAACCTCTCTCTCTCTCTCTCTCTCTCTCTCTCTCTCTCTCTGTGGTTGTATGTGTGTGTGTGTGTGTGGTGTGTGTGTGTGTGTGTGAACAATTTGTTGGTTTTTTTCTATACATAGCCTTTTTTCTGCAGGTCAACAACTGTGAAAAATAATATAAATAAAATAAATATATAAGTCCAATTATATGATGTAAGGTGAATTTTGAGATACAGCTGCCTCTTGTTCTGAGCTGGTTTCTGTTGTACTTTTTTCAGTTTCTTTTTTCTTCATTCCTTTCACCAACCTATCTTGGTACATTTTATGTGTGCCGTCATTTGTTAGGGCAAAAATACTAAATGAATGAATCGCTAATGCCCACTTTCTTTTTCTCTTTCCTCTTCCTCTTTCCTTCTCCCCAACTCCTCCTTTCCCTTCTTCCCTCCCCCTCTCTCTCTGTTCTTGCATTGCTTTCATTTTCGTTTATGTTACCCACAGAAGAGTGAAAAATACTACCCCCCCCCCCCCCCCCCACAACCCCCAAAAAGTATGGCCTCTTGTATGACAAGAGGTTTGAAAACAGCAAATGTCACATGCATAAAAACAAATATAATGTAATTCATTGTTTAAATGGTGTAAACATGAATCAAGAGAACGACAACTGCCGACACCAAATCTGTCGGGAGTGTTAACAATTTTTTTAATAAAAAAAAAGGTATGAAAACAATAACCCTATGGTGAAAGAACATGGTGACTAGAAAGAACAACAGAGATAATACTAGATTCTAATAAGATGGGTGGCATCATGCTAAAAAGGATGCTTCCTCAGCGGCGGGGGCAAAAGTCTGGAAATCTGTTTTTCCTATAGCACAGACCCCTAAACTCTTCAAGCTCTCTCTCTCTCTCTCTCTCTCTCTCTCTCTCTCTCTCTCTCTCTCTCTCTCCCCATGTGTACCCCCCCCCCCTTACTTTAATGGGCCCTGTAGCTGAAGGCAATAAATTGTCAATGCATCAAGCCTCTCTCTCTCTCTCTCTCTCTCTCTTTCACACACACACACACACACACACACACACACACGTCATGCTTCCTCAATGGCCACTGCTAGTCTGAAAATCTGCTGTTCCCCCGACACAGATCCTTAAACTCTTCATGGTCAATCTCTCTCTCTCTCTCTCTCTCTCTCTCTCTCTCTCTCTCTCTCTCACACACACACACACACACACACACACACACACAAACACACACATCATGCACACATACACATGCACATGAACGCATACACACACATATCATGCATGCACACACACACGCACACACACACACACACACACACGCACACACACACACACACACACACACGCACACACACACTTAAACAGATTCTCAAGAATCTTCTCCTTTCCTTTCCAGATGTTTTTCCTCTGCTTTCCATTTCTTCTCCCCCTCCCTTTCCGAACATCTTTCTTCTCTGCTTTCTATTTTTCCTTCCTGTCCCGGTTTCTTTCCTCTCTGCTTCCTACTTCTCCCTCCCGTTCCTGCTTTCTTTTCCTCTGCTTCCTACTTCTCCCTCCTCTTCCTGCTTTCTTTTCCTCTGCTTCCTACTTCTCCCTCCTGTTCCTGCTTTCTTTCCTCTCTGCTTCCTACTTCTCCCTCCTCTTCCTGCTTTCTTTCCTCTCTGCTTCCTACTTCTCCCTCCTCTTCCTGCTTTCTTTCCTCTCTCCTTCCTACTTCTCCCTCCTCTTCCTGCTTTCTTTCCTCTCTGCTTCCTACTTCTCCCTCCTCTTCCTGCTTTCTTTCCTCTCTGCTTCCTACTTCTCCCTCCTCTTCCTGCTTTCCTTCCTCTCTCTGCTTCCTACTTCTCCCTCCTGTTCCTGCTTTCTTTCCTCTCTGCTTCCTACTTCTCCCTCCTCTTCCTGCTTTCTTTCCTCTCTCCTTCCTACTTCTCCCTCCTCTTCCTGCTTTTTCTCCTCTCTCTGCTTCCTACTTCTCCCTCCTCTTCCTGCTTTCTTTTCCTCTGCTTCCTGCTTCTCCCTCCTCTTCCTGCTTTCTTTCCTCTCTGCTTCCTACTTCTCCCTCCTCTTCCTGCTTTTTCTCCTCTATCTGCTTCCTACTTCTCCCTCCTCTTCCTGCTTTCTTTCCTCTCTGCTTCCTACTTCTCCCTCCTATTCCCGCTTCCTTTCCTCTCTGCTTTCTACTTCTCCTTCCTCTTCCTGCTTTATTTGCTCTCTGTTTCCATCTTAATTCTTCTCAGTTTCCTGGCTTCTTTCTTCTCTCTGCTCCCTATAAGTTTTTCCTTTCTCAGGCTTCTTTCTTTTCTGTTTCCCGTTTACCCCTCCCTCCCTTTTCAAGCCTCTCTTCTCCCTGCTTAACGCTTCTTCTCCCTTCTCTTCCAGTCTTTTTTTGCTGCATCCAACATCTTCTCTCTTCCTTTCCAGATTTCTTCCTCTTTCCAGCTCTTTCCCCAACCCCCTCCCTGCCTGATTACTCTCCTTCCTCTGCTTCAACATGCAGCTCTTCCTTCTCTTGCATTTTTGTCTGGCTCTCTCCCCCACCCCCCACCCCCTTCCCCTTCTTCGCTTCAGACTATTCATCACAAGAGTCCTGTTCCTTCTAAGCCTTCCAGACTTCTCTCCCTTGTCACTCTTGTCATGTTCCCCAGACTCTCCCTTTCTCTCCATCACCTCATGATCTTCCACCTTCTTTCCTTAACTGTCTGTGCATCATGTCTCTTCACTCCCCTTCAGGCTTCACATCTTTCTGTCTGTCAGGCAGGAGAAGAAAGAAGGCGAAGAAGAATGAACTAGGTGTGATGTCAACGAAACATTTCAGGATCTTCTCCCGAGGCAGTAAACCTGAGCCCATGTTGTAGATGGCCACCAGCGTGTTGACACACACCCAGGGGGCGCTTTGCAGGAGGGCCAGGTCACTGCCAAAACAGCGGCTGAGGCGTTCATTGACCAGGGATGGGGGCACATAGAGGTAGGCGTGGAGAGACTGGGCCTGCTTGAAGAGCAGGAACCTGTCCTCCTGAGACAGTTCCGACACCACCTCTGCCCAGTTCACGTAAAGTCGTCCTCCCATTTCCAGACACGCGTAGCGACAACCCTCCCCATTTAAAATCCCCATCAGAACTAAGTGAGGGAGACCATAGCTGGTCCCTGTGTGTTGCACAAGGCTCTTTTTGTCCTGAAGCCGCTGCACATGTCTGCAGAGGTCATCCAGGACAACCCCCTCCACCGCAGAACTCTCCAGAACATCCCTCACTCGGCTTGCTTCACACAGGCTTGGATTCCCAGAGACTTCAGGCCAACCCTTGTGCACGTGACACGTCTGATGTTCTGAGCCATGACTGTACGTGATGATCACACAGCCATGGTTTTTGTTCTTGACCACTGTCTCGTGTCTATTGTCTTCATTGGTGTAACTCAGATTTTCCAAGTTCACCTTGTGATCGCCTGATCTGCACGTGCAACAAAGCCCTGTAGCCCTTTGCGATTTCAAGGATCCTGACTCCTGTTTTACTGCCCCTGGCTGTGATCCAGATTCTGTGTGTGGACTGGGTCCTTGAGTGACAGTGGGCCCTGCTAGGGGGTGACATTTTCCAGCCGTCATGACACTATCAGGTGAGCTTGGTTCTTGTTTGACGTCTGTTTCCACAGGTTCTTGTTTGACATTTCTTTCCACTGGTTCTTGTTTGATGTTGATTTTCACAGGTTCTTCTTGGATGTTCAATTCAACTGCTTCTTGTTTGATATTAATTTTCAACGGTTCTTGCTGGATGTTCATTTCCACCGGTTCTTGCTGGATACTTGCATCTACATTTTCCTTTTTCATATGGGCCTCTCTATTGTGATGCACAGATGTCCCGGACCTCTCATGAGAATACTGTGTACTGAGGCAGGAACTCTTGGTGCTCTGACAGGAAAAGTCTGTGTTCTGGTGGGAACTCACTGCCCTAGGATACATCATCTGACAGGATTTCTGGGAGTCCTGGTTGGAGTGGTTCTCCATGGAATGGGATGTCTCTAATTTCATATGTGAACATGGCCGTTGCACAGCCAACACCTTTTCCCATTGCAGAGGAGTGAGGCTGAAATACTCTGAGGCTTGGTCCCCTGGAGGCAGAGGCATGATCTTGTTCTCTGGATCCTGCACAGGCTTAACAAACACCACACTGCTGCTGGGTGCGTGGTAAGGGTCTGAGGAATCCTGTGTAGAGTGCCCTGTGCCTGACTGTACACTGCCCATCATGGCCCAACACCCTGCAGAACAGCCAGGTGGGGGTGTCAGGCATTGAACGGCCAGCTGGTGGTCCAGGTCCTGGGACCATCGAAAGGCCCTCATCCACGCGGACTGCACATGCTTCATGTTGGCCTCGTCTCTCTGCACTCTGTGGATAAAGGAGCTAGCCTGGGGACAGATGTGGCCTATCTTGTGCAGGTATATGGTCCTCTTCCTGTCCCCCTGACAATGCAGCAGCAGTCTCAGCAGCTGAACGCTGATCAGGATGCTGGCGGTGGACTGCACACCATCTTCACTCTGAGAGGTCTCCACAAACTTCCTGATCATCTCCCGCTCCCTCTCCACCAAAAGCTGCATGTCCCTGGACAACAGGGATGTCTTCAGGCTGAAGTGTTGCCTGGTGATCTGCTCCAGGCTGTTTCCTCTCAGGATGCCTGCCCTGGTAAGGTCCAGAAAGCTGAACAGGACCCGACCCCCTCGGTACACGCACATCACCAGTTTGTCCCCAATCACCGCCTGCCCTGCCTGCTCCAGAACGGTGAAGGAGGGCCCAGCTGTGTACAAACACTGCAGGAAGGAGTAGCTGGGGAACACGCACGCTTTGCGGTCTGGGCACTGACAGGCTTTCTGCAGTTGGTCCTCCAGCACAGGGTCTCCTCCGCTGTCAGGTGTCTGTTCTACCAAGCTGGTCATCAGCTCTGCCACACTCAGGTCACCATCTATTGTGGACACCACCAGCGCTGTGCTTTGACAGTCTGTGTGGATGGGAGTAGACTCATCCACAACTAGGGGCACTTGTGCTGCATGCAAGGGATCACTAAGTGCTGAGAACAGATATGGAGCTGCTTGAGATGCTGGAAGACGGGAACTTGAAAGAGCTAGAGAGCGAAGACGATCTCTGGCTTGAACTGAGATGGTGAGGTTCTTCTGTAATCGACTGACGGGCGGGATGTTCTGAGCAGCGCTGGAGGGAACAGGTCTCACTGGAGTGGACAGAGCAGAAGGTGCAGTGAGGCTAGGCAGTGAAAGGGAAGATCTATCTGACAGATCACCGACAGAACCGACAGACACTGAAGGTCTGTCTGACTGAGAAATATCAGAACTGATAGACACTGAAGGTCTGTTTGACTGAGAAATATCAGAACTGATAGACACTGAAGGTCTGTTTGACTGAGAAATATCAGAACTGATAGATACTGAAGGTCTGTTTGACTGAGAAATATCAGAACTGATAGACACTGAGGATCTGTTGGACAGAGACTTGCCAGAACTGATAGACACTGAAGGTCTGTCTGACACAGGACTGACAACTCCGCTGTGCACTGAAAGAGGAGATCTGTTGGTCTGGGTACATCCTGCATCCTGCGCCTCCCCAGAACACACATCAATGGCATTGGGGGAGGACTCCACCAGGTCCACAACATCCAGCAGGGATGTCTGTGAACTTTTCCTGTCCTCAGCATTTGTCCTTGATGCCAAAGCAGGTCCTGTCACCTCTGAATCTGTGAGGTCCACGACGTCTGAAGCCAATGATGCTGAAGGACCAGCAGTCTCCACGTCTGTCAGATCCACAATGTCTGAGGCAAACATCGGTGCCACAGAGGCAGCGGTCTGCGGTATGGGCTGGGATCTGGCCCTGCACCTGCGTTCCATGGGGCAGGAGTGTTTCCACAGCTTGATGTGGAACTTGCTGGTGGCCAGCTTGTTGAAAGCCTCTTGGGGGTGCTCCTTATACAGGGCAAGCAGGCGGTGGAGTTCAATCAGCCCGAACAGGTCCTTTTTGAGCAGCCTGGTGAAAGGCAGGGCATTGAGGAAGACTTGTTCGTTCTGCAGCATGTAGTTGCAGGGCTTGCTATAGTAGTCCGACTCCACCAGTCCCTTCGACTTGAGTTCCGCCAAACTGATGTAGAAGCCATCCATACGCTTCCAACAATGCAGCACATGTCCATGAAAGGTCATTTGGGTCACATGATTCAGCTCTACCCCATCGAACTGCAAGAACCTGTGATCATATGTGCACACAAAGATTCAAGAACACAGTACTCAATCACTGCATGCAAAACAGAAACAAAACAACAACAAAACAGAACAAGACTGACCAATGGGCATGCCCAGCAACATCAACAATGAAAAGCAAGAAAAGCAAATCATTTGACCACCAAATTTCATCAGAATGTTCAATGCCATGAACATATACATGATAAAGTGGAGAGTACTTACATCAACAAACTGATAAATGTAGAAATAAAAGGGGAAGTATGTGTTCGGTTCAACACAAAAACATATACAGGATACAGGGAAAGGGGTGTTGGGGAGGGGAGGGGAAGGGGGGGTGCACACTATCAATACAACACAACAACACATACAGGATACAAGGGTAAGCACACTATCAATTTAGCAAAACATTTTACAAACACATTGAAACAGAAAAGAACATGGAGGGAAGGGAACACTCAACAGAAATTTGAAGGTTATGCACAGACGCAAAACAACAGGTACAGTTCAGGGTATACACGCACCGGGTAAAGTCCAGGGTATACATGTTTTATTCACACACATCCCCCCCCCCCCCCCCCACCTCCCCTCTCCTGAAAAATGTTTCATTTAATGCATCTCTCTATACACTGTAGAGCTTTAGCTCACAGTGTTATAAATGAATGATTAAATGACTTCAACTCTGCTTTATGCCCAAACATTCATTTCAAAGAATAACAATCATCCACTAGGTGATCTTTTTTTGTACTCCCAGTTCTTATAGAACAGGGAGTACTTTAGAATGGGAACGAAGAAATGCTGTCTGTGTGTCTGTGTGTCTGTCTGTCTGTGTGTCTGTGTGTCCGTGGTCAAAATGTGTTCCACTTGCTCCAGACAAAACTACTGGGCCGATCTTTCTGAAAATTTGTAGGTATGTTCATTATGGGCCACGGATGATGCCCAATGTTTTAGTTTACCGCTATAGCCGTTACTAACGGCTGTAACAGCCTGTAACGGTTTTTCTTCTTTATGAAATATCTCAGAAAGTACTTGGCCAATTTATAAGCGGTTTGGATGATCTTGTGACAAATCGGAGCCTCTGTCCATATGTAAGTGATGTAATGCTGAAAATGGATTAAACAACCGTTAAAAACCGTTATTCTGCCGTTATTTCTTATATATAGATGGATTTTAATGAAATTTGGTATATAGAAAGGTTATCACACACAAACGGCACTTCTATACAGTGTTTCAAAATTTGACCGTTAAAAACCGTTATTCTTGACATATTGTCGGATTTGGATGAAATTTGATATGTACACAGGCTTTAGCCCAGTGAGGACTAAAATACCGGTTTCAAAAGTGTACATCAGTTATATAACTGTTAAACCATTATTTTGCCATTATTTTTTTTATATATTGGTGGGTTTTAATGAAATTTTGTATATAGAAAGGCTATCACACACAAATGGCACTTCCATGTAGTGTTTCAAAATCTGACCGTTAAAAACCGTTATTCTTGACATATTGTCCGATTTGGATGAAATTTGGTATGTACACAGGCTTTAGCCCAGTGAGGACTAAAATACCAGTTTCAAAAGTGTACATCGGTTAAACAACCGTTAAAACCGTTATTTTGCCTTTATTTCTTATCTCACAAAGCACTTGGCTGATTTATAAGCGGTTTGGAAAACTGGGAGTACGTTTATATGCTTCGCATCTTGTTTCTTTTTTTTTGGCTTTGTTTTGTTCATAGCTTTTTGTTTACTTCCATGCCCTCCAAGAAGCATTGTTCCCAAACCCATTATTTTGACAAGGCTATGCACATATTTATCCACAACTATTTTGTGACTGTCACAATGCAAGAGTTAAACTAAGAATTACAATGTCACTCCATCAGTCAACCTACTTGTACTCATTTAATTCTTCACCTATCTGGCTTGGTACTGATCCAAGCAATAAGCGGTCAATCTACTTTCCATTACCGCACTGGTTATATGGGAAGTGTTCAACATTAAGATGGGGGCATTTTGACCTGGTACCTTTAATTCTAGCAACTTCCATTTGCAATACATCAAGAAGGAGACAAAAGTGTGGGCTTTTTCTTTCCTTCGACTTAAATTGAACATGACTTACAATAAGTAAATGTAACAGAGATGGTACATTTATTACGCTCATGGATGATTCAGCCATTGGTTAAGATCGTATGACCATGACTGACATGTATACAACCTTAGGTGGTAATGACAGAGGTGATTCAAACTCAGTGAGTCAGATGTATTGTGCTGAATCCATGCAGTGCAGGTAAGTGATCACAGCGACCAGTCATAAACATCAGTAAGACACAGACACATGAACACCAAACTACCCATAAGACTATACTATGCAAAGCAACACACGACAACACAACACAGCACAAGACAAAAGAGACAACTCAGACCTAAATTTGTGGAGCTCGGTGGCCAGGATGTTGCAGTTGCAGAAGGGCTGGGCCACGTCCTGAAGGCTGAAGAGCTGGATGGTTCTCTTCAAGGCGTCGTTCAGGGACTCGTTCACATGCTTCAATGCTGGCGGTGTGCCCCCTCCACCATCGTAGTACATGGTCGTCAAGACCAGCTCCTGCCCACCAGAGAGACTGACCCTTTTTTTTAAAGTTGTATTTCAATACTTAATGCTTTAATGACTAGTCACGGCCTTTGCCTGATCTTTCTAGCTTGAGTCTGCCCCCAAGAAACTTCAAGAAAACTGGGACTTGAATCAAGTCGAACTACCATATAGTTTTGAGTGTAAAATTAAAACAAAAACAAAAAATAGAGTACAAAATTAAAACAAAGGATGTGGCTTTTCACTACACTGTAACATTACTGCACTATTTACTTTTGGCTGACATCTTGGCAAAAGGGAATAATCTTGCGTTTTCACAAACATATACTATGGACACTTCCTACATGCAACAGAAATTACAACTTTCTTATGTAAACGACTGAAGATGGCCCACCAGTGACCAAAAATCATTCATTAGCCAAAATCATGCACACAAAAAAAAAAGAAAGACAAGACAAAGACAGAAAATACCCACACTCACAGTATCTTCGAGAAATTTTTCCATCTAAATTTGCCTTTAAAAAAAAAAATTTCCATCTAAATTTGCCTTAACCCGTTCGCTGCTTGAAAATGTTACAAACAAAGGCTTTCCCAGTGCCAGGGAAATCTAATGATTTGGGGGTAATAATTAACAAAAAATTCTAGCTCAGAAACTACAAAAGATATAACAATGAAATATATATGATTTTTGAAGGAAATTGAATGAAGATTTTGAATCTGGGCTTCTTTTGTTTTAATTTTGATAATAAAAAAGTATTTAGGCAATTAGATTTGGATACATTTTTTTGCACGATCAAAAGCATATGTATTTACCACTACATCTTCACATCCAAACAAGAACACAAAGCAAAAAAGTTGAAAATAAAGTTTGTATTGTCACACTACACCTGTAAATGAAAGTAAAACAGTTTAGAAGTCTATCAAGACGCTCACACTCTATGCAGACAGGTCAGTCCACGACCACGCCCCCCTCTCCCCACCACGCCCCCTTGCTGGACTTCAACCCTCTCTTTCACTGCTCTTCTTCCCCTACCTTTCCCTCTGCCCCGTGCCACGCCGCGAGCAGGCCGCGCTCCCCTCTCGCGCTGACTACCACGTCACTGACCACTGGCACGCAGTGCAGAGTACACACTAGGCGAGCTCGTTCGACGCTGGCAAACCAGTCAGCTGAACACACACTGAGGTCACACAGCCCGACACAATAACTGACGAATACGGTTGGCAATTCCATCACTATCATCATCTCACCTTCATGCTCGAGTGAGTCGTTGAATAAAAGATTATTGTCTTTGTCAAAAATCATTAGCAGAGCCTGCTCAGCTGTGTAAATACGTTGATTTGGTCGCTGCGCTTGTCGAAGGTTGCGCCGCCATCTTTGCAAGCCAGACGAAGTGCTGGCTGGTCATCCAGTCAGTGATGAGAATAAATGGGCTTTCCCCTCACGTGTGGTCATTTACATATCATTTTAATACTACAGACATATAAGGCTTACTACGCACACTCTATTTAAGTCCGTTGATAGAAATAGTAACGAATGAAAATTCAAGAAAAATGCATGACGTCAGTGGACGGCCCATAGGCACTGGGAAAGCATTTTTAATGCGGCGTCAGCTGACGGCTTAAAGGCACTTTACGGGTTAAAAAAAAAATTTTCCATCTAAATTTGCCTTAAAAAAAAAAAAAAAAAAAAAAGCAACAGCCATTTGAGAAGATAGTGGTTTCTCCTTCTTCATTTTCACTGTCCTAAATGTTGTTTGCTTTTGTCTGAAGAAGACTCAAAAGGCCGAAATGCATTGTATTTTGTCCTGTAATCTGTGTGTCTGTGTCCTTGGCAGTAACTAGCCATTTTTCTAATTTTTTTTAAAAAAGCAAATAGGAAAAAAATAAAAACCTTGGAAAACATTTTAAAAAAGCACTAGAGAGCTAACTATACTGCAACAAAAAAACCTGCACACTGGAAGTTTACCTGAAGCAAACATGACTTTTATACTTTATGCCACATCACAGCTTGGCAGCCAGCCAGGCTCAAGGGCCACGACTCCTGTCCTGGCCTATCACTGATATGTTACTGGTTGTCTCCCATCCTGACACAAACTTCCGGAAACAATGCTTTTAGGAAGAGAACTAAATGCTGGGCTGCCTTTTCTGACCTGATAAACGATTTCCAAACATGCACTTTCCATGGCATTACTCTGTGTGTGTGTGTGTGTGTGTGTGTGTGTGTGTGTGTGTGTGTGTGTGTGTGTGTGCATGTGTGTGTGTGTGTGTGTGTGTGTGCATGTGTGTGTGTGTGTGTGTGTGTGTGTGTGTGTGTGTGTGTGTGTGTGTGTCTGTCTGTCTGTCGTCTGTCTGTCTGTCTCTGTGTGTGTGAGTGAGAGTGTGTGTGTGTGTGCGCGCATGTGTGTGTGTGTGTGTGTGTGTGTGTGTGTGTGTGTGTGTGTCTGTCTGTCTGTCTGTCTGTCTGTCTGTCTGTCTGTCTGTCTCTCTGTGTGTGTGAGTGAGTGTGTGTGTGTGTGTGTGTGTGTGTGTGTGTGTGTGTGTGTGTGTGTGTGTCTGTGTGTGTGTGTGTCTGTCTGTCTGTCTGTGAGTCTGTGTGTGTGTGTGTGTGTGTGTGTGTGTGTGTGTGTGAGTGTGTGTGTGTTTGTGTGCGTGTATGTGTGTGCGTGCATATGCTTGCTTCCAGAAATGTGTATATGTGAGAGTTAGTGTCTGTATTCCACACACAGTGCAAATGTACTCCCTAGGTTGGGTTGTACATGTTTATGGACATCCTAATTACCTTACATACGCTCACTAAAGTATCTTTGTCTCTTACTGATTTTATTCAATGATATATCCAAGTAGATGCACCCCCCTTAGGTCCTTTGCAGATGAAGTACTCTGCAAATTTTCTTTGCTGATGTTTGTTCTTATCTTGTCACTGACTTTAGGGAGGTGTCCATATAGCTCTTCGTTAGTCATGTACTGCTTCCAAGAGACATTTAATGCCATCCTCAACATGTGCGTGTGTGTCTCATCAAGACTCTTCTCCATCTGCTTTGTTAAGGTCCACGTTTCCGAGGTGCAGAGCAACACAAGACTCGACACTGTATGCAACATCCAGAGGAGGTTGGTTGCTTCACAACTTGTACTGTGGTAGCCCACTGGAGGGAGAGCAAACAGGGGAAGGAAGTCAACAGACTTCATTGATCTTCTCAAAAGGGACACTGGCCTCGAAAACATCGATGAGATCAAGGCAGCTATGTTGGACAGGAGCAAGTGGAAGGAGTACGTCACAGAGGCTGGATCAGGAGACAGGCCTAACTAACTGATGTTTGTTCATCTCCGTCCACCCAATAAACCTTTTTCTGATGGCAACTGCCTACTTGTGGAGCCACCGCAAATGAGTGGCATCCTTCCAGCAACAGTTGGTAATAGCAAATGCTCTATCACAAACTACTGCTAATACCACATACTCTTATCATCACAAACTATTGCCAATACCACATACTCTATCATCACAAACTATTGCTAATACCACATACTCTATCATCACAAACTATTGCTAATACCAAATATTCTAATACCAAATACTCTATCACAAACTATTGCTAATACCACATACTCTATCACAAACTATTGCTTATACCAAATGCTCTATCACAAACTATTGCTAATTCCAAATACTCTATCAGAAACGATTGCTAATACCACATACTCTATCACAAACTATTGCTCACAGCAAAAGCTCTATCACAAACTATTGCTAATACCACATACTATATCACAAACTATTGCTTATACCAAATGCAACATCATAAACTATTGCTAATACCAAATACTCTAACTACTGCTAATACCACATACTCTTTCATAAACTACTGCTAATACCAAATGCTCTATAGCAAACTCTTGCTGACACCAAATACTCTACCATCACGAACTATTGCAAATACCAAATTCTATCACAAAATATTGCTAATACCACATGCTCTGTCACAGACTATTACTAATACCAAACATTCTAATTTCTATCACAAACTATTGCTAATACCAAATACTCTATCACAAACCATTGCTAATACCACATGCTCTGTCACAAACTATTGCTAATACTAAATATCTCTATCACATACCATTGCTAATACCAAACACTCTATCACAAACCATTGTTAATACCAAACACATTATCAAAAACTATTGCTAATACCACATACTCTGTCACAAACTATTGCTAATACCAAATGCTCTATCACAAACTACTGCTAATACCACATGCTCTATCACAAACTATTGCTAATACCAAAAATGCTCTATCATAAACTACTGCTAATACCACATTGCTCTATCACAAACTGTTGCTAATACCAAAAATGCTCTATCACAAACTACTGCTAATACCACATTGCTCTATCACAAACTACCGCTAATACCACATGCTCTATCACAAACTACTGCTAATAGCACATGCTCTATCACAAACTATTGCTAATACCACATACTCCTTCACAAACTACTGCTAATACCACATGCTCTATCACAAACTATTGCTAATACCACATGCTCTATCACAAAGTACTGCTAATACCAAATCCTCTATCACAAACTACTGCTAATACCAAATACTCTCACCAACAACTCCCAAGTGGCATGGGCAGCCCCCAACATTTTCCAGACAAGTTTTATTCCCCTTCATGCCCCTCATTGGCACAAAAGCCATACTGCTCACACCTGCCAACCCCCACCCCCACCCCCAACAGCCACAGCACATACCTGCATATGCACGTACACACACATGCACACATGCATACACACACAATCACACACATGCATACACACACACAGCAGACATGTTCTTCCGAACATGTAGTGGCATGCATGCTCACTCACACACACACACACACACACACACACACACACACACACAATATATATATATATAAACACACACACACACACACACACACCACACGGAGCAGACCTGTTCTTCAGAAGATGTCGCAGCATTGTCAGAGGAATCCTGAACGATCATGGCAGCAGGCTGATGCTCTCCATCAGGCCGGGGGTAGCCTGGCACCTTGTGTAGCTGGGTGGTTGGGGGCGTCACCTGCAACACACATCACCCTTGTAAAGCTGGGTGTTTGGGGGTTGGGGGGGGGGGGAGTGGAGTCACCTGCAACACACATCACCCTTGTAAAGCTGGGTGGTTGGGGGCATCACCTGCAACACACATCACCCTTGTAAAGCTGGGTGTTTGGGGGTTGGGGGGGGGGGGGGGAGTGGAGTCACCTGCAACACACATCACCCTTGTAAAGCTGGGTGGTTGGGGGCGTCACCTGCAACACACATCACCCTTGTAAAGCTGGGTGTTTGGGGGTTGGGGGGGTGGGGGGAGTGGAGTCACCTGCAACACACATCACCCTTGTAAAGCTGGGTGGTTGGGGGGGGGGGGGGGGGGCGTCACCTGCAACACACATCACCCTTGTAAAGCTGGGTGGTGGGGGGGGGGGGGAGTCACCTGCAACACACACCACCCTTGTAAAGCTGGGTGGTTGGGGGGGGGGGTGTCACCTGCAACACACATCACCCTTGTAAAGCTGGGTGGTTGGGGGGGGGGGGGGAGTCACCTGCAACACACATCACCCTTGTAAAGCTGGGTGGTTGGGGAGGGGGGGGGAGTCACCTGCAACACACATCACCCTTGTAAAGCTGGGTGGTTGGGGGGGGGGAGGGGGGGAGTCACCTGCAACACACATCACCCTTGTAAAGCTGGGTGGTTGGGGGGGGGGGGGGGGGAGTCACCTGCAACACACATCACCCTTGTAAAGCTGGGTGGTTGGGGGGGGAGTCACCTGCAACACACATCATCCTTGTAAAGCTGGGTGGTTGGGGGGGGGGGGGGTGGAGTCACCTGCAACACACATCACCCTTGTAAAGCTGGGTGGTTGGGGGGGGGGGGGGGGGGAGTCACCTGCAACACACATCATCCTTGTAAAGCTGGGTGGTTGGGGGGGGGGGGGGGGAATCACCTGCAACACACATCACCCTTGTAAAGCTGGGTGGTTGGGGGGGGGGGGGGAGTGGAGTCACCTGCAACGCACATCACCCTTGTAAAGCTGGGTGGTTGGGGGGTGGGGGGAGTCACCTGCAACACACACCACCCTTGTAAAGCTGGGTGGTTGGGGGTGGGGGTGGGGGGATCACCTGCAACACACACCACCATTGTGAAGCTGGGTGGTCACCTGCAACACCCATCACCCTGCTGTCGCTCGTTGGCCTGGTGGAGACCGCTCCCTTCAAGAAAGCCAGGGGATTCCAGATCCGTGGTTCCAGCCTGGACAGGAGCGGGTTCTCTTTTCCATTCCTAAACCTTTCATGATGCTCTCTAAGGGTTAGTCTTCAGGATGACAACATGAACAGTGCTCCCAGGTGCAACATCAGAGCTGCCAACCGCCTGAAGAGACTTGACTGGAATGTTTTTGAGAACTGAGAAGAATTTCTGACAGTTGAGAGGAATATATACACTACTGCACCCCCCAAAAAAAGAAAAGAAAAAAAAAAACAGTGACATTCCAGACACTTTATTTTCTTTCCTTCTGTCAATTGCTTTCATGGAATCACTGTCTCAACCAATTCATTGATGCTCTTTTACATTTTTTTAAGCATGCTGTCACTAACTTCCTCTTATGACTTAGGTCATTTTTGCACTTAAGAACCATTAGTGCCTCTGTAGTGTCTTGACCCAAGGATGGATGAAAATCTTAAGGTTCTTCCTGACAAGGCTGAACACTTTCACAGGCCAAACTGCTGACCAGGATCAGCAGCACTCCCATCATGACAGCAGAAAGCAACCTGAATCTGCACTTCTGTTTTAAAGTCTTTTTCTTTTCTGCCTCAGGGTTAATCTGTCCAGCAGGTCGTTTCAACAGGATGGGGATGGAAGACGCTGAACCAGAAGCAAGTTTCCAAACAGCTCTTTGGCTAAACGAATGGCAGATGTGCAAACTCTGCGAATAAACAAACTTTCCATTTTCGGGAGAAGAATGTTTTTACGTCAAGCAGAATGACATGCGTTTGAGCATAACGAATTCCGCCGAAAGTGGGATGGCTGGCAGCTCTGAACTTGCATGTGTTCATGTGTGAGCAATGTGCCTGCAAGGGAGCTTACCCTGGTTAAACCCTGTAGAAAACATCAGTAGGTGAGCAAAAAAAATTTTTTTTAACGAATGAATAAATAAAATAAAGAAGGTATTATTAACATGTGGTGTTCTCTGCCATTTCTCAAACTGAAGAATGACACGGTGTGCAGCATTGCTGAAAACATGGTAAAATACAAATCAACACTCAAAAGATGGTACAAAGTATAATGCTTATTTAAAACAAGACATATCAGACAAATCCATCCACAACAAATATGTCTTTTTTATAACATTACAAGCAGTCTTTTTTTTTTTAATGCAGAAAACAATACTCCCCAGACCGCACCCAACATGAGTCAAAGAAGATGAGCACTGTATTGTATTTGTTTGAGAATGTCTCACACATGGTGGGCTCAATGTGAACCAATCAATCAACTGTTACGCAGTTTTTCCTGAAATGTAAAAACAGCTTTGTTTGTGCCAATGAAGCCGCTGGTTTCAATTGTCCATATGAGGCATGGGTTAACCAGTTTCTCCACAACTGTGCATACACAACTTGCTGATGCTGAAGAACATCAGGAGTCATCAGGTCTTGACATGGTTTTTTCTTCTTCTTCTTCAGTGTTTGACAGCTACGCAGCTACAGCCGGACTCCAACGGTGGCAGCAAACTCGGCCGTCCGGCAGAGGTCACTAGCAGTCCCCCACAGTTTTGTCTTGAGGGCCAGGCTCGCACTCGTCTCTCATCACTGAGGGGACAGTCCTGGAGGACATGTGCTTTGACATAGTTTTGAAACAGATATAATTCGAACCTTCCTCCATGAAGGAGAAAAGAATTTGCTTGCCCAAATCAGATTGGAAGTTTGAATACAATACGAAGAGTTTTCTAAGAGATATTTTGTCAGAGTATAGTATTTTGTCAGCTGAAGCTGAAGAGTCACTACAAGTCTGAAGGACACACACAGGTTCATCCAGACAGTAACGAGCCTTGTGAGCTTCGTAATTTATCTGATGAAAACTTGTACGGTGTTTTTTTTTCCTTCATGACTTTCGGTTCATAAATCGCCAGACTTCTTTGAAAAAATTACATAGGTTTGAATAAACTGAAATTGTACATTTGGTTCAAAGTGTTTGACTATCAAAAATGTATCTGTCAATTTTACATGGTGCACAGAGGGAGCAGTGTTGTTCTCTTTGATTACCATGATGATCTTTTGTACCCTTTGAGGAGCCCTGATGTGGCCCTTTGCGGTTGGCTGGGCTATAAGCAACATTATCTTACCCTTTGAGGATACTTCAGAATCAAAGGACAAACTTTTTTCTTGAGAGACCTCTGCCCCCTGGATAAGAGTTTCTAGCTTTAGCTGTGAGCATAGGGTACATTCTCATATTCAGTGGGGACGACTGACAGAAAAGCAGCTGCTGAGTCTTTTTCCTCTCATCTTTGGTCTTGTGACAACCGGTTTAAACCCGGGAGTCTGGGAAGATTGTGATCAGCTTGTGGCCTGTGGAAATGTAGACTGATCACAGTCCAAAACAACTTGAGTGATAGCTCAAGGACAGTCTTAATTAAAGACCGTGTGTTTATCTGCATCCTTTCTGAATGTAGCTGTGAACTGATTTCACTTGAGACCCTTTACAGTGAAAGCATTCTGGGCAGGGTTCTCATTCTAATGTCGTTAGAATACTGAGGAAATGGTCAGTCACGTACATCACCATGCACTCTCAATTCTAAAGCTAACAAGGGATCACCTACTGACTGATCGATGCCTGTCAGCACACCAGAAGCAACATAGAAACTGGTGGAACAACAATTTAACTTACATTGCACTGGCTAAATCTCCTATGACTTAACCCTGTGTGCTGACCATTTGTACGGATTGTGGAAAAAATCGGCAATGAACATCATGAAATCTTTCGTCTTTGCTACAGACACTTACAAGATATGCTGCAATTTCATCCAGCTGGTTGATATAAAGCAACTTGCTGGCAGTGAAAAATATGGCACTTTACATTAGCTCCACTGACATTCTCTGCTCGATGAACAAACGTGACAGGCTGAAACTGAAGTCACTGCCAGATTCACTAAGGGTCTAAAGATTATTGTCACCATCGTTTCTAGGCCCACCAACAGCCAAAAAAAAAAAGAAATGGCCAAAAGCAGTTCAAACATATTCTGAATTGTATAGAGTCATATTTCCATGCTATTGTTTGCTGTGTGCTTCAGTATTTTGACTGACCAAGCAACATCGCCATTTTCTTTCATGACCAGCAGCACACAGCGTCAGGTGCACTCAGAATACAAGCACACACACACACACAGCTGAATGGAAGCGAAGTCATCTCAGCTCATGGTACACATATGCTAATTAAAAGTCAATGAGAGCTGATACAACAGTGCCATAAAAACAGTGTCTAGTGAACACTGCGAAAAACCTATATTGGATAAATGAAAATTGAAGGATAAAACTACTGTTTTATGGACATTCAAGTCAAGACACAACAAGAGGATGTCCCAGGATGGAGACCAATGGAATTCAACATATTACCACTACCCTATAAAGGAGGACATGTACAAAATCATCCAGTCAAACAACTAGTCAAAGAAGTTCAAACTTGAGGATTACCAGTTTTCTGTTTCAAGTTTTGAGAAGGAATGCCATACCAGTGCATGATAACTGTTGCAGACTGTTTAACAGGGCCCAACAGAAAAGATTTGAGTGGAATCCATAAAATTCAATCTACCTATATTATCCAGAATATTCATTAAAACACAAAAAAGCCTAGAACTCAGCCTAGCTGCATTATCCAAAATATCTTATAATATCTAAATATGAAAGGAAAAAAGTCAACTTTCTCAGAAATAATCAACCAAGACAAATTGTCAAAAAAAACCATCACAATTCAGCCTTGCTGTAAACACCAGGATATGGATTACTATCAAAGGAAAACACAGAAATCAGCCAGGTTAGATAATCTTAAATATGTTATAATGCATCGCCTTGCTGCATTTATGATATATCCAGAATATGTTTAAACAGAAGGTACATCTTTCAGCAGTCTTGTCTTTTTTTTTTAGGAAATGTTATAGCATCAAAGAAGCATAGAATTCAACCCTGCTGCTTTAACCAGAATGTTATTATAGAAACCACAGAACTCAGCCTGGCAGTATCAACCAGCCAGGATAGCTTACACTACAACAGAAAAACACAGCATCCATGTTTGTTTGATTATTCAGGATATGTTATAAAAGCATAGAATTCAGTCTTGACCTGTCTTGAACCAGACTGATCTTTACAGACACAATGCCGTCATTCTTATCATCAAACAAAAATTTCAAAAAATCCGCATTTCAGATGAACCAGCAGAAAAGTACACACACACACACACACACACACACACACACACTCACACATCCAGACACACACACACACTCACACATCCAGACACACACACACACACACACACACACACACACACACACACACACACACACACACAGAGTACACACACATGTATACACACACCTGCAAAGACCATGCACAGTGGTGTCCCAGAGTCATCATGTAGTAGATGGCCTTGACATGCCGCTCATACTTGTACTGACGTTTCTCCAGTTTCTTGTAAATCTGATGGAGGCCTAAGGGTGTGAAGACAAACCTCTCCAAACTCCTCTTGGGATCCTCCTCACTCCGGCTAAAGAACTGGGTCAGGAAGGCCAGCTCCTTGTCTGTGGCCTCTCTGACCTGAGACACACCAGAAACTAGCCATGGTGAGTAGAAAAACAATATCTAGCAAGTAGCTGCTAAAAACTTTTGTCGCCAAAGGCATGTAGTGAAAAAAATCACAAATTTTGTTGCCTGACACTATTACATGATTTCCAGGCTTTTCTAATCCAATGTTAGTATCTGCTTCAATGTATTTCCTTTTTGACTTTCTGTGTTTATTTTGAGGGGCGGGGGTGTTATTCCTTTGTAGAACACTGAATGAGTTGGGGGGGGGGGGGGGGGGGGGGACTGTAATGTCCATTTAAATTCCATTTTATTTGAATTCATGTTTGAGACAAGGTTGAGAGAGGGGAGTTTTGTCTGCCTTCATCAGTGTGGAACCTCAATGAGTCTTTTCAGAGTAAAGGTATGACGTGAAAGAAAAATGTTTTAATCCATAAACAACAAAGCACCGTGGAATTCAAGACATGTTAATCTGGACTAGATCTTTTAAGCTACCTAGACAGACACTGAACATAATTTTCTTGACCATGATTAACATGTATAAGACGGTCCACACAGTCTGGTATTAAACTGATTCAGCCACATACAGAATATTTCTGGATACAGGATGCCCTGGTCAGAAATCAAGAAAACAAGCCACCAACTTGGATCCAAAAAGGATTACACAGATTACTGGACACCAAAATAGAGACATGTAACATGACTGAATATTTCCAATCAAATTTGTTCTAAAGATTGTGAATGTTAATTTTTTTTTTTTTTTTTTTATCGGCATTAAAAGAAATCAACTGATAATTTTTCCATTAAAATGTTGAACTTGATAGGGTACTGCTGCATTCAACATCAATGTCACAAGTTCCTCTGCTAACAGACGGGACTTAAAAAGTCATACCACTGAAACGTACATCAAACACCTTGATCTATTTTTGAGAGAGCTTTTATCTTGAATGGTCATCAACGAGCACAGCAAGTCATTTAAACAGGTCTATTGTGACTGAGCTTGGTGTTTGTTCGTGGGACAGCTGTGCCACTTTGAAGTCATGGTTTGGACACACTGGTTATTCCCTTTTCTACTTTTAAATACACTTATAATCAGTCCTGTTATTCACTACAGAGGAACATTTTGACACCTTGTTGCTCCATAAATCAACAAATTTGAGGTTTCCAACGTTTTCAGCTATGTCAAGAAACTTCATGAAAACTGACTGTGATCAGCATGTAACGAAAAATTGGCTCACACACACACACACACACACACACACACACAAACACACACTTCATTTTCTCAACCTCATCATATTGCTAGTTAACAATGGAATGAAAAAGTCTTTTGCTGCATTCATAAGGTGCTTGAATTGCTTCTGAACAAGCTTCTGAAAGAAAAAAAAAACATTCAAAAGGATTTATAACCAAGAGTTTGTTGCAACTTTTGGCAGCATTAGTCATAAATGTACCCAGCACTGTAGCTCAAAAGCAAGTACTGCTGTACAGAGCTGATGTACAGTATACACTGATCACTTTTAGAATAATAGTACTTATCATTAACATTACTAGAGAATAATACTTTACAGTTGATATTTCCAGTTGTATATCCATCAATCTAAATTATCTCTCACTTCACAAGGAGTGATTTCAGCGGGATATATCTGTGTATGTGCATGAGTGTAAGGGGCTGGGAAGGGAAGGGGAGGGAGGGGGTATTAACTGTTGTACATAACTTGAACATTTCTCCAGCATATCTTTAAAGTAGGAACAGCTCAAGCTTGCAGTGTGATGTAATCACCGATTACACTGATTTTTCGCTGCCATAGATTTTTAACTTTTGTCAACAATCCCTGGCCTAGACTCTCTCTTCAAGTACATACCCATCCTCACACACATGCACACATGCACGCACGCATGCACGCGCACACACACACACACATACACAAGCATGCAAAAATACACATGCACATACAAACACTGACACAAAACACAAGCTCTCAAAAACACTACCAAAATCCTGCACCTCAACAAGAACGAGCAAAGATGATCATCATAAACACATATATATGTCAATCACACATACAACTAGGACAGAAAGAAAGAAGAAGAAAAAAAAGAGAGCCAGAAATCAGTCAATCAGGACACATGAGGTACCACAGCGATTGTGTCCACCCACATCAAAGCTGTTCTGCAGCTGCTCCATGAGGAAGTCGGACAGCACCACGTAGTAGTTGCTGGGCATCAGGTCTCGCTGCTCTAGCTCCAGGATGGAGATGTGGGGTGTGGTGGGCTCCAGGAAGCAGAAGACATTGTGGCCCATGAAGCGAACCAGGCTCAGACTGTCTATGGTCACCTTGGTGCATTCATGTCAAGCACACACACACACACACACACACACACACACACATATATACATAGAAAGATAGATAGACAGACAGATAAATCAGACCAGGTCTCTATAACACCAGTAAATCACTCACTCTAGCGATTAAATATAAAAATAGGCAAAACTATTTGAGTCTGGCACATTGTCACTGGCAAATAAACAAATTGTGTATAGTTTTGAAATTCTGAGAAAACATGAATCTTATTTATCATGATGAGACCCAGGTGCAGAGCCACTTCTGTTTCTGGCTAAGCCCCAAGCTGACTATTTTCCCTTGCTTCTAGGGATATGTCAAGAGATCACATCTCTCCATTTCCACATTTTTTTTTAATTTCCAGCCAAACTAAGCTTTTCAATTGTGAGCTAAAAATCTTACTTGAAATTTGCTATTCGCTGCAGACACTTGAGCATTGCAAGCAACAGTGAGAGGCTGGGTTCTGCAGCAAAACTTGAGTTTGGGATCTCCTATTTCTTACATTGATTTTCATCACTCAGTCACTTGAGCAAAGGGAAACAAATTTAAAGGGAAAAGATTATTTAAAAAGACAAACTTTTTCAACCTTTCGTTTTTGGTTCAAATCATATGCACGCACTGTTTTTCTTCCCCCTTTCCACCAGACCTTAGACAGTAGTCTGAGTGCTTTGTCCTTTGGACAAAACGGTGAGTTCTCTCCGATATACGGGTAGCAGATGCTTGCCATACACCCACAGCAAAAAAATGTGTTGCCCACAGGAAAATTCTGCAAAAAATCCATTTCAATATGTGCATACATGGAGACAGAAAGACAAAAAAGACAGAACCAATGTGGATGGCACCCTATTATGGGGATTCTGTCTCCCTGGGAACAGATGCCAGAATGTCATACAAAGATATCAGTTGGGACAATAAAGTTACAAAAATATACAACTAAACGAGATATATCACAAAACAGTTCAATTCCACGCCATGCAATACCACACAACAGAACGCAACATAACAAAATATACCACAATATAATACAACACAATACCGGTGTTCACCCTGAGCCCACTGACCTTTGACCCGCGCACCATCAAGTTCCTCCACCACTGGCACTCGTCCTTGTCCATGGGAGGAAAATCTTGACAGGGACAGGGCGGGTACATCAGCTGGAGGGAATGCACTATCCGGTACGACTGATAGTGACCTTGCCTCATCAGTTTCTTCCAGGTCAGCATCAAGGGTCGCTCATAGACCATTTTCATTGGTGCAGACTCCTGGCTCAGCCAGTTCAACGGCACCACGTTCGACAACACATTGCTGCAGGTCTTCTTAGCCGAGCGGACAAACCTCTCCATCGCAACACATTCTCTCTGCACCATTCTTAAGGGGCCGGCAAGTCCCTGGCGGACACATCTTGCCTGAGACCTTGTCAGGTCCTTGGTGTGCAGTTCGTCTTCCATGAGAAAGAAGATGTAGATCAGGCTGACAACACTGAGGCGACCACCCACTTGGTTTTCGATGCCACTCCACACAGCTGGGTAGTCTTTGTGCCTTAACATTGGGTGGTGAAACAAGTCGTGCACCATCAGGTTCTGGCGGACCAGCTCTGCCAAAGTGATCATCAGCACTCCTTGGACGTTCATGACTTTGACAAAGGTTTTATCCCACATGACCTCAGGATTTTTTATTTTCCTCCGATGGCAGTGCTCACACACTAGCACCTTCTCATCCTGAGCTTTCTGCAAGAAGGCCAACAGCTCCTTGGATGGACATGCTTTCTTCAAGTGGGATTGAAAAGTCTTGTTCCGCAACACATGGAAGTTGGTGGGAAACAATTCCAACATCTGTTCTGTGTCAATGTTTTTCCCAATTGACTCTTGCCTATAATCATGAGGTCCTGAAGATGGGACATTATCTGGATTTCTCTCAAAACTGTGTCCTGATTTTGCTTCAACATTCAAATTTGTTTCGGATGTGGAGGCAGCGGACTGGATATGACTACTGGAACACATACTGTCAGACATTTCTGACTCTGCTGTGTTTGCTTCAAACAAGACAACTGGAGATTCTGCATGTCCATGCTTTCTGGTCACTTCTGACCTATGGTCATAAGGTCCTCCAGACTGGACATCATCTGAGATTCTCTCTGAATCGTGTCCTGTTCTTGCTCTGCTGATCAAGTTCACTTTGGATGTGGATGCGACAGACTGGACATCACTATGGGAAACCTGTTGAAAAGAGCACACACTGTGATGTTCGTCTGACTCTACCTTTGTCAGCAAAGACTCAGTGGCATGATTTTGTGGTGGTGCGTCATTTGCAGAAGCAGCAGGAGCAGCATCATCATCATCATCATCCCACCTGAAGACAGAATGAGCAGGAGAGTTTAGTGAAGTTGAATCATTTCCAGAAGAGCTAGAAAAAAGAGGGCTTCCAGCACGCACAGGGCATGCCTCAGCCTGTGCTGATGTTTGTTCAGTAGTTTGCCACAGTTCCAGAGGGGATGGCAGGTCTTGATCTCCACATGTTGAAGTCAAGGTGTATGGATCTGTGTCCTCAGTGGCATGTCTTTCCCCTGTAGTCAGTGGGGATCTAGTCTCCTCTGCCTGTTCAACGGCAAGTCCAGCAAGGTGAACTGTATCCTGCGGCTTCTGCTTCATTTCCTGCTGTATTTCTGGATGGTGACCTTCCCCATATCCTGCCCTGCTGGACGTGTCAAGATGTGGGTGTTTAAGATGGTCACTGTCCTCCCGTGAAAGGTCACAAAAAGGCCCCTGGACTTCAGCACTGGTCACTCTGTTAACAAATGCAGAATAGGTGATGCCTTTCTCGGAAGCCTTCACTAACAGCACAGGTCTCACTGGCTGCCTTATCTGTTCAATCATCTGCTTCACACTTTGAAAAGTGGGCAGAACTGGGATCTTGATTCTGTTTGGGTGGATGACGTCTTTCTCCTGTGTTACTTTAGGTTGTAAGTCTTGATCCAGGTCAGCAGTGCTGTCAGATGAAGGTCTCAATTCTTTTTCACCATGCAGCAAAGAGGACAACTTGGGATGTTTTGACTGCACTGGTTCACCAGCACCACCAGCCAATGCTTCTGGATCTTTGGTCTTTCTCTTCTGCCCAAGCGCATAACCCCTTCTAACACCGACACCCGATTCTGTATCCTCATCATCGAGACCACATGCAAGATTTCTATCCTTCAGATGCATACCGGAACTTTCTGCACATTCATCACTGGAGCCATTATGCTCTGCAAGAGTTGCAGACAGACAGCAGTCTTTCTCCTCGACACTCACCAATGCTGATAGTGCCCCATCCAGGTGTTCCCCTTTCCCTGCATCCAAGCGACTTGACGATGAATCAAACTCTTCATCCATATCATCATCACCTTCTTTGTTGCTTTCTCTCTCTTCCTCTTTTTCTCCTTCCACCTCTTCATTCTCAGTCTCTGCTTCAATGTCGGAAGAACCCATGAGCCTCTCAGGATCCTGTTCTTTCCCTGCAGTCACCTGCAATGCATGGTGTGAAAAAGCTGACAGATTGACTGAGCCTGGGTCTTCTACTGAGGGGTGTGATTCGTTGGCGCTTCTGCCTTCATTCCAGCTTGCCTCAAGCACTAGACTTGATGCTGCTTGCATCTCTTCTTCTCTCCCTTCACCTCCATCTGTCTCCTCACCCAACGAACCAGAGTCCCCAGACTGCTGGCATCCTGCAAGAAATGTGCCTCCGTCACTGTGAAGAGTCCCCGAGTCCTCTGGTGCTGCAGCTGACCTCTGTCTCCAGGCCTCTGCATCCTGTGCCAGACAGGTGGTGACTTCAGGTTGGGAGGTGAGTGTGGATCCATCACACCACTCCACTTCATCATAATCAGAATCTGAGTCCAGAATCAGCCAGGTGATAGTTTTACGTTTCGTATTATCCTGCCTAGGCATGCAAGACGATGCTGTCATTGATGAAGAAACAGGTGGCCGACATGTTGAGCTGCCACCATCGTCTTCATCACTCAAGTCAATGACAGGCGCACGGGGAGGCTCCACCATAACAATGTCTTCATCCTCACCCTGTTCTTCCATCGTTCATCACATACTGTCACACTTCACATGTCTGACGTCATCTCCACCATCTGGGCAACTATCTGTCCTTCATCTTTTTATTTTTGTTTAACATCTGCTGGCCTGTTAACAGCTGCCCATTGCTGAATCCTCTATACTTGCTTCGTCAGGCAGGTAGCAGCCACTCATCCTCTGCTGTTATACCTGTCGATCAATTCAGTTTCACTTCAAACCAAATTTTACTAATCAACTCTTGGGCAAATATAGAACAGTACCAAATCAAACAAAAAATTCTTTAAAAGCCAGACAGGTCCATACAAGAATTTATGAAGAGCTGGAATGGAAGGAAAGCAATCCGACATTAGAAACAAAATAAAGATCATGAATTATAGTTACCAGTAAAATTCAGCCAAAACACAGGTTTACACTGACGCACTTTAGAACTCAAACGCACATTCGGGACACATACACATACACACATGCACACGCACAAGCATAACAACACACACATGCACACAGGCACACACACACATGCACACACACGTGCACACGCGCGCGCACACACACACACACACACACACACACACACACACACACACACACACACACACACACAAGCATGACAGCACACACACACACACACACACATGCACGTGTGCAAACAGGCACACACACACACACACACACACACACACACACACACACACACACACACACACACACGCTCACGACAGCTCACATATGACATGCGTAACACACACACACACACACACACACACACACACACACACACACACACACACACACACACACGTGCACGCAGGCACTGAGAGGACCTGCACTGATCATGGCACTGTTGCAGCATTCAAATGAAACAAGTCACTTGTTCTTCAACATAATGTGTGCCTTTCAAAATGTGTTATGGTCTTTTTTGTTTTGTTTTGTTTTGTTTTTTTCTGGAGCATCACAAAAACAAGCGTGAATTCATTTGGATTTCTTTTACATCAGAAAGACGGGTCATTATACACACTGCTGTCACAACTGGATACAGATTGGAATGGAAGCATCCGTTGAACCACGTATCTGCCTGTCAACACTCCTCTCCTCCTTCTCTCCCTCTTGTGAGTGTCTGAATTCACTGTTGTTGTTTTTTTGTTTTGTTTTGTTTTGTTTTTCATCATATCCTTATAAAACTTTGATGGAAATCTTACATACATACTGTCAAAGTTACAATATGTCCACATTTTTACACTCATCTGCTTTAAGTAAAAAACAAAATTTTAAAAAAATCCAGCTTTCTGTAACCTCCATACATGTACTCATGGGCATGCTAGTTTGAGAAAGTTGTTTTTCCATACTTCAAGCAGAAGAGTACAGTGGTAAATATGCATGCTGCCAAAATATGATAAGATTAAGGATTAGATGACATTAACTTGCTGACTGCTGCTAACAGATATACTTGTCAGTGTCAAAACTGTGTTGCATTCTTGTAATAGAATAGCATCTGTCTTGTCTTGTTTCACGTGGAGGAGTGTCACTTCACGTAGCTGCAGAAGCAGTGACATCTTTCAGCTGCATACCAAGTACAGTACACTCCATCTGTTACGTCCCACAAACCCTGTTCGTCAATTTACCAGTCACCACATCAATCCACACTGTGCTCCATAACACATCGATTTCCTATGTTTACTTCTTCATTGTTGCTGACTCTCCTCTATTCCCTGCAAAAGGCTTTTTTATGAACATGTTTGCTTTCCACAGTGAAACACATAAGCAGTCCTTTGTCTGTCTACATACTTTGCCGCTGCTAGCTTTCTTCTTTGAATATCCCCCCCCCCCCCCCCCCCACCCAAAAAGTAGACCAAGGAAGAGGCATGGAAGAATTAGGAATGAGACAGCTGGATATAGGACACATGGAGTAGAGAAGGAGCGAAGGTGGGAAAAAGAAAGCTGAGCTGTGAGAATACACCAGCCGTGGGGAATGAAGAAGGTACACAGGTCTATAAATCCCAACTATCAGCTGAAATCACACAAGGCAGACAGTTTTACCATGATCAATGGAGACAGGAAAAGACAACCATCTGTTCAAATCACAAAGTGGACATTTTTTCCCTTTTTGACGGAGAAAGCAAAAGTATAGTACCTGCTGCAGTATAGTACAGTTGTACTTACTCAAGAACAAGCAAAACAAAAACAAAAAACATCCGAACACTTACACATTATATGCTGAATGCCTGTCCTTGGTGAATTTTCACTATTTTTAAAAAATTAACTGACTTATGGGACTGAAATATAATTCCAATATTTTTCATTATACAGATTCACATCATCACATTCACATTTCATTTCTAGATCTGAAATCTTTGTTTACAACATGTTTCATTTCTGCACTGGATAACTGCCTCATGTGTTTGATTTCTGTATTTGATTGTGATGTTTCTGTTTATGTCTAGCTTGATTGTCATGTTTCTGTTTATGTCTAGCGTGATTACATAGAATAGCTCTGTCAATGCTCTGTCAGTATCTTTATTCTTTAATTTTCAAGTGTGTGTATGTGTGTTTGTGTGTGTGTGTGTGTGTGTGTGTGTGTGTGTGTGTGTGTGTGTGTGAGGGTGTGTGTGTGTGTGTGTGTGTGTGTGTGTGTGTGTGTGTGTGTGTGTGTGTGTGTGTGTCGGTGTCAGTGTCGGTGTGTGTGTGTCGTGTGTGTGTGTGTGTGTGTGTGTGTGTGTCTCTGTGTGTGTGTGTGTGTGTGTGTGTGTGTGTGTGTGTGTGTGTGTGTGTCTAAATTCTAAATAAAGGAATCAATTGTAAATTATAATCATAATAACTGCATAGTACCCCATGGTCATATATTGCCAGCATACTTCTGTTATTAAAGAATATGCCATTGCATGTGTCTTTGATGATGTATGCTTACATTTACTTCAATAAATGCATAAAACAAATTAAAATTATACATACATATATATATATAGATGTCTGTCTGTCTGTCTAGTGTCTGTCTATAAAAATAAAAAAAACCCTTGTATATGCATGTTTATTCATGTACAAGACCAAGAAAAACAACACTGTCATAATATTTCTGTGCATTCTTTGTTCATCATCTCTCTCTCTCTCTCTCTCTCTCTCTCTCTCTCTCTCTCTCTGAAAGAGACAGAGATAGAGACAGAGAGATGATACATGATGAACAAAGAATGCACAGAAATATTATGGCAGTGCTGTTTTCCTTGGTCTTGTACATGAATAAGCATGCATATATACATTTCTTTTTCAAATCTGCTCATTGCTTTTGTGTTGATTTATAAGAATTGGGTGAACGGGTTCTGTAGAAAATGGCCTTTAAATACACGATGTAATCCACTTTTTTGCATAATATTAATAACAATATGCTAGACTTTTCCATTTTTGATAGAAAAAATCTTTGTTGTCGTTTAACATCTATCAAGTCTGAAATACTAAAAGAGCAGGAAAAAAGTGGCATATATATACATATATATAATACACTTAAAAGGTATTTTATAAAAGCTGATATAAATCAGCAAAACTGCCACAATGTCACTGTCTGGGAGTGGCAACCTCAAAATCATGGGACCCATTTTGTGCCATCAAAATCATACCATCTATGATAACACTGTCGAACTGTTCACATTAATTGCTGAAGGTAATTAATTTCTTTTAAAAAAAAAAAAAATTTATCCTTCATCTCTGTACAACTGTTCCAATAATGTCAGTAGCATTTAAGTCGCTGAAACATTCAAGAAACTGGGGCAAAACCTATTGTGATCCACACAATCTGGTAAATAGTTGCCATTGCTACTTTATAACAGTCTTGTGAAGAAATCATTACTTTATCACATAGTCAAGTTCGATGTCGATGAGTTTTCAACCTCATATGCTACTTTATTCACCACTTCAGCAGTGGGTTTCAGCCATTGTGATCAGGCAGCTAAACACTTGTCAGGGAAAGCATGGTTAAGCTTCAGTTGTTTCCTTTGTTAGTCACAATGTCCTCTCCGCCTCTGTAGTGAAAATTCAGCTGACTAAAAAAAAAAGCCAGGCTTGAAATACGCACCTGTCCGATTGATCATGGCAACTTAATCTTCTGAAGGACAGGAGGAACAATTGATCTCTCCAGCTGTCCGTAAGGCAACAAGTCTTAATTTTGTCATTGAAAGGATGGTTAAGAAGTAAGCTCCAGTTTTTTGGTCACGCCTCCCTCATTCCTACTTCACTTTCACATCTTCACTATCACAATCCTCTACCCTCCCCTTCTTTCTTCTTACCTAAAACTCTTGAACCCTATCCACCATCAAGGGCTTCGTCTCTGTCTTGGAGCATTCCGCACCACCCCTGTGTACAGCCTGTACGCAGAGGCAGGTGAACCCTCACTGTCCAACCGCAGGCTGAAACTATCTTTGAATTACTACAGACTGTTCTCGGAACCGGAGAACCCTGCCTATGACTGTGTCTTTGACCCTCAGTTTCAAAGCAAATTCGAAAACAACCCTAACTGTATTCGGCTGTTTGGTCTTCGTATGCAGCCTCACACGCAGAATGCAGGTCTAGACCTAGGAGTTCTGTCCGATTTTTCCAAGTTTCCAGATCAGGCTCCGTGGACCTTTTCACACCAAAAATTTGTTTCGACCTTGCAGCTTTTCGCAAAGAGTCCACCAGCTCTCTGGCGTACAATGCATTGTATGCTGACCTCTGTTCGAAATTCCCATCCTATCAGAAAATTTTCACTGACGATTCCAAGTCTGAAGATGGAGTGGCCTGTGCAGCCTATTGCCCTGGTGCTCCTTCTCAAATACTGTTAGAACATATTCCTTCAGATGCTTCTGTTTATTCTGCTGAACTTACAGCTCTGGTTCTGGCATTGAAAATATACTCTCAATCAGCAAAGAAGGACTTTCTGGTTTTGTCAGATTCGCTGTCTGCTTTGGAGGCCATAGCTGGTCGCAGCCTTCAGCATCCCAAACTTTTACACTTTTTTTTTAACTTTTTACCAAGTTGAAAGTGGAGGATTATAACATTATTCTGGTCTGGCTTGGGTTCCTGGTCATGTTGGCATTGGAGGGAATGAAATGGTTGATCGTTTGGCCAAGAATGCCACAACAGAGAAATTGTCCAACATATATATCCCCTGCTCAGATCTGAAACCCAAAATTAATGATTATGTCAGAGACCTCTGGCAGGAGGATTGGAATACACAGACGGATAACAAACTCTTTCAGATCCGTCCAAACCTTAAGGAGTTCCTCTCATCTATGTCTGGTGGTCGTAAAGAAGAAACAGTTCTGTGCCAGCTGCACACCGGCCATTCATATTTTACCCATTCATACCTTTTAAAGAGTGAAGAAGCTCCGTGGTGCATTCCATGTCATGTGCCACTCACAATGAAACATATTCTTTTAGAGTGCTGGGACTTGCACGATGTGAGACACAAACATTTTACAACAGATTCCATGAAAACCTTGTTCACAGATGTTTCGCCCGACGCGATCTTTGAGTTCTTGAAGAGATTAACATTTTTCATTGGATCTGAGATTTTACAATGGAAAGATTTTTAACAAACTTTCGGATGGGTTTTTCGATGTATTTTAAAGAATTGTGTGAATGAATAACTTGTGAGTTGATTTTAACGTGGTGACAGCCCTGATGTGGCCGTTTGCAGTTGGCTGGGCTATAAGCAACATTATCTTATCTAACTACTTCCCCCTCATGTTTTTCTCCTAACAGAATCTTAATAAAGCACTGTCTCACTGGGACACAGCACGGTCTACTTCAGAATCAAGTAAGCAGCATGCTGGACTTGTGCTTGGTCAGCACAGAAATGGCACATCTACTCCCTCTATTTTTTTTTTTCAATACTGATAGGAAATTGATTTATTCTGGGCTTGATTTATTTATTTTGGATCTATTTTGTGTGGTGGTGGAATGTGGGAGACAAAGAGCAAGACAGACATTTTTTTTATTTCAGTCTAGTCGCGGAACATGTGAAAGGTGGAAACAAAACCGTTATATTTCATTTTCTTTTCTTGCACACAAGCAAAGACCAAGGGAAAGGTAACATGGTCAACTAATAAATTGTTTTACATTTCTTTCGCTTTCGCTTTAATCACACTTTAGCAGAATATGCCATGTTTGTTGACTTGTCACTGCACTGCCAATAGTTACTATTACTGACCGTATTTTTGCAGGGAGGGCAAGCAGAAATTTGTGGACAAGGAGATCTATTTTCTGATCAACTTGTCGCCTGGGCAATAAAAAATTTTTGATTTCTAGCCCTGAACAAAAATTGTAACTTTCGTTGAACATTATCAAATTATTAAATCTTAGTACCACTGGAGAGAGCTTTTTCTGCACTTTTCAATGAAATAGATCTATTCTTTTCAATTTCTGATCCACGAAGATTTTTTTCCTGATAATATACACAATGGGGGCAGGCAACCAGGATTTGGGCATTGGCTATAGATACACTGATTTTGTCAGTTTGTCCTTATATCAGTGGTTGTTTATCTACAAGTGCGCTAATAAGTGCACTGACCATAGATTATACCTTTGAAGTTTTTTTGTTTTTTTTCGTGTTTTTTTTTTTTTGCAATTTACCGGTCGTCCTAGTATTATTATAGCGAACGGCTTCTTGCCCTTGATCCGCGCGAAACAGAAAGCAAAATGGAGGTAATCAAAAACAAACTGCTCTCTCCACCAAAAACTACCAAATGCAGATGATTTGACATAGCTTTAATGCTCAATCGTACGCATTTTTATTACTTGAGTTGCATTTATCTTAAACATACTCACAAGTTTGAAGAAATTCCGTGAATGAACGTAACACTTCCTGCGTGTCTTCAAGGCCTCTGACAAATACAGTTATCTCTCTTTAACTGGTGAAGGGAGCTAATTCATACTACGTCACAGAAACATCTGCAAAGATTTGCTTCCCTTCAGTTTCCCTCTTCTTGGTTCGTTCGAGACAGTGAAAGTCGATGGAGCCTACCTATTCGCATGTCGGAACGAGTATTTTGCGACATCCTCAGGATGTAGTTGTTAAATGTCCGTGTGTCTTAATGACAACATTTTCTAAGTTCTATAAACAGGATGCCCAGTCACCGTTTTCCGGTGAAATGAATAATCTCCCCTGGAAACTATCGTTGGCTCTCTCTCTCGTGTGTGTGGTGTGTGTGTGTGTGTGTGTGTGTGTGTGTGTGTGCTGGCAGATCTCTGACGAATTTTATTCCGTTAAAAGTATTATAGACGTCCAGCACTTTTTAAGTTAGTCTGTCTTCTGTCATCAAGAAATGAAAATGTCACAAGAAATCTTACTTTATATCTGTAGATACAAGTCATCCAAAAGGAGGAGTGATTTCATACAAGTAAATGCATCGTTGATGTTTCAATTTCAGTGATAAAATACCTTGTCCAAATATGCTGATTTTTACTCATCCACTTAAAAAGGGGCTGTGTCCTTTTCTTTCTTTTTTAACAAAATAAATTATCGTCATCTCTCTCTCTCTCTCTCTCTCTCTCTCTCTCTCTCTCTCCTCTCTCTCTCTCTCTCTCTCTCTCTCTCTCTCTCTCTCCTTTGTTACAATGTATGCATGGCAAGAACTGACTGTAAAATCTGGTGGTCCCGACCTCCAGACCCAAAGGGTCCATGTACCACAGTAAGTTGTGTTAGGGTCAGCTAGTCCAATTGTTCTGCAACTGCGCAAAAAGTGCCTGCTGGCAACCCACCGTATTAGGCTCAGCAATAGGCCTACTGATCAATTTTAACATTAGATCAAAATATGAGTGATAAAAGTTTTCTTAGTTTTCATGTGAATTACGACTGTTCTCAAACAAAATGGGGCATGAAATTTATTAGTGTACACGCAAACAAATTCCTTGAAGAACCTTGAAAAAAAAAAAATGTTGTGTGACACTGCGTGAGGGAGGGAGGGAGTGGGGAGTGTGGGATGGATGGGTGGGTGGGGATGGCTTCCTATGAACTGGCCTTTCCAGACAAAGTCAAGCTGCACATTATCATAAATCCGACAAGATCCTGAGAAGAAACGTTACCTCAATATAACAATATCTTATCGGCTAAAAATATAAAACAGCAACAATAACAAAACGGTGTTACGTCAGAATAGCAGTCTTGCTGACAAGCCGGTGTCAATCTGACAGATTAGTGGCGGGTGTTCTTGACCCCAATGTTAATGATAGCAATCTCCTACTGTATGTCATCTTAGAGACAATGACACTGCCTCTGATCTGTAGATTAGTTAATATATACTACACACAAAAAGTTAAGGATCGGTATGTGAAAACAGGTGCGTAATAAACTCAGTTCGCTACTGTTATTTATTTCTTAGTCCAGCCAAATTGTCATGAATTCTTGTTCAGCTGTAAGTGGGCGATGTTGTGTTAGTGCGAAAATTGCATGGGATTCTCTACTACTGAGCTGGGCCGCAAACGGAAAAGCGGAAACTTGCGAAAAATAACCTTGTTTTGGACCGTTTTGCCTGAACACATTGCACTTGCCAGATGGAAAAACCATTATGCACGTGCAAGCACTGCTGTTTATGTGTGAGATGCTGTCGCTGGCTTGGCTATATAAGAAGACATTCCACCAGTAGTAGGCCTGATCTGACAATGCCTCCACGACGAAAATTAAGCGAGTTGGATAGGGGACGAGCTGTTGCATGGTTCCAAGATGGTGTTCCCAAGCGAGAAGTGGCCAGGCGACTTCATGTGTCCATCTCGGTCATTGTCCGACTGATTCAACGCTTCACAGCCACTGGGATTGTCCATGAAAGATGCAGATCTGGTCGACCGAAGAAGACAACCCCACGTGACGATCGTCTCATTGAACGACAAGCCCTGCAGACAAGAACAGCCTCTTCCAGCATAATTCAAAGGCAGTTCAGGGTGGCTACTAACATCAACATCAGCCAGCAGACCATACGGAACCGCCTACATGGGTTTAATCTCCGTTCTCGTCGCCCAGCAGTACGGCCACGCTTAACTCCAGCCCATAGGGCAGCACGCCGCGCCTTCTGCTCACGTCACGTGAGGTGGACACGTCAGCAATGGTCCCAGGTCCTGTTCAGTGATGAATCACGCTTCACCCTTCACCACAACGATGGCCGACGGAGGGTCTGGAGGCGCCCAGGGCAACGCTTCACTGACGCCACTGTCCAAGAAAAGGTGGCCTTTGGTGGAGGTTCTGTAATGGTCTGGGGGGCCTTCAGCCTTCACCACAGAACACCCTTGTATCATGTACAGGGTAACCTGACTGGCATCCGATACCGGGATGAGATCCTTCGACCGCTGGCTGTGCCTACACTGCAGCAGATGGGACCGAGGGCTGTCTACCAGGATGACAATGCTCGCCCCCACAGGGCAAGGGTGGTCAACGACTTCCTGCAGCAGTCTGGAGTCAACAGAATGGAGTGGCCAGCATGCAGTCCCGATCTCAACCCGATTGAGAACCTCTGGGATGAGCTGGATCGCAAAGTGAGGAGCCACCCCCCTCCCAGGGATGCCCAACACCTCTACCTGATGCTGCAGGCTGAGAGGCAGGCGCTTCCACAGAGGATCTTCACCAACCTGGTCAACTTGATGAGGACTCGCTGCGTCGAGTGCCAGAACAGCCATGGTGGTTACACGCATTACTGAGCTTTTGGGAGCATCAGTATGCCCTGTCTTGTGATTTCAATGACTTTGGGAAATCAAATTTGGATACGTACCCACTTTAATCAAATGTACACACCAAACGATTGCTCGAGATTGAAGGCAATTGTGTATCGTTATCACTAAAGAATGGAATTACATGTTGGCCAAACTTCAACGCATTGACTTTCTTATTTTGACAGTTATGAATGTTTGTGAAAGTGATCCTTAACTTTTTGTGTGTAGCTTACATTCAAGTGGTATAATATACAAATACTTTGTATTGTTACATGGTATACATTTCATCATTTACATCCATGCAATAGGAAAAAAATCAAATAAAGTCATAAATCGCATGTGAGAGTGTGTGCATATATGCGTGCACACAACTCTGTGTGTGTGTGTGTGTGTGTGTGTGTGTGTGTGTGTGTGTGTGTGTGTGTGTGTGTGTTTGTGTGTGTGTGTAATATTCGCTGACCATGGCAAGAAAGCTTTTCAGAGGTTGTTTTTCTTCAGCAGCAAATAAGCAGCCTTGGAGTCACTTGCTTCTTGTGCGTTCCAGACTGACTTATGGCCAAGAGCAGTTCTTCGCTGCTCAAGAATATTACCGAAAATGCAAAGTATAGAATGCAAGGCATCTCAGGTGCACCCTTTCCACTTGTCATCTACAGTATCATACAGGGAAACAGGAGTTTTACTTTTATTGTCAACATGTCCTCGCATTTCTAACCAGGTTCATTAAGTGAAAGTTACATAGAAAAGTGAGTCATTTTAAGATCTGATACAGAATCACCCAGACGAGCAAATGAGATAACACCTATAAGCACAGTGCACATATCATGCATGCATACACGCTCGTGTGGAGAGAGAGAGAGAGAGAGAGAGAGAGAGAGAGAGCATTTTATCTCTTCTCACGGTTAGACACTCATTGGCAGGAACTTCCGACAAAATACAATCCGGAATGTTATCAGCCTAGATAGTCTCAGTCGTGATTCTCTTCCTTCCACGCATGCGGTGTTGTTGTTGTTGTTTTGTTTTGTGATTTTTTTTTTTTTTATCTCAATGCTATATATTAGAATGGTGAACAGGAGAGAACTATAAAATAGGCATTCTGGCTCACCCGGCTCCGCTGCTGCTCCTCCGGCTTACCCAGAATGCCTATTTTATAGTTCTCTAATAGTAAACACTTTACAAACATACATAATGTGTAGGATTATCTGTTTTAACACTAATTTAGAAAACTTTTGAGACTTAAGTTTTTGCTTAATCCTTCGTTTTTCTTGATCGTTTTCAATAACATCATTTTCTTTCATACATTCATCAAATGCATCCTTATCTTTCATGTGGAATAAAACCACTGTCTTTAATTGCTCTCTAAAGTCTTTTAAAACTGAGTTATATTTTTGACATAAAATCCACACACTTATCCCAGCATGTCTTCCACTGAAAGCCAGTTTTGACAAAGCGTTTCTTTTTTTGACTATATCCTTTTCTGCCGAACAATCATCAATAATAAATAGTGTCTGCGTTCCCTCAAACTGTCTATAAAAGTGTTCTAAACACTCACTCAGTTTATTGCTGGGATCAATCAAATAGATTTCATCATCCATCCATATAAACCTTCTGTCGTGATATGCTTTGTTCCATTTGAGTGTTGGACAGAAAATTACAATATGATCAAAATTATAACTATAAACTGTTTGTAATAGGTCGAGGACAAATATTGTTTTTCCACAACCAGTCTGTCCACAAATCAATGAACAATGAGGGGTTTTTGTCATAAAGTTTAACATCGGCATTGACACCAAAGTCGTCTGCTCCATAGTTTTAAAACAGAATTTAATCTAATCCAGTTATTGTTTTTATCATACTCTCTGTCAAAACTTGTTCAGTATAATAAAAACCTATAAGGTCCAAATGTGTAAGATTAATCCAGTTCAGTTCTGTAAGATCGTTTCTATTTAGACTAATATCAATTTTGTTGCTTGTTGTCATGACCTTAATATCCTCGCCATTGTAAAGAACAACGACAGTAACTTTAAGTTTGTCAATGTCTAAGTTTTGCCAGCTAATAAGAATTCCTTTCATAAGATTGTCACTGACGCCCAGAGCTCCATTTCTCGCCTCATCTTTTAAGACAGAAATTTTAAATATCATTGTGAACGTGTCTCCTAATTTTGTGCGTGGAATGAACTGTAATTTTGTAGAAGCTTTCTTTAAAACCGATTCTCTTCTGTGGAGGATGTACTGTTTGCCCCCAAACGGCTTTATTTCGATCTCTTTCCGACTGTTGTCCTCTGGCATAAGACTTACATGTAAAGGGCCAGAGTTCAATGCTTTTCTGAAACTTTTTTGACGGTCAAAAAATGTAAATGGGCTTAAGAATTCAAATTTTATGTCCCATTCTAAATATGGTTCTAAGTGCCATTTGTTGTCAGTTTTTCGAACTATTTTATATTCATACTGACCCGCATTATTTGCTTCTACATTGCGTAGTTGTTCTAGTTTAGGAAACCTTTTGTTGTCGTCAACCTCTTTGCGTTTATAATAACCATCTTTAGTGTACTCAAAACCATACAAAGTGCCTATCTCACCGTTCTGTTCAAAGTCCTCAACGTCTGCAAGGTCTTTTAATTCTGAAGTTACACACCTCTCAGGCGCTAATGTAACTCCTGATTCTTCTGGCCCACGAGACATTATTTTTTAGTACACCTTATTATTTTATTTCTAAAACAATGTGCAGGTTATCACATTTCACGACTTTCCCTGTTTTATCTGTGATCTTTATATTAAATGATCTGACCCTCCCACAAGCTAATCTTTTAAACTGTAAATTAGGGAATTGTATAATTTCATAATCGCAATATGCAGCTTTCCCTGATGGAAGAGCTCTTAAAACAGTTGAGGGCCTTCCATCATATAAGTTTTCATCAGTGCTCAGCTCGTCCAAATGAACATAGAGTAATGAATGTAATGCAAGATCGAGCCGATATTCTCCCTCATAAGTAGTTTTGTCTGATGTAACTCTAAAACCATGATTGTCAGTTGCAAAGCCTAACATTTTAGCTAGCTCTCCATCAAAAAGGTAATGGTCTACTTCTTCTTCAGGTTTGAATGTCAACATTATTTTCAAATTTGCATTGTTAAGTTTGAGAGTAATGTCGAAGTTACTCATTGCTTCTTTTAGCGAGCAAAACCCGTAATAACCATCAGGTATGGTTAACTGGCTAACTAAGTTTCCTCTATTATCAAATTTTTTAATCTTATTATTCTCCTTGGATTCAGTTATATTAAACCATACGACTTTGTAAAAAATTTCATGGAGTGTGACCCTTTGGGTTCCGCAGTTATTATCAATAGCATATTCTAAAAACGAAGGACTGTCTTGAGTTGTTATTGTTACAAACATTTTTAAAACAAATTTAAAAATGAGTGCATTCAAATATACTAATGCAAAATATTCTGTTGGACCGCACTACAGTCCTAAAGATATAACAACTGATACCCTCGACATTTCTGTGACTCAGACTGACGCCTTTCAAGTAAAGGTTAGTACTCCATTGAACAGATATCTTAACCCTCCTATTAAAAACGACTACATCCCGAAAGTGTGGTTCAGTCATCCGATGCAGTTTTATCAGAACCAGTTAAACTTTGCTGTGTTTTGTGCATCAACTGGGTGTGGAGTGTCGTATGCTGATCATTTAAATCATCCTGATCCTTTGGTGAGGTCAGTGTATAGATTTCATTTTTATTACACCTTCAGACGTATTTTATCTGAACTGCAAGCGCCATTACCAAATGACAAAACGTTTAATCCATTCAGCAACAGAATAGATTACAAGGCTTTTGAAAGGATCTGTAACGAATTTGATATTGACCCAAAGACAGACTTTAGACAAAAGTTGGATCTTAATCATGGTTTAGGCACCCTTTATTTTTGGGGTGTGCACAGAAAGTATAACTATGATTGGAATCCTCCTTACACATCTTTCTCTTCAGGCACAACTGTTCACCTCGGGTCCATAGAGCAAGAGCATAAAAAAAGCTTGGACAACATTTATTTTGGATACTTCTAAGGGCCTAACAAAAGCGGGAATAGAACGAATAAACGACTCTATTCGTACTTATGTTTGGTGTTTGCTAGGTTCGCAAGCACAAACGAGATCAAACATAATTGATCCTTCTACTGGCTTTGACGCCCAAAAACAGTATTTAGCAAATTTAGAGGATTCTATTAATTCTGCAATTGATTTGCCTTCAAGTATTAAAAGGTACCAAAATGTTTTGCAATACGCAAGATCGAAAGTAGACTTCGCCGTTGGCACTGGTTTATACATGTTGCCTTCTGACCTCAGACTTCAGATAGGAACAATAATAAACTATAATAATGAAATCCTTGTGGCTGGCAATGAAGAGAAGGTCGGAAAAAACGACATAAATTCTAAGCCAGCAATAGCAATAAAAAAAGAAGCCCCAATCCCCGTGGCCCCCTCTAAACCCCATCCAATCCCCCCCTCAAAACCCCATCCAATCCCCGTGGCCCCAAGAAATAATGACCATGAATATGAAAAGACGGCACTTGTTATTGGATTAACTGCCCTAGGATTACTTGGTCTTTATCTTACTATAAAGTAACCCAACTATTAAGACAACTAATGTCCATAAGTGCTCAGCCATAAAGCCAACTACTTTACTTGCGGCAGACAAAAGCCAGCTAACGATCCCACCTATTATACCAGGCAAAGAATCTATTGCCTTACTGGCTAACTTTTTTAATAAACTTGCAAGATGATCAAGTTGTTTTTTTACCCATGATTTATCTGATGGTGGTGATGGTGGCGGAGGCACTAACCCTTGCCCACCGCCGCCTGTAAGAGCCATCACCAGTGTACTTATTGCAAATCCTAAGGCTGTTATAACACTTGCTAATGTGACACCTTGCTCTCTAAACAGTGTTCTTATTCGTTCTGCTAACGTTGTGTCTTCATATAAAATTCTTTGGATAGTTTCTCTTATTCTGCTCACTTGAGTTCGTAATTGTTCTCGGTTATTAGACAACACTTCTAGTCTTGCTGATCTCTCTTGTTCAAGATCTTTTAGTCTTTGTGTTATTCTTTCTTTAACACCAGGTCCTAAGTTGTGGTCATCAGCCTCAACTAGTTTTTCTTTTTCTCTTTTTATATGCTCATCTAGTTCACCCAGTTTTGCTAAATTGTTTGTTAACTCACCCCTGATGCTTCTTAAAGCATGATCAAGGGCCGTTATTTCTCTCATAGGTAGCGGCGGATCGTGCATAGTTTTTAATGCTGTTTCTTCTGAAAAACTGGTTTCTGCCTGTATTATTTCGTCTGCTGTTGGGCTTAAATCTTTAAGTTCCATGTTTTGCATTTGGTTATCTGTTGGGAGTTCTTGTAGTGTGTTTTGAAGTTTAGCAACTGCTTCCCTATCTAACTTTGGTTTAGTAATGCCAAGGCGACTTTGATCGCTCACACTGAGCCTTTGTCTAATTGTACTCTTTTTTAAAAACTTTGATGAGTCTGGTTTAGATGTAAGCTGTACAGGTTGTCCTTGCTCGTTTTTAAAAAACAAATGGCCATCTTTTGTTTCAAAATCATTAGGGTCTATAAATTCGGGAGGTTCTTGGCCTAAACTTTGGTACAATGATCTGACCTTACTTTCTGTTAATTCATGTCACAATGAGCGCAATGGATGTGTCAAAGGTGTCATTTCACTCATGTCGTCTCCAGGATCAAAAACATCATAATCTTCAATGCCTGCCATGTTTTAAAAATAATTAACTTTTTATTTTGTTTTATAAAAAAAAATGTCACAAGCATATGGCTCAATTCTTGACCCGCATAGAAGACTGAAAGAGCCCTTTGGCGTGAAGGGAAATAAACAGAATATTATTGTTCCAAATAATCCATCTACTATTGATTCAGATCAAATTCTTACTGTTAAATTTCCAGACCTAGGAGCAGATGAAGTGATTGTGCCGGGATCTGCACGTCTTACTTTCAAAATAGAACTCGAATCAGCAACAGACGTAAATAGGACAGTAGTTCAGAATCTGGGACGGGCAATCGTTAAGAAAATTTCTATAAAACTTGAGGGGCAAGAAATATTTTCTTTACACAATGCAGACATATTTCTAATCTATTCTGATCTATGGCTAACCGATAATGAAAGGGCCGATCTTGCGTTTCAAGGAATCGAAAATAACGAAGCACTAAAACACAGAATAGACGCCGAAGATGCTGAAGCCGGCAACAAGTATGAAGCTGTAAGTTTTGCTTATGGAAATCGCTTTTCCATACCCTTAGATTTTGAGTTGTTAAAAGCGCATGCGCCATACTTTCAAGGAGCATTAAAAGACAGATTGTCATATGAACTAACTTTTAATGAATACAAACGTGTCATTAAATCTACAGACACTGACGCAAAGTACAGCATTTTCGACATCTCGTTAGAGTTTGACATTGTTAGCAACCCTAACTTAGCAAGGCTGATTGAGCAACAATATCAGTCAAAATTAGCAATATATTACGAAAGAGTGATTCATCATTCAAAATATCCTAAAAGCAGGGCAGACACTATATGGAATTTTAGTTTTAGCGCCACAGCACGATCACTTAAAGGTATTTTATTGCTGTGTGAAGATGATAAAGAACCATACCAAAGACAAAGTGAAAAGTTTATCAATCCTAAAATAACGAAAGTACAATGTTCAATTGAGGGTAGTCCTAACCAAGTCTACGGTAGTGGGCTTAAACCTTATCATCATTTTGATGAAATAAGAAAATTGTTTGGAGGCGGGAGGTCTAGAAGTCCAACAGTAGACCTTGTGTCTAAAGATCTACACCTTCACAGTGTTAGACTTGATGAATATTTAACAACGAAATACGGTTTATGGATTGACCTAAGGTCAACAGAAGATAATCAGTTGCATGGGAGTGGGAGAACAGTTAAAGACGTAATAAACATTCAAATTGATAAAGAAAAAGAGAGTGATAAACCACTTAATGTACATTTGTTTTTAATATATGATGCGCAACTGAATATTCAAGATAACAGATTAAAAGATATCCAATACTAAATTATTTTTATTTTTAAAAAAAAGCATGTCTGTTCAGGTTTATCCAAATGTGCCCAAAGAAGAGATAGTAGGCAACTCTGTTGCTGTAGACATAAAAACTTTCAGATTAACAAACATAACACAAATGCAAACCCAACTAGAGCAGGACCTTTCAAAATACAGTAAAACCAAACGAAGGTATTCTGCTGTCTTTAATGCTGTTACATATGTTAATACTGGAGCATCGATCACTAGTGCTCTATCAGCAGGAACAAGTGTAGGTCTCTTAGCAACAGGCGTAGGTGCACCGGCAGCTTTACCTCTAGGTGGTTTGTCTTTAACTCTTGGCCTGTGTTCATTGGCTGTAAGTGCTGTCAGCAAAAAAATAAAAGCTAAACTCCAAAAGCACACAGCTATGGTTCAACTAATAACAGCTAAACTTAGTTCCTTCAAACTGATAATTGATAAAGCACTTGCTGACTCGAACATCACGGATGAAGAATTTAGTCGCCTACAGGCTGATTTTGAGGACTACAAAAGACAAAAGTTTGATCTTCAAAGAAAGGCAAGGGCAACTTTTTCTCAACAGCCAGACACCGACCAGATAAAAAAGGAATGCTTAAAAAAAGTAAACGAGACATTAAACTCTGTTCTAAACAGCTCACATTAACAACACCAAAGGGCGTTTATACTTTAGTTTACGAGTCCAAGCACAAAAAGACCGTTGATATTGATTCTGACTAAGTATTTTTTTTTTTAATTTAAATAAATATTTTGAGTTAGAAAAGAAGCTCAACATGGATAAGATATATGACAGTTTTGACTCTTGGTTAGATGCAATGGAAGAGGAAGAGCGTTTGTCAAAAGCTTTAAATGAGGTCGTTTTAGAAGTTATTGATCCAACAAACGTGCAGGCAAGCGTTGTACATGCTATTTCTCAAGTTCCAAGTAAACTAACAACAAACCCTCCAGTTAAAGTAAGGTTAGTTGTTTTAATCGACTATATAACAATAAACGAAGAAAATCTAGAAGTCTGGGTCTCAACTAAACAGCAGACTATTCTTTCTTATAATGACTTAACACCCGGTTGGGCAGATCAACTTCTTACACAGTTTAATGAAGCCTCTGAAGCAGCTAAAATGAGAGGCTCTGGTTGGTCAGAGGGTGAAGTCCTAGACATCAGATTAAGACAGGCTAAGTATGAGCCGATTGTAGGCAAGTCTTACATTCCACTGCCTCCAACATTAGTTGCAAAGAGAGCAGTTCTGAACATAAAGAATTCAGATGACAAATGTTTTATGTGGTGCGTTCTTGCTAGGCTGCATCACGTTGCCAAAAATGCAGAGAGAGTATCTAACTATTTACAGTGGGCCAATGATCTTAACTTTAACGGCCTTGAATTTCCTATGGCTGTAGACAAAATTGATCAGTTTGAAGAACAGAATCCCCCAATAACTGTTAACGTATACACATGGTCTGAAGAAACCAACCTTCTGCCAATTAGAGTATCAAAGAACAGTCCAACAATAGGCGAACCAACCAAAACTCATGTAGACTTACTCCTAATGCAAAGCCTTAATGGGTTGCACTACACTCTAATACGCACAATGAGTAGATTACTAGTGCATACTACAAAACAACATAGCAAACAAGAATTTTGTAGAAAATGTTTAACAAGAATTCCGTCCGTTCAAGCTGCGAGCGAACATGTAAAACATTGTCTCAGTCCAGTTGACTGCAATACAGAACTAATTATGCCAAGAGAAGGCAGTAAGGTTAGTTTTAAGAATTACAAAAAACTCCAGAGGTCTCCATACGTTGTTTACGCAGACTTTGAATCGCTTATTGTTCCTTATGAAGGACCTGCTCCAAAACATTTACCAAAAACAGTTATAATGAATAACCACCAGATTTGTTCATTTGCCTTCATTGTTGTCAGGTCAGATGGTGAACATTCAAAGCCAGAATTATACAGAGGACCACATGCAGCAAAACATTTCTTAAAACGCATGCAAGAAGTTCGTAATGTCTGTTCTAATAATCTAGTCCTATCCGATCTTAAGATGACCCTGAAGATCAAGATCGCTATGACTCAGCCACTCACTGTTGGATTTGTGGTTTAGAGCTAACACCTAAAAGTTTAAACCCAACAGTAAGAGATCATGATCACATTAGCGGAGAATTCAGAGGAGCAGCACATAACAATTGCAATCTTCAACTAAAGTTTGATCCTAGGACTTGGAGATTCTTTCATAACTTGCGAGGTTACGATTCTCATCTTATATTGCAAGCAGTAACTAGCGATTTCAGGGTGTCATGCATTGCGCAGTCATCAGAAAAGTACATGTGTTTTACTTTAAATAACCTGTCTTTTTATGACTCTATGCAACACCTGATGGGTTCATTAGAGTCACTGGCTATGTCCTTAAAGTCCTGCCCAATAACAGAAGAATATTTTGACCCAACGCTCGTTAGAAAGGGCGTTTATCCTTATGAGTACATGAACAGTTGGGAAAGGTTTGATAACCCAGCCCTTCCGCCTAAAGGTGCGTTCTTTTCTAGTCTTAGAGGAAAAGACATCAGTGACTGCGATTACCAGCATGCTCAAGAAGCGTGGCAGAAATTAGAGTGTAAAACAATGGGAGACTATCATGATTCCTATTTAATGGCGGATACTTGTTTGTTGGCGGATATCTTTGAAAATTACAGAAAGACCTGCATGAAACATTATAGTCTAGATCCTGCGCATTATATTTCTGCGCCTGGGATGAGTTGGGATGCTTTCTTAAAATATACAGGTGTACAGATTGACCTGTTGTCTGACCTACCAATGCTTCAGATGATTGAAAACGGATTGCGTGGCGGAATTAGTATGGCGTCTCACCATTACTGTAAAGCAAACAACAAATACTTAGACAACTATGATCCAAGTAGGAAGTCTAACTATCTTATGTATTTAGATGCAAACAATCTGTATGGTTGGGCTATGAGTCAATCACTTCCATTACGTAACTTTAAAATGTACACAGGAGGTGTAAAAGACATTCAAAAGTTTTTAAAATGGCTTCAGAGTCTAGAATCTGATCAACAACAGGGCTTTATTCTAGAAGTTGATTTAGAATATCCTCATGAACTTCATGATTACCATAATGACTATCCATTAGCGGCAGAAACCCTAAAGGTGTCAATGACAGAACCGCCTAAACTTGTGCCTAATCTTCGTGACAAAAAAAATTATGTCTGTCATTACAGACTTCTCCAATTTTATTTAAGACATGGTTTAAAGTTAACAGCAGTTCATCGTATAATTGCATTTGATCAAGAACAGTTCATGAAACCATACATCATGAAGAACACTGATCTCAGAACTAAATCCGCAGATGCTTCAGAAAAAGACTTTTTCAAGTTGATGAACAACAGCTGTTTTGGAAAGACTATGGAAAATCCGCACAAGCGCAAAGATGTCAGATTGGTTACCAGAGAAAACGATGCAATTAAGCTGGTGTCAAAACCAAATTATCAAGACTTCAGAAGATTTCATGATCAGCTTTTTGGAATAATGATGAAAAAAAAGAAAGTCAAATTGGACAAACCTGTTTTTATTGGGTTTACTGTTTTAGAATTATCAAAGCTTTTGATGTTAGAATTTCTTTACGACTACTTTAAACCCTTGTATCCAGAGTCCAGAGTTCTGTACACAGATACAGATTCCTTTGTAATCGACATCCCTACTGAAGATTTTTACAAAGATTTAGAAACAGAAGTAGCAAAAGAGCATGCTGGATGGTACGACACATCTGATTACCCTAAAGATTCACCTTTGCATTCAGTTATTAATAAGAAGGTTTTAGGTAAGATGAAGGATGAATTATCTGGAGGTGTGATCAAGGAGTTTATTGGTTTAAGGTCGAAAATGTACAGTCTCGCATGTCAAACAGGCACTATTAAAAAAGCAAAGGGAATATCTCGCAGTGTTGTGCAGTCAAACATATCACATGACAACTACAAAGAAGCATTGTTCAAAAAAAAGACTTTTCATCATGACAATTACAAACTACGATCTAATCTGCATGAGATTAACACAACAGTTGTAACAAAACGGTCTCTTGATAGAACTAACACAAAAAGAGTATTTGTTAATCCAGAGTATTCATATGCAATTGGGCACTGGAGAATAGTATAATCATATGTCTTCATGGAGTTTCTGTTTGGTCAAGTGTTATCAGAAGCTCAACTATATCATTATCCAGTATAGCCAAATCATTATTATTCTCATTCATTACTGCTAAATGTGCTTCAATTTTTTTTATCATTTTGATTTTTCCATATCAAAATATCAGAATCTAGGGATTGGGGTAGTAAGCGATTGTCTGGCATAAGATTGTCAATGTTCTTAAATATTTTTTTTGATAATAATATTATAAGCAGATAATTGACGTATTAATTTTGAAAACTCTTTTTTCTTTTGAGCTTCCATTTTAAACTCAAATGTATTTGCCTAAATTAACTAAGCGACTGGAACTGTGTCTGGCGGGATTATCTGCAGTTCTTCCTTCACAAAAGATCTTCGGGGGCTGGTCGTTTTGTTGTGTCAGTTTCTCGTAAATAATACACGGGCGGATTCATTTTCACAATTTTTTTTATCTCATATGGATCAACACTCCAAACTGGATCTGTTGCCCTGATGCGAGTGTCCCCTTCCGCTTCTCCCGGTGAATAAAGGTATCTCACTTTTAAACCAAATGGTAATAGTTTACTGGATGAGTCTTCAATAGCAACATTTATTCGTTTGGTTTTGATTGCTTGTACTGGTTTTAGCCCTTTAAATTCTTCATTATTCATTGCGCGCAAAACTGAGGGCAGTCTTCTAACCCATTCTGTGTTGCGAGAATTGTCAATCAGCTCTCTGTGATACTGGTAGGAGAAAAGTCTTTCAGATAACTGTTTGTTAAAGTTTTCAACCAAAGCCTGTGATCTGTGAACTCCTGGAATGCCTCTTTTAATGGTAACTCTATGTTTTAACAATAATTGATTCACTTGACCTTTAAATTCTTTTCCGTCATCGACTTGAATCATGCGAGGATAAGTTAGCGGGCCTCGTTGATATATCAGCTGTATAGCAACAGCAACAGCAGAAGCACTCTTTTGTGTTAATGGTTCCGCATCTTTGTATCTTGAAGCTATATCAATGACTGTAAGTGCGTACTTAAATCTTTTTCGTCTAATCGTATCATGGGGTAAATATAGAAGATCCATTTGATGGGTGTCGTTTGGAGTTATATTCACAAAATGTGGTCTCTGTATTCGTTTAGGCACAGGTAAATAAATTTGCCAAATCGCTTGTTTAGATAACCATTCCTTTGCTGTTTGTTCACTGACTCCCGCTGCTTGGCTAAGCTTTTTAATTGCAGTGATTCCCTTCCAGTATCCTTTTGGAGAATAATAGATTTTGTACATTTTTATTCAGCCAATACTTTGTGCAACAAAATACACAGCGGTCATACCAAAGACAATAAACAATATTTCTTGCATCTTTTGTTTTTCTGATGGTTGATAGTAATCGCTAAATTTTGGTGGGGGCAATGTTTCAACTTGTTGGCCTGTTACTAGAAAATATTCTTTTATTGCCTGGTCAACATCTTTAAATGTGTAAGCTGCATGTCCCTGTTGTTTAAGTCTGTCGTTAATAAAATCTAACTGCTCCATTCTTTGCTTTTCATAGGTGTCTTGTGCAGCGGCTAGTTGCTCCATAGCTCTGTTATGTCTTTTTCTCTCATCGTTATTTTGTAGTTTACTAAACGCGTAATTACTTCCGCTGAAAGCAAGCGCGTTGACCACTGCGCCGCCTATCATCATTACGAGTGAAGCCATTTTTATAAATGTATTTTTTTTTACATATTTATATTTTCTGGAATTATTCCTTGCTTAACTAGAAAGTCTTTCGTAGCAAACGAAGCTGTAATGACAGCAATCAACTTTGCTGAGTCTTCAAAATCTAGCTTGCCAAGATCTGCTGGTTTTATTCTTAACAAGCTTTTACCAAGCATTGTGTATCCTACACTTAGACCTCCAATAACAGCAGAATGGTATACGAGGTTGGCAACAGTTTTTTCGGTGCTCATTTTAAAAAAAATAAAATAATTATAATTAATAAAAAACATGAACAGCGACGATTTACTACAGCTGCAGGGCAGCCTAAACGTTCCTGAACTTATGATTACAAATAATCAAGTTGATGACCAAGCTATTATGCGCCAAAAGGAAAGGCTGTATTCTTTGGCGGCGTGTGGAAAAACAAAACAGTACCTTAGAAATGAATTCAGCATAGAACAGATTCAACAGATGTCGCCACAAGACATTGTAAAGTATCACAACAGGTATGAAGCGCAACTGGGGTCAAGAATGGTCAAAAGTGTCGGACAAACTGTTCTTAGTTTGTACACTAAACTAGTTAGTAGATTTGCGCCCATTGATTCTGAACAAGATTTTATGTATGATTTAACGCAGGATCCAGTTTTAACAAAGTCATTAGAGTCTCTAGGATGTGATCTATATTACAGATTTGGAACATTATTGTCGCCAGTAATTATGGGGTTAATTACGTTTAATCATATAGATTTTATTTCCCTTAAAAATGACCGAGCAGAATCAGAAAACGTTGATGGAGAAAGTGACCCGTGAAAAGAATCCTGGGCGCGTTGAAGCAGGGAAAAAATTAGCAGAGTGGAACAAAAAAGAAAATTAGAGTTACAACATATAACTCATAATGAAAAAACACCAGTTGTGCCAGAGCCACAACAAGAACAAGTTGTTTCAAGTCCCGCAACACCAAAGTATTCATGGATTATTTGGATTAAAAGTTGGCATTTTTGGCGTCATTGCTGTTGGTGGGGGTGGTTATTACGTTTATAAAACATATAAAGAAAGACAGCAAAAACCAAAGCAGCCCAAAAAATCACAGCCACTAAATACAAAATCTGAACAAAAAAGAATACCAGAACTGCCAACAACAAAATCTCATTCTGATCCATTTGATATGCAGTAATATTTCAAGAACTTAATAAATAATTATAAGTGACTTGAATAAGAACTTGATAACGACTTGATGACGACTTGATGAAAACTTAAATAAGAACTTGATAAGAACTTGATGACGACTTGATAAGAACTTAATGACGACTTGATAAGAACTTAATGACGACTTGATGACGACTTGTTAAGAACTTGAATAAGTACTTGAATAAGTACTTGAATAATAACTTGTTAAGAACTTGATGATGACTTGTTAAGAACTTGATGTTGACTTGTTAAGAACTTAAATAAGAACTTGAATAAAAACTTGTTAAGAACTTAAATAAGAACTTGAATAAGAACGTGATGCCGACTTGAATAAGAACCTAGAACGACTTAATGACGATTTTTTTTTTCATAAAACACAATTAATTGTTACATTCTTTTCCGGGGAGACAACTCCTCTTCACTTCTGAAGGGTTTGCTGCCTTTATGTAGTACTCTAGGTCAGACATGTCTGGTCACGGCTTACCCAACTGCATAATTGCCGAGTCGAAGCGTCGCACTGTTTGCTGGTTCGTGTCGAGTTACACATAACGGCGTCGTTTACTGCAGGCCGTCACGCGGCATTGTATAAATTTAGGCGGCTAAATTCCCCACCGGCGTCGTTTAGTGCAGGCGTTAGCCGTCACGCAGCATTGTATAAATTTAGGCGGCTAAATTCCCCACCCTCAAATAATCTTTTTCCAATTAGAGAACTATAAAATAGGCATTCTGGGTAATCCGGTGGAGCAGCAGCGAAACCGGCTCCAGCCGGTTGGAGCTGGGCGGAGCCGGATGAGCCAGAATGCCTATTTTATAGTTCTCTACAGGCCTCTTGGGGCCTCTGACACCTACAAGTTCAAGTTCTCTGAAAACTGTCGTTTATAGAACATTTTGTTCTTGGATTTGGGGGACAGGATGTGTGTGGGGAGGGGGCAGGTAAGTGGGGGTGGATGGGTGGGGATGGAACGGTGTGATCCATTATGGCAAGGTGAACTCGTTGGTTGGTGGAGTTCTACAGTCTGGAAGACTGTGTCAGTTTAGCAAAGGGATGAGAAACAACACATACCGTTGATTCACTGTCAAGAGCTGGACTGGGCTAAGATTCTGTTGTTTTTGTAATTTTATACGAGTTCCTCTTCTGACAAATGTCGAACATTGATTCAAGCGCGTTTTCTATTTGTGCCCAATATGCAACAGTGGACAGAACCGAAAGACCAGCTCGTTTCGCGGAAGTTATCTTTCCTTATTCAGGGAGATAATCCAAACAAAGAGCACATAGGCCAACGGCAACGGAAGAAATACATTGCAGGATTGAGACTTTCAATGAACAGTGTCAAAAGGTTGGTGATATATACGGTCTATAATTCACATTGTGTAACACTTTGATATTTTATTTTAATTGTGATAGTTATTGTGTGTGCAAACTGTACGTTAATTAGTAGTAATTCCTTCGTCGGAACTTGAAAGCTGCCCCCACAGAGCTGAGAGAGAGGGCTTACCTGACATTTTGTCAGGCCCCTTTTGGAATATGCCAGCTCTGTGTGGGACCCCCATACACAGAGGAATGTGGACAGAATGGAAGCAGTACAGAGAAGGGCGGCTCGCTTCGTATTGAACCGCTACCACAACACCTCAAGTGTGAATAACATGACTGGGATGGCCCTCCATCAGCGACGCCGGCAGTTAGCACGTCTGACAATGCTGTATAAGATTCGAAATAACATGGTCGCTATCAGCCACAGCAAACTTCATCCAGTTCCGGTCCGCCAAAGAAGAGGATATGACCAACAGTACTCTGCCATCCAGTGCCGCACACAGTATCAGCAGAACTCATTCTTTGCCAGAACAATCAGAGACTGGAATGACTTGCCAGCAGAGACTGTGGCCGCCCCCACTCTTGACACCTTCCAGTCAAGAGTGCAACTGCTGCTCTGATTCTTTGTTTGTTTGGTTTTTTTTTTCTCCCTTCTTCGCCGGGCGAGCCCCAACCTGAAAAGTGTCAGAAAAATCAAATTGTTGATTGTGGACACTCAAAGGAAGAAGAAGAAGAACCTGGTATGCTCAGGCTTGCTAAAACACCTGTTGAGTGTGAGGTGAATCCATCGGCACCTTCACATGGCTTGGCGTATGTGTCGAACATAAAGTTAAAACTATAAAAAAAAAACAAAAAAACTTAATTATTGAATGGGGATAATAAGGAATCCATGACCCTCAGAATTATTTTTTGTAATGT
>CM065732.1:14853727-14956227 GCA_033310375.1 Conus canariensis
AAGTAAGAAAAGAGAAGAATATGCTGTATCATGTAAAGAGTATGTTACGCTAAGGAAAACAAAGGAACTGGAGTTTAAAGAAAGTAGGTTAAAGAAACTAAAAAATTCAGTCAATGATTCTAGAATGTTCTGGTCAGTGATAAGATCTATAAACAAAAAGAGTTTTGTGTATAACGAAATCTCAGTTCAACAGTGGCATGACCATTTTGGGGGCAATAAACAGTAAACAAGTGGGGTAACTTTGCTCCCATAAGAAAACCTAACACAGAGTAACTTTTATTCAAGACTGGCACAGCCTTTTAAACTTAATAAAGTCAGACAAATACATTGACGAACAATCTAATAGTGGGGGAAAAAACAAGCGCAGGCCAACATCAACTGTCTTCATAGTAATGACTTGTCAAAGATTTGGACTTAAGGAAGGGGGGGGGGGGGGGGGGGGGGTGTTGAAGATGGAGTAACTGGGAACATGAAATTAAGAAAATATATTACAGATATGAAAACTCTTCACTAGCTGCCTAAGGGAACCATCGCAATCCCTTTTGAAGGTAGACACACCACAGTCCATAATACTGTGAGAACACCACAGTATTATGGACTGTGGTGTGTCTCTATTTGACGCCAGGAGCGCAGACACAACCAGCCGTGTCTCCCTGATGAGTTCCGATCCAGCAGACGAAAGGCCTCGGAGCAGGCAATACAAATATATCTGCCTTCAAAAGGGATTGCGATGGTTCCCTTACGCAGTTAGTGAAGAGTTTTCATATAGATCTGTCATATATTTTCTTAATTTCATGTTCCCAATTACTCCATCTTCAACCCCCCCTTCCTTACGTCCAAATCTTTGACAAGTCATTACTATGAAGACAGTTGATGTTGGCCTGCGCTTGTTTTTTTCCCCCACTATTAGATTGTTCGTCTATGTATTTGTCTGACTTTATTCAAGTTTAAAAGGCTGTGCCAGTCTTGAATAAAAGTTACTCTGTGTTAGGTTTTCTTATGTGAGCAAAAGTTACCCCACTTGTTTACTGTTTATTGTTTACTGTTCCCTGCCTCACTTCATTTCCAATTTCATTTTTGGGGCATTTTTCATAGTTTTGATAATAAAAGTAAGGAAGAAGAGACTGGTATGGTAGAAGAAAATGAAATTGAGCCATTATTTAATCAACCTATTTCCAGTGAAGAAGTCGTTGCTGGTATTAAGCATTTAAAATTAGGAAAGAGTGCAGGACCAGATAGAATCATAGCAGAAATGTTGAAGAATGCAAACACAACTGTAATCAATTTTCTTGTTCATTTATTCACCCAACTTTTTGATAATGGTATCTTTCCATCAGAATGGGCTAAATTTATAATTGTACCAATTTACAAAAACAAAGGAGACATGAACAATCCTGACAACTATCATTGAGTATCACTTACCAGCATTTTAAGTAAAATCTACACTTACATACTAAATGCAAGATTAACTGAATGGGATGAAACTGAAGAAAAAAATAGTGGAAGAACAAGCAGGTTTTAGAACCAATTACAGCACCATAGACCATATATTTACACTATATTCTTTGATTCAGAAACATCTGCTCTGCAAATCGAAGCTCAACATTGCATTTGTAGATTTCAAGAAGGCCTTTGACTCAGTAAATCGGAATGCTCTGTGGAATGTACTCCGTAAAAGTGGTGTTAATAATAAATTGTACATGGCTATTGGAGAGGTCAACAACTCAGTGCTTGCATGTGTGCGTGTGAAGAGTGAGTATTCAGATTATTTTGATTGTCCAAATGGAGTAAAACAAGGATGCTTGTTGAGTCCACAGTTGTTTTCTTTTTTCATAAACGAACTGGCGGTGGAATTGTCCCGCAAAGGAAGACATGGTATCCAGATGATACCTGGAGCAGTTGAATTAGTTTTACTACTGTATGCTGATGATGTTGTTCTTCTGTCCGGGACAGTTGTAGGTTTGCAAAACCAACTAAATGAATTGAAAGAAGAAACAGACCGTTTAGGTTTATCAGTTAACTTGGATAAGACGAAGGGTCTTTAGAATAGGTGGCCACCAGTCAGTATATGAAAAATGGTCTTATGGAAATGCAGATGTTCAAGTAGTTAATTCATATAAATATCTTGGAATGATATTTTCAACAAAATTAACTTTCCGTTACGCATGGGAAGAATCTCTGAGAAAAGGGAAAAAAGGTACTATTGAAATTCTGAAATCCCTGAGAAAACGGAATTGTACAGACTGTGGTATATTTTGGAAAATGTTTGATACACAGATAAAATCTCTTCTTACTTATGCAGCTGAAATTTGGGGCTTACATGAAAATTCACAGATGGAAAAAGTACATGCGTATGCTATGAAGCGTTTCCTTCAAGTACCTATTCATCATCCAACACCGTCTTATATGGAGAAATGGGCAGATACCCTTTGTATATAAGTACATTTGTGAAATGTATTAAGTACTGGTTGAAGATCTTGAAGCTACCCCAGTCCCGTTTGAGCAGGCAAGCCTATGATATGATGCTTCTAGAAATGGAAAAAGGTAAAGAAAACTGGGCTTATAAAGTAAAGAAAGTCCTTTCAGAACAGGGTTTTGGAATAGTGTGGATGACCCAGGAAGTAGGAAATGAGCAACAGTTCATTGCGAAATTTAAAGACAGGCTTATTTGTTCTGTTAAACAGAATTGGCACTCGGATATGGAAAGTAAAGAAAAATATCGCTGGTTTTTCTCATTTAAGAATGTGTTTCATTCTGAAAAGTTTCTCAATGTCATAACACATAAATGGCACAGAATAAATTATGCAAGATTTAGGTTGAGAACTTTAGGTTTTAATGTGAACAAAAGATGGTTTGAATGTGAAACATCCACAGAATCTCCTTGTCCTGCATGTAGACATATTATTGATGACAAAGAACACTTTCTGTTCCACTGTACTGCTTATATTGAAGTGCAGACAAATTGTTCATTTTTCCAGTTAGATATAGCGAAAAGACAAAATGTCGCCGGCGTGTTATCATCAGATGATGAACTTGTAATAAAATCAGTTGCGAAATTCATCACGGAAGCATTGAAAATTAGACAGATGAAGGATAGTGAAATTGAAGGTAATACATTATAAGAGATATCAGAATAAGTATTATCATTCATCGAATGTTGAAGAGATCAGTAAGATACAATGTCATCATTTGATTGAGTGGATGGTCGAGTCAGTCTTAAGTTGTTGTTTTTTTTTTCATGTTGAAGAGATCAGTAAAATACAATGTCATCATTTGATTGAGTGGATGGTCGAGTCAGTCTTAAGGGTTTTTTTTTTTTTTTTTTAACCTTACTGCATTACTCCTGTGCATGAGGTGAGGACATAACGAAATGTTACGAATTTATTTGTTTTTGTTAACTTTGGATTTGATACACACTAGGAATGAAAGTGTACTATTTGTTTGCAGGAAAGGAAAAGGGAAATGTTTTTGTTCTGTTACCTCTCCCCCCCCTTGTCAAAAGACCTCTTTGGTAATGACAATAAAATATCAAAGTGTCAAAAGTTCTCTCTCTCTCTCTCTCTCTCTCTCTCTCTCTCTCTCTCTCTGTGTGTGTGTGTGTGTGTGTGTGTGTGTGTGTGTGTGTGTCTCTTTCTTCTCTCTCTCTCTCTCCTCTCTCTCTCTCTCTCTCTCTCTGTCTTCTTCACTCTCTCTCTCTTCACTCTCTCTCTCTCTCTCTCTCTCTCTCTCTCTCTCTCTCTCTCTCTCTCTCTCTCTTTCAACCCATACATCACTCACTATGTCATTTTAAAGTCTTTAGGGCAAGTAGAAATTGTCCTGATGCACATAGCAACTGTCTTGTTTTCTGTTAAGTATAACCAGATTTTTTTTTCTGATTTCAATGTTGAAGACATTAGCAGTCCTGAAAAAAAAAAAAAGATGTGTGGATCGACTGGGCTACAATGGAACTGGAAATGAAAAGGGAGTGTGAACTTTTTGTCCTTTGTATGGAGTGCATGCATAGAATATGCTGTTATTTCTTTTTATTTTTTTTTTTTTAACTCATCATATAATTTGTGTGTGTGTGTGTGTGTTTAGCAATAAAAAAATTATCGTCTTGTTTTCTGTTGCATTTAACGGTTCACAGTTGACGGTGCAGAAATAGAGCAAGTGGATCATCTTGTGACCAATGCCATGGAAAAAGACCCAGTCTTCAGCATCAAAACAGAACCTCTTGATGGGGTTGAGAAAAGTGGCGATGTAAACCAACACAATAGGGGAAAATTCTTGGTGAACCATGAAAAAAATTTGAATCTCAAAACTGAAATCTTGGGGAATTATGAGGGACAGCAGTCACTGGGACAGTCGGAGGTGACACAACTTCTGAAGGCGTGTACTGTGATCAAAATTGAGTGCAAGGAAGATGAAGACAGAGTCAGAGAGAGCAGAAAGAGAAAGTGTGACAAGGTCAGGTTAGAATGGGAACGCAGCAACATAAAGCTCCCCAAAGCAGTGGTCAGTCTCCGGCGTTTAGATGATGTAGTTTCATTTTTGATCCCAAGAACTAAGGCAGAGCCATCATCAGAATGTCAGAAAGATGAAGAGTGTGTCCGAGCATGCAGAAAGAGAAAGCGTGATGGCGGCATCAGGTCAGAGTGGCAGCACAACAACAGGAGGCTCCCCAAGGCAGTGGTCAGGCTCCAACGTCTAGATGATGACGTAATTTCTGCTTTGATCCCGGACATGAAGGCAGAGCCATCTGGTGATCAGCAGAACATGTGTTCCTGTTTGATGCCAGACAGTCAAGCAGAGCTGGTTACTAGAGTTTGTCCACCATCTAGCACTAGTGTTTGTCCACCTTCTAGCACTAGTGTTTGTCCACCTTCTAGCACTAGTGTTTGTCCACCATCTAGCACGGTTTCTTCTTTGACGCCTTGTACCCTGGCAAAGACTTCTGGTGCACCATCTCATAGCAACTTGGTTGATATAAAAACAGAGCCTGTTTTCTTTGAGAAGAACTTCAGCAGCAGCTCAGACACAAGCTCTGGAAAGACAGGGAAAAGGAAATCCCCGCTGTTCGTGGATGGTGGTAGTGCTGTGAAAGGGAGGAAGGGGGTGAAACGCCAGAAGACAGCTGCCATGATAGGGCCAGTCAGCCCGTGTGGATGAAAATCCTACGAGGGGGAAGGATTTGCTGCTTCTCTCACCAGCAGTCCTCAGATCATCAAAACATCAGACCGTCCAGTCAAACAGCCTTCCTGGCCATGAGCAAGACCCAGAGTTGTTTGCATGGAAACGATATTCCTGTGTTTTCTGGTTATGTCCCCTCTGGCCGCACCCAGAAAACTAAACAACCATCAAGCTGCATTCGAAAACCTGAGGCATCTAAGACTTGTCAGCAGGTGCCTCTTTACCGGTGCGGCTTGAAACGGAAACATGTGAGAAAGAAGAAATCAGAAACTTCAGAGAGTGATGACAGTGCTGATACTTCCAGCAGTGAGGCAGTTGACTCCCCAGAACATGAAAATGAGATGAGTGAGACCATGGACAATTCAGAACCTTCAGAAGATGAGAAGGTGGCAGGTGCATTTCATCCAATTCAAGATGAAGTACATGTGATAGCCAGCACTCCTGAATCTCTGCAAGATGAGCAATGTGCGATAACATCTTCCAGAAATCCCCATACATGCTGTCCTGCTGTCAGCAACACTCATCAGCATCTATTAACTTCTTCAGGTTTGACGGTGAATGACCAGGGCGTGGGTCTTTCATGTCGTGGAAATACAGCCCAAGGAACCTCAGCTGGAAGAAGTAAGGCAGTGGCCCTCCAGCCCCCGAAGGCTCTGAATTGTGATAAAAGCACTGACACTGACTCGAGTCAAGAGGACCTGGTCAGCTTCGACCAAAGCCCAACAGTGCAGCAGACTGAGGAGAGAGGTGAAGCAGGGCGAGTTTCTTCTCTGAAGGTGGTGTACCCGCACTGTGAATGCATCGCCGTCTCCTGGTTTGAAAAAGAAGAGACTGAACTGTGGAGAAGTGTGATGATAGCCTCCCCAAACTCACAGGTCAGTATGACATGTTTATTTGCCTCAGCCACTCGCTGCCCTTTCCCTTCACTTGACCTCTGAGTTTTTTAATCTGTTCAAAAATGTAAGTTACATAGGGTGCAGCAAAGTTGCCTAGGAAAACAAAGTGCATCAAGACAATAAACACTTCTTCCATTATTATAAACGGATTTAGCGAAGATGTGCATTACTGTGAAGCTGAGAGGTGGAGAGGGGGCAGGCACTGAAAATGTGAAATAGGAGAAAAGAGGGAGAAGAAGGTTGATATAAGATCCTTCACTGACAGGATGTACATGGGATCCATTGACTCAGGGCTCTAGTCACCTGATCCCCCAAACAGACGTTAAAAGTTCTCCATTGACCATCTGAATTATTTCATTCTCACTTCAGTCATGTTTTTTACATCACCTTTTTGTTTACAAAGTCTGGTGCATTACTTAGCATTTTTTTTTTAAACTTGCTTTGCATGAGTGTATACTTGCTGTCTGGCCGTGTGTGCTTGGCTGTGTCAAGAAATGATCAGCATTTCTTTCCATTGCAAGGGAAACCCAATAAGTGATTTGTGGGCTCATGGAGCTAATGCAGATCTGCTTGGGTACGTGCACTGCAGAGTACGAGTATAAAAGACGACAACAAGCCATCAGTTATGCCTGATTTCAACCATTCAACTTGTATCCCCAGATCACAATGGTTTGTCAGAATGCTGTGTTCTTTCCATTCTCACAGATCACAATGGTTTGTCATAGTGCTGTGTTCTTTCCATTCTCACAGACCACAATGGTTTGTCATAATGCTGTGTTCTTTCCATTCTCACAGAACACAATGGTTTGTCATAATGTTGTGTTCTTTCCATTCTCACAGATCACAATGGTTTGTCATAATGCTGTGTTCTTTCCATTCTCACAGATCACAGTGGTTTGTCATAATGCTGTGTTCTTTCCATTCTCACAGATCACAATGGTTTGTCATAATGCTGTGTTCTTTCCATTCTCACAGATCACAATGGTTTGTCATAGTGCTGTGTTCTTTCCATTCTCACAGATCACAATGGTTTGTCATAGTGCTGTGTTCTTTCCATTCTCACAGATCACAATGGTTTGTCATAATGCTGTGTTCTTTCCATTCTCACAGATCACAATGGTTTGTCATAGTGCTGTGTTCTTTCCATTCTCACAGATCACAATGATTTATCATAATGCTGTGTTCTTTCCATTCTCACAGATCACAATGGTTTGTCATAATGCTGTGTTCTTTCAGTTCTCACAGATCACAATGGTTTGTCAGAATGCTGTGTTCTTTCAGTTCTCACAGATCACAATGGCTTGGCATAGTGCTGTGTTCTTTCCATTCTCACAGATCACAATGGTTTGTCATAATGCTGTGTTCTTTCCATTCTCACAGATCATAATGGTTTGTCAGAATGCTGTGCTCTTTCAGGTCTGAACTACCAGGTGCTGTTTCATTATTACTCTGTATTCTTTTAGTTCTCACAGATCACAACTGGTCATCATAATGATTTTTTTTCAGTTCTTACCAATAATAGTGGTTCATCTTGCTGCTGTGTTCTTTAAGTTCTCACAGATAGAATGGTTCATCATAGTGCTGTGTTCATTGAGTTCTGGAATATCTGGTGATGTTTCATGATCACTGTGTCTTCTTTCAGTTCTCACAGATCATAGTGCCTCATTGTGGGCCTGTGTTCTTCCAGTTCTCAGTGATCAGAATGGTTTATCATCATGCTGTTCTTTCAGTTCTGCCTGGTGGTGTTTCATGATTACTCTGTGTGTTTTTTCAGTTCGCACGGATGGATAACCTGGGTGTCCTGCGCTTCATGGACAAGAACCTGTTCAGTTTTGCCAGGTCCGGCAAGCTGTATGTGTTCCTGCCTGAGCTGGAGTTTCGGGGACTATTGCCTCCCCTGGATGAGAAAGAGGAATTGCTGATCTTTGACTTGCTGAGAACCTCACTGGTCTCCCCTGAGGTCAGACTTGAGAACTGTGGTGAACAAGTGCATTTCGGTATTGTTTTGTGTGTCTGTTGTTGATTTTCTTTTGTTATTTGATATTGTTGAATGTGTTTAAGTATTATCTCAATCACTTTATACTGATGAAAAAATGGATACTGCATTCTGTCTGTCACACACACACACCCACACACCACACACACACACACCACATGCATGCACCCATGCACATGCACACACACACACACACGCACACACACATATTGGTACTTATATGTATTTGCTCCAGAATATGATTGAAGTGATAATTGTGAAATGAAAAGGACATCACAACATTCTTGTCGCAAGTTCAAGAATGGTATTTGGGCACAATGTAAACCAGCACTCTCTTTCTATAGATGCTTACTGACTTGACAGTACATAAAAGTTACCATACACATGAGACTTAATAGTTTGATGACTGAGTACAAATATGTAATATGTATGGAATAACAATAAGAAATTAAAAAGAACACACTTGTATGGAATATTTGGGGGGGGGGGGGGGGGTGTTAATCCTATTTGGCAGGTTTGTGCGCATGGCTGATATGCGTTGATGATTTCAAGACCATTGTCCCATTGAAATAACGTTGACAGGCAATTCTTTCCAGCCCACTTTGTTTAGCTTGTACAGTTCTGATCCCACTCTTGCTTGAACCTCATGCTGGACTGCCACCACTGTAAACACTGCCCTGATGGTCAGAAAGAGAAAGTGTCAAGAATGGTTTTACAACAGGTGCAGGGAAACATGACCAGAGAGTGATCTGAAAATGAGACATCATCATGCATTGACAGCCTAGATGACACTCATGCTTATGATTCTTTATCTGCTTATGTATCAGTTCATTGTCCCGTTGTTTGTTGGCTTGTTTGTGTTTCGCACTTTGAAGTTTTTTTAAGAATCATACAGATAAATAATTCATATATGAGCATTCAAGCATGCATGAACTGATACAATCTCAAGAGCATCCAAACACAATAGTGTCAGCAAGATCATACAAAAGTGGAAAGTTCATCTCTATGCACTCCTACACAAACACTGACTCACAGGATCATACAAAAATGGAAAAACTATTTCTGTGTGCTCTTACATGAACACTGACTCTGCAGAATCATACAATGATGGAAAATTCCATCTCTGTGCACACCTACACAAACACTGACTGCAGGATCATACAAATAAGGAAAGTCCATGTCTGTGCACTCATAGACAAATACTGACTCTGCAGAGTCATACAAGAATGGAAAGTCCAAAACTGTGCATCAAACACACTGACTGCAAAATCATACAAAAATGGAAAGTCCATCTCTGTGCATCCTATGCACTGATTATGCAGGATCTTACAAAAATGGAAAGTCCATCTCTGTGCACTCCTACACAAACACTGACTACAGGATCTTACAAAAATGGAAAGTCCATCTCTGTGCACTCCTACACAAACACTGACTCTACAGGATCATACAAAAATGGAAAGTCCATATCAATGCACTCCTACACAAACACTGACTACAGGATCATACAAAAATGGAAAGTCCATCTCTGTGCACTCCTACACAAACACTGACTCTACAGGATCATACAAAAATCTATGCACTCCTACACAAACACTGACTACAGGATCATACAAAAATGGAAAGTCCATCTCCAGGCACTCTACACAAACACTGATTCTGCAGGATCATCCAGAAAAGGAAAGTCCATCTCTATGCACCCTACACAGACACTGAGACAGGCTCTCTATCTACAGGCACTGAAACTCATACATCGGGATTTCTTTCTGTATTGACCTCAGGTGCGGGTGATGACGGCGCAGGAGAAGGAGTACGTTGAACAGTACATGGGGATCCGAGACATGCTGTGCTCCAGGGGCTGGTTCTGTCAGATGATCACACCCCAGGGTCTGCACCTTCTGTATCAGGGCCTGTACCACTGTCGGAACGACCCGCACTGGTTTGTGCCTGCCCATTCCCTCTTCTACCAGATGAAACTGGGCCACCACTGTCGGTGGTCCCTTCAGGTCGGTTCCCTTTCCTGTGGTTGGCATAAGTTTCCTTCTTTTGTGTGGTTTGATTATGTGAGCAAAAAGTCCCTCACCCTTTTAAGTACCTTTTTTCTGTTTTGAGAGTGACAGATGAGCTTACTGATCTCAGGTAGGTTACTGTTTGGGGAAAGTGTTACCAACAATAGAAAATATCCTGTATATCCAAATTGCAATAAATTTTGCCTGCATATCTAGCAATATGTTGGCTGTGCAGGTGTCTGTCTATTGTTGATGTTTACTTAAAATCTGATATCTTTGAAACTTTTTTTTGTCACAAAAGGTAACAAATTTACATTATTGTCAATTTTTTTTTAATGAAATTTCATGTACATGATGACAGACTTCTAATGATTTGACAGACTTAAACATTATTTTTAATGACTGGAGACTTGTAATGATTTGACAGTCTTGAACATTATTTTTAAATGAACTGATGGGGTATTTTTCTTCAGCTCTAATATCTCAAAAACTATACTACCTTGATCCAAAAAAAAAAAACTCCCACAGGGTTATTATGAAAAAATAGTTTTGTAACTCATTAGAATTCTGTGTAATATTGTGTACTTGTAGACATTTTATGATTTGACAAACATTTTACATACACATATATTTTTTCTTTTTTTTTTTTAAATAAACATAAATCAGTGATTGTATGTAAGCATAAGACCCAGCTGAGCTGCAAAAAGAGCAAAGCTTTTAACAGGTATGGGCAAATATTGTATGTTTTTTGCAGATTTGCTAACTGGTATTTGAAGTTTTGGAGTTAAATCAGTTTGAGTAGAAAAGTTTTGTTGCCAAAGGAAAGCACCATGCCAGGCTCATGACGTTGTTAAGTGGCGCTCAAGCATTGCTTTTTTTCTCCCCCTGTTAGTGTCTTCCAGAAATTGCAGGGGTGAAGCTGAGAGTGCGTTAGCTGGTGGGGGATGTTTTTGTCAGTGAATATCAGATTATTGTCATGATTCCTTCTTTCAACACATTTTGCAGTCTACAACTGTCTGTCTGTCCTCAGGCATTCTGAACCTTTCCTTTCGTTCAAGTCAAGGCTTAATACCTAATATTTTATTCTGTTGATACTCTTATGTAGCCGCTCCCAAGGAAACATGAATGCTTGACTTGTTAGGTGTGTGTGTGTGTGTGTGTGTGTTGTGTGGTGTGTGTGTGTGTGTGTGTGTGTGTGTGTGTGGAGAGAGAGAGAGAGAGAGAGACTGTGTGTGTGTGTGTGTGTGTGTGTAAGAGAGAGAGAGAGAGAGTGTGTATGTGTGATATTGGAAGAATTTCTAGGTTGAGCTCCGTTTCATTTGCCTGCCTGTTAGTATCGACCATCATGGAATGGTTGTCTATGTTTGTTTATTTCATTATTAGGTGATTTTCTTTACTTTTTTTATTGTTATTTCTACAAGCACCACTTGCAGGGTTCTAAATGCATGTGCAGACAAATGTCTGTTATTGTTATCATTATTGTAGGTTTAGGTAATTACTGTGCAAGACATGGACACGGCAATGTAAAATTGAGTCTTTGTAGTATTCCATTGCAATTCAGAGACGTGCAGACAAATGTCTGTTATTGTTATTGTAGGTTTAGGTAATCACTGTGCTAGACATGGACACGACAAATTGTAGAATTGAGTCTTTGTTGTATTCTTCTGCAATTCAGAGAATATTTGACCATGGTGGTCTGGTTATGTCTGGTTTCAGGTCACTCCCCCGATCTACAGATCTGTAGATGGTCAGCAGAATCCGGTGGTGGAAAGAACCCTCACAAAAACCTACACGGACACATACACCGATGGATATGTGAGTCAGCCTGTCTACCTTTCAGTTGGTCAGCTACTTGTTTATCATTCTGTGTCCACTCTATAGCAAGAGAAAGATCTGCCATTTTATTGCTACCTTCAATGTCGTTTTTGAATTACTGTAAAAAAAAAAAAAAGAAAGAAAGAAATTAAAAGAAAAACTCAATAAATTACAGTAAGGCTCAAAACTGGAATGCAGTTGATGTAGGAAGCACATATGAAACAGGAAACAGTGCGTAATAATTTTAGTTTGTTTGATGAGTGAAAGAATATTTATCTGAAAGTTCTGTGGAATTTGCATTGGAACGCAGTTTATATCATGGATCAGTACAAAGTACAACGAAAACCTCTTGGAAACGGCTAAATTCTGTAAGAAAAGACCCAAATGTCCTATCTGAATATGATACTTGTCAGTAATGGAAAAAAAAGTTTCCAGTTATTATCTGCAGAAGTGTGTGTGTGTGTGTATATATATATAAATATATTTATTTATTTAAGAACTGTCAGCTTTGAACAAAACCACTCAAAGTTTCATTAAGAAATATTATTCTTTATCTTGGCATTATGTGGCTCTATTTGAAATTAATCACAAGTGTTTTTTAAAAGAAATGTGCACATTCAGGGTACATTTGTCCTACTTATATTTGTAGAGGAAGCTTTTCTATCACCATTATTATAAAATCGAAAATATTACCAGTTCTTGTGTGACATTTTTAGCTGAAGCTGGTCATTTGATATGAACCAAGTGCAGTTGTCCTCCCTGTTTTGGGTGCATTATTCTAGTTCCATGGTCTCCCAGCTTAACCCATGCTCATAAGGCCCAAAGCTTGGATGGGACAAGCTGACACTGAAACAAACAGATTTGCTGTGCCTATGACAATACAAAACGACATTGACACAGAAACGTTTGCTGTGCCTGTGACAGTACAAAATAACATTGAAACAAAAATATTTACTGTGCCTGTCAGTGATAATTCTTAGGCACAAATGTGCATCTCTAAGGCATTAAGTTCCTATCAGATGCACTGGAATTCAGGCTAGTGCGTCACAGAAACATACCAAAATTTGCTGTGACGCACTGATTTTCTCTTGTACACATTACAACTGAGCAGCACGTTACGCAAAAGTGCTTTCATCCAATCCACCACGACTGAAGTGGTTAGGAACGTAGCTTTCCTTGGCGTTTGAGAACGTTCTGAATCAATGAACAACTTCAGCCTGACAACTCTTCTCTACTGAAAACCAAGAAGAGTCGTCAAAGTAGACTACCCAGTCTATGATTGGACCATAAGATCATGTGATTCAGCTAAGTGCAAAGAGCATGGAAAACCATATGAAATTCAGCTTTTCAGAATCAAAATCGACTGTTCAGCTGTGGCATGCAAGTGATAATCCAACGAATGGAACAAAAGTTAAATGAACTGTCACAACCTGTTTGGATAATTAAAATGGCTCTGTTACGGACGTACGAATGTGTTGCGCACTGTGCAAGTGTAGCCAGTCTACATGATGTCGTCAAAGGTTCCACGAATAATCAACACTTGCCGTTGTTGCCAGGCTTCCAATGAGCATTGCATTGCGATTGGAAGATAGTCAAGCAATAAATTATTTCAACACTTAAGGAGTTGGTTTGCATAGCGGAAATTCTGTGATGATACTCGAAAAGGACATCCCACAAATCAAGTTTCACTGTTAAAATCCTGATAGTGTAGGTATTTGCATTTATTCATGTTAGTTGATAATACTTTACTCACACTGGAACAGGAATCTGAATAGATATTTAGCACAATCTGGAATGTTTATTAACTTTATTATTAGCACCTGTTTGCTTATCTATAAAAATTTCTGTCTCTTTATGTATTTATGTGTGTAGGCCAATGAGAGCATGCACATGTGTGTGTGTGTGTGTGTGTGTGTGTGTGTGTGTGTGTGTGTGTGCGTGCATGCGTGTGTGCATGCATGTGTGTGTGTGTGTGTTTGTCTGTGTTTGCGTATTTGTATGTGTGTGTCACTTTATTTGCAAGCAGTTGTAAATGGTGACCCCTAAATATTTCTGTTGACCCCCTGAAAATTTGTAAACAAATTTTTCACACCAAGTCTGACCCTCTAAGCTTAAGGAAATAATTATCACTGCCTGTTACAGTACAAAATGACATTGACACAAAAACACTTGCTGTGCCTGTGACAGTACAAGACGCTGATTGTGCCAGTGCGGGACGGTGGGGCAGGGACCCCCATCCAGTACCACAGCTCGTCTCCCTCCCTGAGGGATGCCCTCAAGTACTGCCTGGAGCTGTTCCGTCTGAACGACATTGCCCAACCCTTCTGTGACTGTGATCTGGACGTCCAGGAAACCCACAGCTACAGGTGAAAAATTGAATGTGGATTGGTGCTTGGGCAGCAGTGTAATAAAGAGAAGTTTAAATCCCTTCATTTCCCTACTGTGAGTGTGTTCTGTCTGCCGAAAGAGAAAACTGCTATAATTCGCTTGCTATGTTTGTTTCCATTGATCTAAAAAATTGTATGGACTATAATCTGATGCTGTTGTATTGTCTGGTACACTGTTTGAAAAATTTGAGGCTGTATCTGAGATCTGTGTAAAAGAGATACTAAAGAAAATGCCAAAGAAGTCCTGTGACCTCGACTCTATTCCTGCCTTAATCCTGTTTGATTGTTTAGACGAAATTATGCTCACTGTCGCTGATATTATGAAGAAGTCCTTATCATCTGATATTGTGCAAGAGTGTTTTAAGCATGCTCTTGTGAGGCCCCTTCTAAAGAAGGCAAATCTGGACCCAAACTGCTTGAAGAACTATCGTCCAGTCTCCAATCTACCATTCTTGTCAAAGGTATTGGAACGCATTGTACTAAAACAGCTTCTACAGCATCTTGAATCTCATAACCTGCTGGAGCCGTTCCAGTCAGCCTACTGCTTTATTGCGTGTGTTCAGTGACCTCCTTCAGGCCTGAGACAATAGGTGTGTGTCTATCTTGTCACTGCTTGACTTGTCAGCAGCATTTGACACCATAGACCATAGCATCCCCATAATGCGGTTGCATACCACTTTTGGCTGCTCTGGAACGGTTCTGGACTGATTCAACTCTTCTTTAACTAGCCGTACCCAGTCTGTTGTCATTAGCCACAAATCAGTTCCATCAGTGCTGAAATGTGGTGTGCCACAGGATTCTGTCTTGGGACCTGTCCTGTTTAGTATGTTCACACAACCTCTCAGCACTGTCATTCATCAGTCAGGTCACTCATGCCATTTCTTTGCAGATGACTCGCAGCTACATAACTCCTCTACTCCATCAGATTTTGACTCTCTTGAGTGCAGTCTGAGAGATTGTATAGAGGATGTTTCGAAGTGGATGAGTGACAAGTTGAAAATGAATGATGATAAAACTGAGCTCATTGTTACTGGCACTAATTCAAAGATCAATCAGATTACTCATACTGCTATGTGTATCTCTGGTTGTAATGTATCCTTCTCACAAACTGTCAGGAATCTTGGTGTCTACTTAGATGAAACCTTGTCTATGGAAGCACATGTCAAACAGCTATGCTGTCCACTGTACTTTCAGTTATGCAGGATAGGTAAGATCCGCTCCTTTCTATCGACCGATGCTGCCAACAAACTTGCTGTCTCTTTCATACTGTCCAGATTAGACAACTGTAACTCTCTACTTGCTGGTCTCCCCGACAATCAACTAAATAAACTTCAGCACATATAGGATCGTGCGGCTTGCCTTGTTCTCCGCAAGCCCAGACGTGAGAGTGCAAAATCTCTTCTCAGAACTTTTCATTGGCTTCCTGTAAAGGCCAGAATTCAGTATAAAGTTGCCTGTCTCTGCTTCCAGTGTATTTATCATGAGAAAAAAGTCCTCCTCTGTCTTTGGCCCAAATGTATGGAACTCTCTACAACTGTCTCTTAGGAAAACAAACTGCTTCTCAACTTTCAAACAGCATCTGAAAACCAACTTCTTGCAGACTCATCTATTCTGAGAAACTGAAATGTGCAAGTCCTTCCTAATTAGATTTATTCTCCTGCCTGTATGTTTCTAGACCAGTAGTGTGTGTGTGTATGTGTCAGTGTAAAGGTGTGAAGTAGTTTGTAGAGGGTTTAAGAATAAGAGAGACATTTTGTGAAATTTCTTATGTGATTTGCTTTTAAATTATTATTATTGTTGTTATATGATGTGTTAATTGTGAAGGCAATGTGATTTATTTTAGTGTTGATATACAGTGTGTTAATCAAGGATCTTACTGAGTGTGATTTATTTAATGTTCTGTGATAAGTTTTCTTAGTTAAAAAATGAATTTTGGGGTGAGATGTTTTTATTGTCATTATGATATTTAATTGTTAATGTTAATTATATGAATAATTGTGATATTTGTAAGGTTATGTACAAATACACACAGATGTGCGCATACACGCACATGCACACATGCAGGTGAACACACACCTCCACACACACACCCCTGCGTGCACACATATGCATGCACAATGCACACACACACATGCAGACACATGCATACATACAGTAGAGGTCTCTGACTGAAACTGATGTGAATTAGTACTAAGGTGCATGTTTATATATTATTTGATTTGTGCAAGTCGGTATTTGATATCTTGAGGCTTTGTGCTTTTTTTTTTCAATGTGCATGACTTTTATCACTCTTATTTTTCACTGTTTGCTCTTTCTTGAAATGTAAAGTGCTGTTGAGCATTTTTATGAAATATGCGCTATAGAAATAAACATTATTTATTAATCCTTATATTTTGATTAGTTGCTTATTATACATCCTTGAATGCTTTCAGAATTAGAATGTTGCTTGCTCATATTTCTCTCAAAAACTATTCAAGAAAAAAGAATTTGAAATATTTTAAAACTGCACTCAAACATCGTTTATTGATGAGCTCAATTCAGAAAAATAGAACATACATGATTTATGAGAAAAACGCAAATGACATGTAAATTTGGTAGTTCTTAAATGAATTAGTAATCACTGCCAGTATATACCTTGTAGCAGTATGGGTAGCAAAGAGCAAGTTTGAAAGGACAGTCAGGACAGTGCTTTGTCATCTTCCTGTTTGGTCTTTTTTTTTTTTTTAAACACAACACACTTACTCAGCTGGAGTACATCTTGGAGACAGACTGAACTGGCTCAAAGCTGATCATGATCGAATGAACCATTGGTTTATGGAGCTAGATTGCAGACTTACGACATATCGTAGTTTTTCTACTGGCTGAGGCCTGCAATCTTTGATCTTCTTCTCAGCGTTACCAGAAACTGAAAGCCAGTTGATAACTGAGGTTTGAATGACCTTTTCTCAAAGGAAGGAACACATCCTGCAACATGCTGCTGACTGGCACACAGCTGAGACATCATTATTGTCAGGCCTGCTGAACTTGAAAGTGTTTTGAATAGGCAGAGAAATCAGTTTTAGCAATCTTTTTGTCCCAAATTTTCACTGATTTGAAAAGTATTGTGGACATGAATATTATAGCTATGCCAAAGTAAAATGTTTATGAATCGAGAATGGAAACTGAGGCATCCAGCCAAAAACAGATTGTATCATAGTGGAGTTCTCACAAATTTATTTCCATCACAGGAGAGTTAGCATACTGTTGTTTGCCTTTGCACCAGTCCAGTCGGTGCTGGGAACAGGTTGAGCACTCATCTTTTTCTCTGCAAACCTAGGATCAGCAAAATTGAACCTCACTGATCTTGGATCACGAAAATGCATGTGCTTAGTGGCAAGCAAGAATACAATTATCATGAAATTAAGCCAAGAAAAGAAATAAAGGCACAAGTGTTTACAGCAGATTGTTGCTGAAGCAAGTGCATATTATCCCCCACTTGTTTTGAAGTTCTTTCACTGAGACTGTAACAGGTTAACATTGTATCATTATCCCATTAATCTAGAAAATAAAGGCATATAGAATGTACATTCCAGCCTGAAAATTTTTGGCACTATGGAGGTGAAAGGATTAAAGCACAAGTCATTCACGTTGATGATTGGCCCTGTTCATAGAGAACACAAATTCATTCCCACAGTCAATGTGTCATGCACAATGTATACCGTACAAACAAATGGCACAAGCAAACGTATACATTCTCCCACACCATCTTCTCCCTCCACACACCCCCAGATATTATTTGAATTACTTCAAAATAAAAGGATTCATAATGACAGGTACAGACAAGTTCAGACAGCATTTCTAAAATCTGACATGGGTTCAAAGAATGACAGAATGATGCAGCTGAACAGTATGAGTAATGAAGTGTTTTAAAAATAGGGAAAAAAAGTTCTTTTGCAACATCAGATTTCAGGCTGCTGAGAGTGAGTAGAATTTGTTACAGCAGGGCCCTGACTTTATTTCTTTCTTCTTTCTTTTTCTTGCAGGGCTTGATTTGTTTCATTCTTGTTCTGGTTTTCTAGGAATGAACAACTCTCAGGTCTTGTAATAATGAAGAGGAAATGAGGCTAGATGACAACAGTTTCTGTATTCTATTCATTTGATGGCTAGAGATTCAAACTGGCCAGCATTTCGCACTGACATGTTCATAAAGTTGATTTGGGATATTTACTGAAACTTGTTTCTTTCAGCAGTGCCTACATGTCTCAATGTGCAAGTAGCTCCTGCAACTTCGAGCATAGCTGATTGAGCTGTCCAGACCTGGTCCCAACAGTCACTCTCTTTTGGTGACTTGAGTTAACACTTTGGTGGCTATCCCTGTGGTAAAATACCTGTGATGCAACCCACAAAAACGGATCTTCTGTTGCAGGCCACTGAATGTAAAGAACGTCATCTTTCCACACGTGACACATGCCTCTTTCCTGAACTCCTCGGAACCTTTGCACTGTTGGAAGCGGCCCCAAGGCATCTACATCAGCATTATGGAACTGGTCCACAAGGGTCATTTGCCACTGATGGACCATGGAATTCTGCAAGCGAAGCTGGCTGCAGCATGCTTGGGCTCTGATGTCTGCACCATGCTGGAACCAGAGAAAATGTTCTTGACCCAGATGAGGATGGACATGATCTGGAGAAAGACACCAGCCACAGGAAAGAGGACAGAGGTGAGCATGAAGGAGCAGCAGGCAGCCATGGCCCATTTCCTAGAGGCCCAAGACAAACTAGAAGATGAATGCAAGTGCAACAACAGCAAGAAGCAGGAAAGTAGAGAGGACTTGCTGGTGAATCTGAAGTACCTGAGAAAGATCTATGAAGAACTGGCCTACATTGAGCCTGCCTTTCAGCCACACAGGGCTGCCAAGTTCTACATCAAACTTTGGCCCCACGTGTGTTCCTTGGAAGACAACGTCACCCTATGCAAGTTTGCTCTCCAGGACAACAGCACCGACAAAGACCAGGGTGTGGCCAACAGCCTGGACACGGAGCAGGAATTGCTGTCGTGTGCTGATGACAAGACAGAGATAAGGGAGGTGGGGTCTGGTGATCTTGGGCACATGGAAGACTTTCAGGAATGCCCCCCTGAAGTCTTGCTGGACACTACGAACCAGGAATTTTCAGTTAAACCCTGTGAGGAGGAGGAGAAGAGGATGATGGCAGGCAGGAATGAGATGTGCATCAGCGAAATGGAGAGTGCGACAGGGATGGCTCGTAGACAAGAGAGTGTAAAGATTCTTTACATGGCTGAATCCACGGGTGGAAGTCAGGAAAATTCATGCAGAAGAGCAGGCCCTCAAACAGAAGACATGGCAACCTGTGCCTTAGAGACCAGTCTCTCTGTTTGTGGACAGAAGATGGAGGCATCTTCCCCAGGGCTGGTGAAACAGATGCAGGACGCTGGTATCATGGCAAGTGTGAGGGAGATGGGGCCCATAGGCTACACCTCTCATGTCATCAGGCAGGGCAAGGTGGTTAGAGGACAGAGCCAGTTCCACCAATTCAAGTTCAAAGGTGCAAGCAGTGCCGGGGTGTTGCGTGGACCAGAGAACAGGGACAAAGGTCTTGGTGGTCAGAAACAGCAGGGCAGAGACACGCAGTGTGTGGTAGACATTACACAAGGTGGCCGTAGTGGACCAGTCTTCAGACCAGAGGATGGACCAGTCTTCAGACCAGAGGATGGACCAGTCTTCAGACCAGAGGATGGACCAGTCTTCAGGCCAGAGGATGGTGCGCCAGAAGCTTCTGTCCTCGGCAGGGCGAGCCAGGCACCAGCATCCACCAAGTGTCAGTGCAGTCAGGGGCACCTCTCTGTTATCAAGCAGGAAAAGGGAGAGCTGATTGGACCGTCCAGTGTCAACCAGGGGCTTGGAGTTGGAGAGAGGGATGACCAGTCCTGCGTCACACAGGAGTTAAAAGAGCAGCCCAGGGTGAAGGAGGAGGTCAGAGATATAAATGAACAGTTGGATGTTGGGCAGGGGAAGGGAGAAGTGAACAAGCAATGCACTGTCCAGTTGGGGGAAAGAGAGCCAGGTGAACAATCTTCCGTCACTACAAGTAGTTCCCAGTTCTCATTCGACATTCACTCCGCTCTATCTGGTGATCCAAAACGATCCTCTGGACCAACTAAAAGAGCAACTAGAAGCATTCAGACGCAGTTCAGTGCTGACAATGGCTTTGGGACAGAAATCAATGGTCCTGCTGGCACAGAGATCTCCGAAGAAGAGGTCTCCTTCAACATGGCAGACTATCCACAATCCTGTTCCTGTGCGGATGAAGTGTCTAATGGGATTCTGAAGTCGTTTTCTACTGTGCAGTGTTTCTGGAGCAGTGGCAGAAGGGACATCATCAGGCTGCAGCAGTTGGGTCAGGCAGTAGTGTTGGGGCACATCCTCTTCACCTTTTCCTACTGTGGATCCCTGTATTTCAGCCTGGCTCAGTTGCTGGACGAAAACATAGTGCATTGTGGGAACATCAAAGGTTACACTTCCAATGTGCCCAGGCAGTGGTTGCGTGATGCCAGCTCTGAGGAGATGCTCTTCCTTACTGACACCTGCTTCTTCACCCCTGAGTCAGGTTCGGCTATTGTGGGTGCCCTATCCTACCTGGTCAGCGCTGAATTCCTCTGCTTTGTGTCTTACGAAAGCAAATGTGTGGTGAGGCAACGACTTCGACAGAGTGACATCTACATCCATAAGACGGGCCACATGTGTGCAGACAGCACAGCCCGTATCGTGAAGCACAAGGCCTGGAAGTCCTTGGGTATGGTGCTAAAAGCCTGGTCCAAGGGTGCCTCACTGCAGGATCAACTGAATGAGTTGGAGGAGCGTAGGATGTCCAGTGAACACTTCCCTTCGGGCAGTGTGACTGAGGGCTTCAGACGCCTTCAGGTCACACCAGACAGCCTTCCTCAGGACGGGGAGATGCCGCAGGACCGTGCCATTTACATGAGAAAGATCAAGGCCAGTGAACTGCAGACAAAACCTCCTCCGCAGTGTGTGACTTACTACATCTGCACCCCCAATCCATCCGGAGGGTCTAGTGTTGTGAAGCAGAAAACCGTGTCAGCCGAGAGGAAAAGGCAGTCAGCTGACGTGCGCTGCACCAACCTGTTTGAAGGAGCCATGCTGCCCAAGGGGCTGAAGGAGAAGAACCTGTGTCTGAAGACGGGGATGGGGTTCTGCAACCTCCATCCAGACAACATCCGTCAGTGGATAGGGGAGACGTTCTCCACCTACAACCTGATCTTGACAGGCATGCTGACCATGTACACTGGGAATCGACCCCTGGTGTTGTGTTGCTTCAAGATTGATGACAAGCTGTACATCAACTGGGGGGAGCTGGCTGCCAACCTGGTGGGAATGCAGGGCATCTTCAGCCTGGCACAGACTCTGATGGTCAGTTTCTACGAGGTGCCCAGAGTGCTGAGCGTACACCTCAACCGCCATTTTGAAGGCAACGGGCACCTGCTGACCACCCAGCCGTGGATTTGTATGAACAGCCTGAACGCCATGTCCTGTCTGGCGCTGCTGGACGGGCACTTTGCTACCTTGTTTCCCAGGACTCAGAAACTTCTGGCAGCCAACTTCCAGACATTCTCCAAGTGGGATCTGCAGCTGCGCAACTTCGTGCTACTGCCGAAGGAACAGTGATGTCAGAGTGACCGTGTTCAACCCTAAGTGTTGTTAGATAATTCCATGAACATTTGCTGGTCCAACTGATGAGAAATTAACTCCTGCGCAAGGAGCGCTAGACAGTCTTGGACCTTTTCCACTTTTGGACACATCAGTCTGTTTAATCGTAGTGACTTCTAAACTGTTTTACTTTCATTTACAGGTGTAGTGTGACAATACAAACTTTATTTTCAACTTTTTTGCTTTGTGTTCTTGTTTGGATGTGAAGATGTAGTGGTAAATACATATGCTTTTGATCGTGCAAAAAAATCTATCCAAATCTAATTGTCTAAATACTTTTTTATTATCAAAATTAAAACAAAAGAAGCCCAGATTCAAAATCTTCATTCAATTTCCTTCAAAAATCATATATATTTCATTGTTATATCTTTTGTAGTTTCTGAGCTAGAATTTTTTGTTAATTATTACCCCCAAATCATTAGATTTCCCTGGCACTGGGAAAGCCTTTGTTTGTAACATTTTCAAGCAGCTTCAAGCAGCGAACGGGTTAAGATCATGCTGCTTCATTGTTTTGAGGTAGTTTTAGATGGTGGGGTTAGATGGAAGGGATAAAATGAGCGCTTGTGCTAGAGAGAGAGAGAGAGAAAGAGAGAGAGAGAGAGAGATTGCAGCCTGACAGACAAACAGATAGATAGCTAGAGTATATGAGAGAAAGAGTTTTTGAAAGGAAAATGAAATGTGTATCACGTTAAAGAGTAAAAAAGTTGCACTCCAATGGTACTGGAATGTATCTGATTGATAGCAACATGCTCAGTGAGTGATTGTATGCTGGAATCATTGTTATTTTACTGTTCTTATTATCCAAAAAGTTTTAATTGTTTTTGTAACATTTAGCAATTATTGATAAAAGATTTTCAAAGTATGGCTCAGTTTTCAAAATGTTGTGATTCGACATCTTTTGGAAATGCAGTTGTTGGGTTTGTGCGTGAGTGTATGTGGTGTGCACATAATATGTGTGTGTGTGGGAGGGAGGGTTAGGTGTGGTTGTTTTGTGGATATATGTGTGGATGTGTCTGTGTATATGTAGGTGTATGTGTGTGTGTGTGTGTGTGCACGCATATGTGCATGCATGTTTGTGTGTGTATTTGTGTGTGTGCATGTGCGCCTGCCTACACATGTATGTGTATATGTGTGTGTGCATGCATGTGTGTGAGTGAGTGTGGGAGAGAAAGAGAGTGTGTATTTGGGGGGGAGGGGAGGGGCATGTGCGTATTTGAGTGTATAGGTGAATTTATGTTATGGTGTGTGTGGATGCGTGTGTGTGTGTGTCTCTGCTTGTTTGTCAGGGTGTGGTTATGTATGGGTCTGTTTGAGATTGGATGTGTGCATGAGGGGTCTTCCACTAAATTCCTGGATGTGTTCAAAATGTCTCTGAATCTGATGCAGAAACAGTTGCATGTTTGTGATAGACCCTGAGAAAGCCTCATGGAGGTGAAAATTTGGTCTGAATGAAAGACTTTACTAGCTGACAGTGAGTTCGGCGTTTTATGTTCAATTTTTATTTGACAAGTTATTTAATCAGATAGTCAATATAATCTCCAGCACCGACTTTATGATGTGGTGCCAGCAGGTGCCAGGTTTTAGTATATATACGCACGCAGGCACACATGTGCACACACACACACAGACACACACACACACTCACACACACAAAACCACACACACACACACACACACACACACACACACACACACACACACACACACACACATATAGATTAGATAGATACAGCTAAATCTATGTATAATTGTAAGTATACATGTATATATAGTGTGTCCTCAACATATCAAGAAATAAGTTATTAATAAATGTGTAATGATTTCGCGGTGTGTTATGCATATGTGTTCATGAACATCATAAACTGCAGCATATGTACAAATTGTAGTGATGGGTGCAGGTTGTGAGAGGGTGTATCTTGAGTGTCTGTGTAATAATCATAGATAGTGCTTGACATTTTGTAAAAGTGGGTCAGATACGTGGAGATTGCATTTTTTTTTTCATTTTTACCATGTTACCATGTGTGTGCTCATATATATATGGAAGAAACAGCAGTATTAAAAAACCTGATATGATTACATATGTGCATGTGTATTTCTGGATGATTGTCGGCACGAGTGTAATGATCAGTAGAAACAGTTGACAGACGTGCCACGTGCTTTCATCGGGTAAACAAAGTTCTCTTCAATCTGTTCATGAATATCCGATTACTAACAAGTTTTCGTTTGCATTCTACTGTGACCAAACCTTGTGATATGTGTGATGACGGTTTTGTATATTTGAGGTGTGTGCATGCTTGTAATGGGTGGTGTGTGTGTGTGTGGATGTGTGTGTGGTGTGTGTGCGTATGTGCATATGTGTGTGTCTGTGTGTCTGTGCATGTGAGAGAGAGAGAGAGAGGGGCTTGCCAACTTTCTGACACATTTCCTCCTTGTCAAGCATGCATTTCCACTGATTTTTTTTTCTTCGTCTGGAAAATGAACAGTGAAAGAAATAATTAAAATGAACACCCTGGAAAAGTTATGAACAGATACTCATTTCCAAGCCCTCACCCTCCTCCTAGCATTTCTCCAATCATCAGTTGTTTCATTGTCATTTGATGTGTTAGCTGCTCTTAGGGTCATGATTCATTGCAAGCACCCCTCCCCTCCCCCCCTGCCCCTGCCATTACTCCTATATCCCCTGCCCCCCTCTGTACTACCCTCCCACCCTTCACTACCTCCCCAGTTTCCTCGCTTCTGCCTCTTCTCCTTGTTTGTTAGATTGTTTTGCTTTGTTGTTGTTTTTTTCAGGGGATCTTCGTGCCATGCGTGGATGTTCACAATATAGGAGCCTCTCTTGTCCCCTCTCCTTTTGACGCCTCCCTTTTTCTCTTCTTGTTGAGTGGGATTGGATTTTAATGAAGAACAGGAAGATACTTTTTGATGTATGATTCATTCCCTCCTTCTTTTGATTTATAATTAATAGTGTAAGTTAAACAATATGCCATGGTAGGAAAATGTTTCATGACAAACACTGGACAGAAATGTTACGGCTTCTTCTCCTTATAGACATGAATATGATGTTGGTTGGACAAGGGTTTTTTTTTTTTCTCTGTGTGTGTGTGTGTGTGCGTGTGTGTGTGTTTGGTGTGTGTGTGTGTGTGTGTGTGTGTGTGTGTGTGTGTGTGTGTTGGTGTTGTTTGGAATTTTTGTGATGATAAGGACATGACTTGTTGTTTTTGGTTTGCAAAAAATTAGTCCAGATGTTGTCCTGCCCATCAAAGAAACGATAGGCAAAAACTGCGATTTTGAACTGCCATCGATATTTGATGGGAAGCCAGTGGAGTTCACGTAACAAAGGTGTAATATGCTCATTTTTACGCTTTTTGAGAACAAGCCGAGCTGCACTGTTTTGCACCCTTTGTAATCGTGCAAGCTGTTCTGAAGGAATTCCTGCTAACACAGAGTTACAGTAGTCTAGTCGGGACATTACCATGGCGGTGATGAGTCTGATTGTTGCCTGTGTGGAGAGGTAAGACCGGATAGAAGCAATACGTCGCAATTCCAGGAAGCATGCACGACAAACATTAGATATTTGGTTCTGCATAGAGAGCGTTTGATCAATGCTAACACCTAAATATTTCACTGACTCTTTGAAAGGTAAAACAACACCATCAATTTCTGCCAACTCAGCTTTAACCATCTTGACACGAGAGGAGGTACCAATAGCCATGATCTCGGTTTTGTCACTATTCAGCTTGAGTTTGTTGCTGGTCATCCAGACTTTACGTCCCTAAAACATGCGGTAATATCTGATTGAGCACCTTGAAAGTCGCTGGTGGTTGCGCTCTTAGAGAGTTCAGTGTCATCTGCGAACTTGTGGAAGTCACAGCCATGGGCAGAAATAACGTCAGATAAGGGCTGAGAATAAAGGGTAAAAAGAACTGGTCCAAGGACAGAGCCCTGGGGAACACCATACAGACGAGGAGAAGGGGATGATTTAGCACCATTAACGATTACCGTCTGTGTCCTGTCAGAAAGGTATGATGTGAACCATTTGAGAAACATATCGTCAAATCCAAAAGTAACCTTGACTCTCTTGAGTAGGATAGAGTGGTCAAGAGTATCAAAAGCAGCACTGAGATCAAGCAATGCTAGAAGGGAGACCAGTTTATCGTCTGTTTTACAAAACAGGCAGTCTAAGACACTCAGAACTGCAGTTTCTGTGCTGTGGTTTTTCCTATAAGCGGACTGACACACTTCCAGGAGACCATTATCTGACAAATGGGATTGGAGCTGCTTCAAGACAACACGTTCCAGGATTTTAGAAAGAAATGGAAGATTCGATACTGGTCTAAAATTCTTCATATCATTTACGTCAAGACCACTTTTCTTCAACAAAGGTGTGACAACAGCATGTTTGAACTGTGGAGGGACACAACCAGATGCCAGAGATTTGTTCACAATGGACGTAATCAACGGCACCAGATGTGAGGCATACTGTTTCATGAGGGGAGTGGGGATAGGGTCAAGGATACAACTTTTACCAGGAGAAAGAGCAATCAAATCAAATCTCTCTCTCTTTCTCTCTCTCTCTCTCTCTGTCTCTCTCTATCCTTCTCTCTCTCTCTCTCTCTCTCTCTCTCTCTCTCTCTCTCTCTCTCTCTCTCTCTGTGTCTCTCTGTTTAGAACCTTAGCCAGGGTGTTTGCCTGCGATGCTGATGGTTGCGAGTTTGAACCACTCTTTAGATGGGATTTTTACCATTTGAAAACCCTCGCTGTCCACCCAACAGTAAATGGGTGCCTGATTCAGATGAAGACATCAGATACAGAGAGAGAGAGACATGGACCATCTTCCATAGTGCCATGCTCAGGGCATGGTGAACCTCTTAACAGGTCACCCCCTCCCTTAACAGCTATTAGGCTGTGGGACTTTAACCTTTATCTGTCTGTTCATCTCAGGTTTAGAATATGATAAAGAAGACAGATTATTTTGGAGATTTTATGACTATATTCCTGAAACATTATATTATGAAAGTATCATAACTTAAAAAGAAGACAGATTATTTTGGAGATATTAAGACTATACACCAGAAAATGATGAAACATGATTTCAGATGTCGACATTCTGATTCATATTGCTTTGATTGAGCTAACCAAAATAGCATTTTCTGTCTTGCTGCTGTGCTAGTTGTTTGCAGTTTTTTCCTTCATTTATTTACAGTTCCTGTAGTCATTTCATTTTTTTAAGTCTGCATTTTCTAGCTTTTCACACAGTCTTGATTGCCAACTTTTGGACACATTCAAGCTTCATCTTTCCCTTACTGTGATTGTTGTGCTGACTGAAAATTGTGCGTGTTTGATGCTGGAAATAATGAGGGGAAAAAAGAAACTGGATTTGTATGTGTACTGCTGATGTGTGCAGAAAATATATGAATAAAACCGATGCATCTTGAATAGACATCCTCATGATTCTGTCTGTGTGTGTGTGTGTGTGTGTGTGTGTGTGTGCAGCATATTTAATTTCTCTCTCAAATTCATGTGGACTTGGTCTTTCTCTCTCTCACTCTCTCTCTCACTCTCTCTCTTTGAACTATACACACACACACACACACACACACACACACACACACTCACGCACATGCACACATACACACACACACACATACACACACACACGCACTCATACACACACACACACACACACACACACACACACACACACTACTCCCTTAACAGAATCAGGAAAGGAGGAGCTGGAGTGAAACTGACCCAGAGTGATATTCCCTCATGTTCTTGAATGCTGCGGTTCAGGCAGTGGATCTGTACTAGTCATCACCTGAGACCTTACTTGAGGCCAACAGAATTGCCACATGCTGAACAAGGGCCAATAAGCCACATTTTTCTGTGGTTCAGCCTGAAAATCAATGGAAGCCATGGATGCTTGCTGGTCCTATGCAGCATGGTACTTGACCCTATGCCCAGTTGACGTTAATGAGATAAAACTGTCCAAGAAAGAGTTGTCACATCAGATTCGTTATAGATCGCTGTCTTGACACTCAAACACTCACAGCACTAGAAAAAATTACAGTAAAAAGACTGTGGATAACCATCAATGGCGAAACTGTGGTTACGAAGACCATCGTGTCTCAGTGATTAACATAATAAAAGGAAAACTGTCTGTACTATTTGATATGTAACCCGAAAGGAAAGGTGGGGTGACCTTGACAGACATGGTGCCAGTGCTTGGATTCCAAACTAAAGGCAGCTGGAATGACCTGCATCACAGTTGAAGAGGTCAGCCTAGAATCAATCCATTGGAGTTTTGCTGCTGCCCCATTGTACCTCAGGGATGTAAAGGATCTGGGGCTAGGCAAGGAATACTACATGGAACAGTGGAAATGACTAAAGAGATATATAACATGACCAAGGGACCTAATCCTGATAGCATTGATGTATCAACAAAATTGAGGTTTTAACTCTTCAGAATCAGAATAATGTGAGCTAAATGCAGTGGGTTGTTAGGCATTTAACAGTGCCATCTCTACAACATGACTCGCTGTAATTGGTAAGGTAATTTGTATGAAGCCCAGGTTTTGTGATGCTTTATTCATTATACCTTGTGTCTCTTAAGAACTTCCACTGGTGCAGCGGGAAAGTTAGTATTTTGTGCTTTGATGATGGTAGTGGATAGTTTGTTCCATAAAGGTGCAGTTCAGTTGACAAATTAAGAACTTTCTCAAGTTATTAAGGCTATGTTCAAGGAATAGTTTAGATGCACAGTTTCTTGTTTTATCACAGTTTGATAATTTGGAGAAGTCTGTTACATTTGGGTCTTCGATATGTTTCAAAATCTTACTACATGAAGAAGATAACTGCTTGTTCTTCTTGCCTTTAAAATGAATTATTCAAGATGCTCAAGTATATATCTGTACGAAAAATTTTGAACCAGTTGTACCAGTTTTGTTGCTCTTGTTAGTACTTTTTCAATCAAGACCAACTGCTTTTTAACTGATCCAGATCTGCTTTGCTCTGGTGCCACTGAACAGTATTGCAGACTAGCGCCTTAGCAATGCTCAGACAACCAAACCGATATACTCAAAGGGGTTAACTGCAAAACTATGCAAATGATAGTTAACAAATTTTAGATAGCTGAAAAAGAAAAAAAAAAGCAGTTTATAACATGTTAAAGTTTTGAAGTTTCATGACTGAAACTGAGTCTACCTGTTACATCCAAACATGGTGTTATGGGGGAAAAAATGTTTGAATTTGTCAAAACATTAAAGGTCTAAAGGCTCATGATATTATATGGAGTTTAGATATGTTGCACAGCAATCAATTTTTATATAATCTTGTGAAATTTCACACATCATGGAAGAACAGTTTTCAGACATTACAGCTGAAATGGTGTAGATGGTGTAGCCAGTTTATTCATGTAAAACAAGAGAATAAACTGTGCGTTCAACAGAGCATAAAAAATCTAACATCACAATATAATACGTGAAGTTGTGATTGCTTCCTACAATGTCATTTGGTTGTAATGGTTAGCCATGTGATTTGGTTTCCTTTTTGGGAAACAGATTTTGAAATCTGAAAGTTTAAGTGAAGAATTCCTCTCCCACATGCAGATCAGCCCAAACTGGCCAGGCAGAAGATACTGCTGAAGCTGAAGATTTGGAAAGAATGAAAGGGCTGAAATGTGGATACCTAAGAGTATTATCTGGACCACACTGAAGATATGGTCTTTATATGTGTATATTGATCTATCTATCTACATCTATATGAGTGTGTACATAATACATACATGTGTGTGTGTGTGTGTGTGTGTGTGGTGTGTGTGTGTAACCCTGATATAAATTCAGAAATGTGTCCTTGTCTGTTACTGAAATAGTTTTTTTATTATATCAATTTTCAAGATCAAATCTCATATTTATTAGATATGACCCTTTAATATGTCTTTTCATTGCCTTCAGTAACTTAGTATCAACATGGTCAGTTGTCCATGGCATAGTCTTTGAAGATGTTTTTCTTGCCTGTGTGTATAGCTTTACAGTTAGAAGCATTGAAATACACATTCCAAGTTTCTAACCATTTAAATGGAAAACTGAAATCTTATTGTGGAGTTTTCTGATTGCATTAAGTATTGCATACGTTTGTATGGAATTAGACATTCCAGGTTTCTGCATGCTTAACCAGAAATTATAAATCCAGTAGTTAAGTTTCGTGTGTATGTATGTGTGTGTGTGTGTGTTTATAACATTGCGCCTTATATATTTTCCCATAATCTGCAAATCTTTGATAGAAACAAGTCATCACATCAGGGAAATCGTTCACCAAGAAAAAAAAAGTAAATTAGGAGAAGGCCAACTGTGCGCACGATATATATGTGCCAGTTATCACATCAGCACTTTTGAGTAAGCACCTTTAGCTCTGTTGCCAGGCTGTTGGTGGTTGTTTGCGACGCGCGCGCATGTGTGTGTGTGTGTGTGAACAAATTTCTTATCCATGCTATTGATTTACTTGTTCACATTGTGCGTAGTATCGTACTTTTACATGCAAATCGTTGGCATGATCGTCGGTCAGCAAAAGCAGTGGGTGGGAGGGCCCTGTCTGTCTCATTATTTGAGAATGAATTTATATGAATGAGTGATGTTAAAATCTGGCGAGCTAAAGTTAATCGGAAACAGTCAACAAGCGTGAAATCGTTGAGGTATCGCGATATGAATTACAGGTTTAAAAGATTTGGGTAGGTAGATAGAAATGTGTTTTACGTCATCAGATGTGACATATCCACCAATCAGAACTGCGAATAATGTGGTACGGAAGTGCGCAAAAATCCCCATGAAAACTGCGCCATCATATTCCCAACAAGATGAACGCCTACGAGTTTTATTTGTCAACTTGCAAGTACGTCCTTTTAGCTGATCCATCCAATAAAAGTACTTGGGTGGATCTCTATGGATACCTGCCGTGCCTGCGGCAAATGCTGTCGTGCTGTGTTTGTGGCAACATCATGTTAAAACCCAAAGGTCCAAGTCACGCCATTTGTTTACATCATGTTTGTTCCTCTTGCATTGGAGGCAAAATGCGTCTTCGGCCGGCCTGCAGTTGGTGTCGAACTCACGAAGCATTCATCGAAAATCCGAGTATGAGAATTCTTATCCTGTGTTTTAAAAAAATGTGTGAATACATCAACAACACAGCGATCGGGCGCGAGATTCGTAAAGCTGCAACCAATGGCGCCCACACAAACACACTGATCCGCGTGCTCGACGAGGCAGCGGCGTTTGAGGACGATTACGTCATTTCGAACAAAGTGATGCCAACCTGCGTTCCCACGTGGGGAATGGCGCCCGAACCCAAGTTGGTGTCGTTGCCGAGAGGTCCACAGCAGCCATCCACCTCAGGCGTCAGCACTGTGGGGAGGAAGCGCAATGACAGCGCCACCTCCGCTCCCTCCCAGCCCCATTCAGAGAAAGACCACCCTCCAAAGCTAAACACAGCCCAGACCATCACCAAACCCGTTGACAAGGACAAGCCAGCAACCAGCAATGGACCGCTGAAATTGGATCAGTTGGATGATGAACTGGACTTGATGCCCGCATTGCTAGCTCCATGCACACAGAAAGTTATTCCCCATGAAAAACTGTCCCCACCCCTTGCTGGGCCCCAACGTGCAGATGTCCTTGATCAGCAGGGGCCTGGTCACTGGAGTAAAACTTCCCATGGAAAACGGGGGCGTAAGATGCGAGGAAAGAGAATCTCTAAACCTCTTAGTATGAATCTGATCTCTCCCAAGAAGGTAGTTCAGTCATTACCACCCAAATCCAAACTGAAGAACTCTGTGGTCCTTCAGACCAAACTCAGAATCAAAGGGAAATACCAGAAAAAGCAGAAGACCTTCAAGCAGGAGATTGATTTTGAACCACCTTGCAAGCGCACCCGGCTGGCTTCTAGTTTGAACGTTTCAGAAACCCTTGCTGTTAATGTCACACCTGTCAGAAAAGTGTGCAAGTGTGCTCGCCTCAATCTCCCGTCACGCTTCACTTGCTTCAACCAGCGTTGTGCATGCTACAGCAATCAGTTGCCGTGCAGCAATTGCAGATGTCGTGGTTGTTGTAATCCATTGAAAATGCCGGCTATGCAGAGAAACGGTCATGACAAATCTGACGTAGAGCATGACCCTGCGATGCCTGTCTTATCTCCAGAGCCAAGCTCTTAGAAAATGTGTCCTTTTGTGTGCATGCATTTAATTATTTGCCCACCTGACTCTCATGGTAACTTCAACACTGGTCATATTTAAGATCATTGGAAATCATGTCGCGAGTCATCAAGCTGCAGCAATTGTTATGCTATTTGAAAAGAAAAAAAAAGAAAAAAAAAACAGTTGTATGTAACACCAGAAATTTCGTGATGGCTTTTCAGATTGATGCACAGGTTTAAGAAAATTTATGTGTTAGGCATGTTGTAATATTAGTTTGATTATCAGACTAGCATTGTTGAATTGTGTCAAGAACAAATCATCCATTTATTTTATTGTTATGAAAACTTGTGTAAAGCATGTATATATCATTATTTAATACTTAATAAATCACATAAATCACAAATTGAAAATGTAATTCAAAGTTCACATGAAACAAAATATAACTGAATTCAACAAGTTTATGTAATGCCCCATGGATGTAATGACATTCGTTTTGTATTCATTTACATTTAAGTATTATCTGTTTAAGTAGTATATATATATATATATATATATATGTATGAAACATTTTAAATGGAGGAAAAAAATTGCATTGAAGCTTCCACACATGCCATGATTACTTTTAAAAGCCCTAAATTACTTTATAAAGGCATGTGGTTGGCAAGAAATTATGACAGAAGACTCATTTTGGGAGAGACAGGGGTAGATAAATTACATGTTCTCTCTATCTCTATGTCTGTCTGTCTGTCTCTTTCTCCCCCTCCCCCCCCCCTCCCCCCTCTCTCCCTCTCTCTCTCTCTCTCTCTCTCTCTCTCTCTCTCTCTCTCAAAAATTAGGGATGCTGCTATTTTCAACAAGTCTTATTTAATAAATAATTACTGTTTTTTTTTTTTTTCCTTAACCCCTTCAATAACACATCACCAGTTCTATTTCACATCAGCCTTCTCTTGGTTCTGTACTTCTGTACACTTCTTTGTTCTAAAGAAGAAAAATAAAATCATGTGCAGTTGGGGGAAGGGGGGGGAGGGGGGATCAGAGGTTTGTTTTCATTAACGTTATTTAGCAGTAAAATTAGGTAATAGGAATGGGGGTGGTGGAAGTTTTTTGTGTGTTAAGTTTCAAAATTGGTATTTATAATTTTGGGAGTTCAGTTCTCAGATTTGTTTTGAATTTACTACCTGGTTTCTTCAATCTGTCTTTGTTTTATTGCTGTTGTTGTTATTTTTAGACACATGTATGATTCATTTTTACTTACATTTGATTTGATTAGCCTAATCAGTAAACCTGCTCTACAGTTGTTTCTGTGTAACTCAGAAAGTTCATCACAGATTATCAGAATCTCGGTATCATCTCAATCCATATATATATGGGAATATATTGGGTTTCATGATAGTGGGTTTGTGATGGAAATGATGTTTTTATGAAAACAAATTTTATGGGGTTTTTTGCTTGTTTAACTTAAGCATTGACTTGCAGTCACAGTTTTCAAAGTTTAAAATGAAAGCTGTTTAAAACTCACAAACTGTGGGCAGTGTTGGATTGTGGATGACTTTGGTATTGTGTTGTTGAGCAGCTCAGTGTATTATATACTTGAGCAGGCTGCATTAGTGCATATGTTCATATAGTTCTTTGATTTGATTATGGAGAATGAAATAAGTAATCAGTGTGAAACAGTTGAAAGAGAGCTTTTAAAGTAGTTTAAATCCCCATGGGCATACAAAGGGTGGGGGATGGGGGCTTATTCAATATATGTATCCCATGCTTCTGAAAGTTTTAGACGAGTAATTTCCTCTTTTCTGTGACTTTCTTTCACTTTAGTTGTTGTTCTTGTTTTTTGCTTTACTGCTGTTCATTGTCTTTTTGCTTTTGTGGCCCTTTCATTTGTCTTTTTTCCAGATACACACTTTCCTCAAGAGAACGTAAATCGCATGTCAGCTTGTTCATAATCTGGCCAACTAGGAAGTGAAACTGTACACTCTGCCCAGAGTTGACACTGATTTTCCCCATTCTGCTGTTTGATTAACAACATTAGCAGCTAAGGTCTGTTTAACATATTTTGTGGCAGTTTTATTAATTTTGAAAGTACTTTTTCTTTCTTTTTTTTTTTCTTTTTTCTTACTTTTTTAAATTGAAAAAGAGTGCTTGGCATTCAGTACGGCCTCATGTTGTGTATAACATGTCGTTTATGTTGTCTTGAGTCATTTTACAGGGCAAGATTTTGTTCCCTCTGAGATGACAACCCTGAAAATGCCGTGTGTGGTCTGCCAGGCATAAAACTACAACAGTTTTTAAGTCAGATCTTCATGCTGTACCCTGTGTGTTTTGACTGTCAGAGAGTTGCTGCCCTTCAGTGTTAAATGTGGCAGACCAAAAGGTAATTTCTGTTTGGTTCCTCAGCTCTTTTGACAGTTAGTTGAATTTTTTTTTTTTTTTTTTTAAAGAGGGGAGGGGGGTGGGGGAAGAAAGGTGGAAGGGAAGGGGGTGCTGTTGGCAAGTTGCTGTGCCAGATCTGAGATGTAAGCTGGTCATGTTAGTTTTTTTTTAACTGATGGTATGGGTGGCGATGGAAAATCTTAAGATTGTCGGCCCATCGTAATATTGTTACAGTTTGAAGATGAATTAGACAAATGTAATAATAGATTTGAGGTGGTTTTTTTCCTTTTGTTTGTTTTGTTTCTTTGTACCTCTCTTGAGGAGCTTGCTGCCCCGTCATCCAATTCCTAGCTTGCTCTGTGACATTTGATGACGCTGATGCCATCTCTTTACATACACACCCACACCAGGCTTGTTCCACCTGTTGCCCACCACCGAGAGCTGTTGGTAATGGGTCACCAGAGAGCTACCTGTCCCAGTAGACACTGCGCAGTAGCCCAGACCAGGGCAGCCCTGGTGGTGGTCTTCAGTCGTATTTGTGCCAATGTATGACGCAATGTTTTAGACCCTTCTTGACAACAGTAACCAGTTTGATGTAGAGCCACTCTGAATTAACACTAACATGTCCTGAGGAGTGGCGATCACAGATGTATTCCAGGGACCTCTGTGTGTGTGTGTGGTGTTTCTTTCTTTCTTTTGTTTATTTTTGCAAATCACTTTTTTCTTTTAATTCAGTCATTTTTCCCTCCGATACAGAAATTTTGGGTTATTCCCTTTGTAATGTGAACTGTCGGTACTATTGCCATGCCCACCCACGCTTGTACAGCTGTGTAAATATTGTTGATTCATGATCTCTCTGAATGGTGTGAGCTGTGTGTGGTGTGTGACATACTGCTGTGACAGGTCAAGTGCTCAGGAATCAGCAGTAAGAAGAATGTGTGTTGTTGTAACTAGAAATTTGTGCAAAGTTTTGCTTGAAAGTGTCATTTTTGGTCCTGTGTCTTTTGAAAAAGAGATGACAGGGTGCTCATTGAAAAGGCGGGAAAATCATTACCATATTTGATGTTATGCCATGTCATTTGTCATTTTGTGTATGTGTGTGTGTTATTGGTTGACTAATTGTTATGTGACCAACGTTGTTCAAACATGAATCTTTTCCCCCACATTTCTTAATTGGTATGGCACATTAAAATGAACTACAATTTTTGTTCACCCATGTTCAGTCATTGTTTTATGGTACTGTTTGGCAGTTAGTGCTGTCTTTTCTGTGAGTGAATATATTTCGTATCTTGACAGTACATTGTCAAGAGAATTTCACACCTAACACATTGAGATGTATACTGAAACCATGTGGAGGGAAGGCCTCAGAGAGTGTGCATATGTCAAGAAACTGATCAGTAGGTAGGGGTATGCCATGACAGTGTCCTTTACAAGTGCAGTGAGTCCTAGAAAGAGAAAAAAATGGTTTTAAGATAAGCGAACTGGCCTGACAGAGGGAAAGAACATTGCCAATATTTGTGTGTTGCCCTGCCTTCTAAGTTAGCTTGTCGGCTGTTCTTCTGTGTGGCAGAACTGGTTCGAGCTGCCAGTTGACCAGAATTTAGACGGATGAATTTGTTATCCAGTGTGAATATTATTCTGTTAATGTTTAACTTTATTGAACCCGCTTCTGTACATTCCTCAGTGTGTATACACATGCTTTTTTTTTTTGTTTTTTTTATATTTTTGATAATGCATTTTGGACATGCCGCTTGCAAAGGGAAGCCCTGTTAAACAGATGGCATTTTTGTTTTTGTTTGTGTTGTTGAATAATGCCTGAGAGACTGAAGGAGGGGAATTTAAGGGGAGCAGTTTATTTAGCACATAAAACTTTTTTTTCCATTTTCAATCACTTCTCTCTCTCTCTCTCTCTCTCTCTCTCTCTCTCTCTCTCTCTCTCTCTCTCCTCTCTCTCTCTCTCTCTTCTGTAATCTCAATAACGTCGCAGAGTGGTCAAATTTTATGTTCCAGTTTGTTGTAATGTTGTACACCAGTAAGTGTAATTCATGTAAAAAAAAAGTCTTTGGTCCTTTTCAGCTTGAGCACTTTTGTCATTGTTGTTGTGTGAATGAATGTCTACATGAGAGGGGGATTTAGTTAGTTTGTTTAGGTTGTTTTTTTTCAAAGCTGTGCAGCTGTACATGTTTATGTTCATATGGCAATACACACTGAACCATATTGAAAATGAAGCAGGTGGAGTTTCAAAAGTCAGTTCAGTTCAGTGCAGAGTTTGTACAACTTAACTTAATCCAGAGGTGTTTTTTTAAAATAAAAAATGGCTTCAGCCTGGGAAGGGTATTCATTCTGGTGCAGCAGAACCGACTTCTTGGTGACGTGGACCCTACCTCCCCCTCAAGGATGTCAACAGTGCTTTAGAGGGCTTAACTGTCCGTGATTTTTGTGTATGTGGACTAAAAGAAGAAGAAATCATCAGTGGAGTCATGTTAACTATTGGATGATGTGCATTGTGGAGTACCATACTTTGGAGAGTGGGATTACCAAAAGCTGATAGGGCAGCACATGGCGTATGGGTCGTGAGCTATCTTCATCATCAGTTAAGGTATAAGCTCTTGACTCATCGATGAGTATGGGTTGTTTACAACCCCCATCATCAGAAGTGGGATTAACAGGGAAAAATGTGCTGTTAAGTCTATGTAAAATGTATTAGTCATAGGCCACCTGCATGGTTGGGAGTGTGTACTGAAAAGCAATGCTTGGTAAAGGATAATGAATGTGTTGGTGAAAGTTTTCCACCTGGCGGTGCAAAAAATCAACTTTATAAAATGCCAAGTAAAATGATGAATTCCCTGTTTTGGTGGAGGGAGAAAACGCTTTTTGGATATGCCTGAAAATATTGTACACTGACACTGAGGTTTCCATTCATGTCGCTTTCTTCTGTGGGCTATTTGTGAGTTTGAGTTCGCTGTGTTTGAGGTTGGAGAGTGGGGAGTCAAGAAATGAAACATGAAGGTAGATATTCATGCTTTTTGGCGTCATCTGACTTCAGTGCCCTTTCGAAAAGTGTTACAATATGAACGCATTAGGTGGGAACCATAGCTTTCAAGGCTTCATCCCTGTATGTCGCGCCAAGAGTCGGTTCAAAACACTAAGGTGGCATCTTCAATGTTATGATAGTGTTTGAAATATGTTGTCTTTCTTCAGTTTCTTGGGTGCTTCACCCACTCCCCTCTCCCCTCCCCCTTCCTTCCCCACTTCACCCCCCCCCCCCCCCCCCCATCCCCACCCCAGATCCCTAAGCCAGTGCCCCTTCACCCCAATGCCAGTCTCTGGACCCTGGCCCTTTTCCTTATTGGAGAACATTCTCCCAGTCCCAGGTGAAGGTCTGTACCTTCACTGGCATCTTTTCTATCTTCCTCCTCCTCGTGGTGTCACACATTAAGTCAGCTTTGAAGTAAAAGGCTAGGGGTATGCCATTTTTGTAGCTCTGCTTTATTTCTTAAAGCCAAGGTTTTTTTTCAGCATGACAAAGGCTGCTCATGTTTTACCTTTCCTGGCTCTGATTTCTGGGTTTGCCCCCCTTCCCTTGTTGATCAACACTACTGCCAGGTGGACAAAGGACTATACACAGCCTTGACTGTTTGTCCAACCACAACAGGATTTCAGTTAATCTGATTTTATTGCAGCTGGTTTCCACTTGTGTATGTCACCACTTTATTAGGTAGAAATGACAACCCCCCCCCCCCCCCCCCCCCACACACACACACACACACACGCACACACACACACATGTTCGAGCGCGCACCCCCGCAGGCATGCTAACGTGTGTGCTTTCACGCGCACATGCATGCACACACTCTCTCTCCCCTCTCCTCTCTCTCTCTCTCTCTCTCTCTCTCTCTCTCTCTCTCTCTCTCTCCTCTCCCTCCCCTCTCTCTCCTCTCTCTCTCTCTCCCTCCTTTCTCTCTCTCTCTCCTCTCTCTCTCTCTCTCTCTCCTCTCCCTCCCCTCTCTCTCCTCTCTCTCCTCTCTCCCTCCCCTCTCTCTCCTCTCTCTCTCTCTCTCTCTCTCTCCCTCCCTCCCCTCCTCTCTCTCTCTCTCTCTCTCTCTCTCTCTCTCTCTCTCTCCTTTCTCTCTTCTCTCGCCCGCTTTCTTTCTCATATACATACACACCACAGGCACACAGATGTTGAGTTTGATTTGGAGACATCAGATGTCAAAAAAAAAAATGTTGGCATCTTCTTGGTTTTACATATTGTGTTTACAAACTGTTAGAGATATATGACTCTTAATTTTGGTATCTGTCTCTGCCACTTTTACAGGCTTATTTTTAAGCAGTGGAAAGTTGGAATGAATTTTCGCTTCTCACTGGTGTCCAAATGTATGTTTAGCTGGAAGATCTGAAATGGTTATGAAAACTTGTTCTGTCTTGTCTGCAGACTGTATGTGTGTTCCATCATATCATCATTTGTATTTGATGTGTAATGAATGTCTGCTGGTGTATTCATGAATACGGGTCTGGAACGTGTTGAAGACATTTGGCAGGGTGCCAAACTGGAGTCGTCATTGCTGCTTTGTACACTATTTATTTGAAAAAATTTAAAAAAAAAAAAAAAAGACTCACCCTCTGAAAGAAGATTTTGTATTTCATCAATACATGTTTATGACTTTAAAGAATATTTGTAAATTAGATTCACCAAGTACTTTCTGTTTAACCTTTCTGTAATGTAGTGAGCGGGATTTCATTGATATTGCTGAACAACTTTCATTCATCATTATTTTCAATACATTGATGATGTACATGCAACTTTTTTTTTTCATGTTACATTAGAATATTAGTGCTTGTGATCTCTGCCAAGGAACCTTTTGATTTTACCCGTATACATTAGTTCGTTTGTCTGTCAGCAGATAAAATGACAACTGGGGAGTTCACTTTTCACTACGTCAAAAGATGCAATGTAGCCGAGAGACGAACCAGTTCAACTTTAGTGGATCAGACTGCTGATCCAGGATTGTCCAGTGAGGTGATTAAAAAAAAGTTATCATAGCAAAACTATTGAGCTTATTAAACAAAATTTGGTGGAAAAATAAAATGTGACTCAAGGACAGACTTTAGACTTTATTGCAAATTTAGGATCTGTTCTGTTATTGATAAAATTATGACAAACTTTCCACAGAACACGTATCCTGTTCTATTATTGATAAAATTATGACAAACTTTCCACAGAACATGTATCCTATTCTATTATTTGAAGAGTACGAAGTCACCATTGATCTGTTCTCATTATTAAAAAAAAAATTATTACAAACTTTCCACTGAACAGGAAGAGTCCGGAGTTACTGTTACAAATTGATGAATGTCAATGAAGTGATTCATTTGTCATTAAATAATGGAACTTTCTAGGGATAGAAATGTTGATATCTTGTATGTTAAAGAAGAATAGTACACAAGGAGTATCTCTTTCAGTGCAGATCAGCTATTTCTTGCCACAGTGGGAGAAACAAGAAAAAGAAAAACATGCACTAACGCAAAGGGTAGATCCAGTGTTGGTTCCGCCTTGGCGAAGGTCCAGGCTCTCTTAGCTCCGTTCTCCCTTTGAATTCTAAAATTTTTGATTGATGACATGACATGAATTATTGGATTGTTACTGACCCACCATCTATGATGCTGTGTATTCTGTGGATGTATAGTTTGTGAAAACTTGGAACTCTTTGCTTTCTGACACGGGTAGCATGGATCAATAGGGAACGATATATATATATATTATATTTACACATAATCCTTTCATTGTAAAGTGTCCAGAATGGTGTATACTTTTGACATAAAGACTGCAAGAGGGATAGTTTGTGAATAAATGAAAAGTGCAGGCAGCTACATACATGATCATGGAATGTATATAATAATGACATGTACATTTCAACCATTTTTAACATGTTGTACATAGATGAGCATGTATGAATGTAAAACACATGTCTTAGCACTAGCAGCAGAGAGCACGGTTGTAATGATACTATTGGTTTCATGTCAGACTTAGACTCTTTCTCTCTCTCTCTCTCTATCTCTCTCTCCTCTCTCTCTCTCTCTTTCTCTCTCTCTCTCTCTCTCTCTCTCTCTCTCTTGCTGCTTCGCCTCTCACAGTTTTTCTTTCACCCTTACTGTTTCACTTGTACATATGTTTGATTACTTGGTAAGCCATGTATCCGCGCCCCCCCCCCCCCCCCCCCCCCCACACACACACACACACACACACACACCCACCCCCTTCGCCTTTCGTTTGCCATCTTCATGTCTTCAAATTCAATCCTTGTCAGTTCGTGTTTGAATCAAATTCAGTGTTGTGAATCATACTGACTTGGAACACTTATTTTGTTTAATCTAACAATTGGCCGTTCTCCACACACACACACACACACACACACACACACACACACACAGACACACATAGACACACACACACACACACACACACACACACACACACAGAGGATGGATTTGATTGTGTATGATACTGATGACATTACTGCTGGTGTTTTGACCTGAGTGCTTTTATGGCTTGATTGGTTTTAAATTTCCCAATTTGTTTGTCTTGATGATTATCTTTGCTATTGAACAGATTTTTCAGATGTTGAAAAAGTTGGGTATATCCTGGAAAGGGAAAGAACTCGCCCTTTCCTGTCTACTCTCAATGGTTTAATTTATATTATCTTGCTGTCCTCTCTCTCTCTCGCTCTGTAATATTCTCTCTCTCTCTCTCTCCCTCTCTCTCTCTCTCTCTCTCTCTCTCTCTCTCTCTCTCCCTCTCTCTCTCTCTCTCTCTCTCTCTAACTTGAGTGGTTGTTTATGCCTACCCACCACAAAGGTTCAGATCAGAGCTACTTTCCGAGTTTAATGGGCTCATGAGTATGACAAAACAGCAACAACAACAAACAAACAAAAAAAAAGAAAGAAAAAGGAATGATTTAGGATGTCATGTAAAGAAAGATTACATTTTGTTTTTTTTCTCCCCAGGTAAACAAAGACACCTGCCATGCACCATTTAACCCCATTGTTAGATGAATCATTCTTCAGTTATAGACTTGAGGAGTGCTTGCACCAAACCTGTTAATCCATACGCTTGTGGTGTAATTTTATTCAAGTGTCACACACACGCACATACTCTCTCTCTCTCTCGCTCGCTCTCTGACTTAATATACACATTATTATCAAAGTAATGTTAATGAATATGTGATGTAGTGTGTATTACTTTTGATCTGTAGTTTCTCAGTTGATTTTTTTTTTCCACTAAACATTGCCAGTTTCAAAATGCCATGCTGTAGGACTTGCAAATAGTGTATTACTGCTCATATTCAAATCTTTGGCTGAGAAGCTGGCAATGTTAAAATCTGTCAATGGATAAAGCTTCCATAGGAAATTGTATCACTTTTCAGACAAAAAAAAAGTCAGTCTTGGATGAGAAATGCCTTCCAACTGCAACGTTCTTTTCTTTCTTTCTTTCTTTTTTTTTAAACACTAACCAGTTGCAGCATTTTTGTTGCCTTTTGGTACAGGTCATGGGGTAAAAACTACAAATGTCATCATGTGGGGTTTAAAACTTAAAAAGTCATGAACTGTACATATGTTAAAACTTTTGTGCATTTGATCTTGCTGTGGCAGTGCTGTTATGATAATGCTGTTGTAACATCATGACTTTTTTTGTTTGTTTGTTTGTTTTTTTTGTCTGTCGAGTATTAGTCTTGCAGAGCTGACTTTTTTCCCTTGATGTACATTAATACACAAAGTGTTCATTTCTGTAGCTCCTTTGGTGTTGTTGGCAGTCAGTCTTTTTGGTTTTGATCATTGTCAGTAAAACTGTAGTGCTAATCTTACTTGTGGACTTCAGACTTGGTGGTGAAGAGAGAGTGAAGAGAGTGATTGAGAAAGAAGAGAAGTGTAGTGTGTGGAACAGAGATGTACGTGAAGAAAAAGGAATAGTATATGTAGCTGCCTGCTTCTTCTTTTTTTTTTTTTGTCCTGTCCTCTTATCTCTGTCTCTGTTCTGTTGGTGGCATTACTATTCCTGCTACTCATTCTGGTTTCCATGCATGGTTGCATCATGGTTTGTCCAATGAGTACCGAGGCCAGCAATCCACAGGGAAGCAGAGGTATCCCTTGAAGAGAAACCTTCGTGAATTTGCCATCTCTGAATCGTTTGACAAAGATGGCTGCAGTCATGGTATCAAGGGGAAATTGAAACAAATCTCCATGAGAACAGGATGTGAAGGGCCACGGTTATGGGAATACTTCCTCTCTCTCTCTCTCTCTCTCTCTCTCTCTCTCTCTCACCTCACTTGCTCAATATATTATATATGTGTGTGTTTTTGTCTCTCACTCGCTCAATCTCAATCTCAATCTCTCTCTCTCATCTTCTGTGACCTTTCTTTTCCTCTGTACTCCATCAGTGTTATCGTGCTGAACATCCCGGCTCCCACACGCACATCCACACCCAGCAGTGTTCTGTTGCAGCCTGAACACCCACAGTTCACAGAAAGAAATCGAGTATTTTTTTTGTTTATTAACAAAACCGTTAGGACAAAAACCTGCTGTGCAGTCAAATCACTTCAGCTGTGTTCAGTGGTGCCTGCCATAATTCAGCATATGAAGGACAACATGTACTAACACACACACCCCTCCCTCCCTGATCACAATAATTGCACAGTCATACAGCTAGCATGAGTGAGTGGTACCCTGCAAAAGTGTCGGTACATTCATCCAACAGATGGTCCTCGTGAACCTGCTGATACTGATAACCTTGAAACAAACTTCCCCAAAGGCATGCCCGTGAAGAACAAATCAGAATGTGAGGTCACCTCAAGAGAAGGACGTAAAGAGCCACAGAATTCAAGACTTTGCTTTTTAATATTTCATGATGAGATGTGATGCTAAAGAGTTCCATTATGGTCTGAGAATTTAAGCAAGATCATGTGCGTCCTTCTAGAATGTGTCTCCGCATCAAGCAGGTTGGAGAGATACGCTCACTGTGCAGTGTTGGTCTGGTAATTTGATAGGTCTGAAAAATCTCAAAAAATCTGATGGGAATTGAACACACAACCTGCCAGCTGGCAAGCCTGCAACACTAACCACCGCACCACAGCAAGTGGTCACAATTTTTTTTTTTTTTTTTTTTAATGATGAAAGAAATGTTAATTAAGGCAGGGAGACCATCGGTACTTTTTTTTATCATTGAGATTGACCATGCTGAGGGTCTTCATTGTGATCTGAGATAAACTAACAAGGCTAATCTGAACTCTTTTAGTTCATATATTCCCGGATCAACCAGGCCCAAGACATGCTGACACCTGCAGTGTTGGTCAAGGGCAACACCTTTGAGAATTATCAGAATATATCAAAACCTTACTGTGATCTGCCACAATACACCATGTTTGGGCAGTGGAATGCTATATCTTTTCTACCCTATTGTAATGAGTGCTACAATGCTTACATGATAACATAGAAGTTGCAAGCTGAATTGTCAGAACCTTCCCCCATGAAATGAAAGCCTCCGTCTGCTGATCCCAGAGTGATTGGGAACACGAATTGTTCGGATTCAACAAGGCTTTCACTTCTCTGTGCATTGCGCTTAAAAAAAATAATTTTTTAAAAAGCAGATGATAACAGCAGTTCTTCCCATTGATGAAGTGATCAAAATGCTACTGGAAGACTATGTGTGTGTGTGTGTGTGTATATGTGTCAAATGGCATTGCTATTGATGTAATATATCAAAGAACTAGTGAAAATGTAAAAAGAAGAAAAAAAACAAACAATCCCAAACAAAACAACAAATGTTATTAATTTACAGATCCAAAGAAGCAATTGATACACAGAGAGAGGGCAGAAGAATTAGTTCAAAAGTAATTACAATTGTTTAGAATGCAGGGGGATAGAAAGTGGAGGACGATGTAGACAAATGGTTTCCTGTGACCTTGAACATGTAAAGGTCATAAACATTAGGCATAATAAGCTGCGTCATGTCCAACTCTTGCAGGCTACGGCAGTTAATTCGCTCTGGGCAGGTTTTTAAATGGTGTGCCGTATTTTGGCAGTTGATATATTATTGTACATCACAAATTAGCAACATGAAATTGAAATCTGTATACTGAAAGAAGGCAGTTAATTCGCTCTGGACTAGTTTTAAAATGGTGTGCCGTATTTGGGCAGTTACTATATTAATCTGTACATGCTGAAAGAAGGCAGTTAATTCACTCTGGAGAGATTCAAAATGGTGTGCCCTATTTTGGCAGTTGATATATTGTACATCACAAATTAACAATATGGAATTGAAATCTGTACATGATGAAAGAAGGCGTTTGCTCTGGACAGGTTTTAAAATGGTGTGCCCTATTTTGGCAGTTATTATTGTTGTACATCACAAATTAACCACATGGAATTGAAATCTGTATATGATGAAAGATGGCAGAAGAAATAAAAATGAAAGAAATTATCAAACCGTCTCTTTATCGTAATCTTTATCAGGCATTGTCATTCTTGACTACACTTTCCAGACATTGTTGGTCTCGAGAACCCATACATTGCATATACACTTTGCTGTGTGTATTTTTATTGTGTTTATCAGCATTTAATATTGCAGGTCCTGGTGGACTCGTACTGGTCACAGCATTTAATTAATAGTTTATACTTTTAGCAGACAATGCAGGTCCACCAAGACACATTTTTAACAGACTACAATATCCAATTCTTCTTTTTTCTTTCTTAACTCCGAAGGGGTCATTGGGGCACCACACTGACATCCAGCTATTAGTGCTCTCTATAGCATGGATCTGATCTTCATCATAATATATTGTCAAGGGAAGCAACACTATTTGCTCTATGTTGTTATATTTGTATTCGAAGAGTGGTTTCCCTTGTAACATCGCTTGGATGCTGGCCACTCGACAACGAAGCGTCTCGGCGATCTCTCGCTGTGCTGTACAGATGATTTTTACATAATATAATCTGTTTCCAATAACCCATCGGTCATATTCTGAGTCATACAGTTCAACTGACGCAACTGACTGCTTCTTCCACGTTTGATGCACAGACACCAAATTCGCTGACATTGAGCGAATTAATTTTTGAAAGATAACTAAAATTTCATATGAATGGTTCTAACAGTTCCAGAGTAATTTTTGCGAGGCTGGGTACACGGGCACCCAGGACACGGTGAAGGTTTGGTTTGACACACAATGAGGTGAATGCATGCTCCACACATATGCGATGTTCATATGCAAGGAAGCCCGCACATAACATTACATACATATCACTCGCACATACACAAACATAACGGCACACCAAGTGATGTGTTTGTTCGACCTGCACATGTCTGTTCACATATCACACTTTGTAACAGAATGATCTTTGAATTGCCTGCAATGTGAAATAAAAATATACTGAAGATTCAACATGGTGTGCACGTTCGTGGCTGACATTGACACCATATAGCCTACTGTGCCATTTCATGACAGTTGAAACGCTCACTTCATTCAAACAAACAAAACAAAAAAAACAGAAAAAAAGAAAGAAAGAAAAGAAAAGAAAAAATCAGCATGATGTGTGTTCATGGTCTTCACATACCACACTCACTGTAATATTATGATCTTTGAAATTCCCATTGCATGAAACAAAACAATGTCTATCATCAAGGCACAACAAGGAATAAAATGGCGCCTCCTGCATCCCAAATAAAACCCAGAAGACACATACCATTTGCTGGGACGACGGGAACAGGTCAAGATCTTCCGCCTGAGGACTGGACACAATCGCCTGCTCCACCACATCCACACAAAATTTGGCATTGGACAGAGTGGAGAGTGCCCTTGTGGTGAGGGACCAATGACAACTGACCACATCCTTCAAGTCTGTACGACGTATGCAGCATCCAGGAGAAAGTACTGGCCAACACCGACAGCAGTGGAAGCCAAGCTGTACGGCACCCTGGAGGAGCTGCGACGGACGGCAGCCTTCATCGAGGACACCGGGCTGCTCATCTAACGGGATGGCGAACGAGGAAGAAGAAGAAGAAGAAGAAAAGAATGTCTTAGAAAGAAACATGATTAACTTTCCCTGAGCTTTTTCTTTTCTCCCCCCCCCCCCCCCCCCCCTTTTTTTTTTTTTTCTTCTTCTTAGGTTTAGGTTTAGGTTTATAGGGACAATTGCCTTTAGCAATTTTAGCCAGTACTGGCTTTACATGTCCCTTCTGTATGTTATCTGGTCTTTATACGGTCAGGTCTTTAACTCGCTCGTCTTTATTTATATCATAGTCAAAATAAATGGTCTTCAGTAATACACTATCATCGATAGAGCTTTTGAAAAAGTTAGTATTTTGTGCACGTTTAATGTTAGGGGTTAATTTATTCCAGAGATTTGTTACTCTGTTACTAAAAGAAAATTTCCTTATGTTAGTGCGACAATATTCATGATAAATTTTATCCACACTATTTCTGGTAGTATCAACTCTTGATGCAGTAAAAAATTTTGAAATAGGAATATTGTCAACACAATTAAATATTTTATAGACTTGGATCAAATCGCCCCTCACTCGTATTGTTTTTAGAGTAGGCAGTCCAAGAGCTTTTAACCTACCTTCATAGGGAAGATTTTGTATATTCTTTACAAGCTTTGTTGCTCTTCTTTGTACTCTTTCCAGAGCAGCACACTGCCTCTTTAATCGAGGATACCAAATTGTATAGCCATATTCCAAATTTCTTCATTTTCTTTTTTGCTATGTGTCTTGTCATGTTCCTGTTTGTTTTAACTGATAAAAATCCTAATTTTTGTTTTCTCTTTCCATACGTTTCCACCCTTCTATTTCATTTTCTTTATGCTCCGATTCATTTGCAGTCTGTTTAATTTCTTTTCCCCTATGTTTCAAACAAGCACATCCATCCTCTTTCTTCGTGTGTGTGTGTGTGTGTGTGTGTGTGTGTGTGGTGTGTGTGTGTGTGTGTGTGTGTGTGTGTGTGTGTGTGGCGCGCGCGCGCGCGCGTGCGTGCGTGCGTGTGTGTGTGTGTGTGTGTTGTGTGTTTCAGTATTTTAAGCGGAAGAAGGGGGGGGGGGGGGGGGGGCGGGTGTCCAGGGGACATCGCCGTACACAGTCTTCAAAAATCACACACACACACACACACACACACACAGACACACAGACACACACACACACACACACACACACACACACACACACACACACACACACACACACACACACACACATCTGTATCTTCTACTGATTCTTATTCCACAAACATTTCAATTTATTGTTTTGTTGTCACTGTTGGTGGTGGTGCTAGTGGTTGCGGTGGCAGCTCTGTGTGTGTGTGTGTGTGTGTGTTTACATGAGAGGGAAGTGAGGGTGGATTGTAAGATCGGCAGGGGAGGGAGTTGTCATTGTGCCTTACACATACAGACTGTCACTGGTGGAAAGCTAACAGTAATATTACACCCATACTGACATCCCTTAACTGTATTGTGTTTGTACGAGTGGGGGGAAGAACCAGAAAACAAATTCGACTCCTTTTTCTCCCATAGTTTCCTTGGTGAACCTTCTTCAGCAGGGGAGCGCACTCTGCACGCATTTTGTATGGACGACAGACGAGGACACGAGGGGGTCGACAAACACACGTTTTGGAAGTCATCATTGATTGAACTAACTCTTTAGACCCCTTCCTTCAGTTCAGGGATAGAGGTCCTCACAAATCGTTCGAGCTGGAACAGTACGACGCAGCGCCCAACTCCCGGGAAGTGAAGCCAAAGATGGTAAGCTGGCTGGCTGGGTGTGTGTCGTTTCGCTCTCACAGACCTGTGAGAGCCTCACTCACTCAGACTGACCAGGGTGTGCAGCTTACAGTAAATTATATTATATTGAAGTAATTTCTTACAGACAGTAAGGGATAAACGAGGCTGATGGAGTAAATGTAAACTTGTGAACCTGAATGTGTGCAAACATTTTTATCTTCCCACAATGGGGGTTCCTTTTGTTCCAATACCAAACTACAACTATAATCAGAATGTTAAACAGAAGAAAAAGAAGAAGCAAAAGAGAAAGATAAAAATGATAATTTCATGTCTTTCCCAGCCACCCCACACACCATCCACAGCCCCCACCCCAAACCCACATAAGCATCTGCCCCCTCACCCCCTTCCCACCCCCTACATACACACAACCACCCACTTATGACGTCCCATGCAATCAAATGATTTCATGTTCAGTCATCAACCTTTTAAACAATAAGTAGAATGTGTGTGTGAGTGTGTGTGTGTGTGTGTGTGTGTGTGTGTGTGTGTGTGTGTGTTCTTTATATGTATATGTGCACACAAACCAACATTTGCACGCACAGTATACATGCAAGCACATATACACATTTACGCTGTGTCCTGTCTGTCAGTTTGTCTATCTCTCTCACACAACACACACACACACACACACACACACACACACACACACACACACACACACACACACACACCCATGTGCACACATGCCATCTACCTCACAATTTTCTCATGCATTTCTCTGTGATACACACACATATGCACACATTTACACACATGCACACACACACACACACACAAACACACACACACACACACATGCACACACCCACATTTGTACACACACACTCATGCATACATATATGCATGCACTCTCACACAGAGGTAGATGTAGCTGACATGCCAGCATCAGCTTGTCAGTGTGCTAAAGCATGCATGCACACACGCACACGCGCGCACACACACACACACACACACACATATATGCCCCCACACATCACACATACAGGCACACCTGCACACTCTCTTTTACACAAAAACACACCACACACACAACACACACACACACACACACACACACACACACACACTCTCACACACACACAATATTCTTTCACTGTTTTAGTATGTAGTCATGCCACCGCAAATCCAGAGCGATACACACAGATCTGTATGTTTTAGTGCTGTCAGGCATGTGACAATGGGATTAATGTAGTGAACTTGAAGTGTGCATTATATTCACTGACTTACTTTAAAATGGCACACTGTAGTATAATCTTATGTGTGGTTATTCCTACCTCTGTCTGGTGTATATGATAAACAAAGCACGAAGTCATGTGTCGTAATTATGACAATTATTGACATTGTCAGGAAGATGAAAAATAGAAGCAACATAACACCCATGAGATAATTATTTACATTGTGTCATGTGTGCAGGCTACAGGCCTGATCTTGGCAGGGCTTGGAATGGCAGTGGTGGGGTTTGCAGGTAAATGGCCCTATTACAAAAGGTTTATGTTAAAAACACAAAATTTGGCGCACACACACACGCACACACACACACACACACACACACACACACACACACACATACACACACACATGCACTCATGCATGCACACACGTGCACACGTGCACACACACACACACACACACACACACACACACACACACACACACACAATTTTCTCACATACACTCTTTTTGTGACATTCCAGTCTTTCACCCATCGCATTATGCACCATGCACAAATGATACAAAAGTGGTGTCATTTGTACTCAAAGTTTATTTTCCTGTCTGTAGCTCATGCATTGTGTAGTGACCTTATTCAGAACATTTCACTTTTATTTAATTGTCATTGTCATGAGGATTTTTTTTCTTTTTTTTTTTTTTTTTTTTTTTCAAGGTCGCTATGCTGTACGCTACGGAAAACAAGCTCAAGCGACATTCAAACAGCAACTAGATGCTCTTCCTTCAAGTGGGGTATGACAGTTATACATTTTTTTTTTTCTGTGTTTTTCCTGCGTACGCAGGCTGATGCTCCTGTGAACACTCCCTGTGTAGACAGGCAATGATTAATCACATTTACATATTTACCCAACAAAGGGAGTGGAATTTTGTGTGTAAGACGTCTTTTTATCCTGCCATTAAGGCAGCCTTACCCCAACTTTGGGGAAGGTACATGCTATGTGTAACGTGTCATCCATACCAACAGCCAAACTGGCCTTCTCTTCTGAAAGTTGGTGATGGGATTTAACATGTGTGCAAGATGTCATGCGTGCATTCACAAATGGAACCTTGGTTTATAGTCTTCATCTGAAGGACTGTATGGGAAATGGAGTCAGAACCAATGTTAACTCCAAGGGGAAAAAAAAAAACGGTACTGAAACGGAGATTCGAACCCGCAGCCCCAGGATCACCAAGATCACGAGTCTGACGCTCTACCACAGAGCTGTTCCAGCCCCCTTAGTCATGATGACTTCTTCAAATTGAGTTTGCTTTGTGTCAATTTTGAGTGACTTGTATAAAGAGGTAAACAAAATTTGACAGGTTTTATCAGGTTGTTTGTTTGGTTTTTTTTGCTGTTGTTGGCATTGTTTTATTTTCATGATGATCAGTGAAGGTGATTTCATTGAGGATGATGATGTGGAGTTCCATTCCGGTTTGAACCTGCATGACAGGACCATACTCTAGGCTTATTTCCATAATATATCCTGGTATTAACAAGGCATGAGAGATAACAGATACTCACCGTACTGAGCGACACCGTTGTTAGAGGCATATCAGCAAAATGGAAAAAGTCAGTAACAAGCAAGTAGGGTAACAGGGTAACTCCTGCTCCCACAATGAAATAAATACAGGCCCATAACTCCAAGTGAATGCTGCTTATGACACCAAATCAGCAAGCAGAAATGACAACACAGAGCGCACAGAACAAACAAGCAGACGTGCTGAATGGAAAAAGTCTTCATATTTTGATCCCATAGCATGCATGCCTGCCGTGACTGCAGGTCTGTCGTTGTTCTGGAAAATCATAAGAACTGTCATGGAGTCTCCAAAGTACAAAGTTTTAGGCACTGTACATTTGGGGAAAACAGAAATCATTCAGGTCTGAAAGGAAATTCTAGTCGTCTTTCTTTGGGAGATGAACCCTGAAAAAAAACTCCCAATGGGAAGCTGAATTTTTTTTAGGGAAGCTGTTGGTGTTGGATGGAAGTCTTTCCTGGACAAGCGCTGAGAAGAGTTTCTCATTTCAGATATTAAAATGGCATAAAGACAAGCGTGCAAGACAGTTCAGTGCACATACACACATACCCCCCCCCCCCCCCCCCCCCACACACACACACACACTCCTTCTTCTTCTCCCTCTCTCATAAGGAAGAAAAGTTCATGGGGGCTGTGGCAGGACAGATGTGATGGCGCCCTCCGGAGAGCGAGCTCACTCATGCTGGCTCTGCAACTAAGCAGTTATTGTCATGAGCAGGGGGCTTAGTGGGTGGTGTCATGCGTATGTTGGATCAGAACAGGCACCACTGAACCCCAGGTGACTTGGCAGCAGTGCAGTGTCTCCTCAGGTGGGTTGCCTCTTGACATGGATTGCCTGTGCCAGGGCTGTTGCGGACTGGGCTGGGCTGTGGTTGTGCACAGCGGCACAAAATGAGCGGCATGGGTGCGGTGCCACTGAGGTGGCCCAGAAGATGGAACAACAACAAAAAGGAACAAAATGATATTAACACAATCCCAGATCTTTTCAAAGATGTATACCAAGAAGTGAGCTTTGACAACCTGCAAATGAAATGAGACAGACTAACTCATTTTGCAGAATTTGTGCCTTTGAGTTGTCCATCAACTTAGATGAGAAATGACTGTTGACAAGATGTGGAGCCTAACTCACTTACACACACACACACACACACACACACACACACACACACACACACACACACACACACACACACACACATACACACACACACACACACACACACACACACACACACATGCACAGACACACACATGCACACACACACACACACGCACGCACGCACGCACGCATGCACGCACACACACACACACATACACACACGCATACACACACATCCACACATACACACACACACACACACACACACACACACACACACACACACACACACACACACACACACATCCATACACACAAATATGAGATAATCTTTGGAAAATGAGACTGAACTACAAAATTAGTGGATTTTTTTTTTGTACACCAACATAGAACAATTATCCTGTCTGGATTCTGATAGAATTCAGGCTGAAGATAGGATGGGTGGACATTGTGATAGAACAAAATATGCTGATTTTTTTTTTTTTTTTCGTTTTGATGAGTTCAACAAAGAGTTCAAAACAATGTTCAGCTGTTCTATTAAGATGAATCAGAAAATAAAGTAGGACTGTGCTTAGGGATGTAAAGAGTGCCAACTACAAATCTTGTGTTTCGTTCTTGATAAACGTAGTCCTCTGGCAATGCTTATACATAGTGTAAAAAAAAGGTGAGTTTTTGCTTTTTATTGATTGCAGTCTGTTGCTTTTCTGTATCGGTCGTCCACAATTTTATAATGAAAATAGTTTCAGACATTTTTCTGGTCAATGCCTTGAAGGTCGTGGTATGTGCCTGATTTTGAAGATTCGGGTTCATGGAAGATTAGGGCTGGCATGTAAACCTTGACAGTCCTCGCTCTGGGTGGGAGCCCAGTGAGACAGAAAAATCCCACAAATAAAATGCCTGTCATGGGACTCAAACTCACACCTCCTAACCCGCAAGTCCACAATGCCGACCACTGCACCATGACATCCGGTTTTAAAAAGTGGTATTTATTGTTGTTTTCCTGTCATGATTGTGATGTGATTAGATTGCAGTCATCATTATTGACGTCATCTTTGTTATCATGACATCATCATTAATGGCATTATTTTGTTGCACTATTTATCATGGCATCTAGTTTAAAAACTTTATTGTTGTTCTTGTCATGATTGTGATGTGATTCGATTGCAGTCACCATTATTAACTTTATCTTTGTTATCGTGAACATCATTGTTAATGACATCTATTTTTTTGTGTGCATTATTCGTTTTTTATCATTGCAGGCGTTCAGTAAGTTCTACAAAGGGGGATTTGAACCCAAGATGACCAAGAGGGAAGCGGGCCTTATTCTGGGTGTCAGGTCAGCAGTGTTTTGTGTGTCTTTCTTTATTCACTCCATCATTTTATTTCTTTTTTTTTTTTTTTTTTGCTGTCCCATCTTCTGTGCCACCTCAGTGGTAGTGAATACATGCTGCTCATTCCGACCGTCCCCCCCCCCACCCCCAGTCCACAGCCACAGCCTGGCCCAGCCCTCCGCAGTCCCGACACCTGCAATCCACAGGGAGCAATGTCAAGTCGTCAAGAGACAACCCACCGGAGGAGACATTGCATTGCTGCCAAGTCACTTCGGTGGTGTTCAGTGGCTCCTGTTCTGATTCAACATACACAGAACACCACCTACTGTCATTCGTTCCATTTTTAATTATGGATTAGTTTCTCTTTGCTTTCACCTCAAAATCTGTGCATGTTGTGATCATTGTTTTGATGATGTTTTTGCTGTTGGGTAAAGTGAGAATGAATGTGTGTATCTGTGTGTATGTTTGTGTTTTGAAAAAAAAAAAGAAAAAATAGGAAGGGATGTAATGAGAATGGTGCAGGGAAGGGATGAATGGAGTGGACGTTTGTGTCTGTCTGTCTCTGTGTGTCTGTGTGTCTGTGGATTGTTTTGAAAGGAACATGTCATGACATATACCCGTAACCTGTAAAGAAACTTCTGTGGCTTTGAGCGCTCTGTGTTTCACCTAAAATATCTAAATTGTTGACTAGTTGTGACAGAGTGCTCTGTGTTTCACCTGAAATATCTAAATTGTTGACTAGTTGTGCACACTGTTTCAACTAACAAGATCTGAACAGTTGACTAATTATGTACTCTGTGCTTTAGCTAAAAAAAAAAAAAAAAAGAAAGAAAAAGAATAAAAGATTTGAATAGTTGACTAGGCATGTGCTCTGTGTTTCAGCTATAAAAAAAAAAAGAAAAGAAAGAAATCTGAGTAGTTGACTAGGTGTTCAATCCGTGTTTCAGCTAAAAAGATCCAAACAGTTGTCTAATTATATACTCTGTGTTTCAGCTAGGAGTTGAGTGGTTCAACCAGTCAAGTGTTCTGTGTGTCAAAAGATCTGAATAGTTCAACCAGTTGTATGCTCTGTGTCATAAGATCAGAATAGTTCAACCAGTCATGTGCTCTGTGTGTCATAAGGTCTGAATAGTTCAACCAGTCGTGTGCTCTGTGTGTCATTCAGCAAAGTCTGAATAGTTCAACCAGTCATGTGCTCTGTGTGTCATAAGGTCTAGATAGTTCAACCAGTCGTGTGCTCTGTGTGTCATTCAGCATGGCCTGAATAGTTCAACCAGTCATGTGCTCTGTGTGTCATAAGGTCTAGATAGTTCAACCAGTCGTGTGCTCTGTGTGTCATAAGGTCTGAATAGTTCAACCAGTCATGTGCTCTGTGTCATTCAGCAATGTCTGAATAATTCAACCAGTCATGTGTTCTGTGTGTCATAATGTCTGAATAGTTCAACCAGTCGTGTGCTCTGTGTGTCATTCAGCAAGGTCTGAATAGTTCAACCAGTCATGCGCTCTGTGTGTCGTAAGGTGTAGATAGTTCAACCAGTCGTGTGCTCTGTATGTCATTCAGCATGGCCTGAATAGTTCAACCAGTCATGTGCTCTGTGTGTCATAAGGTCTAGATAGTTCAACCAGTCATGTGCTCTGTGTGTCAAAAGGTCTGAATAGTTCAACCAGTTGTGTGCTCTGTGTGTCATAAGGTCTGAATAGTTCAACCAGTCATGTGCTCTGTGTATCATAAGGTCTGGATAGTTCAACCAGTCGTGTGCTCTGTGTGTCAAAAGGTCTGAATAGTTCAACCAGTCGTGTGCTCTGTGTATCATAAGGTCTGAATAGTTCAACCAGCCGTGTGCTCTGTGTGTCATTCAGCAAGGTCTGAATAGCTCAACCAGTCATGTGCTCAGTGTCATAAGGTCTGAATAGTTCAACCAGTCGTGTGCTCTGTGTGTCATTCAGCATGGCCTGAATAGTTCAACCAGTCGTGTGCTGTGTGTTTCAGCCCCTCAGCCAGCAAGGCTAAAATCAAGGAGGCCCACAAACGCATCATGCTGCTTAATCACCCAGACAGGGGTCAGTGCCACTTCTGGGCTAAACAACATTCAGGACAATGAAAACAAAGTCGAGGAAACTCAGAGCAAGAGGGGCTTTGAGTCAATGCTCGTTCTTTGTTTTTATTGCCCTGAGCGTTGTTCATCTTGCCTGGAGAAGAACTAAGAGATCGAAATGTGTCATGTTTTTTCTTCTAATTTTTTTTGTCCATGTTAACCGGTGGAGTTACTTGACATTCCTTTTAAAATTTGTTTCAGTTTCCACCTGCAGTCACTTCACTTTGAAACTAACTCTTTTTGTTGTTGTTGTTGTTTTATTGCCATACATTGTACTTTATACGTTTTCCGTACAACTGATTTTAATACATGTGGAGATTGGGCTGCTTTTGCAGGGGAAGAAGGTAGGTAGTCAAGGTCTGATCAATTTTTCTTTCTTTTTTTCTTTTGCTCCGAGTGTGGTATTGTTTACCTGAGGGGATTTTCTGTCAGAATGTTGTTGCCAGGGTTCTATTCTTCTTGTCAGGTGGTTGTTTTTTTTTACATGCACCAGATTACATGGTGTGAACATGGGTCATTTATCATCTCCCTGGAGGACGGACAACCAGGCCACCGTTTGAAGGTCATGAGGAGAGGTGAAGAAAAACCTGTCACCAATGTTTCTGGAAACATAGGTCAGGAATCCTCTGGCTTTCCAGGACGCCAGATTATTCGCTTAGTCTCCACTTTTTTTTTTTTTAATGCTGTAGTTCTCCAAGCCTGATGGGCAAGCTGGGTTAACACCAAGGTGGGGTACCGCTTGTTCCCTGTTGTGCTGCAACTCTCTAGGCCTGCTGTATTATGGCTGTCAAGGCCTGACCAGCACCCTAGGCTAATGCACAGGTGAGACATCTGCTGAGGCTCATCCACGAGGCCTCCCTCCACACTCTGTCTGCATACCCTATTAGAAATTCTTGATGAGCGTCATTTAGTATATGTAAATTTTGTGTGCAAGAAGAGCAGACATTTTCTGATATGCTGTTTGACTGTCATATTACACACCGATTTTGGATGAATTTTCAGCAGTTGCTGACTTGGAAATGTTCACATTGTCATGATTTTGTGATTGACAAGGAACTTGTATTGTTTGGTGTCAAGCAGAATACACAGAAAGACACTCTTGTTGAATCCATCATTTTATTTGTAAAATTTTACATCTACAAATGTAAATTGCAAAATGCACAACCACATGTACAAACCTTTGTTATATTATTGAGAGACAGATATTACTTAGAACATTACATGGCAATTATAAATGGAACTTGTGCACAATTTGAACAAACTTGACTTTTGTACAATTCAGTTCTTGATTAGTTTGAACATTAGAATTCAAAATAGAACATATGTATTTCATCTGTAAACCACCACATTCATCAAGATCTACTTCAATTGCATGTTTTCGAAAATGGTTGAATATTTGTATATAATCATGTTTGATTTGTGTTTGATATGAAAATGTTAATGGACTCCCCTATCTCTTACCCTCAACTCCCCCCACCCTTCTCCCCTGGGCCCCCGGGCCCCCTTTTGCTTTGTGTACAAGGATGTTTGATTGTCCAATTGCCTTTTTTTTTTCTTTTTTTCTTTTGTCATCAAATGTTATCTAATTAATTTGTAATGTATGTGTTTGGAAAATGATTTAATATTAAAAATGTTCATTAAAAAAAAATTAAATTAAAAAAAAAAGAGAAATTCTTGATGATCTGTATTTGGGCAATTTTTTTTCCTTTTTTCCCATTTTATTCCCCTGTTGGAATGAAGTTACTCTTTTTTTTAACATTGTGATGTTTCATACTTAGAGCAGTAATCACTGTATTGACCCCTGTATATATTCTTAAGTTAAAAGTACACATTATTTTTGATCAGGTATTGAATGAGTATGTTTATATTTTGTTTATCGTCTTTGCATTTTTAGATCAGAGATAAAAGTTTTTGAATGACTGTGTTAATATTTCTTTACACCCCAAATGTGACCTTCCGCCATGAAATGAATCATTTGTCCCTTCCACAGGAGGCAGAGGGATCAGGGTTGATTTGGGGATCTTTGTTGAAGTGGATACTGTGATCTTTTTTCCACCAATTTTGCAAAGTCTTCATATTTTGTTTCTTTCTTTGTTAAAAATGGCATATGAAAATTTGAATTTCACAAATTAATTTGTGTTAAAGCGTCAACTTTTAGGAGAAAATTTAAAGTGAGGACACCAATGTATTTTCCAAATACTCCTTTTGTCTGATTAATATGTATATAAAATTTTATGAAAAGTGGAAGTTGCATAGAGAAGGAAAATATAATGTTGAATTTGTGATTTGTCATTCAGTTTTCATCACTTTTTTGCAAAAATGCGAGTTGGAGGATTACCAACTTATAAAGACCATATTTGCAAAGTAAGCATCTGCATTAAGACTAAATAAAAAAAATTGACCCACAGGCCGAAAGCATGCGACTAATTTCATGGCAAAAGGTCACAAAGGGATTTCTCTGTTACCAAGGGAATACAGTTTTCTGTATTTTGCATGCTAACAGGTGGCTCCCCCTACCTGGCAGCAAAGATCAACGAAGCGAAGGACTACTTAGACAACATCAAACCAGGTGGTAACTGACGATGGTCTGGGATTCCCATGTGCTGAAGAGTTGGAGAGTCCTAGGCATTTCATGGACAATGGTTTTTGTGTGAAAGCATTTGAACCCAGGACAGTTTGTTGTTATATATCAATAATTGTGAGATATTGACGATTGGTAAAAGCTTGTACGTTTGTAATAGTTTGAGAAAAGTTAATGTCTCTGTTCTGTGTGTGTTGTGTATGTGTGTGTGTGTGCGTGTGTGTGTGTGTGTGTGTGTGTGTGTGTGTGTGTGTGTGTATGAATAGTATCGTGGGTGTTGTAAATAAAGTGGATAAAAGATTTCCATACACTTGTATCCAGTGTCTTCTTCTGTTCACCGTCAGACTGTGTCCTCTCTCTTTAGCTTCTCTCTCTTTCCAAAAATTTTATGTAATTAAAGACGCGCAGATTCCATCAGCTCACATACATATCCACTGCTTCCTTGTAAACTGAGAAACACATTTTCATTCTTTGTTGAATGGTTGCTTTGTGTGCGTGTGTGTGGAGAGGGGGGGGGGGGTTGGTGGTGGTGATGGTGGTGGTGATTCATGAGAAGTAATATTAGGAGGCGAGAGGGCCACGGTGAATTGAGAGAAGACGGAAGGAGGAGTTGGGGGGGAAGGGGGGGGGGGGGGGTTGCGTGTCAGAGGGCAGTAGGCCAGAGAGTTGTGGAAGGAGATAACAAAGAAATAAGCTTGCACATGAAAGTTGGAAAAAAAAAAAAAAAGATCATTGAAATATTGCTTATTGAGCCACATGCTAATTATAAGGCCAGTCACGTAAAAAGTAGGTAGACTGAGCTATGAACAAGGATCTAAACTGTATCAGTCATTAGAGAATGATGTAATATCGTTTGCCTGGAAATCTGTTCAGACTGATTATAAACTTATTGACTTAGAAAGATTGTAGTAAAGCTTGTACCCATATTCTGCCAAAGATTACATTGAATAAGACAATTTGGTTGTTATTGTACCAAAAGGAAAAGCTATCCTTTCTTGTAAGTAGCAAGTGTTCCCGCCTCTGTCTTCTAGCTCCAGGAGCTGACCTTATTAAACTACAAAATGTTCATTTACTGACACAGGGGTATTGAATGTTGTCGAATTCTCTGAATCTTAGGTATTAATCTACAAAATGTTCATTTACTGACACAGGGTTATTGAATCTTGTCGAATTCTCTGATTCTTATGTACCTCATTTTTGTTAAATATTGATTCTTGGCCATCCAGACCACCTTGAGAAGGCATCCCCGCCCCACACCTAAATTTATATCGGTACCTCTACATTGTGAGGTAATGACTTGGAAGACATTTTGATGTTCATGTCAGGTCTATGACCATATCAAATGATTGCATGGCACTCCACATGGATTTTAAATTGAAAGAAAGGTGTAATTCTGAACGTTGTTGCTGTAAACATAGTTGTCATGATCCCAGTGCATTCGACATTGCAGCAAGTTCAGCAGTAGGATGATTTTACACAAAGTTGGTGAATTAATGCACTTAGGTGGTCATTTTCTGGTAGAATATTAATTTCAAACAAAGTTTGTGAAATAAAACACTATGGTGATTTACTGATGATTTTTTCAGGAAGCTTATATTTTTCATTACCTCTGAAAGAATAACGATCATTATAGATGTTCCAAGATATGTTTGTTGTCAAAAATATGCCCCAAAATATCACAGCTTTTGTGTGTTTGATTTATGCTCCATATAATCTGAAAGTAAATAGATGATGGTGATTGCTATGCGAGTTAAAATAAACATTCTTGTTTTCCCTATTTTCAAATATATCCCATGCTATACATACAGCTATGTGGATTAGGCAGATAGGATTTGTATGTATGTGTCCATCCACCACAAGCGAGATGTTGCACTTCCCAACCACTTTTCTACTGGCAGCTAGAATAATCATACAGAGAATTTTGAATTCAAGATTGAAAATTATTGTCCAGTCATCGATCTGTGTGCCAGTCACTGGCTTTTTTTTTTTTTTTGTTTTTGTTTTAGCAGTGATGCTGGTTCTATCAAGAGAAGGAAATTTAGCTGAAAATGACACGATTCTTTTTATGTTTTACTGCTCAGGAAAAAGAAATGTGCTGCAAATCAGAAAACGCTAATTTGGGGTGAACAAGATGATCAATTCAGAGGGCACAAGGTTAACTGATTTTCCACAACACTTGTCTTTTTTTTTTACTGCCTGAAGCCATGAATCTCTGCAGAAAACAGCTAGAAAGGAATGTGGCACAAAGTATACCCTATCCACTTCTGTAAGAAATTCACTTGCGAAAGGAAAAGTTCCGTTCTTCATAAAATAAATAAATAATAAAAATAAAAGAGAGAGACAGACAGAGAGAGAGATATTTGCACATGGGGTTTGCTCAACACTGGCGTGATTTTCAGCATCCATGGATTTCCTTAGTGCTTTTCATGTTGGCCACAAAAGAAAAGAAGAAGATACACCCGAAGGTGTGGGTAGGACCCAGAGAAGTACTGTCCTCAACTGCCGAACAAACCAGCTGGGGGCAATCCTGTACCACCCTTGGCAGCCTGCGCTGTGTTCACTTAGGGTGCAGGCACGCACAGGGCATTCCATTAACACGTGAAGGGACATAACTGCTCCCTGGCAGATGCCATTCTGTTAAGGCCACTGGATGTGACACGACAGAACCTCCACAGCAGCATTCCCATAGGTGTACCAGCCTGTATTTCATGACTGCAGAGCCCACCGGCAGAAAACGCCACCGCCAAGCAACTGCAGTGTGCATCCCGTAGCCTCACTCGTTGCTGTTCTGCTGACAGGCGACGAGAGTACAACTCCATACACGGCCAAGCTTTCGCCATGAGGTCTTACCTGCTCTTTGAAGAGAATCCCAGGTCACAGTCTTTCCCGTTGTCAAAAGGACTTTCCCTGCGGTTAGTGAGTCTTTCCTCACCGTCATTGGACCTTTCCCCAGAGTCGGCCAAAATGCATAATTTTTCATTTTCTTCTCTGCATTGTACAGCCAAAGTCGTCGCTTTGTGACTGCCAAATTGCCAGGACTCTGACATGATTAATGTTGCGTCGGGGATGGTTGAAGTGCAGAGCGATTGGTCTGGATTGATGATGGTGGCGGATGTGAACCAGGTGTTCAGAGATGCCCCTCTCCAGTGTGTGGGGTATCTCGCCCACATATGTCTTACCACACGGTTCGCAGTAGATACCATACACGATGTTGTGGCAGTGACAAGAGAGTGTGCGTTTAATTTTGAAAGAGCCTTTAGGGCCATGTAAGGTGGTGTCTGGCTTGGCGAGAAGACAGATTTCGCAGTTGGATTTTAAGCAGGGACAAGTACCGGGTGACCTAGGTGTGGTGATTCTGTTCAGTTTTGAGCGCATAAAAAGATAGTTGAGGTTTTTGTCGCACCTTAAAGTAATCATGGGTTTGGTCTCGAGGGCAAGTTGGTGATCGTCTTCTATGTGCCAGTTGGACTTCAGGATCCTGCAGATGGGGAGAGTGTGTGGGTGGAAGAGGAGGCAGGCGGTGGGTGTCCGTTTCTTTTAGAGGCTGGATTTTCAGTGCCGATGTTCTGGACACAGCTGTGGTGTGGCTGAGGCAATCATTATTGGCGGTACTGGCGTATCCACGGTTGGTGAAAAACTCAAACATTTTGGCTGGCTACAGTGTGAAATCTTTGTCATTGCAGAAGTCTGCACACGCGGATGAATTCAGAACATAGAATGCTGTTTTGTGGATGGGTGGCGGGAATATGTGTGTTGTCCAGGTGTGTGTAAACTGGAACTCAAATTTATGACAGGTGAAGACACCGATCCCTCCCTTGTACATCTTTCATGGACTGAAACCGAATTACAGTTACGACGCCTCTGACCTGTTGTACATATTCAGATGGTATATCTTTGGCAGAAGTAATAGTTACCCCCAAAGCGGTCAGAGATAAATTAATCAATTTGAACCCAAAAAAGGCGCAAGGACCAGATCAAATTCCTCCAAAAGTCTTAAAAGAACTAAATGTAGAATTATCACTTCCCTTATGTATACTATTTAATAAAACGTTAGAAACGGGTATCTTACCTCAGGACTGGAAATTAGCGGAAGTAACAGCCATATTTAAGAAGGGGTCAAGGGCTGAACCAGGAAACTATAGACCGGTCAGCCTAACGTGTGTCACTTGTAAAGTATTGGAGAGTATAATTAGAGTTCCAGTGGTAACTCATTTTACAGATAATAACTTGTATGCAAAATGCCAACATGGATTCCGTAAGAAACGTTCTTGTGTAACACAATTACTTGAGGTAATAGACAACATGACAAAGTTATTAGATGATGGTCATAATGTTGATGTTTTGTATCTAGATTTTAAAAAAGCTTTTGATACTGTACCACATGAAAGGTTACTAGTTAAACTGGCTGCTTATGGCATAACAGGCAATCTACTAACATGGATACAAGGTTTTCTATATGACAGAGTTCAATATGTAAGAGTGGGTGAGGAAAGATCAGGTAAAGCTAAGGTTCTAAGTGGTATACCTCAAGGGAGTATCTTAGGCCCAATACTATTTACGGTCTTTATAAATGACATGCCATTATCATTAAATAGTACTTGTAAAATATTTGCTGACGATACGAAACTTTATGACGATACATCCCATTCCGTAGACTTACAAAATGATGTTTATAAACTCCAAGACTGGTCAGAAGTATGGAATCTGTATTTCAATGTATCAAAATGTGGTGTTCTACACATTGGTAAAAATAATCAAGATCACACTTACTATATGAGGTATAATGATGGCTTACAGGAAATAACTGCACTAAAAGAAGAAAAAGATTTGGGAGTGCCTTTTGATACTATGTTGTCTTTTGACTTACACATAAATAAAATAGTAAACAAGGCAAATCAAATGTTGGGAATAGTTAAAAGAAGTTTCTCCTATTTAGACAAGGAAATATTCTTAAAACTATATAAATCCTTTGTTAGACCTCATTTGGAATATGCAAATGCAATATGGAGTCCACAATTGAAAAGACTGTCTAAACAAATAGAAAGTGTTCAAAGACGTGCAACAAAGTTATTAAAAGAATGCAAAGATATGTCATATGCACAAAGATTGAAATATTTGAATTTACACTCATTGAAAGGTAGAAGGACAAGGGGGGATCTTATCCAGACATATAAGATATTTAATGGTATTGATGACATAAGTATTGACTCACTGTTTATTCCTTCAAGTAACAACATCACAAGGAATACTGAAGGCAAGATTTTTATACAATACTGCCGCACTAACAAAAGGAAAAACATTTACTCATACCGAGTTGCCCCCTTGTGGAATGCACTTCCTACTAACATAAAATTTGCACAAAATACTAACTATTTCAAGAATTTTTTGGATGAAACACCCAAATTTAAAGAATTATTTGTGGATTATGACGACTGAGGCCCATTTGAGGCTAAATATGAGATAAAATGCGCACAACACATTATGAAGTCAAAGAGGGGACGTATATAGGCCGTGAGGCCTAGGCAAATAGCCTGTCCCTATTACTACTACTACTACTACTACTACTACTACTACTACTACTGTTGCACCTTGAGGGCTGTGGATTGACAGATCGAGATTGCTGAATGACCAGGGTCTGTCACGGCTCTTTCCTCACGACCTGATATTAAGAGAGAGTTTCTTTTTCAGTTCTGTACAGGGACGTACAGAAATCAACAATCTGATTTTAAGAATTCTAAGTGAGTCCGCCAAAAACAAAGACAAACAAATAACAAGACAAAACACGACGCGTTTCGACCTCTTAGATCTTCTTCGGGCAAGACAAACAACATTCAGGATAATGAAAACGAAGAACGAGCAATCACTTATCTTCTCATATTCGGCGTAAGATGGGTGCTGAATATGAGACGATAAGTACGCTGGATATGAGAAGATAAGTGATTGTTCGTTCTCCGTTTTCATTGTCCTGAATGTTGTTAATCTTGCCTGAAGAAGACCAAAGAGGTCAAAACGCGCCGTGTTTTGTCTTGTAATTTGTCCTGGTTTTTGGCGGACTCACTAAGAATCATTTTCAGTTTGTTTCAGTCTCCGCCTGCGGTCACCTCACTGTGAAACCAACAACCTCACGATCATGTCACAGGAATGCAGAGCGTGCCCCTAAAAACAAACAAAAAGACAACATCAACAAACACGATAATAACAACGACAAGAACAAAAATAATAAGAACAGTAATAATAATGATAATAATAAAACAACGATAATAAATACATGTAAGCTTTCAGTCAGAATAACGGAAAAACCATGACAAAGTATAGAATCTTTTGTTTAAAAGTTTAAAAACCTTTTTGTCAAACGAAACTTGAATATTCTCCGATGATTTTTTGGACTTTTTTTTCATCGGCTTTTTTTCGATTTTGTTTGTTTGTTTGTTTTTGTTTCTTTCTTTGTCTTGCTTTTTTTTTTTTTTTTTTTTTTGAAAACCTACCCTGAATGAATTGTAGATTTTTACGCTATAAATCAATTATTTAGGAAAATATTTCAGAAATAATTCTTAATATGAAAACAGTTTGAGATCTCAAACAAGAGGGTTTGCAGGAAGGAGGGCTGAGGGGAAGGAGGGGGGGGGGGGGGGGGGGGGGGGAGACACGGTGCGGGGTTTTCACGTGGGCAACTTGCCCAATGGGTTTGGAAAGTGTACACTTGCACACACCACCACCGCGGATAAAATGTTTAGTGTTCAGACTGTAGTCATACGAGAAGACAATAGATTTGTACACAGTCAACCAACAACCAAATTAGATTTTTTTTTTTTTAATTGGATACTGACTGCAACCATGAATGACCTTTTTTTTCAATGTAATTTGTTTGTTGAGGGAGAAGGGCGAGCAAAGTATGATTTGGGTTGGGGAAATCGGGTGGGTGTTAACCTGCCCATGCAGGTACAAAATCTTATGAGATGTGAAAGAACTACTCGACGCGCACGCACACCTTCAAAAATCATCAATAAACAAAACAAAGTTAACGAAACATAGATTTGGCAAGAGACAATTAAGAGTAATGCTTTGTATCGTGACGAATCACGTGCTGTGCACGCGCCGTAGTCACACGCGTTGTCCATTGCGCCACAACCCCTGTAGTCCTCTTAGATGGGCGCCGAAAAGGAGGATCACAACACGCGTGTTAAAAATCCCATGACACACATGAGGATCACAAAGCCAACTCGTCCACCAATTATGTGAGAGGATTTAATCGCGTAGGACGTTCCATACGCACGTGACAGGGAAGCATGTGACACAAGACCAGGGGCTCAATAAAAAAAAAAAAAAAATTTACAGTCATATTGCAGCTCAGAGGCGGGAGTGAGCGGAGGCACACAGTTAGAAGCTGTTCTGTGCTACAGTTTCTTCTGAACACGAGGTATGTCCCATTTGTTTCATTGTGTGTGTGTGTGTGTGTTGTGTGTGTGTGTGTGTGTGTGTGTGTGTGTGTGTGTGTGTGTGTGTGTGGCGTTCCTCTTTCTTTCTTTCTTTCTTTCTTTCTTTTCTTTTCTTCTTCTTTTTTTTTTTTTCTTTCTTTCTTAGTTTTCTCAGGGCTTTTTTTCGTCTTAGTGTGAAACAGAAATTCAGCAGTAAGTGTCCTTTTCCTTTTCTTTTCCTTTCCCTTTTTCCCTCCATTTTCTTTCTTTCCTTACATTCGATTTTCTTTCTTTCTTTCTTTTTAAATTTGCGGGATTTGAACATCGATTTTCCGCCTCTGACAGTGAATCAGTGTAGAAACGGCTAATTTTCGCGAGGAGTAGATTATCACATGTGGAGGTTGGGGCTGTTCGAAGTTCAGCATACATTTAATATTTGCGTGTAATGTTTAATTCCTTTTCCTTTGTGATCGTGTGTGTGTGTGTGTGTGTGTGTGTGTGTGTGTGTGTGTACTGTACTGTATTGTACTGGCTGTACGGTTGTTAACGTACTGTGGTAACCTATAACATGGGGTTATCAAGTGGTTAAAACCACGTAAAGTCACGCCCGGCCTTTCTTCCCCCGTGAGCCCAATGTGTTTTCACAAAGATCCCGGCACATTTTAATGGCTGAAAATGTTTTAAGGTGTAAAAGACCTTATGACTTGATCCAGAAAATAGAAATCAACATTTAACAAATAAATGTTCGAAAAACATTAACTTCAAAAAATGTTATTCGAAAGAAATCGCAAAAGTCGTGGTAAAATTTTTTCCAAGTTCAATTAAATGAAAGATTTTAGTGCCAAAAAGCCACAAACTTTGCATTCTTTCATTTGTAACTTTTTAAAAAAATGTTTTTGAAAATCAGTTCAGCCGATAAACCCGGTTTGGTGTGTGTGTATGTGTGTGTGTGTGTGGGGGGGGGGGGGGGGGGGGTAAGGTTTTGAGATATTTGTCAAAATGGAAGTTGAGTGAGAGTGGGTGGTACTGAAATGGGGAAATCAAAATGTGCCATTTTGTATTTCATGTTTCATTATGTCTTCCCTCTCTAAGTCCGTCTCCCATAAATGATCACGTGTTCGTGTCTTCCATTGGCTGATGAATCGATTGTCGACCAATCACGCGATGCCTTTCAATGTCAAAGTGATTTCAATCTGTTGTTGAGACATTCATGGAGTTTCTGTCACTACTGACCACATATACTACGAGGGACATTAAATTGCATAGCATGCTGTCAGAGTTCCTCTGACCTTTCCCCTTTTCTGCTCTTTGTCCAGTCTCACACAAGTTTTGCCGGGTCTCGGCTGCAACTCATTAATAATGGCCATAATTCGGTGAAAAGATGAACTCGGTTATGGGCTTTGCGAGGAAGCAGAAGCGCATTTTTACATCCCGTCGCTGATTACTACACGTCCCGATATGAAGTTAACATTGTGCACACTCCAACTCGCACACACACACACACACACGCACACACACACGCACACGCACACACACACACACACACACACACACAGCCTTTCGGATGAAAGGATGTTCGGTAATTAGCAAGGGGCGTAATCTGAACCTGGGGGTGGGGGTGGGGGGGGGGAGGAGTGGGGGAAGGGGTGTGTGTTGTTAGCCGAGGAACAAAGAGGGAAAGAGAGAGAGAAGGAAAGAAAGAATGATGATATCATATTGTAATGTTCAATGAAGAAACCACCGATTTAGGCAAGGTTATACTGCAACATAGTCACCATTGAAATGTTATTCTGGTTTATTGAAATTGACCGTGAACGAAAAATCACCGCGATCCGAAGACGGTATGGTCATTAACCACCACGTTCTTTCACACGGACACACACACACCTTAAATGAGTACTATCGCATTGTTCACTTGTGCGACTTGCTTTGAGAATGAAAATCGGAACATTTCTTACTAATGGATAAAACGGGTTGGAGCTAAATATTAAATGCATGCATACTCATACATAACTGGATCATGAAGACCACAACAACAGGCGGGAACAATGGGATACAATGGACACTCTGGACGCAGCTAGATGACCTTGACTTTGCTGACGACCTGGTACTCCTCTCCCAAAGTCGCACACAGATGCAGGACAAGACCACCCGCCTTGAGACAACATCAGCAGGAACAGGACTCAAGATAAACAAGAAGACCGAGCTGATGAAGATCAACACCACAGACAGTAATCCAGTCACAGTCGGAGGCGAGCCCATCAGGGAAGTAGATTCCTTTGTCTACTTGGGAAGCGTAGTTGACAAGCAGGGGGGCACCGACCGAGACATCATAGCCAGGATAGGCAAGGCGCAGGCAGCATTCATCGTGCTAAAGAACATCTGGGCCTCAGGAGAGATCAGAAGGACGATAAAATTGCGCATCTTCAATTCAAACGTGAAGTCGGTTCTGCTCTACGGTTGCGAGACTTGGAGAATGACCAAGGCAACATAGCAAAAAACTCAGACCTTCTTCAACACCTGTCTGAAGTGCATCTTCAAAATCAGATGGCCAGAGAAGATCAACAATGAAGATCTATGGAAGCAAGCAGGACAGGAACCAGTGGCCAAGCAGATTCTGCGGAGGAAGTGGGGCTGGATTGGACATACTCTCAGGAAGCCAGCATCCAGCACCACACGCCAAGCCCTGACATGGAACCCGCAGGGGAAAAGGAAGAGAGGCCGACCTTGCAGCAGCTGGAGGCGAGACACTGAGGCAGAAATAAAGAGGCAGGGGACCAACTGGACAGGCATTCAGCGAGCAGCCCAGAACCGAGTGCAATGGCAGAGTGTTGTTGACGGCCTATGCTCACCCTTGAGCTATGGGCCGAAGTAAGTATACTCATAAATAGCTACAGTATTTATTTGTTTCTATACTGAAAGAAAAAAAATTCGCACTCCTCTCCTCTTCTCCACACAAACAAACCGGCTCAAATGCATCCTTACTCCCTATCTCCTTACTCCCTATCTCTCCCCCTCCTTAGCAACACTTGCATAGACTTGCGCACACAACAGGCACTGATTAATAGCCACAACCATATTCTGTGCTTGTGGAGTCCACAGTATAAACTAACAGTCACGGACTGGAATTTCAGAGATTCGTGGAGAACCATGGCCCTGACAGGAGCATCCCGCACCATGTGTCTCGGCTGGATCTTCTGCTCCACACTGGTCCTGATCAGTACGAGCAACGCGGCTGTCGCTCACGACAGCCACAACATTCAAGTGGTATGTATTCTCATCATACAAGTCTCTTTTCCAGCGGTAAATAAAAGTAACCTGATGAAAATAAGACATTAGAAAAGAAATGTATAGGATTAATGGTTAGCTGATTATACACTGAGGCCAAATTCATGTTAGTCAGCTGATTATTACAAAACGATGAGATTCAAAAGACACTGACTGAAAATAGAATGACGTTATACCCCAGTTATAAGAAAGTCGAGGTGAGATTCAGTTGTGGCTGTCTCATATTAGGTTTGTTATATCAGAGGGGACCTACCTCGGATGTAAAAAGTTTTTGAGTGGTACGTTTCCTATGTCTTTACTGTCCGAAGAACGAATGGCGAGAACGACGGAAGTAGTGGGGAAATGTCAAGGGAAGACATTACAGGCGCAAATGAGGTTGTCTTTCTTGCAAGCGGCGTTTTCTTATAGCTGATGTTCTTCCATCAGGGGTTTTAGTGATTCAAAGAGGGCCAGTGGAAGGGGAACCACTGGGCTTTCTTACAGCGAGTTTTCTCAAATGTGAGTTTAACAGAACAGGAATTTACTGCATAATGCGGATACATGGGTGAGTAGGTACAAGTAGATTTGTCAGATTTCAATGAAACGAAACAAGAGGAAACAGAACGATGAAAAGCAAGAACTGAAATGAATCAAAAGAAAAAAAAAATGGTGGGCGGGGATGTGATACAACAAAAAGATACATTTCAGAACAGATCAATTGAAACTGAATTATTTATTGAAGAACTGATCACCAACTAAACATAGATTTGTTAGCTTCGTATTAAACATAACATTTAACACAGGGAATAGAAAGAAACGAGAAATGGTTAAAATGAATGGGGGAAAAAAATTAACAAGGAGGTGGCAATTAAAAAAAAAATTCGAACAGAGACATGCAACCGGAAGTTTACACTGCCAAATGTTCTTTATAAACAGAAGAAAGAGAGAGAGAGAGAGAGAGAGAGAGAGAGAGACGGACGGGCAGGCGGGCAGGCAGGCAGGCAGATGCGACAATACAAGGACAAATTTTAGCAAAGCAGATTGATTACAAATATAATTCCATTGAGATGAGTAGGCAAATACTTTTTTTTTTTTTTTTTAAGGATGTCAACATTCACCAGGTTTATAACCATGACGCAAGGAAGAGAAAGAAACGAGCATCCACGACTGTCCGGCTTGAATTCCTGGAAATAGCACTTTTCAGTTTTACTTTCACTTTCGCATTATAGCAGTCGCAATCAACGAAGGTGTCCTGTTGCAGCCGTTCGGTTTTTATCATCGTTTTCTTGAAGAAAAAAATCCGAAGAGTTTGGAATTCACTCGGGAGTGAACTTTGGTGTAACGTAGTAAAGAATATGAACGGATTTTTTAAAATGTATTTGAAATGAATCCGCCAGTTAACATGGACAAACGAATTACAAGACAAGACGCAACGCGTATTGACCTCTCAGGTCTTCTTCAGGCGCAGCCAAGATAAACAATACTCAGGACAACGAAAGTGAAGAATTTCAACGCCCGTCTTGCGCCGAATTTGACAAGATAAGTGATTGCTCGTTCTTCATTTTCGTTGTCCTGTGTGTTGTTTCTCTTGCCTGACGCAGACCTAAGAGGTCGAAACGCGTTGTGTTTTAGCTTGTAATTCGTTTGACCATGTTAACTGGTGGAGTTATTCCAAACACCTTTTAAAATTTGTTTCAGTTTCCGCCTGCAGTCACCTCACTTTGCAACCAACATGAACGGAACTTTTCAGTTATGAATATTCAGCCGGTTGTACATGTGCATAGCTTGTGGATATGCCAGACGGGCATTGGGCCAGTTACTGGTTCTAGTTCAGATCCCCCCCCACCCCCCACCCCCATTTTTTTCCTATATTGATTTCAACAGTTGAATCGTGCTGTCACGAACGGAGCAGCCGTTCTGTCTTTGAGAGCTGCCAGTCAATTTTATCAACACAAAAAATGGGGGCCTCTAAACTAGGTTTTTTTTTTCTTATATTGCGTTTTCGTTGATATGATTCATGATGTAATGGTGATTGTGTTGAGGACTCTGTGTGTGATGCCCTGTTTTCAGATCAACGTTGAGGACAACTCGACCATCACCACCATGCCTTACAATGCCACTCCTGTTTCAACAGCTCCCCCTGGTGGACTGATTGTAAGTGACATGATAGGTTGCACACCAAAAATGAATGCGCCAAGGCCTTGCTTAAGGAGTCGAGTATTTATAGACTGCCCGCAGTTAGATTGTTTTGAGAATTTTTGTTGTTTCTGAAAGTTGATTCTCCTCATTTTCTTTCACATGACTATCAAGGCCACAAGTCAGGTGGTTTCAAGCACACAGATTAAATTTAAATGGGACTATTTTAGGGAAACCACCTGACGCAAAGATAGGGTCACGGATGAGTGCAAAGGCCTGGAATGTGTATCACGTAAGGGGAAGGGCATGTATTTGGAGATTATTCTGTGGTGGAAACCCCCCCAAAATAAGGGAAGTAAGTGATGGGGAGTTATTCTTTGGATCAATTATCAGTTTGGCATTAAATGCTGGCTCAAATTGATGGTAGGCCTCAAAACGCTTACATGGCTTAAAGATGTACCATTCGGTAAAACAACAGGCCTTGACATCCTCCTCTGTGTCGTCAGGGCCAAGCAGTGTACATCGCTCCCCATGATGACGCCTGCAGTGATGACGTCCCTTCCCCTCCTGGTGACGTCAACATGACCTGGATTGCTGTTGTGGCACTCGAAAACTGTACAGTCCATGAAAAGGTGAGTCTGGCGTAAATGTGTGTGTGTGTGTGTGTGTGTGTGTGTGTGTGTGTGTGTGTGTGTGTTTCACTTTCGAGGTTTTGTCATTTTACGTTGACAACACGCGCACACGCGCGCACGCGCGCGCGTGTGTGTGTGTGTGTGTGTGTGTGTGTGTGTATGTGAGTGTGCGTGCGTGTGTGTAGTGTGTATGCTTAAGTGTGTATGTATATGAGTGCGTGTGTTTGTGTGTGTGTGTGTGTGTGGGTGTGTGTGTGCGCGCGCGCGCGCGCGCGCGCGTGCGCATGCATGTGAATGCTTGCATTTGAGTGTCCATGAGTATGTGTGTGCATGCTTTTTTGTTGTTCGTGTATGTGTTTGATTATGGGTAACATGCGCATGTATGCGCACATTGTGTGTATGTGTGTGTGTGTGTGTGTGTGTATGTGCGCGCGCGCGCGTGCGCCCTCGCGCGCATGCACGCGCACGCATGCGTTTTTGTGTGTTTGATATATTAAACAAATGGAAATGTAGTTATGTAAGATATAGAAGGGAAGTATTTCAAAGAAATTAACACTCTGCTTTAATTATTAAGTCGGAAGGGGCACTTTAACGGCTGGGGGGGGGGGGGGGGGGGGGGTGCGGCAGAATGTCTAAGCACCAAAGCAAGTAGCGCCCATTTAATCCTGGAAGGACTCTGGCGTGCTATTTGCTGGAACACTCCAATGGAAATTCTTGCCTTCCCTGTCCACAACATAGCAATATGTTACTGAAGAGCCAATTGTGCTTTGAATTCAGAGTTCTTTTCTTTCTTTCTTTCTGTGTACACAGGCTGATACTCCTGCGGACACTCCCTATATAGACAGGCAAGGATTAATCCCATCTACCCAACAAAGAGAGTGGAGTTTTGTGTGTATGACCGTTTTTTTAATCTCGCCATTAAGGCAGCCATACTCCAACTTCGGGGAAGTCGGAGTTCTTTCTTGGCGGAAAAAAGCATTATATTGCTTAGCTCATTACACTGAAACAAAGTTTCGTTTCGTTTGATTAACATTAGACTCGGTCAAGCGTTGAAAGGATTAACATACTCGCATCTGTTAAGATTTCTCAATCATATATTTCAGCAGGATATTATGAACCGCGAATCGAGATGTAGGCTAATGGCATACACAAAGCCCTGTGGAAAGCCAAGCGACGAAAAGTTGAACTTGAATACACGTTAAGTGTTGAAAAGGTTAACGTAAGCCTGTGAAAAGTCAGATGCTGTGAGTATGAATTGAAATATGTGCAAACCTCAGGTGCTGAAAGTGTTAATTTAAGCAGCTGTTGAAAGGGTTAACTTAACTTTAGCCTGTGAAAAATCGGGTGTTCAAAGGGCTATGTCTGTCCAAGGTCAGGGGTTTACTGGTGTCCATGGTAAAGGCAGGTGTCGAAAGGGTTAACAGAGGCCTGTGCAAGGTCTGGTAGTGAAAGGGTTAACTTGCGTCTGTGTGAGGTAAGGTGTGAACGTGTTCACTTGAGCCTGTGAAAGGTCAGGTGTTGACATGGCTAATCTGAGTCCTGTTTTGAAGAGGTTAACCCAAACAGGTGTCGCAACGGTTACCTGAAGTCTATGCTGAAAGCATGAATTCAAACCTGTGGAAACTCAAGTCTTGAAACGATTAACTTGTATAAAGTCAGGCGTTAAAAGCATCAAGTTACGTCAGACGGCAACCAGAAATGACATCTTGCACCAGCCGCCGCGGCGAAGTGGTTAGCGCGGCGAACTCCCGGCTGGGAGATCGTGGGTTCGATTCCCATCAGAGCGATGTGGGATTTTTCTGCCCCGACCGGTTCCTACCCGGAGTTGAGTTTGCTATGGGCTCAGTTGGGAAGACTAGGATCACATACTCGAGGTTCATCCACTAAATGGATGTGTCTCTTAGAGTGTTGCTCAAATTTCCTGACCAGCATGAAGGTGTCTGTATCTCTCGGGCCTGGTTGACGCCGGGATACATTATGAAAGTAAGCGTCAAGTACAGCTCCGTCATGCAGTCTCAGACCGGAGTGGAAATCAATAGCATCATCTTTATTATCATCATTCTCATCGCTCTGCATTAAAAGAAAAAAGTCTCAAATTCTGTGGCCATTCATGCCCTGCTGTCGTGGTGACCTCAGTTTCAATAACCTCTCCACGTCTATGGCCTTGGTTTGAAAAACAATGACAAAAAAAAAGACTTGTTGCAGCGGGTTTGGCGATACAAAGTAGCACGGACCAACAGCTGTTAGCTACGATTCTTCCAAGTGTGTCTTCATTCTCCACTGTTTGTTGATTCCCTCACTGACTCCTGTTTCAGGCGGTGATGGTAGAGCGGGCCGGGTTTGCAGCGGCAGTCTTCTACAACAGTCCAGATGAACCTAACAACAGTACAGATGAACCTAACAACAGTGCAGATGAACCTAAACAAACCTTTGTGCAGAAGAGGCAAGGTGAGTGGCCTGGATTTGAGTAGAGGGGTGGGGGTGGTGTCTTAAAAAGCTGTCAGCTTTCCCTCCCTTCCATTACCACAATCGATGATGTCAATTCTAAAAGAACAATATTCTCTGTTTGTCTCTTCTACATGATATTCATGTGTGATGGGATGTTTAACCGTGTATGTGATCCGTGTGACTATGCCTGTGCCTCGGCTGTTTTTGTCTTAACCTGTGGGACTATACCCCATGCTTGATCCATGGATTTGGCCTGTGTGGCTAAAAGCATCTTTATCAGGACGTGTGACCTGTGTGTCTGATATGTGAGACAAAACTGAAATACGTTAGGATGTTTGACCACTGTGTCTGACTTTGGTGAGTTTACCCATATACGATAGGATAGCTATGGCAAAGCTCACAAAGCTGTGGAGAAGCAACAAGCTCAGCTCCCCAAAGAAACTCAAGCTATGCAAAGCCCTAGTCCGCTCAATCTTCCTGTGCGGGTGTGAGAGCTGGACCTTGACGGCAGCGTTGGAGAGAAAGATCCAAGCCCTTGAAAAGAAGGCATACAGAAGACTGCTCCACATCTCCTGGACAGAGCACAGAACCAACGACTCTGTCCGAGAGCAGGTGACCACACTGGCAGGACCACAGGAACCCCTCTTGGCTACGGTCTAGAGGAGAAAGAAAGCTGATGTGGTTTGATCACGTGACACAACACGACTCGCCGGCAAAGACAATCCTGCAGGGCACGCTTTAAGGAGGACGGCGCAGAGGCAGGCAGAGAAAGAGCTGGTCGGAGAAGGTGACAGAATGGACAAACCTCAGGCTGCCAGAACTCCTGCAAGAAGCAGAGGAGAGGTCGGGATGGAGAAGAAGATTGACGGAGTCGTTCCTCATGCCCCCCCCCCCCCCCCCCCCCCCCCCCCCCCCCCCCCCCACGATCACTTAGGTCACGGGAATGAAGTGAGATGATGACGATAGGACACATCACCAGTAGATTAGATCTGTAAGACCACAGCCATGTATGATAGGACGCTGGACCCATGTAGCTGACCCGTGTGGGTAGACCCATGTAGCTGACCCGTGTGACTAGCTAGACCCATGTACAGTAGGATGAATCATCAGTGCATCTGTTGTCGATGACCACATCAGTATACTACAGGATATCCGACCGGCGTCTCTGATCTATTAGTCTTTTTCATGTAGGATATGATGTGTGACCCATGTGATTCAGCTATGTGATTATTATCAGGGTTCATAAAGGTCTTAAAAAGTCTGGAAAAGTCGGGAAATTTGAAGTCCATTTTCCAGGCCCTTGAATAGTCTGGAAAATCGAAATATCGCCTAGAATAGCCTGGAAATTGAAAATCAAGCACAACTGCTTGATATTATGCATGGCTGCTTTGATTTTCAGCATCATTTAGCGTTTATAATGCAAAAAAAAAATTATTCCGTGCCCTCAAATGTGATATTTCGTCTCTTGTGCGTTTGTGTTTATAACATCACTTTAAGACATTGAATTATGAACAAAGTTTTGAAAGTGGTATTGAAAATGCAGGTCTTGGCCTGGAAAAGTCTGGAATTTTGAGCTGCACTTCCTGTATGAACCCTGTATTATACCCAAGTAGGATTGCATGTTCTCTCTGATTGTATCCCATACGATGGAATGTTTTGAGTTTGACCTGGGCGTCTCATCTGCATCACCATATCCACAAAGGCTCTAGAAGAAGATTTGTTTATAAACGAAAAGTATGGGTCAGCCAAAAACCAAGTCATTGTCTCGAGGCCGCAGCATTGTGGTAGACCTGTCACTGAAGTGTCACACCAGATCGCACCAACTTGCACATGATTAAGAGTGACTGGGGGGTTGTGAGTGTACGCGTACTTTCTGGGAACGTTTCTTTTTAAGTGATTTCTCCACACTGTGAAATACTGTCCCTTTATGTGGAGATTATATTCTCTGGCACTGACGAAAAAAAATATTAGATCTGATGATTCTAAAGGGAAAATATTTGATTTATAAATGTAGATTTAACAAAACAAAACCTAAACTAAACATGTTTCTGAAGGAGCTGGAATATAGATATACAACGGAGAAATATAATCATGTCCTTGATGGAGATGAAGAATGCAAACTTCTAAAGAAAATGGGCTCCTTGATATGCAGCTCCATATATCAAATTATTACAGGGTTAATGCTTATTATACATAATATTTATTGTTTTCCTTAACGTTTGCATGTTATCCTCGACCTTGAAGCCTGACCAGAACAATGTGATGCTCCAAATGTCATGATTTAATGGATTTTAGATAAGTGTGTAACGTGTTTTGTAACCTACTTTGTATGACGTTTGTGTACATTCTTAATGTTGATCATTGCATTTTTTTCTTCATGTGTGCCCGTTAAAAGGAAAAAAAAAAAGTGGCTCCTGAGCTTATTTGGATCTCTGATGTGAAGTTGGAGGATACCTAACCTCTGAGCTTTCCCCATCACCTGAAGAAAGTTGGTGTGTGTGTGTGTGTGTGTGTGTTGCAGAGGCACCAAAGGTGCACATCATGGTAGTGTCTGTAGGATACCACGACGGCATGCTGCTGGCGCACAACTACAGTTACACCAACAGGTCAGTGAGCTCACACGGCCTCTGGCACCGTGTCTGGCACCACGGGGTCGTCCAGTCCTGTGTCTGTGTGTAGGATAAGAACAGATCACGGTACAGCTAGAGTGCCGTGGGCACATACAAACAAGCGTGCTGGAACCTTCTTGAGCTTAATAAGTACCTGCTGACAGGTGTGCTGGTTTCTTCTCTCCCACACCTCTGAGTCTTCGTTTCTCAGCTTTTCTTCGATGCTTAAGTCCTGCGTTAAAGACCTTGCATCCACTTCTGTCACTCAAACCGCATTCTTTCGGACCCCAATCAGTCCTGCTCTCTCTGTGTCTCTGTCTGTCTGTCTGCCTGCCTGTCTGTCTGTCTGTCTGTATCTCTCTCTCTCTCTCTCTCTCTTTTTTTTTTTCATAATATCAAGTCAGATAAATTATCTGTACAGAGAATATGTGTGAATGCGGAGAAGGGAGGATAAGGATATAAATGCGTGCGTGCAAGTTGATGGAAGTTAGGATGGATCAGTGTGCGCATGTGAAGGGAATGGTGGTTGTGTGAGAATGATTTTGTTATAGAACATAGACAGGAAACACAAATGAGTGATGGAAATGGAAATAATTTTCTGATGTTGCTTAGCTGTGTAGACACCTAATTTGCAGTTTTTCTTTAGTTTTCTTTTCTTCTATGCAAAAACAAAAGACATTGTACCCCCTTGACAAAAAGGCTATTAGCCAATGTCAATAAAAGATGTCAGTGTCAGTGTCAGTGTCTCTCTCTCTCTTACTGTGTTTACAGTTCTTCTCTGCCGCGTCTCGTTCTCCGTTCAGTTTATATAGGGATATAAACAAAAAACTTCCCCTCGGCCACGCCTTTGCCCATGATACTTCTCTTCCACCTTGTTCACATCCACAATGAATTCCTCTCTAGCTACTTTCCTCCACACATCAACATTAACACGCATCCCTCCTTAATAGCTTAGCAAACAACCACTTCTCACCAAAGAACATCGAAAACTCCCGACGACTTCGGGGGGTCACTTTCACACAGTAATTATCCTAAAGACAGCTACGACAACGTGGTCCACACGCATTCCAATCATCCTGACCACAGCATCAACACGGTGCCCTACAGCAAATACAGACTGAACAAGCAAAACGCTCCTGTTCTTCCAGTGAATTGACTCGGTCTGTTTTTATTTACTAAACAATTTTAGCTGACTGAGCTCCTAACAGCCACTTGATGCTCCGAGGTGATAATTTGTCTCCCTTTCACTAATTGAGGACAAGTTCGAACTGGGGGGGGGGGGGATCCTCTTGCAAGAGTTACCCTACTTGTTTTTTTAAAATAATGTGAAGATTTTCTTTTTGACAAAATCAGTACACAGTACATGTTGTCTGAACTGCGCATCCCGTTTCTCCAGACGTCTTTATTGTTGACCATGTTTCTTTGTGTGCAGACTGGTCAAGGTGAGGCTGAATTCACCACCCGCTGTGTCGGTAGACGCGACGAGCGTGATATGGGTCGGTGCCTGCTTCATGACCATGGCGGTACTCGTACTTTTCTTGAAATGTGTAAGTTAAGAATGCGTGATCTTCTCTCTCTTTCCCGCTCATTGCCTCCTCCATTTATTTACTAATCTATTCATCCTCCTCCATTTATTTACTAATCTATTCATTTATGTATGTATGTATGTATTTATTTATATAGTTTTACTTAATAGTGTTGGAATCTACGACGAGCAATTGTGTGCGTAAGTTAAGAATGTGTGGTTTTCTCCCTTTTCCGCTCCCACTGACTCCCCTAGTATTTTTATCGATCTTTTTATTCATTTCTTTTTTTTTCCTAATGTTTTTGTTTAATTTACGGCGAGAAAATGTGTGCATGCTATTCCGCAGCTGGTCTTTATTTTCTCTTTACGAAGTCCTTCTTTGGGAAACACTGGAGACGGAATCCCTTCACTGAAGTAACCGCTGTATCAATCTACCATGCCTTGTAGTAGTGGTTTCATGGATATTTTTTCAGCTTAGCGAGTGATGCGGCTATGGAGCTGTGCAGACTGAAGCCTGGCGTAATCACGCTGGAAGACGAACCGCTTTACTTCTAGCTTAGTCTGACATGGAAACTTTGGCTGGGAGGTTGAGGGTTTGAATCCTTGCAGTGTCATATAGTTGTAGGTTGTTTCTTTTTTTTTGTTGTTGTTGCTTCTCTGGCCAGCTTTTTTTTTTTTTTTTTTTTTTTTGCTGTCCCAACCTCTGCGCCACCTCAGAGGCAGTGCACCCACGCCGCTCATTCCGACACCCCGTCCACAGCCACAGCCCGGTCGGCCCTGCCGCAGCCCCGGCACCGGCAATCCACAGGAAGCAGTCAATGTCAAGTCGTCAAGAGGCAACCCACCGGAGGAGACACTGCACTGCTGCCGAGTCACTTCAGTGGTGTTCAGTGGCGCCTGTTCTGATCTAACATACGCAGGACACCACCTACTAAGCCCCCTACTGACGACAATAATTGCTTAGTCGCGGAGCCGGCGTGAGTGAGCTCTCCCTCCGGAGGGCGCCACCACGTCCGTCCAACAACAGCCCCCAACCAGCCGCCGTGGCGAAGTGGTTAGCGTCGCGGACTCACGGCTGGGAGGTCGTGGGTTCGAATCCCATCAGAGTCATGTGGGTTTTTCTGCCCCGACCGGCTCCTACCCAGAGTTGAGTTTGCTGCAGACTCAGTTGGGAAGACTGGGACCACACAGTCGAGTTTCATCCACTTAATGGATGCGTTTCTGAGGGTGTTGCTCAAATTTCCTGACCAACACTGCAGGTGCCTGTATCTCTCGGGCCTGGTTGACGCCGGGATAATATGAAATGAAGCGTACAGCACAGCCCTGTCATGTAGTCTCAGACCGAAATGGAAATCTGTAGCATCATCTTAATCATCCTCATTCTCATCAATCAGCATTAAAAAAATAAAATAAAAAAATAAAAATAAAAAAAACCCAGCCCCCATGGACTCGCCGATATCGGTGACCCCGACGGAACCAAACCAAGGCCACAGACGTGGAGGAGGACATCAAAATTGAGGTCACCATGAGAGCAGGGCATGAAAGGCCACAGAATTAGAGACATTTTTTTTTAATGCTGATCGATGAGAATGGGGATGATCAAGATGATGCTACAGAATTCCATTTCGGTCTGAGACTACATGACAGGGCTGTACTCTACGCTTCATTTCATAATATATCCCGGCGTCAACCAGGCCCGAGAGATACAGGCACCTGCAGTGTTGGTCAGTAAATTTGAGCAACACTCTCAGAAACGCATCCATTAAGTGGATGAAACTCGACTGTGTGGTCCCAGTCTTCCCAACTGAGTCCACAGCAAACTCAACTCTGGGTAGGAGCCGGTCGGGGCAGAAAAACCCACATGACTCTGATGGGATTCGAACCCACGACCTCCCAGCCGTGAGTCCGCGACGCTAACCACTTCGCCACGGCGGCTGGTTCTCTGGTCAGCTTGTTTGTAGATTTACTGTGGGTGTAATGGGCTTCAAATGGGAAGGCTGGAACCGCGCATAACTTTCATCCACGTTGGATGCTCAGATTTCCTAACTCTGCAGGTGTCTGTTATCTCCCAGGCCTGGTGGGCGCTTTTGCACTGGCATGGATATCTGTTCTGAGTAAGCGGTGTGTGTGTGTGTGTGTGTGTGTGTGTGTGTGTGTGTGTGTGTGTGTGTGTGTAAGGTCAGTTTGCTTTTGGTAATGATTTTATTGTACGTAATGGTGATGATATCAATGCAACATTTTAGGTGAACACTTGAGAATGGTGAACAGCTTTGCGCGAAACATTTGAGTGACAATACGGAGTATTTTTGTGCGTTGTCCCCATGCGTCCAGTGTATATTTTGTTCATGTAACTAGACCAATGCATGCTAATGTGAATTGTCTACATTTCACAGGTTTACTCGTGCTTGTCTTCATCTGGAAATCATAAAGGAAGTCTGCAACAAAGACGGTATAAGAGAGGTAGGAATACACACACACACACACACACACACACACACACACACACACACACACACACATTGCGCGTGCACACACACATACATATTGACTTGCTCATGCACTCACTCACCTTGAGCCTTTCAAGTGTATTGGGTGCAATTAGGTTGTTTTTCCATTCTTTTTGTTTGTTTATTTTAAGCATGAAGGTTCTCAATAAATATATAACTCTAGGGTATGATAAGCTTTGGAAATTGCCAGTGATAGAGAGCATGACCAATTGTACCAGAATTAATTTGCAAACAGTAAAACCCATGACCAATAAACTACAGAAATCGACATATGAACAATAGAACATTTAGGCTAAAAAGAAGACATGATGTGGAAACACAATTCTGTACTGGGCACTACTGCTGTACAGAGAGAACTTTGGAAGTGGGGATGACTGGGTTTTGAGGCCTTCCTATATGTTTTCTTGCCATTACATTTATTTTCCAATGTCCTCGTCGCTCTTCCTTCTCTTCGGGAATGTTGGGGGCTGTTTCAGTGTATAGTCCTGTCCTGACAGCAGATGTTATTTATTACACTTGTCTTTTTGCCCAAATGTCTTGAAATTTGTTTTTCCCCCTTGTAACAGTGTGCAGCATGGTAGTTTGTTAAATTATTATGACTGCACTCCTTGACTGGTCACAGTTACTGTTTCCTTTTACTGGATGTAGTAACTACCTTTTCTTTACTGGACATTTAAACTACATCCTGTTACTGGCTATAGTGTCTGTCTCCTTTTTACTGACCATAGCAGCTGTCTCCTTTTTACAGGACATGATGACTACGTTTTTTTCATTGGCCATAGTAAATGCTGCTCTTTTCTGACCGTAGTCAATGTCTCCTTTTACTGGCCATAGTAACTGCCTTCCTTTGGTAGCCACAGTAACCATCTCCTCTTACTGGCCATAGTAACTGCCTTCCTTTGGTAGCTATAGTAATGGTCTCCTTTTACTGGTCTTAGTTACTGCCTTCCTTTCGTAGCCACAGTAATGGTCTCCTTTTACTGGCCATAGTAATTGCCTTCCTTTGGTAACCACAGTAATGGTCTCCTTTTACTGGTCTTAGTTACTGCCTTCCTTTGGTAGCCACAGTAATGGTCTCCTTTTACTGGCCATAGTAATTGCCTTCCTTTGGTAGCCACAGTAACCATCTCTTTTCACTGGCCATAATAACTGCCTTCCTTTGGTAGCCACAGTAACCATCTCTTTTCACTGGCCATAGTAACTGCCTTCCTTTGGTAGCCACAGTAACCATCTCCTTTTACTGGTCTTAGTTACTGCCTTCCTTTGCAAGACACAGTAAGGTCTCCTTTTACTGGCCATAGTAACTGTTTCTTTTTATGGCTGCAGTAACCTTTCTTTTTACGGACAGAGTAACTGTCTCTTTTACTGGCTGCAGTAACTGTCTTGTTTACTGGTCGCAGTAACTGTCTTGTTTTACAGGTCAGAGTAACTGTCTTGTTTTACAGGTCAGAGTGAACTGTCTTGTTTTACTGGTCAGAGTGACTGTCTTGTTTTACTGGTCAGAGTGACTGTCTTGTTTTACTGGTCATAGTAACTGTCTTCTTTGACTGGGCATAGAAACTGTCTTCTTTGACTGGGCATAGAAACTGTCTTCTTTGACTGGGCATAGAAACTGTCTTCTTTGACTGGGCATAGAAACTGTCTTCTTTGACTGGGCATAGTAACTGTTTTCTATGACTGGGCATAGTAACTGTCTTTTACTGGGCATAGTAACTGTCTTTTACTGGGCATAGTAACTGTCTTCTTTGACTGGGCATAGTAACTGTCTTTTACTGGGCAAAGTAACTGTCTTTACTGGGCATAGTAACTGTCTTCTTTCACTGGGCATAGTAACTGTCTTCTTTGACTGGGCATAGTAACTGTCTTTTACTGGGCAAAGTAACTGTCTTTACTGGGCATAGTAACTGTCTTCTTTGGTCATGGAAACTGTCTTCTTTGACTGGTCATAGAAACTGTCTTCTTTGACTGGTCATAGTAACTGGCTTTTACTGGGCATAGTAACTGTCTTCTTTGGTCATAGAAACTGTCTTCTTTGGTCATAGAAACTGTCTTCTTTGACTGGTCATAGTGACGGTCTTCTTCCACCAGCCATAGTGCCTTTGGTCTTTAACTGGACGTGTAAATCGCCTTCTTTTCACTGGTGCTAGTAATTGCCTGATTTTGCTTCCCTTTGCAACAGTCTCCTTTTACTGAGCATGTAACTCCATGGGTACAAACCCAAACTTCCGCCCCCGAAGCAAGGATGGTCAGTGTGTCACATAATTGTATCTTTCCTCCTCAGTTTACGAATGGTTGACCACGACATGGCGGTTCTTCAATTTGAGACAAGCATTTTTCAGCAGACTCCATGATAACCTTGTTCAGAGATGATGACCCACCTGATGTGATCTTTGAATTTCTGAAAGAGATCAACAATTTTTCATCTGATCGAAGATTTTACAGAAGGAAGATTTTTAACAAAATGCCCGTTTTTTTAAAAGGTGTATTTAAAAGGGTTGCGTGAATCAGATGTGTGGTTTGTTTGTTTTTTATTACTTGTGCATCGACTTCAACGCAGTGACAGCCCTGATATGGCCCTTGGTGGTCTGCTGGGCTGTAGGCAACATTACCTTTCCTTACCTGACTTTCAATCTAATGTTTATCCATATTAAGCAACTTAAGACTTTCTAAACAAGATTTGAAGCAATACCGGCAACAGTAATAACAGAAAAGACACTTTAACAAAGAAGAGAAAAACGAGACTAGGACAACAAATAAGCATCATTTTCTGTGTATTAAGGGAAGCCAGTAATGTGACTTCGTTTGAAGTTTAAAAGTGAAAAACAAACTATTCTAAAAATGATCAGCCCACGTAGGAAAATCAACAACAAACAGCAGCAGCATCAACAACAACAACAACAACAGTAACAAAAACAACGATAAAAAGAACAACAACCTATTGTCTGCTCTAGGTAAAAAAAAAAAAAAAGTTTTTTTTTTCCTTTTTAGCACAAAATATATAATATGTGCCAATGTATATTGAAAAGAATATATTTTAGAAAACTTGAAAGCATTTTGTCAGAGCTTTTGAATCAAAGGGATAATTATGTCATTATCGGATAAAATAATCTACCGCTATAAAATGTGTACCAGGTTGTGTGTTTCTGTCGAACCGAATGATGGTGTTATGTTTTGTGACGATCTGACAGGAGACCACTACGACACGTGCGCCATCTGCATGGAGGAGTTTGTGGACAGGGAGAGAGTGCGCGTGTTGCCGTGTCAACATGGTGAGACCAGGAGACGGGGCAGCTGGTGTGTGTGTGTGTGTGTGTGTGTGTGTGTGTGTGTGTGTGTGTGTGTGTGTGTAAGGGAAACAAATCTGTCTTGGAATAACTTTATTCAAGACTTGCATCCGCAGGAGGCGGGGCAAATGGTTTGTTTTCGAAGGGAGACAGATCTGTCTTGGAATGAGTTTGTTCAAGACTTACGTGCGCAGGAGACAGGGGCAGAGTTTTTCTTGCTTTTGTTTGTTTGTTTGTTTGTTTTTGTAGGTTTTTTTTGTTGTTGTTTTTTGTCAAGGGAAACAAATCTGTCTCGGAATGGGTGATTGTTCAAGACTTGCATGCGCGGGAGTTCCCGTACAAACATTATGTTCAAATGGTACATGGGGCATACGCATAGAGTCCTTGCACGTGCACATGCATATGCTCATGCAAGTATGTACACACGCACGTGCGTGCACCTGACATGTACACACACACACACACACACACACACACACCTGTCATGCATAAATCTGGACCCAAATTGAGACTCGTGCACTAATGTGCACATACACAACTTTAGGAATGACGCGGTCCATACTGACTCGGGGACTCGAGACCCGACTAGCGCACTCACGTCGGTCCCTGTCTGTAGGTATAAATAATTTTTATTCAATAAACATAAATAAACAAACACAGAAATACATTCACAGGCATCATGACAAATGAGCAACAACAAGCCATAGGCTTATACTGTGCTCTGATATATCTCTGACAATATATTGGTGGTTACAGTGCATTTACGTTACACTACACGTTTCAACCACAGAGTTAGGATTCCGGGTCTGTTAAGCAAGTCTTGTCCATAAGCTGTTCTTTCCAAACTGTTTTCTGATCAATTATTTACTATCATTAACAAGAATATTTATACAGCGACTGGCTGGAACCAAGCTTTACAATCCACATTCTCGTTTATAGTACGTGATGGCTACCCGGGTAGAGTCGGCTGAAGAGCTGCCTGCTTATGCTACAGTCAGTCGTTCCCCGTGTCATTCAATCGAATATCAGTCCCGCAGTTTTTCACTCTCTCCTTCAGAGAAGGCATGCGGTGTCTATACGTGTTACCATACCAAAGAGGCCTCCATGTCTGAAAAAGTTAGTGATTGGATTTCATGTGTACGCAAGATATGCGTACGTTCACATATGGAATATTGTCTCATTTGAAAAAAAAACTGGTCAAGGAAGTTGAATCAGATCCAGTTTTAAATCCAAGGGGGCAAAACCTGTACTGAAATAGCCTGGTGGAGATTCGAACCCGGCAAACCGTAGGATCACAGGATCGTGTGTCCTGTCTATCTACGTATATCATGTTTGTGTGCAGTCTATCAATGTCCACCATGTTTGTGTGCAGTCTATCAATGTCCACCATGTTTGTGTGCAGTCTATCAATGTCCACCATGTTTGTGTGCAGTCTATCAATGTCCACTATGTTTGTGTGCAGTCTATCAATGTCCACCATGTTTGTGTGCAATCTATCAATGTCCACCATATTTGTGTGCAGTCTATCAATGTCCGTCATGTTTGTGTGCAGTTCCTCAATATGCATCATGTTTGTGTGCAGTTCCTCAATGTCATCATGTTTGTGTGCAGTCTATCAATGTGCATCGTGTTTGTGTGCAGTCTATCAATGTCCGTCATGTTTGTGTGCAGTCTATCAATGTCCACCATGTTTGTGTGCAGTCTATCAATGTCCACCATGTTTGTGTGCAGTCTATCGATGTCCACCATGTTTGTGTGCAGTCTATCAATGTCCATCATATTTGTGTGCAGTCTATCAATGTTCGTCATGTTTGTGTGCAGTTCCGCAATGTCCATCATGTTTGTGTGCAGTCTATCAATGTCCATCATGTTTGTGTGCAGTCTATCAATGTCCATCATGTTTGTGTGCAGTCTATCAATGTCCATCATATTTGTGTGCAGTCTACCAATGTTCGTCATGTTTGTGTGCAGTTCCTCAATGTCCATCATGTTTGTGTGCAGTCTATCAATGTCCGTCATGTTTGTGTGCAGTCTATCAATGTCCACCATGTTTGTGTGCAGTCTATCAATGTCCACCATGTTTGTGTGCAGTCTATCAATGTCCATGTTTGTGTGCAGTCTATCAATGCCCATCATGTTTGTGTGCAGTCTATCAATGTCCGTCATGTTTGTGTGCAGTCTACCATCGCCACTGTGTGGACCCCTGGCTGAGGTACCACAGGCCCACATGCCCTCAGTGCAAATGCGAGGTGGACCCAGAGGCCTTGGGGCCGGATGAAAGGAGCACTCTGATTAGTCAGAGAGTCACGGAGCCGGCCACGCCCACTGCCCTGGCGCACCGCTGGTACCGGGCTGGCCTGGGGTCCTACATGTTTCCACACTGGGCCAGCGTGATGGCTCCAGTGCCAGCATACTATCAGCCCGTGAATCTGGATAGAGGTTAGTTGTGGCTGAGATGGTGAAGGTGTGTAGCGCATATCTGCTGGGGTTAAAACAAGTGCTGGTAAACAATTCTTCCGTCAGTAACTATGCTGACGACATAGCAAAGAGTCAACAACCCCTCCATCTTCCATTAGTAATTATGACGATGACATAGCAAAGGGTCAACAATCCATCCATCAGTAATTATGACGATGACATAGCAAAGGGTCAACAATCCTTCCATCTTTCATCAGTAATTATGACAATGACGTAGCAAAGAGTCAACAGTCCTTCCATCAGTAATTATGACGATGACTTAGCAAAGGGTCAACAATCCTTCCATCTTCCATCAGTAATTATGACGATGACATAGCAAAGGGTTAACAGTCAGTTATTATGACGATGACATAGCAAAGGGTCAACAATCCTTCCATCTTCCATCAGTAATTATGACAATGACGTAGCAAAGGGTCAACAATCCTTCCATCTTCCACCAGTAATTATGAAAATGACGTAACAAAGGGTCAACAGTCCTTCCATCTTCCATTAGTAATAATGACGATGACATAGCAAAGGGTCAACAATCCTTCCATCTTTCATCAGTAATTATGACAATGACGTAGGAAAGAGTCAACAGTCCTTCCATCAGTAATTATGACGATGAAATAGCAAAGAGTCAACAGTTCTTCCATCAGTAATTGTGACAATGACGTAGCACAGGGTCAACGGTCCTTCCATCAGTAATTATGACGATGACATAGCAAAGAGTCAACAGTCCTTCCATCTTCCATCAGTAATTATGACGATGACGTAGCAAAGAGTCAACAGTCCTTCCATCTTCCATCAGTAATTATGACGATGACATAGCAAAGGGTCGACAATTCTTCCATCTTGCATCAGTAATTATGACGATGACAAAGCAAAGAGTCAGCAGTCCTTCCATCAGTAATTATGACAATGGCGTAGCAAAGCAAAGAGTCAACAGTCCTTCCATCAGTAATTATGATGATGACATAGCAAAGAGTCAACTATCCTTCCATCAGTAATTATGATGATGACATAGCAAAGAGTCAACTATCCTTCCATCAGTAATTATGACGATGACATAGCAAAGGTCAACAATCCCTCCATCTTCCATCAGTAATTATGACGATGTCGTAGCAAAGAGCCAACAATCCTTCCATCAGTAGTTCTGACGATGACGTAGCAAAGGGTCAACAATCCCTCCGTCTTCCATCAGTAATTATAACGATGACGTAGCAAAGAGTCAACAATCCTTCCATCTTCCATCAGTAATTATGACGATGACATAGCAAAGGGTCAACAGTCCTTCCATCAGTAATTATGACGATGACGTAGCAAAGAGTCAACAATCCTTCCATCAGTAATTATGACGATGACGTAGCAAAGAGTCGACAGTCCATCTATCAGTAATTCATGACGATGACATAGCAAAGGGCCAACAATCCATCCATCAGTAATTATGACGATGACATAGCAAAGGGTCAACAGTCCCTCCATCTTCCATTAAGAATTACGACAATGACGTAGCAAAGAGTGAACAGTCCTTCCATCTTCCATCAGTAATTATGACGATGACACAGCAAAGGGTCAACAATTCTTCCATCAGTAATTGTGACAATGACGTAGCAAAGAGTCAACAGTCCTTCCATCAGTAATTATGACGATGACATGGCAAACATTTATGATACCTAAAGCGAGTTGTTTTCTGTCTGTCAGTGTCCTGTCTTCGTTTTTCAATATACACAATCACACTTTTAGTCTTATCTTCCTCTGAAAATTAGCATTGTGACTCATTAGGATATTAGGCACGTGAAGAGCTAATCATTAGTTTGTGATAGTTGTATTGGTCACATTTCTAATGCGACCCCCAAAATATGACTATATATCGATGTGAAAATAAAGAAAGAAAAAAAGAGAAAAATATCAATGGGCAAATTTTCAGCCTTCATTTAGCAAAAGATCTGCCAGAGTAAAAGAACATTTCACTGATTTTTTTTCTGATGATATTACCCCTACAAGATTCACAGTGATGGCAGACAGAATCAGCCTGAACAACTGAGCTACCAGAATCTTTGCACACACAAAAACGTTTTTTTGGGCCGCAACGAATGCATTCCCTGTTCTAGGAAAAGCGTGTAAAGAAGATGCAGGGCTGTCAACCTCTGAAGAGACTTGAGAGGAATATTTCTGAAAATTGAGCGGAATTTCTGACCGTTGAAAGGAATACATACCCTATCGCACCCGAACAAAACAATGGCATTCCAGACACTTCATTTTCTTTCCTTTAGCCAAGTGCTTTCATGGAATCAATGTCTCTGCCAACACATTGCTGCTCTTTTACATTTTTGAAGCACACTGTCGCTACTCTTCATCTTATGACTTGGCTAATTTTTGCACTTCAGAATCATCCCTGCCTCTGTTGTATCTTGACCCGAGGTGCAACGAAAATCTGCAAGGTCCTTCCTGACAAGGCTGAACACTTTCACAGGCGGAATTGCTGACTGAGATCAGCTCCACTCCCATCATGACAGCAGAAAGCAACCTGAATCTGCACTTCTGTTCTGAAGTCTTTTTCTTCTTTTCTGCCTCAGGATTAATTGGTCCAGCAGGTCGTTTCGACATGATGGCAGCGTAGGAAGTTGAATCGGAAGTAAGTTTCCAAACAGCTCTTTGGCTATACGAACGGCAGGTGTGCAAACTCTGCGAATAAACGAACTTTTTTCCTTTTTTTTTTCTTTCGCGTGCAGAATTTTTTATTTTTATTTATTTATTTTTTTTTTTACGTCAAGCTGAAAAGTGGACTGACGTGCGTTTGACCATAATAACTTACGCCGAAAGCAGGATGGTTGGCAGCTGTGAAGACGGGCAGGAAGAGGGGAACCAGCTCTTTCTCGGTCATCGGCACATCCGCGTTCCGTCCCGCATTTGGTGCTAGTCTTCTTAGAGCAACAGAAGGCCTCCCTTTATCACGCCTGTTTGGCGCTCCTGTTTAGAGCAACAGATGGCCTCCCTTTATCACGCCTGTTTGGCGCTCCTCCTTAGAGCAATAGATGGCCTCCCTTTATCACGCCTGTTTGGCGCTCCTCTTAGAGCAATAGATGGCCTCCCTTTATCACGCCTGTTTGGCGCTCCTCTTAGAGCAACAGATGGCCTCCCTTTATCACGCCTGTTTGGCGCTCCTGTTTAGAGCAACATATGGCCTCCCTTTATCACGCCTGTTTGGTGCTCCTCCTTAGACAACAGATGGCCTTCCTTTATCACGCCTGTTTGGCGCTCCTGTTTAGAGCAACAGATGGCCTCCCTTTATCACGCCTGTTTGGCGCTCCTCCTTTAGAGCAACAGATGGCCTCCCTTTATCACGCCTGTTTGGCGCTCCTCTTAGAGCAACAGATGGCCTCCCTTTATCACGCCTGTTTGGCGCTCCTCCTTTGAGCAACAGATGGCCTCCCTTTATCACGCCTGTTTGGCGCTCCTCCTTAGAGCAACAGATGGCCTCCCTTTATCACGCCTGTTTGGCGCTCCAGCTTAAAGCAACAGATGGCCTCCCTTTACCACGCCTGTTTGGCGCTCCTCTTATAGCAACAGATGGCCTCCCTTTATCACGCCTGTTTGGCGCTCCTCTTAGAGCAACAGATGGCCTCCCTTTATCACGCCTGTTTGGCGCTCCTGTTCAGAGCAACAGATGGCCTCCCTTTATCACGCCTGTTTGGCGCTCCTCCTTAGACAACAGATGGCCTCCCTTTATCACGCCTGTTTGGCGCTCCTCTTAGAGCAACAGATGGCCTCCCTTTATCACGCCTGTGTGGCGCTCCTCCTTAGAGCAACAGATGGCCTCCCTTTGTCACGCCTGTTTGGCGCTCCTGGTACGGAAATTGATACACAGTTTAAAGCAGGAAATGATGTGTGAATCACGGGAAATCAGATAGATTCGTCGACCAAAGAATGGATTTAACTCCCTTCTCTCCCCCCCCCCCTCTCTCTCTCTCTCTCTCTCTCTCTCTCTCTCTCTCTCTGGGACATCATGTCTGGGGCGACGAGGCATTTGTTTGGACAGGTAAGCATTTCTTAAAACATTCTTTTCCCCACCAGTTAGCTGCATCTACACCTGATCTAGATCTTTGCAGGTGAGGAATTCAGCCGATGGTGGTATGTCACACACGCATCACGTCTTGTTTCTGTCAAGTCGTGTGTGTGTGTGTGTGTGTGTGTGTGTGTGTGTGTGTGTGTGTGTGTGTGTGTGTGTGTGTGAGAGAGAGAGAGAGAGAGAGAGAGGAGAGAGAGACATGAATGTTGCTTATCGCCCAAATGACCGCAAAGAGCCATATCAGAGCTGTCACCGCGTTGAAGTCAACTCTTAGATCATCTAAAGAAGAAAAAAAGGAAAAATCATTCAAACAACCCTTTAAAATGCACCTCCTAAAAGCGGAAAGTTCGTTAAAAAAATCTTTCTTCCGTAAAATCTTAGATCAGATGAAAAATATTGATCTCTTTGAGAAATCCAAAGATCACAGTCATCAGGTGGGACATCTCTGAACGACGTTTTCGTGGAGTCTGCCGTAGTGTTTATGTCTCACATCATGCATGTCACGACCCTCTAAAAGAATATGTTTCACTGTGAGTGGTACATGACATGGAATGCACACCGGAGCTTCTTCATCTTTTAAAAGATAAGAATGGGTATAACACGAGTGGCCTGTGTGTGCAAATGGCACAGGACTGTTTCTTCTTTACGGCCGCCCCTGGAACATGGTTAAAAATTCTTTCAGGTTTGGACGAATTTCGGACCAGTTTATTATCCGTCTGCGTAGTCCATTCCTCTTGCCAGAGGTCTTTGACGTAACCATGGGCTTTGGGTTTCAGATCAGTGTAAGGATGGAAAATCTCTTTCTTTGTGGCACTCTTGGCAAGTTGATCAACCAATTCGTTGCTTCGAATGCCTGTCAAGTTGTGATCAGATGGCTGAAAGGCAGTTTGTGTGTGTGTGTCAACAGATGAAGGCAGGGATCGGCCGTACCAGGTATATGACTTTACTTCCCGGCGACAGAGAGAAGCCAGTGGTTCTGCAGACACTGCTACCAGAGCTGCAATGCTAGAGCAAGGGGGGGAGACCGCTGGGTCACCCACCCCAACACCCACCCTCACCTCACCGGCAGGCGAAGAGGCTCCTGGCAATGGGCAAGGTAAGGGGAGAGTATTCATTTAGATCCTGATGGCTAAACAACATTGTGTTGCTGATCCATGGGTTCTGGGTTTACACACAACTCGGCTTAAGACAGCCAGTTCTTTTCAGAGGTAACATCAGTGCAGATGGCAATTTGCTTGGATCATCATCAGTCTTTTAGACTGGGATTTGATGTGTAAATGTATAATTCCCCCACTCCCCCATCACCCGTCCCTTTTTCACTCCTTCTCCTAGCCCCTTCCCCCATCCCTTACCCCCTCCCACCCCCCCCCCCCCCCCCATTCCCACAACACACTCTCTATGCAATATTTGCTCGCATGTGTAGGCGAAATCTTTACCTGGAGATTCACACACGTCATGTGCTCAGATGGGATGCAAATTAAATGAGACAAGTTTTGTCAGTTTTGGGGATTCTCTGACGCTGAAGCTGGGATTCCGTAATAAGAAACTTCATAGTTTTGGGATACATATTCTTAGGAATACACTAATGTTATGAGAGTAACTTCATAGTTTTAGGATACATGTTCTTAGGAATCCACTGCTGTTGTGAGAATAACTTCATAGTTTTAGGATACATGTTCTTAGGACGCTAATGTTGCGTCAGTAACTTCGTAGTTGTAGGATACAATCATGTTCTGAGGAATACACTCGTGTTGTGTGAGCAAATTCATAGTTGTAGGGTACATGTTCCTAGGAATACACTAGTGTCGTGTGACTTTACTGGCATTAGAGATGGAGTGTGATCTGTGTGATTTCTAGCAATGCCAGCACCACGACAAGAGTCTTCCGGCACGCAGACTCGCCTCTCCAGCATCAGAAGGATCAAACATACCGGCAACAACCCACGGTCAGATTCTTCAGACGAGGTCACTTCCCCTTCGCTCGGTTCCTCGGAGGAGGTCAGTCAGAGGCTCGGACCTTCCACCTCCGCCAGCAGAAGGTCCAACTCCTCTTCCACACAGTCCTCTGGGCGCCCCCTGTCAGCCACAAGACCTGCAGTCTGGGTATCAGCGAGGTCTTTACGACCTTCAGCCTCACTGTCAGCGCTGTCTGCTGTGTCCCCACGCAGATCCACGGCTTTGGAATCGTCTTCTGCAGAATTAGCTGCAGGTATTTCTACGTCATTTATCGCCATGTTAGATACCACTGCCTTTATAGAACCTACTGGACTGTCAGAGAAACTTTCCAGAGAATGATATTTTTTTTGTCCAGTTACCACCTAATAATTCATCACTCCCAGCTATCTCTGAATAATTCCGTGCTTTAACAAACATGTAGGAAAAACTCTTGCCCTCATGGTGAAATAGGTATACATTCACAGCTCCGAACGAATACTGCTTTCGTTTGGAGTTATGGGCCGTATATTTATTTCGTCCTGGGAGCAAGAGTTACCCTACTTGTTTGTTTTTTGACGTGTATTTATTACGTCATTGGAGCAAGAGTTACCGTATTTCTTTGTTATTTGGCGTGTATTTATTTTGTCATGGAAGCAAGAGTTACCCTATTTCTTTGTTATTTGGTGTGTATTTATGACGTCATGGGAGCAAGAGTTACCCTATTTCTTTGTTATTTGGCGTGTGTTTATTTCGTCATGAGAGCAAGAGTTGCCCTGTTTGTTAGTTATTTACTGTTTACGGTTCCCAGCCTCATTTAACATTACATTTCAATTCGGTACTAAGTCCAGGTCGGTGACGGTGCTGCTGTATTAGAATCTTCCAGCAACCATGATACAGATCTGCATCTGAAGGCGTTCCCTTTCGAGGACAATGTCACGCATGCATGCATGCATTTGAGTGTGTGCGCGCACGCACGCACACACACACACACACACACACACACACACACACACACACACACACACACACACACACAAGCAAGCACGCACGCTTGCACCCATTCCCCAGCCTCAGTGGCTATCTCCGCATGTTCTCAGCTTTTCTGTGGATACGATGTAGTGTTTTTTTTTTGTGTGTGTGAGTGGTTGTGATGGTACGGTATGTTTGGTCTGCAGGTGCACAAGCATCCCAACAAAGATCTGCCTCCACACAGACTAGCCTCACCGGCATGAAGAGAAAGCGTGGAGGCAGCCGGCAGCCACAGTCTTCATATCAAGTCGTCTCTTCGTCAACCAGTTCTGCAGAGCAAGTCACCAGGCAGTCCAGCAGACCTATCACCACCACCACCACCACCACCACCACCACCACCTCCTCCTCTTCCCCAGAATCCACGGCAGTGGCCTCTGGGCGCACCTGCTGAAATTATCCGAACTGTACACCTCTCTAAGTCAGACGGACACAACATAGTTTTTGTTTGGTTTCCCAGCCATGTAAGCATTCGAGGCAACGAGTTGGTTGATCAGCTTGCCAAGAGTGCCACAAAGGAGTTGAGCAGATCGCCTATCCCGCACACTGATCTGAAATCCAAAGCCCATGCTTACGTCAATGACCTTTGGCAAGAGGACTGTACTCCCAGACGGATAACAAACTGTTTCAAATCCGTCCAAAACTGAAAGAATTTTTACTATGTTCCAGGGTCGGCTGTAAAGAAGAAGCAGTCTTGTGCGGTTTGCACACAGGCCACTCTCTTGACACCCATTCTTATCTTTTAAAAGGTGAAGAAGCTCTGTGGTGTATTCCATGTCATGTACCACTCACAGTGAAATATTAATTATTCTTTTATAGTGTTGCCACTTACATAATGTGAAATATAAACATTTTACAGCAGACTCTATGGAAACCTTGTTCAGAGATGGTCCCACCTGACGTTATCTTTGAATTTCTATATTTTTTTCATCTGATCTAAGATTTAACGGAAGAAAGATTTTTTAACGAAGTTTCCGGTGTGTTTTTAGAAGGTGTGTTTTTAAAGGGTTATGTGAATGATTTTTTTAAATGACTTGTGAGTTGACTTTGACGCGGTGACAGCCCTGATATGGCCCTTCGCGGTCGGCTAAGCTTTACACAACATTACTTCACCTGCACCTTCATCCTCAACCTCGCAGTGGGAGCATTCAGCTTCCTGTTGTGTGTCTTTGGTGGTTTTTTGTTTGTTTGTTTGTTTTTTAAAGCGGGTAGCCCAGCTGTGTTGGGCTCCATCCTTCACTGTGTCCAGGATAGGGAAGAAATCTGGATCAGCAATATGCCTGCGAGCAGTCTCTGTCTCCGTCTCCGTCTCTCTCGCTCTCTATATCTGTCTCTGCCTCTGTCTCACACACACACACACACACACACACACACACACACACACACACACACACACACACACACGCACACACACATCTCTCTAAATATATATATATATATTATATAATATAGATAGATAGATAGATAGATAGATATATGTATGAAGGGAACCTTACGACATGACCCAGAAATCACAAACTTACTGTCTTGGTCCACAAGACTGAATTGTCAGAGCCTGTGATCAAATACATGTGACACAAATTACTCTGGACTTGCATCCTTCCAATGATCTTATTTCTTTTTTTTTCTATTCATTTATTTATCATTATATTTTGTATCGCCTGAATGGTGCTGTGTGTTGTGTGTGTGTGTGTGCGTGTGCGTGTGTGTGTGCGGTGTGTGTGAGTGTGTGTGTGTGTGGATGTGTGTGTGTGTGTGTGTGTGTGTGTGTGTGTGTGTGTGTGTGCACTTAAATTATAAGGATGCTTATATATGTACAATTACTGTTCTGTAGCATCTGAATTTCTCGGGTGCATGCTCCAGTTTTGAGTGTGTGTTGTGTGTGTGTGTGTGTGTGTGTGTGTGTGTGTGTGTGTGTGTGTGTGTGTGTGTGTGCTGATATATGCGCACTGAAATTAGGATGAAGCTTGTATATATATTCATAATTTGTGTTCTGTAGCCTCTGAATTTCTCGGGTACATTCTCCAGTCGTGCGTGCGTGCGTGCGTGCGTGCGTGTGTGTGTGTGTGTGTGTGTGTGTGTGTGTGTGTGTGTGTGTGTGTGTGTGTGTGTGTGCAAATATCACAATCCCATCCTGCTGTTTTTGACAGATTTCAGAAGTTCAAGTGTCATTTATTCAGAGAGACTGATATCGATGTTGTGTGTGTGTGTGTGTGTGTGTGTGGTGTGTGTGTGTTTTGTGTGTGTGTGTGTGCCATCTCTCCCTCATAAGAATCGTACAAGAAGTCCTGTTCTCCCCAGTTTCATAGATGTTAGCAGCTCAGTTGACTTTTATTCTGAGAGACTGACATTGAACACTCTGTACCATCTGGACCTCACTGGGAATCGTCTCTCGAACTTGAAATTTAGTGTTGAAGGCCGTTTAGGCCTGTTCATTTTCATTCGATAGAAACTTCTGGTACTGTGCAGCATGTGCGGCTAGTTGGTTAATGTCTATATTTCCACTGGTTATATGTTGCTCACTGACTGCATTACGGATCGAACAGGATTGGGAGGTTGGCCCAGTGGGCGTCGAGTCTACTATTAAGCGTGCTGAAATTGGGGCCTCAGTGACTGTCTCAGGTAGGCTGTTCCACAAAAAACACTATCCTCTGGGAGAAGTAGGAGCTTCGTAGTTGTAGTGTGGAGTGGCGGTTTGCCAGTTTTAGACTATTCCCTCTAGTTTCTCGCCTGCTGTAGAATTCAAATTGCGGCCTAGAGGTGGTGTAGAGCCCAGTGAGGTACTTGTAGGTGTCGATCATGTCACCTCTTTGTCTGCGATATTCTGGGCTGGGCAGTTTCAGTATTCTCAGGCGTTCAGAGTAGGGTTTGTCTTTGAGCCTCCCTATCGGCTTTGTGTACATCTTCAATGTCCTTTTGGAGTGTCTTTTGGGATGAGTGCCAGACGGAGTGCCCGTATTCCAGCATGGGTCGTACCAGTGTTTTGTACAGTTGGACAAATGTATGGTCGGGGAGGTAGTCGAACGTGCGCCCTATGACGCCCATTGTTCGGTTTGCTTTAGCCGTGGCTTGGTCAACTTGGTTCCTGAAGGAGAGTTTCCTGTCAATCACCACTCCTAGGTCTTTTTCTGCCTCTGTGTGTGCCAGTTGTTGCCTGCCTTTCCCTCCATCTGAGCAAGCTTCCTTCATAGTGAACATGTGATCTTCGTTGTTGTGGCCCAGTTGCATAACACAGCACTTTTCGGGATGGAACTTCAGCAGCAAGCCCATGGACCATTGATGAAGGCTGTCCAGGTCTCCTATGGACCATTGATGAAGGCTGTCCAGGTCTCCTATGGACCATCGATGAAGGCTGTCCAGGTGTCCTATGGACCATTGATGAAGGCTGTCCAGGTCTCCTATGGACCATTGATGAAGGCTGTCCAGGTGTCCTATGGACCATTGATGAATGCTGTCCAGGTCTCCTTGTAGTGAGTGTCTTGCTTCCTCTCGGTCAGTGATCCTGCTCCACCCAGTTTCACTGGTGTCAGTAGTTAGATGGATTTTGGTTCGACACTGTCTGAGAGGCTGATATGGAATATTCTGTGCCCTCTCCATCTGATCAGAAATCATCTCATTGATTCTGAACTACCCCCACCCCCCACCCAGTTTCACCGATGTCGGCAGTATTAAGTTTTAAAGTAGTTATTAGTGAGTTCTCCAAACAAACGGGACAAACAAATTACAAGACAAAACACGACGCGTGTCGACCTCTTAGGTCTTCATCTGGCAAGATAAACAACATTCAGGACAATGAAGACGAAGAACGAGCAATTACTTATCTTCTCATATTCAGTACTGCACTTGTACGGGAAGCTGGACGTTCCCGCCCCCACAGTCTCCACTATCTTGCGAGCATATACTGCAAGCATAGCTGGTAAGTTGACGGGTCACCGACCCTCAACTCTAGGGCTTGTCTACCTTGTATGCGAAGCTGAATTCGGCGGACTGCGCGGAAGAAACCACTGTGGTTCAACAGGCAGAAAGGCGATTTCCAGCAATGCGTTGTGGAGCGCACAGGGCGTGTCAAGACACAAAAGGCGTCACGGTCATCCACTGCACCCCAATCTATCTCCAGCAGTCTCGACTTCGTCTTGCCACTGGACACAGATAGACTGGGGCGAGAGAGTGAGGCTGACGACGCGCAACTCTCCCTCACTATAATCCAAGTCAAGCACAAGTCATGACTTCAAACCCCACGGCCAGCAAACCGCACCAGCCACCTGCGGACCAACACTCAGCGATTTTCCATCTGAGATTGAAGTCATGGTCATCTTCGAAATCGAAGGACGAACAACAACACATATTCAGCAGTATATTGCATTTTTTCTGATGTTAAATACTTTGTGCCAGACTGATATTAAATACTCTGTGCCAGACCGATATTAAATACTCTGTGCATGTGCCAGACTGATATCAATACTCTGTGTCAGACTGATATTAAATACTTTGTGTCAGACTGATATGAAATACTTTGTGCCAGACTGATATTAAATACTTTGTGCCAGACTGATATAAATACTTTGTACCAGACTGATATTAAATACTTTGTGCCGTCTCTACCTCGTCAGGAATCTTCAGTGGCCCTGAACCTTTGCATCAATGTGTGGTGGAGCAGGGAAGTCTTTTCAGTTCTGTTGTCTGTCAGGGAAAACAAACTAAGAAAAGAAATGGGGGAAATGGTCATTCAGTGTGACAAGGTTACTTGACAGAGTCTGCCTCCAGACGTGGTTACTTGTTGGAGGGTAGAACCCTTGATGGAGGGAGAGCTGATCAACTGCTAACGCAAAAAAAAAGATAAAATGAAAAAAAAAATGAAGAAGATATAATAAAATAAAATAAAATTGTTCGATGCACGGTAAAATATGTGTCTGTGTCTCATTCTCACAGGGGTAGTTGAAGAGCCACTTTTGTTCCTCAATGATCAAATTTTGAGAGTTCTTGATGCAAACTTTGAACCACTGAAGGAAAGAAAACTTGTTTGTAGTCTGTGTGTGTTTAGGACAGCCATTGTAGAAGGACATAGAAGTCATATTCAGTCATTGTGTACACAGGCACATATATAGAGAACAAGTGAGTTATGGGTCACGGGCTGGCAAACGATTCCTCTAACATGATGACGATGAATCATCAAAGATTTACTTTGAAATACATTTTTTAAACTGCGAAGATTGATAGGGTGGGGGTGGGGGGGGGGTCCATAACTTAGCAACGATTATCTTCAGTAGAGGGCGGGAAGGGGGGGGGGGGGGGGGTCTATAAGGTAATCATGCACTTACAATGTCTTAACATGCATATCTAAATCATGACGGGCGCAACACTGAATGCCACCAAAGTGACTCAGCAGCAGTGCAGGGTTGCCACTGATGAGCTGCCACACGACAACCCATATTGCTGGCTTCGCCGGTGCTTGGCATAGGATCATACGAGCCTGGTTGTTGTCCATGTTTAAGAAGAAGGAATGAGTAGTGCGAACGTAAATCCACCAAAAGTCTTGAGACAGAAAAAGTAATAAGTGCAGAAATGTATACACGTGATCGGTATTTCAAGCAGCTATATATATATATATATATATATATATATATATATATATATATATAGTACGCTGACATAGTACATGGACCTACGATGTTGTCCATAGTATATGCGCCATAGACGTGATGCACTTCCGATTTCAGCGTTGGTTATGATACCCAAAGTGGAAAACGATATTTAACAACATGTCAAGTTTTCGTGTGCGATTCCTGTGCACACACGCATGGATGTATTCATGTTTCATTGTTGTTACTGAGTCAGTCGTTTGTAGTAGTCTGCCCAGCTGGATTTTTTCTTTTAATCAGGTGTGTCGGATGCTTTATTGCAAAAGTTACCTCTTGTATAACTTGGAATGGGTGTGTGTGTGTGTGTGTGTGTGTGTGTGTGTGTGTGTGTGTGTGTGTGTGTGTGTGTGTGTGTGAATTTGTGGGCATCTCGGGGTTCTATTCGGATTTTTTTTTTCAAAATCTGGACTCTACAGTTTAAATAAACTTATTTTGACCACAAACACGTTTGTGCCTTTGTGTGTGTGTGTGTGTGTGTGTGTGTGTGTGTGTATGTGTGTGTGTGTGTGTGTGTGTGTGTGTGTGTGTGTGTGTGTGTGTGCTTGCGCGCGCTCGTTCGCGTGCGCGCGTTTGTGCGTGCGTGCGTGAACCTAATTCTGACTGAATGAAAATGGTATCCTTATGTTGTATTTGCATGAAGCATAATCAGATCATTTATGGTAACCGTCAGCATGCATGCTGTAATGAACGGTTTACATATGTAAACAGTCAGAAAAGCAAACAGCACAGAAATACATACTGCTTGGATATGGACACACAGCAGCAGCGCACTAACATGTTGATATGCACGTGATACGCAGTGACGTACAAACAACATGAACACATCTGCTGACAGTTACACACTGATTATTTATTACACTCAGTCACATTTTATTGTATGTGGCAAGGTCAGTCCTCCCCCCCCCTCCAACTCCCAGGATTATTTATTACACTCCATTACATTTTATGGTGAGGTATGCACCCTTCCCCCTTCTCCCAGAGTTATTTTTACACACAGTTACATTTCATTGTATGTGACAACGTCAGTTTTCCCCCACCTTCCACCTCCCAGGACTATTTATTACTCTCCATTACATTTTATTGTGAGGTCGCCCCATCCCACTTCCCAGGATTATCTATTAATCTCAACTACATGATTTTGTGAAATCTGCCCCCTTCCCCCTCCTCCCAGGATTATTTATTACACTCCAGTACATTTTATTGTGAGGTCGCCCCCTCCCCCTTCCCCCAGGATTATTCATTGCATTCAGTTACATATTCTTGTGAGGTCTGCACCCCCATCTCCTCCAAGGATTTATTTATTACACTCAATTACATTTTATTGTGAGGTCTGTCACCATCTACCCCCTGCCACCCCCCTCCCCCCTCCTCCCAGGATTATTTATACACTCCATTACATCTTATTGTATGTGACGAGGTCTACCCCTTCCCCCCTCCCTCCTCTCAGGATTCTTTATTACACTCCATTATATCTTACTGTATGTGACGAGGTCTACCCCTTTCCCCCCTCCTCCACCCCCCTCCTCTCAGGATTATTTATTACACTCCATTACATTTTCTTGTATGTGACGAGAATTGCCACCCCCCTCCCACCACCCCCCCCCCCCCCCTCCTCCCTGGCCCCATCCACTTATTCCCATTCCGGGAGGGCGGATTTGTTGGAGATACAGTTAACCCACAGTTGACCAAGTCAGCCATCTTGTTGCCAGAACTGTGTAGGTCTGGTGCCAGGGGTCCGCCTGTCAGACAATCCACCCCCCCCCCCACCCCCACCTCACCCCCTCACCCTCTGTGTCAGAAGATCCCGCCCACCCATTTTTTTTTTTTTTGCTGTCCCATCTTCTGTGCCACATCTGTGGCATTGCTCCCATTGCCGCTCATTCCGCCCCCCTCCCCCCATCCCACCCCCTCCCCCTCCCCCTGTCTACAGCCACAGCCCGGCCCGACCTGCCGCAACCCCGGCACCGGCAATCCACCAGGAGCAGCCGATGTCAAGTTGTCAAGAGGCAACTCACCGGAGGAGACACTGCACTGCTGCCGAGCCACTTCGGTGGTGTTCAATGGTGCGTGTTGTGATCCAGCATACGCAGGACACCACCTACTAAGCCCCCTACTGACGACAATAATTGCTTAGTCGCGGAGCCGGCGGGGTGAGCTCTTCCTCCGGAATCGCCCGCCCATCTAACCTGATTTTGGCTCCTCCTCCCTCCCCCCCCCCCCCCCCCAGCCACCCTCTTTCCAGCACCCCCCCCCCCCCTCTTCTCCCCTCATCCCATACACTCAACCATTCTCCTTTCTCATTCATGGACACACACACACACACACACACCCCGCGCGCGCGCGCACACACACACACACACACACACACATACATACGCACACACACACACACACGCGCGCGCGCGCGCGCACGGACGCACGCACGCACGCACACACACACGCGCACACGCATGCATGCACACGCTGCAAGCACATGCGCACAAGGGTAACAGTGGCAAAGCGAGAGAGAGAAGGGAGTACCTAGACAATAATAAGCAGAAGCGATAGCGTAATTTCTGTGTTTATTTACATACATTTTCATGAATGTAATTCAAATGATCATGGGAATTATGATATGGCCAAACGAATGAATAACGATGAAACCTTGAGAGCACAGAGAGATACAATGCTACCAGTTTAAAGGGACTCGCACCAATGGAGACAGACTGTGTGGGCCCGTTATCTGCACACCTCACCCGTAGGCTACGTGAACTGCCGATCGTTGACAGCTTTTTGCCGCTGTTTATTTTCTGTACGCTTGCATAAACACCTGGCTTTTAGCTGTACTGCAGACCATGTATGGCTGCTGGTTTTTTTTTTTTTTTTTTTTTGCATTTATTTTCTGTGCGTTCGCATGGTTGTCACAAAGATTCTATACACACTGATGTAAAGTTTCATTCAAGAAGTAGGGATGGATAACTTTAAAGGCAGTTTCTTCTTGAGGTAATACACGGCATAGGCGCTATTAAGGTTGAAATAGTTACAGGGCCCGTATCTCCAAACGCATGCTGCTTACGACATCAAATCGCCTGGCAAAAAATGACGACAAGGAGCCCCAAGCAAAACGATTCTGCAAGCTTGCCCATATCTCCTGTACGTGACACATCTTATACACAGCAACAACTAGAAAAAATGAACCAATACAGATTAACTTTTGTTCCAAGACTGGCACAGCCTTTTGATCTTGAATGTAGTCAAACAGAGACACGGATGAACAGTAACAAATGCAGGTAATACCAGTTTGACTGGTTTGAAGGGAAATCTGAAATGAAACAGGAAACAGTAAACTAC
>CM065732.1:14961227-14993727 GCA_033310375.1 Conus canariensis
AATCTCTTTGACCTGATGATTCATTTTCTGATGACCTGACGTCATATTCATCTCTTCTTCGTGACGCCATTTCACGGGCGCTTCTCATCGGTGACTCGACAGCGTAGGTATCTCTTCTTCTTTGTCTCTCTGGTGATGCGACATAGCCTTCATCTCTAACTCGTGACGTCATTTCTGGACCCTCTCTCGTTGATGAATAGAATTTACGTTCGTCACGATCGGGTGACTGCCTTTCACGCTTTGGTGCTCCTGACTCTGGGCCATACGTTTCTTGTGACCTCACTCTCCTCCTCAGCCCTTTAGCTGACGGTCTGATTTTAGCCTGATACCCAAGATACCTTCTGAAATCACATTTGACGTTACTGTCCGAGTCATAGGGTGGTGGTGACGTCATGTAGGGTCTTGTTCTTCGGTAGGTCGCCTCGGCTTTCGTCGGAAGTGTCTTCCCCGGCCTTACGGTGGCCGGCTGGTGGGTCTGTGTGGCAGTTCTTCGACCCTGCTCTCCTGAAATGGGTCTGCAGAAGCTATATAAAGAACGTGGAGTCCGTCTCGGTTGTGGTGATCCTTCGGCGAGCGGACTGTTTGTTTTCATGGCTGGTGGTATAGTCTGCCGCCGTAGGCGTGAGTGAGGAGCTCCACCGACCAGCTCCGTTCTGAAATGTAAAAAGGGAACTGTGTTGACGCCAGGGTATACTTCGTCTACCAGTCTTTTTACTCGCTGGGTCAGAATTGTGTGCAGACTCCCCAGTATACCATACCAAAAAAAAGAGTAAAAGTCTCGCTGTGATCAAGTGATGGCAACAGTATGTGTTTACTTTGAATACAGGCATGTTTTTTTGTTGTTTGTTTAAATTCATGGAGGGGAAATTGTGGGGCGAATGATGTTGGCAATTAAGTCGCCGAGGAATTTAGCATCCAAAGCCTTCGCACTGTGTGTAGAACTTTCATGTCAGGTCTTTTACAGAATGTCAACAATGAATTCCGTACTGTAGAATTCTCTTCTGAATTTGTTTTCACAGATGATTTCCTGAAACTGATTTTGCTTCTCAAGAAATCAAGGAATAAATAAGTAAACGAATGCGTAAATGAGCAAATTAACAGTTTGATGGAAAGTTATGTAACAAAATGACCAAATCAACCGATGAATGGATTAATACATTAATAAATGAAATTCAAGATCCATGCGCAGAGACAAATATAGAATTTCTTGGGCGCAAAAACGTTCTACGTTATCTATCCACTCAGTACTGTATGTGTGGGACTCGCATACTGGTGTACTATGTCAGAAGAGAATTAGAAGTGGTGTTTTTACTTTTACAGATTTGCCGCCTTCAATGTCGTGCTCAGTCAGACGTCTACTTGCTATCACACTGCTGAGTGTGGATGTGGGGATGCTCAGTCATTGTCACACCCAAGTTCGCTCTGCAGCTCCTTCACTCTCTCAGAGAGAACCAATACCATGAATCCCCACCCCCTCACTGGAGGAGACGCTGCACTGCTGCCAGTCGAGTCATTCTGGGGCTCTTCGGTGGTGTACAGGAACACAGAGCATCAAAGTCCTCAAATGATGGTAACAATTTGGTTGTCTTATCTGCATTTTGTGTAAGTTGTACGTTTCTTTTTCCAATGAAGTATCTCTGTATAGTCCTTGGAATGATTGCTGGAATCTTTTATTATGATACTTGGATAGCGTAGGATGACGTTTGCTTTTCATTCTGTATGCTGTGTTGTTTACCTAATTGCATCCTCAACACTTTTTGTACTGACGTACTTCGTTCTTAGTTTTGTGTTGAGGATACTTCTTTTCCGTGTTGAGGGTACTTCTTTTGTGTGTTGAGGGTACTTCTTTTACGTGTTGAGGGTACCTTTTACGTGTTGAGGGTACTTCTTTTACATGTTGAGGGTACTTCTTTTACGTGTTGAGGGTACTTCTTTTTACGTGTTGAGGGCACTTCTTTTTACGTGTTGAGGGCACTTCTTTTTACGTGTTGAGGGTACGTCTTTTTACGTGTTGAGGGTACTTCTTTTACGTGTTGAGGGTACTTCTTTTACGTGTTGAGGGTACTTCTTTTGGCACTTCTTTTTACGTGTTGAGGGCACTTCTTTTTACGTGTTGAGGGTACGTCTTTTTACGTGTTGAGGGTACTTCTTTTACGTGTTGAGGGTACTTCTTTTACGTGTTGAGGGTACTTCTTTTACGAATCTTGAGGGGACAAATTACTGCGACTGGCTGGCGCTACCACAACGATCCAACTTTCTGTGCTGTTCAAAGAAGGAAACACGACCACTGGTCTGTTAACTCTCCGCGAAGGCTTAAGACCTGGGAGATATATTGTGTATGCCATTGTCCTCGCTTTCTACTTCTGTGTTCATATTTCAGATGCTGGAGATACATTGTGCACGTGATTGTCCTCGCTCTCTACTTCTGTGTTCATATTTCAGATGCTGGAGATACATTGTGTATGTGATTGTCCTCGCTCTCTACTTCTGTATTCAGCTTTCAGATGAAGTCTGTGAACTGTGATGTTAATTTGTGGACGTTTCTTGGCCTGAAGAAGAAGGCAGCTTCTCCTTTCGAGCTTCCTCCTTGGCGTCTGTGTTGTTTTCAACACTAGCGGGCTCTGTGTGGGACTCTTGTTGTTTTCAACGCTAGTGGGGCTCTGTGTGGGGACTCTTGTTGTTTTCAACGCTAGCGGGGCTCTGAGTGGGACTCCTGTTGTTTTTAACACTAGCGGGGCTCTGTGTGGGACTCTTGTTGTTTTCAACACTAGCGGGGCTCTGTGTGGGACTCTTGTTGTTTTCAACACTAGCGGGGTTCTCTGTGTGGGACTCTTGTTGTTTTCAACACTAGCGGGGCTCTGAGTGGGGACTCTTGCTGTTCTCCGTGCGCGTGAGGGAGAGCGTTTCTTCTTCTGCCTGGCCATCCTGTGGCAGGAGCACGTGCAGCGTCGAGACACGGTCAGTTTGGTGTCCACCGTCTGGTGGCCATGGTGACAGGAGCAGAAACAGGAGGCCGCCTGCTCGTGCAGCAGTCTGGCGTGGTGGGGCAGTAGTACGGTTCCAGCCTGCTGCGTTCTATGCGCTCCACCACCACGGTCCCGCGACTGGAGGAGTCTGAGGTGTCTTCGGACTGTGAAGTTTTGCTCCCTTGATCGTCACGACCACCCTTGGTCTTTTCTTTCGGGGCGTTCTGAGGGATGATGCTACGTTTCCTGGGCCCGGGAGAGGATGGGTCTCTGGGACTACTACTACTACTACTACTACTACTACTACTACTACTACTACTATCGGCACCAGATGTGTCTTGTGGGGAACCTTCTCCTGCTTGACGTTCATGGTTGGAGTTGGGGTTATGAAGGGAGGAAGGCGTGGTAGTTCTGTACGGACGGGGGTCCGAAGTAGGCTCTGTTTCAGCTCTGGAGAGGTTGGTGCCGTGACCAGTAGGTGTGCAGATGGTGCGGGTCCTCTCTGCCTGTCTCATCCGCTGTCTGCGCCTCTGAAACGTAAACAGTGGACCGTGTTCGCACAGAGACCCCCTCTGTGCTCTGACCTTCTCTTCATTCTGGGAGTGGTTAGTTGAGGGTGAGGTGGTTGTTGTGCGGAAACGACAGAGAGAGAGAGAGAGAGAGAGAGAGAGAGAGAGAGAGAGAGAGAGAGAGAGAGAGAAGTTGACACCAGTCATGGAAACAATATTGCCAAATGGAAGGTAATCATGACTTGATGTTTCTTTCTATTTTGAACTTCCCATGATTCAGCTAATTGTACCCAAATATATTAATGATAATGATAATGATGAATTCTGACAAACATTACTTTCTCCAGATCATTCTGAACAAAATCTTTTTTAAGACAAATTACGCAATCACCAACAGCATGTAAACGTTTTTGGAAACCAAACATATATCAAAATTCAATCGACATTAGGCGGCATAATGTCATAACGCAGGTGCATCCGAAAAGTGATGCGATATCCAGTTTGAGTGAAAATCGAATAACGAGGTGTGAAATCATCCAGAAGTGCAAACGTTGAGGCGTATTGCTTCCTCCCCCCCCCCCCCCCCCTCAAGCTCATTCTGTTTATGTATGTATGTATGTATGTATGTATATATATATGTGTGTGTGTGTGTGTGTGTGTGTGTGTGTGTGTGATGCATGCATGCATGTGTATGTATGTGTGTGTGTGTAGTGTGTGTGTGTGTGTGTGTGTGTGTACGCATGCATGTGCCAATGTGTGTGTGTGTGTGTGTGTGTGTGTGTGTGTGTGTGTGTGTGTGTGTGTGTGTGTGTGTGTGTGTTGTGTTGTGTGTGTGTTTGTATACAGGGGTCAATGTGTGTGACATATTGTGTTCTGTCAAACAATAGGGACAGTTTCGTCTGAGAAAAAAATAGAATACGAATACAAATGGTTTAATGCGTCAGGTTTTCGGCCCATTGACACATCAGGAGGGGAGGTGGGGGTAAGGGGGCGGAGAGAGACATCGAGATAGAAATAAACATGAAAAACATTTGATACATATTGCACTGGACATGCGACATGGAAGCCAGATCGCGGTACATTACTTTGATCATTAGGGGGACAAGCGGAAATGTTCCTGCTGTCCATCATGATTTCTCTATGGTTTAGAATGTCAGTGTTTTCAGTGGTAGTCAGTCTGGATTTCCTTTTGCACCAGCTGTTGAATCGTCATCCAGTGGAAAGCTCCGCTGCGCTTTGTTAATTTCCTTCGATGTTTCTTGCAAATACTTTAATATTTCTCTACAGTTTTCATATGATAGTCCGGAAACTTGCTTAAAAGTATCAGTTGGTCGGTTCACACAGTCACCATTTTCATGACCAGAGTGCTGCATTGGCGTTGACACACTGTCGGTTTGAGTTGAAGACTGGACAGAAGGTTGGTCAAAACACCCCCCCCCCCCCCCCCCCCCCCCCCCCCCCCCCCCGTCTTTTTCTGCAAGCACATCGATGACATCAACACGACTGCCACCCTCGTGTTCCAATGTCAGATCAGTCTGAGGCACCGTCACTGCCTCTGGGTCTGTGACACACAACGTGTTCTGCTGAAGCGGGTGGGCAGGTCGTGTCGCCTGTGTATTCATCATCTCTTCACATTCAGGACTGTCAGCGGTGTCATTGTCAGGGAATGTGTCAGACGCAGTCATCTTTCCCGTGTTGTAAATTAAACTGGGGGGTTGTTGGAAGAAACAGGCCAGAAGGGGATGTAGACACACTTGCCTTTTGCTGTTCTCTCCAACCTCTGTAGGCCTCGGCTCTCTTCCTGTCCCGGGTAACTTGCGACGGGCACTTTCTCCGATACACCGCCGTGTGGGAACCGCCGATTTGTCGCACACGCCGATTTGTCGCACGCGCGACAAATCAGCGGAAAAAGGGGTGTGCTGAACCGCCGATTTGTCGCACAAGCCGATTTGTCGTACGTGCGACAAATCGGCGGTTCAGCCTCACGCTGCTTTGTCGCACATGTATAGGGTGTGTGTGTGTGTGTGTGTGTGTGTGTGTGTGTGTGTGTGTGTGTGTGTGTGTGTTCCCACGGTCTCCTGAAAGCTATTTGCTATTTTTGCAAAATAATTAAAAGATTTTTCATTTCATTCATTTCATTTCGTTTCATTTTTCATTTCATTTTCATTTCATATCTCTCTCTCTCTCTCTCTCTCTCTCTCTCTCTGTCTGTCTTTTCATCTCTCTCTCCCATTCACCACACAACACGGTGCGACAAATCCGGCGTGTGCTGACAAAATCGGCGGCTCTCACCCCGTGTCACTGTGTGTCACAGGGGATTGGCGGGCAGTCGTCAGTCGAAGAGCAACAACGCGTTGGTGTTCTCCTCCTTCGATTTTAAAAGATGATAAACACATTTCTCGTAAAAACGTGTTCAGAACACTCTCCAAACGCGACGGAAGCCCAACCACTGGCATATTGAAGAAGTTATTTCATAAAACACACTGTAAATTTGCGCTCTCTTTCGAATACCTTCTTGCTGGTTGCCAAGCAAGGGAAGCTACCGAGAAAAAATAGACGGAAACGTTGTGACTTGAAAAGGAAGCGTCCAATTACATTTCAGTTAGTCAACTTTTTTTACGAAAAAAAAATTTCAGGAGGGGGTTTACGAAAGGAAATCTTTCCACGTCAGAATTTTTTTCAACTTTGAGTCAGGCTTGCCGAATATCACTGAAAGCCTGTGCTTTAGAATATCACTGAAAGCCTGTGCTTTAGAATATCACTGAAAGCCTGTGCTTTTAGACATTCTCATTCGCGCAATTCGACATTCAAAGTCACAGTTCTGGGGTGGTGTGTGTGTGTGTGTGTGTGTGTGTGTGTGTGTGTGTGTTTTAGCTATCGCACTGTGGGGCGTCTCTGCATCATAACACCGACCAGATCTCACGTGGCTTTGATTAAAATATAAAATTGTGTGAGGAAGCCGTGATTACGAGACATTACAGACCGTTTTTTTCTTCATTGTATCAAGTATCGTCACGAGTCTATGAAATTATGTTGGCCAGGGAAATAAGCGCACATGGCATTTTTTTTTCTGACATATATGTCAGCCTGTTACTGAAATAAAGCATTATCTTTTCCCATCCAAAAGAGATACATACATGTGAAGAAATAAGTAAATAAATGAAGAGGATAATACACAAATACATGAAGAGATAAACGAATAGATTAAAACTTTCGGAAACAAACACGCGCATGATTAGCTAAATAAAACAAAACTTATCAAACCGGCCTGTGTAAAATAGCACAAAATAATACTAAAAGGATTTGAGTTTTAACACAAAATTAGTAATAGTAATAATTGTGTTAGTAATAACAACAACAACAACAATGAGAAGAATAACAGTAATATGATGATGATTATAATAACAGTGATAATGAAAATAGTAATAACGAAGATAACAGTAAAAACAACAACTATAATAATTATAGTAATAACAACATAATGATTGTAATAGTAATAACATTAATAGTAATAATAATTAGTATAATGATAATAAGAATAATAACAATAATAATCCTAACAATAAAGTAATAATAATAATAGTAATAACAGCAACAAAAATTATAATAACAAAACAAAAAAAAGCTTCGACGATCCCCCCCCCCCAAAAAAAAAAAAAAAGAAAAGAAAAAAGCAACACTAACAACAACAAATCATGAAAAAAAAAACAAAAAAAAACCTATGTTGACCCTGACCTTCAAACGATCGTTGCATTCTCTCAGTCCTAATATCCCTCTCTCCATCTCCTTGTTCAGCCTGAACAGCTCGTCTATCAACTCCTGGGACCTCGCCTGCCCCGCAAGTGCGTCTTTCTCGGGCCTGGTTCCCGCACGCGACGCGGATGAACGCTCAACGCCGCGGTGTGTCACGGGATAGCTGCTGCTGTCGGGCAAGATGTCTGTTTCTGGCGGCAACATGCTGGTCGGGCCGGATGGAGGCTGAGAGAGAGAGAGAGAGAGAGAGAGAGAGAGAGAGAGAGAGATATCAATGTAGTTAAAACGCCTAAAACGATTTTACAAGTGCTCAACCCCTTGGGGAGCAACATTTGTTAAGATAAAGTGTTAAAGATCATCCTGACGATAGCGTTCAATGCTTGAAACAAATGTGTAGATTTCGTTTTAACACTTTATCTTAACAAATATATATATATAATATATATATATATATATACAATAGACTAATAAATTCCAAGGATAAGTAACCGAGCACCATTCCAGCAACTTACAGAGCAGCATGGTGTTGCAATGACTGCAAGAAATATTCAATTATAAAACAAAACTTGCTCTTATGTCTTAGAGTGAAGAAATACGGGGAGATAAGCATTCATATCTGCAGTGGTAGTTAATTCTGCCTAACTAACAGTATGTGCTTGAGTGGGTAAATGGGGAATAATAAATGCTTCTCAAAATGAGCCTTCAGCAAGCTTATAGTCTCCAAGGGGGAGACAATCTCCAAAGGGGAGGAAACTCACTAACATATAACTCCTGGTCAGATACCGGTATTTCGAAACCTGATTGTTTCTCCTCAGTGACCGCGGAATATATATATATAATATATAATATATATTATATATATATATATATATATATATATATATATATATATATATATTATTTGTTTAAAAATTTTTTTTTAAATGAAGTGTTAAAATCTTTTTAACAGATGTTGCTCCGCAAGGGGTTGAGCTCTTTCAGATTTTTTAAAAGACACTTTAATATTGTTTATGATATATATATATATATATATATATATATATATATATATATACCGAACAATTAAGTAGTGGGGGGAAAACAAGCACAGGCTAACAATTCTTCCGTCATAGTAATGACTTGGCAAAGATCTAAACTTGGGGAGAAAAGGGTTGAAGATGACGAAAATGGGAACATAAAAAAAAAAAATATAAAAAAAATATATATATACATGTGTGTGTGTGTGTGTGTGTGTGTGAGAGAGAGAGAGAGAGAGAGAGAGAGAGAGAGTGTGTGTGTGTGTGTGTGTGTGTGTGTGTGTGTGTGTGTGTGTGTGTGTTTTGCACGCGGACAGCAAACCGCCACCGTAATCAGTGTGTATTGCATGTAAAGATAGTTAGTTGCTTTTGGTTCTGGAACAAGTCCATACAGTCACCACCAGCAAACACCGAGTAGTTAACTGCCTAGCCACAAGCGCATGAGAAGAATACTTAAGTGTCAGAGGTGGATATTTGCCCCCCTCCCGCCCCGCCCTGTCATTCTCCGTTTTCTTTCATGCCACTTGTGACCGTCTGATGTGTTAGGATGAAGTAGTTAAGCGTTCGCACGCTTGTCTGTAAGAAGATTTTGATGATCACGGTGGCGGTCTGCTGTCCACGTGCAACACACACACACACACACACACACACACACACACACACACACACACACACACACATATATATATATATATATATATATATATATATATATATATATCAAAAGTAATACAAGAGATAAATATCTACAAATGCAGACACGTTCCAATATTCCTTTTCCCCCAAAGATTCAAATACATGCAAGATTTTGCTGTCTGAGTCTATGGATTAATAAAATGCATTCTACCTTTGGTTATTAGACTAATTACTTTACCTCTACTTGTTGTAAATATAGTGTATTTCTGTTTGAAATTATTCGAAAATGAAATGAAATGAACTAAAGTCAAATGGATTAAAGAAAAAGCAGCTCGTACAACGTCTAAATACACACAAGCACTATCAAGCCTAACAAACCCTCAACAGAAACCTGTCCTATGAAATCAAATAACACCTCAACACGCACCTGCACTATCAACACAAACAACAAACACCTGCACCAAACAACGTCTCAACACATACATTTACTAACAACCCAAACAACATCTTCACACTCATGTAGTGTCAACCCAAACATGTCAAAGCGCATTTAAACTATCAACCCCAAAAACATCATAATACGCACCTGTACTTTCAACCTAAACAACATCTCAACACGCACCTCACTATCAACACAAACGACGTCTCAACACGCACCTGTACTATCAACAAAAACAACATCTCAACACGCACCTGCACCCAAACAACCCCAACAACACCTCAACGCACAATTGCACTGTCAACCCAACAACATCTCAACCCGCACCTGCACTGTCAACCCAAACAACATCTCAACCCGCACCTGCACTGTCAACCCAACAGTATCTGAACACGCACCTGCACTGTCAACCCAAACACCTCAACACGCACCTGCACTATCAACATAAACAAGATATCAACACATATCTGTACTATCAACACAAACATCTCACACCTGTACTATCACCCCGAACACCTCACACCTGTACCATCAACCCAAACATCTCACACCTGCATTATCACCCCAAACACCTCACACCTGTACTATCAACCCAAACATCTCACACCTGCATTATCAACCCAAACATCTCACACCCACACTATCAGCCCAAACATCTCACACCTGTACATTCAACCCAAACATCTCACACCTGTGCTATCAACCCAAACAGCATCTCAACACGCACCAGCACCATCAACCCAAACAACATCTCAACACAACACCTGCATCATCATCAACTCAGACCTACCAGCGCATCACGGTTTTGGTAGCGTCCACTCAGCTCTCTAGGTCTTCCCAGAACGTTGTGTCCCTCAATGACGTACGAGCAGGGACCCTCAGAGCCCGCCTCGAAGTAATGGGAGCAGAAAGAATCTCGAGGTCCGGATCTGTGATCTCTGCAGGTGTTACCCTCTTCCCCCGTTTCCCTCCGCCCGGAGCTGTAGTGGTCAGCGGGTCGACCGGGGCGTTGTGGACCTGGTGCCCCCAGTTCCCTCTCCCTGTGTCGGCCAGGGGACCCACCAGAACCACTTGCAATTGAAGAACTGCCGGTGGGATCGCAATATCCCCTGGTCCAGGTCGAAGATGTTGGATTTCTCCACGACATGATGGTTTCTGTTGTCGGGTGTGGGGTTCAGTGAAGACCCTATGGTGTTGTGTCACCTGTTGACATGTTTGACAATCTCCTGTTAATAATAAAAATGATAATGATAACAACAATAATAATGTTTATTTCTATAGTGCATATTCCATAAAACTGCTCAACTGCGCTTTACATATGAAGAAAGAGCAAACGGTAAAAAAAATGAGTTATAAAAGTCATGCACATTGAAATAACGCAAAGCCTCAAGATGTCAAATACCGACTTGCACAAATCAAATAGTATGTAAACATGCACCTTAGTACTAATTCATATCAGTTTCGGTCCGAGACTTATACTGTATGTATGCATGTGTGTGCATGTGTGTGTGTGTGTGTGTGTGTGTGTGTGTGTGCATTGTGCGTGCATATGTGTGCGCGCAGGGGTGTGTGCGTGGGGAGGGGGGAGGGCGGTTGCGTGTATGTATGCATGTGCGTGTATGCGTACATCTGTGTGTGTTTTTACATAGTAACCTTACAAATATCACAATTATTCATATTATTAACATTAACATTCTTAAATCCTCTACAAACCACATCACACCTTTACACACACACACACACACACACACACACACACACACACACACATACACACACACACACACACACACACACACACACACCTTCACATCACTGGTCTAGAAACATACAGGCAGGAGAAACAATCTAATTAGGAAGGACTTGCACATTTCAGTTTCTCATGATAGATGAGTTTGAAAGAGGTAGGTTTTCAGATGTCGTTTGAAAGTTGAGAAGCAGTTTGCTTTCCTAAGAGACAGTGGTAGAGAGTTCCATACATTTGGACCAAAGACAGAGAAGGACTTTTTATCAAAGGTATCAAGAGAGAAGCGAGGAACAGTCAGCAGTGAGGTATTAGAAGAACGGAGCGTTCGAGAAGGTTTGTATATCTGCAGGAGATTTGAAAGATAAGATGACATGTTCTCATGATAAATACACTGGAAGCAGAGACAGGCAACTTTATACTGAATTCTGGCCTTTACAGAAAGCCAGTGAAAAGTTCTGAGAAGAGATTTTGCACTCTCACGTCTGGGCCTGCGAACAAGGCGAGCCGCATGATCCTGTATGTGTTGAAGTTTATTTAGTTGATTGTCCGGGAGACCAGCAAGTAGAGAGTTACTGTGGTCTGGTCTGGAGAGCATGAACGAGACAGTAAGTTTGTTGGCAGCATCGGTGGATAGAAAGAAGCGGATCTTACCTATTCTACGTGACTGAAACAGAGTAAGGCATAGTTCTTTGACATGTGCTTCCATATACAAGGTTTCGTTTAGGTAGAAACCAAAATTCCTGATAGTTTGTGAGAAGAATAAATCATAACCAGAGATAGACATAGCAGTATGAGTAACCTGATTGATCTTTGAATTAGTGCCAATAACAATGAACTCAGTTTTATCATCATTCAACTTGTCACTCATCCACTTCGGAACAGCCAGTATGCTATCTCTCAGACTGCACTCAAGAGAGTCAAAATCTGATGGAGTAGAGGAGTTATGTAGCTGCGAGTCATCTGCAAAGAAATGGTATGAGTGACCTGACTGATGAATGACAGTGCTGGGAGGTTGTGTGTGCATAGTAAACAGGACAGGTCCCAATACAGAACCCTGTGGCACACCACATTTCAGCACTGATGGAACTGATTTGTGGCTAATGGCAACACACTGTTGACATATTTGACAATTTCTTGTTGACATAAGACATTCTCCTGTTGACACACTTGATAGTCTCCTCAATCGTAGTTTCTGCCAGTGTGGCGCGCTTGTTGGGTGTTCGTAGCTGTACTATGATGCGATATGGCAACTAACTAGTTCCGTACAACTGAGGCAGTCAGAGGATTCCCAACGGATCTTATAGGCATTTTTTCATATGTGATCTAAATTCTGCCTGTAGGTAGTCCATGTTTCATCTGAATGTTTAATTTCAGTTTAATACTTCCTTTGATGGGGCCCAAAATTTCTTTCTGACATCTACGTGAAAGAAAGAACCAAAAGCATCAAGGTGTTTCTTAGCTGTTTCCGGTTCAGTTCTTGTGTTGAACTGTCAACACAGACAGGAAACGGTGGATGTTACGAACTTTTCGTAGCTCACCCCCCACAACACTGCTAATTCCACAAAACAAGAACGCTATCCGGCGTTCTCATATGCCAGGATCTCGTGCATCGGAAGAACGTTTTTATCAAGGTGGAAAAGATGCATACAACGAAGTTGCAAGTCTTTTTTTTTCACTTGGATTATTCACACTCTACAATGATCAATCCAATCGTACCAGTTTAGCTTAATTTTGATTCATTGAGGCAATTTTGGATCTTATTTTGCAGCAAGGGTATAAAAAAAAAGGAACAGCAAAATAAGCTTATCTCATACTTGGGAGCCGGAATAGCTCAGTTGGTAGAGCGCCTGACTCGTAATCTTGGTGATCCTGGGGTTGCGGGTTCGAATCTCCGCCGGGGCGTTTCGGTACAGGGGGATCTTTCCCTCGGAGTTAACATTAGTTCTGACTCCTTTTCCCATACAGTCCTTCGAATGAGACTATAAACCGAGGTTCCGTGTGTGAACGCACGCATAATATCTTGCACACACGTAAAATCCCATCACCAACTTTCGGAAGAGTAGGCCAGTTTGGCCGTTGGTATGGATGACACGTTACACACAGCATGCACCCTGCGTAAGAAATGGAAAGAATGAAGGAAGTAAAGAAACTGAGTGAACGATATTGAACGATATTGACTGGATGACACGGGAAACGACTGAATGAAGCGCCAGCTGGCAGCTCTTCAGTCGGCACTACCCAGGTAGGCAGCCCGTTGTGTAAGCGAGTGTTGATTGTAAAGCGCTTAGAGCTTGGTCTCTAGCCGAGAATAGGCGCTATATAAGTATTCATTATTATTATACTTGCATCCAGCTGACCTGCTTATGAAGATAGCACTGTGTGCCTAGGCCTACTTGCGTTTCTGATGTTACATGAAATACACTGGACTGGATTATGTTCATCGGATTTTTTTTTTCTTTTCTTAATTGAGTATACCCAACTCGTAAGTTCATGGTCTGTTTCGCTCAAATTGAAGTGTCGTCCCCACAGCATTTCCACAGGTCCAGACCGCTCTCGCAAGTGAGAAAACAGACTTGTATCTAATGTGTGCTTGCCTGCTATTGCATGTTATTTCCTCGTAAATTTGCAGCAATAAAATCAATACACAGAGAACAACTACCAAGTTGTTCTCTGTGTATTGATTTTGATTTGTGTACTGTTTGCGCGTCTGCTACTGCATGCTATTTCCTTCAACTTGGTGCAATGAAATTGTTACAGAGAACAACTGCCAAGCAAAATGTTTGTTTGTCTGCTACTGCATGTTATTTCCTTCAACTTCGCGCAATAACATTAATACACACAGATCAACTGCCAAATATACACAAAATTTTCGTATGTCTGATAAGTGAATACAAAGGTGGTCAGCCAGAACGGACCAGACAGTTCACGTTTACCTCCTCCTTTGGTTTGATCCTCCGAGCACCGTTAAGCTGCCTTGCCAGCTACCATGACGATAACGTGTCATATGGTGACGTCAGATTTTGATGACGTGGTTCATCGTTTCCATGTTCAATGGCGATAAGCCTTTGATCCCTATCTTCACAGAGAGAGACAGAGACAAAGAGAGAGAGACAGAGACAGACAGAGAGAGAGAGAGAGAGAGAGAGAGACAGACAGACAGACAGAGAGGTGTGGATGGGGTATGCAAGGAAGTCTCATTGCCACGTATTTCAATGAATGAAAGCTGTACACATGTAATGAATTTAAAGTTTGTTTATTTGTGCTCTTTAGAGTGACGGTAGTCCATTAAAATCCTCATATTTCGCCACATGTAAAATCGTTGGTGTACACACGCCTTCAAGTGTTGAAATGGCATCATTTTCTTTTCGAACATCATAAATTTCTAACTACAAGTGAATTTTTTAAAGTGATAAAGTCGTTTCTGTGACAATGAGAACGGTGGCGATGGAACAGTTGTAGTATTCTAATGGTCATCTTCTTTGTCATTATAGTGGTCTCTATGTGTTTCTCTGAACAGACATCGGCAATGACACCAGCTTCTTTGCAACCACAGTTGATGAAAATGGCAGATTCTACTTTGTGATCAGAACCAAGGTAGTTTCCTCACGACAGCAACTCTTGGAGATTCCGGGGGGCTGAGAGGAAATGAGACCAGATCTTTCTCTGTGACCACAAGAAAAGCAAATGCACGTTTTATCTCGTACCAGCAGGGAAGCAAAAAGGAAAATTTCTCTCGTAACACAAGCAAAGAAGAAGCAAAATTTCTCTTGTAACCCAAGTGATGACAAAGCAGAACGATTTTTTTTTCGGTCATAAGCGAGGTATAGACAGGCAATAAATTCTTTCAGACAACAAGTGAAACAAAGGTAAACCAAACTATCTCGGTGACCGCAGGTGAAGGCCTACTTGAATTTCTCAATGATACGAAGTAAAGCTAAAACCGATCATAATATTCCCTGCGATCACGAATGAAACAAAGCCTGTTAAAATTCCACGACGACCAAAAGGGAAGTAAAGGCAGGTCACAATTTCCGTCCTAAGACAGATAATGAACACGCAGGCTAGGATTTTTCAATGCCCAGAAGTGCACCAACGTCATAACAGTATGTTATCACAGCCGAACCAAAGAAAACCAGAGTGTCTGAATTTTCGCACGAAAAGCACAATCCAAGGTTTTACCATGACTCCAAGCGAAATAAGGGCAAACAAAAAAGTTCTGCGGTTCAAGCCAAGTAAAGGTACACCAAACTTTTTTTGTGGTCACAAATGCAGCAGAGGTAGACAAAAATTTATCTGTGACCACAAGACAAGTAAAGGTATGTAAGATTTATCCTGTGACCTAAAGTCAAATAAATGTAGGTCAGAATTTGATTTGGCCACGTGCAAAGACACACTAGAATTTGCCAAGTAGAGTACGTGACGCAAACGCTAGTCATTATTATTATGTGCTCACGTATGAAGCATAGGGGTACTAATATTTCTCAATGACTAACGATGAAGCAAAGGAAGACCAGAATTTCTGTAAGGGCACAACGTTTTCAGAGGCAACTCACAATTTTTCAGTTACCACAAATGGTTAACAAAAAATAAACAAACGAACACACAAAGAAACCTACACACACGCCATTAAGTGCTCACAGCCTATTGACTGGAGGGGCTGTGAGATCTCAGAGAATCACCTTGCTTAGAGCACACCATGATAGAAAGCGGAGCCCATACCTCTCCTTCCGCCGCCACTAACTTTCCCCGAACTGAATCAAGTACCCACTTACTGCTAGACGGACAGAGAGGGTTCTCCAGTGGAAAAGAATCCGACCCCACGCCTGTTTGGAACTCACGGCCATCAGTTCTTCAGGCGAACGGTCTGACCATTTTACCATTGAACCTTCCTACCACAAACAATGCAACGGCAAACCGGAATTTCTCACTGACCAGTGAAACAAAACCAGACCAGTGTCATACTTCTTTGTCAACAAAGCTTAAGCAAAGGCATGTTAGAGTTTCTCTGTGACCACAGGTGGAGCATAGGCATACCTGAATGTCTCTCTCTCTCTCTCGCCACACATACAGCAAGAGACAGAGAAGAACCTCCCGGAGACTACAACAAAGCCAGGTTGACAAGAAATCCTCTGTGGTTCGTTCAGGTGAAGTAAAGGTAAAAACGATACTTCTCTGTGGTCAGAGTTGTAACAAAAGGTGGGGAGGGGGGGGGGGGGGGGGCAGAAATTCTCTGTGACCACCAGTGAAGTGAAAGCATAAAAATGTTTTGTTTGTGACCACAAATGAAACAAAGGCAGATCACAATTTCTTTGTCACCACAAATAAAGCGAAGACGATTAGAAGGTTACTGTGAACACAAGTGAAACACAGGGAGATTAGAAGTTCTTTATGGTCATAGGTGAAATAAAATAAGATTAGAATTTCCCTGTGACCTAAAATGAAGCGCGGACATTCGCAAGACTTGCTCAGTGACAACAAATAAAGCAGAAACAAACAAAACAAAACAAAACAGTTTGTGATCATGCGTGAAGCGAAGGCACACCAAAATTCTTCTGTGACAACCGAAGCAAGGGCGCCTGATAATTTCTCTGTCACCACATGTGAAATGAGGGTGGACCAGAATTTCTGCCATTCTCATCGGGTTTCACTATGTCCACTTAATGCCTGACACCAGTCTGTATTTCAGCCTTCCTGTCTGCGCTCTCCCTTCGCCCATCCCACCTCCAGCCTCCCCTCTTCCTGTCGCTCTTTAAAACCCCATGGCCGGAGTGTCAAAAGTTCGTGTCCAGTGTTTTGCTGTCTCATCTCTAGTGTCTGCTGTGTGGCCTTACTCAAACACAGCACATTGCAGCTTTTTTCTCGTGTCTTTGCCTTCATGTCTCTTTTTTTCCCCCACCTTTATCAGCCATCCCATTAGCCGTCTAATCCATCAGTTATCTTCCTTTTCTTTGAGATGAAATAAGTTTTCTGAGTTTGTGGGGTCTTTTGCTGAGAATTTTTCTTGTCTTCGAGACTATTGGGTTTTCCTTCTCGGATTGCTCCTCTGGCGTTTGTGGAACACTTACATCGGACAGACCAGAAGTGTCTGTATAGGAGGCCTTCACACCTTTCAAAAGAGAGTCCAGAGAACACGTGACAATAACATTGACATTACTTGTCTGATTATTGGCACTTCCCGGCCCGTTATGAGCAGTGTCATTCACACCAAGTTAATTCCTTGAAACTCGTCTTTCCATTCGCTTATTTTTATTTCCAGTGGGAGAGACTGGCTCCTCCAATTTATCGGGATTTCTGTTTTTTTTCTGAGCAGCGAGGGGCTCTTTCCACTCAATGCGTTTGACCCGTCCTTGTGGAGAAATAGGCTGTTTTTGTTCATCGTACGTTCTATCTCTACTGGAAGAGATTCTGTCTTTCTGTTCATCATAGCTCCTCTCTTTTGGTTTCTGTGGTCTTTTGCTGAAACTTCTCCTCGTCTTCAGTTTTGCTGGTATTCCATTGGCAGGTTGTTCCTTGGACGTTGACAAACATGTGGAAGGTTGTGGTAATTTTACATTAGACAGACGAGAAGTCTCTATTCAGTGGCTTTCACCCCGTCCGAAAGACAGTTCAGAGAAGACGTGGTGCAAACACTGACATTACCATTCTGTTCACAGGAACTTCCTAGCCCAGTACGAACAGAGACATGCACGTCATGTGAGCTGATTGAAACGCGTCTTTCCTTTTGTTTAAAGGGACACCTGTTTCCACGAGCAGAGATTGGTTCCTCTAATCGATCAGAATTTCCGTTTGTCTCAGCACTAAAGCGTGCTTTCTCTTTATGGTGGTTGACCCTCCCTTGTATAGAACTAATAATTTCTTTTTGTTCATCATACCTTTCGTCTTTACCAGAAGAGACTCTTTCTTTCTGTTTATCATTACTTTTCTCTGTAAGGTTTTTATTGTCTCGTCTGGTTTTCATTTTCAGGCTGCTCCTCTGCCGTTGACAAAGAGTCGGAAGACGATTGTACATTTATATTGGACAGATCAGAAGAAGTGTCTGCTTCAAAGCCTTTCCCACCGTTGAACCGAGACTCCAAAGAAGACGTGGTGTTAACACTGACATTCCTATGCTGATCATAGGAACTTCCGGCTGAGTATGAACACGGTCGTTCACACCATGTGAACTCCCTGAAATACGTTCTTCCTTTAGTCTGTTGGGACGTCCGTTTCCATGAGAAGAAATCGTTTCAACTAATTCATCGTTGTCGAAGTCGGCTGCAGAGGTTTCATCGCGACTAGCGTCAGAAAGTGGATGAGAGTGGCTGGACTTGGTCCGAAGAAAGGGAATGCCATGACAAAAGCCCTACAGGAGACTGTTGAGAAAGCAAGTCATTGGATCTGGCTGAAGAGAGAGGACACAAGCTGGTGCGAGTCCTGACGGTTGACAGAAAAGGCATACAGTCAAACTGGCAAGGAGACCTCACATCGGTGAGGGGGCTGGGTTGCGTCATTACAGCTGTCGAGAGGAAGAGCCCGAAACAGCGACGCATTCTCTCCTGATGATCTCCACGCCAGAGTCCGGTCTACGGAGCTTTTGACTGTCACGCAGCACAGGTAGCTGTTTTCATCCATCTCTGTTGATCTGAGTACCGAAGAGTACTTTCTGTTTATCACGTTTTACCCTTCTTTGTGATGAAATAGTTTGTTTTTGTTTGTCATGCCTTCTGTCTCTACAAGGAAAATGTCTTTCTCTCTCTTCTTCGTGGTTTCTCTCTGTAAATGACAAATCTCTTTCTTTCCGTCCACTGTCGTTTCTGTCTGCGCAACGAGACACTGTTTCTTCTTGTTCATGCATAGCTTCTGTCGTAACAAGGACTAATTCTTTCCTTTGTTTCATCATAGCTTCTGTGTCTGAACTGAGAGATCCCTTCTTTCTGTTCATCATAGCACCTGTGTTGATGTGGAGAGATTCTAACTTTCAGTTCATCATAGCCCCTGTGTTGATGTGGAGAGATTCTAACTTTCAGTTCATCATAGCACCTGTGTTGATGTGGAGAGATTCTAACTTTCAGTTCATCATAGCCCTGTGTTGATGTGGAGAGATTCTAACTTTCAGTTCATCATAGCACCTGTGTTGATGTGGAGAGATTCTAACTTTCAGTTCATCATAGCACCTGTGTTGATGTGGAGAGATTCTAACTTTCAGTTCATCATAGCACCTGTGTTGATGTGGAGAGATTCTAACTTTCTATTCATCATAGCACCTGTGTTGATGTGGAGAGATTCTAACTTTCAGTTCATCATAGCACCTGTGTTGATGTGGAGAGATTCTAACTTTCGTTCATCATAGCACCTGTGTTGATGTGGAGAGATTCTAACTTTCTGTTCATCATAGCACCTGTGTTGATGTGGAGAGATTCTAACTTTCTGTTCATCAAATCCCCTGTGTCGATGTGGAGAGATTCTAACTTTCTGTTCATCAAATCCCCTGTGTGATGTGGAGAGATTCTAACTTTCTGTTCATCAAATCCCCTGTGTCGATGTGGAGAGATTCTAACTTTCTGTTCATCATAGCCCCTGTGTTGATGTGGAGAGATTCTAACTTTCTGTTCATCATAGCACCTGTGTTGATGTGGAGAGATTCTAACTTTCTGTTCATCAAATCCCCTGTCTCGATGTGGAGAGATTCTAACTTTCTGTTCATCATATCCCCTGTGTTCGATGTGGAGAGATTCTAACTTTCTGTTCATCATAGCACCTGTGTTGATGTGGAGAGATTCTAACTTTCTGTTCATCATAAGACACCTGTGTCGATGTGGGCAGATTCTAACTTTCTGTTCATCAAATCCCTGTTTCGATGTGGAGGGATTCTAACTTTCTGTTCATCATAGCACCTGTGTTGATGTGGGCAGATTCTAACTTTCTGTTCATCAAATCCCCTGTCTCGATGTGGAGGGATTCTAACTTCTTGTTCGTCATAGCCCCAGTGTCGATGTGGAGAAATTCTAACTTTCTGTTCATCATAGCCCATGTCTGGATGTGGAAAAATTCTAACTTTCTGTTCATCATAGCCCATGTCTGGATGTGGAGAAATTCTAACTTTCTGTTCATCATGGCGCCGATCTCCACGCAGAGACAGTCTCTCTTTCTGTTCATCACAGCTCCTATCTCGACGTGAGATTCCCTCTTTCTGTTCATCACAGCTCCTATCTCGACGTGAGATTCCCTCTTTCTGTTCATCATAGCTCCTATCTCGACGTGAGATTCCCTCTTTCTGTTCATCACAGCTCCTATCTCGACGTGAGATTCCCTCTTTCTGTTCATCACAGCTCCTATCTCGACGTGAGATTCCCTCTTTCTGTTCATCACAGCTCCTATCTCGACGTGAGATTCCCTCTTTCTGTTCATCACAGCTCCTATCTCGACGTGAGATTCCCTCTTTCTGTTCATCACAGCTCCTATCTCGACGTGAGATTCCCTCTTTCTGCTCATCACAGCTCCTATCTCGACGTGAGATTCCCTCTTTCTGTTCACCATAGCTCTTGTGCTTATTCTGCGAGATTCTTTCTTTGGGTTCATCAAAGCTCCTGTCTTTACGTGGAGAGGTTCCCTCTTTCTGTTCATCATAAGTTCCGTCTCTAAGCTGAATTTTTTCTCTGTCTGTTGAACATGTATTCTTCCTCTATGCGATGAGATTCTCGCTTTCTGTTCATCAAAGCTCTTGTATCTACGCGGAGGGATTTCATCATTTTGTTCAACATAGTATCTGTCACTACACAGTGAGATCCTCTCTATCTCATCAAAGCTACGTCTGTCTCTACGCGATGGGATTCTCTCTTTCTGTTCATGAGATCTCCTGTCCCTGCTACGAGAGATTCTCTCCTGTTCATCGCAGTTTCTGTCTCTTACATGTGGCGTTCTTGCTTTCCGTTGACAACAGATTCTGTCATAACAGTTTTCATGCTCATAGGGGAAGATCATGCCCTCCCTTTCAGCACCGTTGATTTCTTTGCGAGGAACGCTCCTCTGTTTCTGATGATCACAACACCTCTCTCCCCGGTGAAATGTTCTTTCTTTTCGCTTGTCACGACATGTGTGTTTTTGAGGAGACGTCGTGTCTTCCTCTTCATGACAGACTATGACTCTCTAAGGAGAGAGTCTGTCTTTCTGTTTGGCGTGCGAAAAGCCGATGTGAAGTGTTAGTCTGTTCTCCTGCCCGTCACAATCATACTCTATGCGAGGAGAATGTTTTTCTTTATGGCTTGCGGACCTTCTGTGTCTCTGAAGAGGAATCCTTTCCTCCTTGTCATCAGGGGTCCTTTCTCCCTGAGAATTCACTCGTCCTTTGTGTCCGTCAGAGGTTTCATCTGTCCGATGATACAGTCTCTCTTTCTGTGTGCGGGTGGTTGCATCTCTTTGAAGAGGAGGTGTTCGTTGAGGACTACCAGAACTGTCTTTTGTGGCGGGAATTCTGTTGTCCTGGTTATCAAAGCTTCTACTGCTCCGAGGACATCTTCTGTCTCTCCAAATGTCTGGACTTCTGCTGATTCGAAGAATGATTCTCTCCTTTTCTTTGTTAGGATGTCTCTTTCTTTGAGGAGAGATTTCTCTTTTTCTTCTTGGTAAATTGTTTCCCTCTGAGGAGAGATTTCTCCTTTTTCTTCTTGGTAAATTGTTTCCCTCTGAGGAGAGATTCTATTTGTCTCTTCGTCATACGTTCTACTTCTTGAATGTGCTGACCCTGTCTTTCTGGGTATCCGCAGTTCTATCTCTTCGAAGACAAAGTTTTTCTTTCTGTTTTTCGGGGCTTCTCTCTATCTTAAGAATGACTTTGTCTTGACTGTTCTCATATCTATTTCTTTTCGCTGAGGAATGCGTATCCTGTTTGTCAGGTCTTGCGTCTGTTTGAATGTTATCAGCCTCAAGGGGAACTCTTTCTCTTTGTATACCGTGATTTCTTTTAGAAGTCTCCTTTGCTTGAAGAATGGGGTGACTTCCATGGGCGTGTTTCTCAGATCCATACTCTTTCTGACCGACTTTTTCACCACTATACAGCCCGGACGCTGGACTTTTACTGAGTTGTTGACATTCGCGGCACTGATCATCACTCGAGTCGCTTCCGTCTTGTCTCCGTCCTGTCTTTATCGAGGCGAACAAGTGGAGCTGTTTCCATCCTTTTTAGAAGTAATGATACTATTCTCTCTAAGTAAGAGTAAGAAGATAGTATCTTTTGCCACCGCCGCTTCGATACACAGTACTGGCGATTGGCACCTACAGACAAACTTCTCTTGAGGTGGCCTCTCATATCATTGGTTTTGCCGGAGGCTGTCTGGTGGCAGTCTTCGACGCTGTCATCTCTTCCTGGAAGCCCCCTTTCACTTCTACTTGCCCACCTTCTGACCGACTTCTCTCACGGCTTGTCTCTCATATGACTGGTTTGGGTGGTGACTATATGACGGCAGTCTTCGTGGCTCTCACTTCTCCCTGGAAACTCCCTTTCGCCTTTCTCCAACCTCTCGGTCTGGGGAGTTGAAACGTAAACAAAGCGGACATTTCCACTATTTCGCCTGTTTGTTCTTTCGTCTTTAACGTGTGAGCAGGGCAGACTCTCAGATTCGTGTTCCTCATGTGTGCTGCGTAAAAACGGCAGAAATAACACAGAAGAATGACTATCACGTTTACGTAATTTCACCTCCAGAAAAACGTTTTGGTGGGTCATTTCTTCACCATAGCTTGAAGTTCGGTTCACAGTCAGTTCTTCTGTGAATCTGGGGTAGGTTGCCTCTGCTGGTTTGTGCTGACTGGTTGTCGGGACAGAGTCTGCTGGAGTAGAATCAGCATTGTCTTCACTTCTGTACACCTGAGACTGATTGTCAAATTCGCTGTTTATCTGCGAGCTACTCGCCTCGGAGGTACTTTTCTCCAAGACACTTTCCTCAGAGGTACTTTTTTGAGATGCATTTTTCTCCGAGGCATATTTTTCGGAGTCACTTTTCTCAAAGAGACTTTCCTCAGAGGTACTTTTTTGCGAGACACTTTTCTCGGCGACATTTTTTTCGGAGTCACTTTTCTCAAAGAGACTTTCCTCAGAGGTACTTTTTTGAAATGCACTTTTCTCAGAGGCATATTTTTCGAAGTCACTTCTCTCAAGGACACTTCCCTCAGAGGCACTTTTTTTAGATACACTTTTCTCAGAGACATTTTTTTCGGAGTCACTTTTCTCAAAGAGACTTTCCTCAGATGCACATTTTTGAGAGACATTGTTCTCATAAGGTCTTTGTTCGTGATCTTTTTGTTCTTCCAGATCCTTTTCAACGAACTGAGCAACTTTCTGATAACTATTTTCAGTGACATTTTTCTCAGAGAGACTTTCTTCAAAAACGCTTTGGTCTTCGATGTCATCTTCAGCGCGTTGATAAAATCCCTGATCACCTGTTCCAGAGGAACTGTTTTCAGAACTACTTTTTTCAGACATATTTTCAGAGACACTTTCCTCGGCCACACTCTTCTCAGAGATAACATCCAGAGAGGCACTTTTCTTGGAGGCACCTTTTCCATAGACATGATTCTCAGCCATAAAAACTGATACCCTGTCATTTTCATTGACCTGCACAACTTCCTGACTACTTTTTCCAGAAATACTTTCCTCAGAGGCACTTTTCGCGGGAATATTCTCTTCCACAATGTTGTCTTCATCGAGCTGAACAATATCTTGCACAATATTTCTAGAGACACTTTTCTCAGAGCCACTTTTTCCAGACACGCTATTCTCAGAGACACTTTTTCCACACTCACTATCCTCAGCGACACTTTCCCCAGGGACACTTTTTCCGGACATACTATTCTCAGAGACACTTTTCTCGGAGCCACTTTTTCCCGACACACTACTCTCAGAGACACTTTTCTCAGAGCCACTTTTTCCAGACTCACTAGTGTCAGAGACACTTTTCTCAGAGCCACTTTTTCCAGACATGCTATTTTCAGAGACACTTTTCTCAGAGCCACTTTTTCCAGACACACTATTTTCAGCGACACTTTTGTCAGAGCCACTTTTTCCAGATACCCTATTCCTAGAGCCACTTTTCTCAGAGTTACTTTTTCCAGACACACTATCTCTAGAGACACTTTTCTCAGAGCCATTTTTTTCAGACACACCATTTTCAGATATACTTTTCTCAGAGCCACTTTTTCCAGACACACTATTTTCAGGGGCACTTTTCTCAGAGGAACCTTTTCCGGAGTCAAATTCTTCAGCGGACCTCTTCCCAGATACACATTTATCAGAATCATTCTCCTCTTGGGTGTCATCTTTAGCAAGCCAAACAACTCCCATTTCCTTTTCTCCGGACAAACTTTTCCGAGAGACACTTTTTCCAGATTCACTTTGTTCTTCGATGTCACCTTCAGCAGATTGAACAACTTCCTGATCATCCTCGTCAACAACTTCCTGTTCTCTTTTTCCAGAGACACTTTTCTGAGGGACACTTTTTTCAGGATTACTTCGTCCTTCAGTGACATCTTCAGCAGACTGAACAGCCTCCTGATCGTCCTCGTCAGCAACTTCCTGTTCCCTTTTTCCAGAGACACTATTCTGAGGGACACTTTTTTCAGGATCACTTCGTCCTTCAATGTCATCTTCAGCAGACTGAACAACTTTCTGAACACCTTTATCATCTTTGTCTAATATATTTTGTTCGGTGACATCTCTTGCACTGGATACCCCTACATCTTTGTGACCTACTTTGGATCCTCTGGCAAGAGCTGCTCTTCGCTTCATAATGTCCCCAAGAGTCTGAAAATGATTCGTGTCGCTGGTACCAATTCCTGCTTGGTCCATGTCCTCCGCTTCCTCTGCTGAGGACAGATTTCTGTCAGAATCGGTGCTGAAGACACTGTACGTATCATCATCCTTGATACACGCATCCTCATCATCCGTTGGCGATGAACTGCTTCTGTCACAACACTTGTCATCTGCAGTAACATCACTGTCACCAGGTGGCTGGACATGTTGGAAAGGTAACCTTGCCCGTCGACAAGTGATTGCCTTGACGGTCGGGTACAGTTCCCATTCATGTAAATGAGGTTCGCGCTGCAAGGCAGGGTTCTCTCTGTCCTGTCTCCTTTCGGACACAGACCCGGGAACGTCTACCAGCGAGTGCTGTCCATTCGCACCGGTGGTATCATCAACAGCTGAACTCCGCGACAGTGCTCGTGTCCTGGTGGAGTCCATGAATTCTTCCCCTCTCTCGCTCCTGGGGGTGCATTGGAGTGTGCCAGCACCTGTTGTCCTAGTCATAGTGTGTAGGTCACTGGCTCTACGATCGAGTGTCGCCCTCACGGCACATGGAACTCGGCGGCCGAAGTGAGAAATGTTGCTGACCACTGGTGGTATGATGGGGGCATTGTCTGAATTTCCTGCATTTAAATGCAGACGGGCGACACGCCCGGATGAGCTTGGAGGCAAACTCGTCCGGAACGGTGACAAGGGTGGGAAGTGGATGCAACGTCCATCATCAGTGAGGCTGGTGGGGGCTGGGTGGACAACTCTGGCGCTGTGATACAGGTATCTCCTTCTGGCCGAATCCACAGTACCAGGATTCCCTATCCTAGTGCTGATGGGCGAACAGGAACTTTCAGAGTGAGTGTGGAAGCGGCGACGTTGTCGCCTCAACAGGTCATGCAGAGCCCAGAAACTGGAAAGGTCAACAGTAAGACGACGTGACCCGAACAAGGAAGGTAGACAGCGGAGGTCGTCCACACCCAGGCCTCCAGCTCGTCCGACCCTCCCGAAGCCGGGGGACGGGAGATGGCGCTCCGATTCCCTGGACACTTCTGGGGACGGGCTGAGGTCAGGCAGGTCCACGCTGACACTAGAAAGGGTAGGGCTCAAGCAGGGTAGGGTAGGGCTCAAACAGGGAAGGATGAGTCTCCAGCAGGGCAGGATGGGTCTCGGGAAGGGTAGAGTCGGTCTCAAGCTGGGATAGGACAGGTCTGAGGTAGGGTATGGGGGTTGTGGTGCAGGGATGAGTACGTCTGGAGCTGGGTGTAAAGGCAGGACTGAAGCATGGGTGGATATGCCTGAAACTGCCTTGGGTAGGTCTGAAGGTGCGTTGGGTAGCTTGGGTAGGTCTGAGGCCGGCTTGGGTAGGTCTGAGGTCGGCTTGGATAGGTCTGAGGGTGGCTTGGGTAGGTCTGAAGGTGGGTTCGTTAACTTTGGTAGGCCTGAAGCTGGATAGGGGTCGTCTGGAGTTAAATGAGCCATTTCCACGGGTAACGCGTGACAGTGGAGAGCAAGGTCCAACATCTTCATCCGCTGGCAAGCCATATTCGTACGTGACAAAATCCTGGGGATGTCGGCTATGCCGCTGCCATTGTCTTCCCTGCAGCTGGTGTAGCCCGCTTGATGGGGTAGTTTGGACTGCTGAAAATCTGTGGTAGCTACCACTGTCTGAAGAAGGAAAGCCGAGACTGTCTGAAGAAAGAGGAGAGCTGTGTCTGTCAAGAGACGGACAACGGATGTACAAAGCAGAAGAAAGAAAGCACGGTGGCGTCGCCCAAGAACGGACAGGTCGGTGGTTTTCCAGGGGATAAAGATACTGATGCCTACCAAGAAGGTTAGGAGACAGAGGCTGATCTGAAACAGTACAATACTCCTGGCTGTGTGGAGAACGATGATCTTGACGATCTTCTGCAGAACGAAGACTCCGACGGCTGTCCGAGAACCAGTAATCCACAAGGATGTCGGGCCAGTGAAGGGATGGCTGTGTGTTGGAGCTGCACGAACTCCGACTGGCACATTTGTTCGGGAGGTGACCGTATCTGTATCTCTCGACACAAATGCTGCACTTCTTATCAGAATCTTCACTGGTTAGGCAAAGAGGTAGTCTGTTGTTCGGATTGTCAGAGTCTCCTGTACGAACATCCGCTCTACCTCTTCCTCGTAGCCGTGGCTGGTAATAGCTCAAAGTTGTTTGTGTAGAGTGTGGAATTCCTCTAGGTGTTCCTCTTGGTGTATGTAATGGGTGTCTGACACCTCCCCCGGAAGTTGCTGGATGCCCTTTGTGCGCTTCACACGGTAGTGACCGTCTTTGTTGAGAACTGTTTCGTTCACTGAATTCTTCTGCTTGTTTGTACTGTTTCAACATTCCTGGTCTCCTAAGGCGCCCGCAAGAGAGTGTGTCATCGTACGTTCTGAGCGAGGTTCTGGCTGAAGCCGAATCTGAATCTGAACGACTAGGACCCTCTAGGATGACTCCTCCGCTCTGCCAGTCCTGTCTGACCATTGATCCTGTGGGCGACGCGTAACGCCTCTCTTCCTGTCTTCTTCTGATCAAACTGTCTCTCCCCGTTATCAACGGACCACTGTCAGATTTGCTATCTTGTTGGCTGCCAATCAAAGCAACACTGTCACTAGGCTCAATGTCTTCCAATGATTCTTCAGACAAGGAGAGTGTGCAAGGTACTCTTCGGTCTGCACGTGCCCCAAAACGCGCGGCTTGTGGTCTCCTGCCTGTGCTGGCTGCCAGCGGCATGGAAGGCGAGCGCCTTGTTCTCCTAGCACGGAACTCTGTGTGCGTTGGGATGACTTCAGGAGCACGTGCAGCACGTGCAGGGAGGCAAGTAGCTGTGCTGGAATCGGTGAACGATGATGGGAAACCGCGTGTCCTCTGACGTTGCTCTACCTGAAAACAAACAAGCGAAGAAACAAAACAAAATCCAACAGTCAATATCATGGCAGCAGCTTGAATTGATCTTTTCAAGCACAGGTTTACTTTTTTACCCCAAATGTACATGTATTATATAGTTTAAACAATGTATGTGTGCGTGCTCGCGCAAGAAGATGTGTGTGTGTGTGTGTGTGTGTGTGTGTGTGTGTGTGTGTGTGTGTGTGTGTGTGTGTGTGTGTGTGTCCTTCATTTAACGTCTATCCACTATTCGTGATATTAGACAAGTGTGTGTGTGTGTGTGTTGTGTGTGTGTGTGTGTGTGTGTGTGTGTGTGTGTGTGTGTGTGCGCGCGCGCGCGCGCGCGCGCGCGCAATCTATGTCTGTCTGTCTATCTATCTATCTCTCTGTCTGTCTATCTTTTTGTCTGCCTGTCTTTCTATCTATCTGTCTACCATGTCTTTTGATCTATTCTTCAATCCATCCATTCATCCTTTCATCCATCCATCCATCCAGCCAGCCAGCCATCTCTATCTCTCTCTCCATATCTATCTGTCTATCTATCTATCTGTCTGTCTGTCCATATATGTATCTATCTACCGATATATCTTTATGTCTGCCTGCTGCTCTCTCTCTCTCTCTCTCTCTCTCTCTCTCTCTCTCTCTCTCTCTCTCTCTCTCTCTCTCTCTCCACGCACCCTTCTGCCCATCCGTTTGTTTGTCAGTCTGTCGGTCTCTCTCTCTGTCAATTTTTGGTACCCTTTCACTCCTCATATTGCTCAGCCTTGTATTGCCATTATTCCCAGGCAGCATTTCAGCTGCCCTAAACACAGCCGCATAAAGGCCTTTTTTGTCGCAGTCCCCAGTACAGCAGTTGGCACAGAGCTTTCAGTATCAGACCATTCTGAAGCAACCGACTGGTGGAGATGCTCCAGTTTGAACACGCACCTATGCACGCACGCACGCACGCACACACACATACTCTCTCTCTCTCTCTCTCTCTCTCTCTCTACACACACACACACACACACACACACACACACACACACACACACATTCGCAGAAACCGACCTGCAGTTGAGTGTGGTATCTTCTCAGCGCTGCTATTTCTTCCTCTATCTCGTGGTTCAGTCTCAGCAGCCCTTCTATCACCTCCCGTGACCTCGACCGCCCTGCAGGTGCGTTGTTCCCGGGCCTGGACTCTGTACGCAGTGGAGGCGGGATGCGGTAGTCGTGCACAGCAGCGAAGTGTCTGGACCTCGATGAGGATGTGCTGTGTCTAGAGATGAGGTCTGTGTTGGGCTCCATCATCGCGGCCATTCTGGGATCGTGCTGAAAAACACATTGTGCATTCTATATGGGCTGCAGAGAACGGTATTGAAAAAATAATCAAATCAACGTCCCGTCACCCCCCTTCCTTTTACCGCTCTTTCTCCCTCCCCCCCCCCCCCCCCCCCCCGCCTCTATTTTCTGCAGAAGCAATCTATAATATTCTTCCCCTTCAGAAATCCACCCACCCATACGTTCTCCTTTTTGTAATGGATTCTGATTAGATTTGAAAGTAAGTTATTCTACGTCTTTCCAAAGACTTCTGATTTTTTTTTTCAATCCCATAAATGTATTACATTTGTGAGTATTTCTGTCATTTTTTGTTTACTTCTTTTTAAATCATAGAGTAGCCAATGTTACGGTTCTTGGTTCGATTTTCGTTTAATGAGTATCGGAAATAACTGTCTTTAAAATCAGTTGACCCATACAAAATTTTTGCTCAAAGTCGGTGGGTTTTTTTCCATACGAGTGCACCGGCAATCCACAGGGAGGAATCAATGTCAAGTCGTCAAGAGACAACCCACCAGAGGAGACACTGCACTGCTGTCGAGTCACTTCGGTGGTGTTCAGTGGCGCCTGTTCTGATCCAACATACCACCTACTAAGCCCCCTACTGACGACAATAAATGCTTAGTAGCGGAGCCGGCGTGAGTGAGGGAGGGCGCCACCACGTCCGTCCAACAACAGCCCCCATGGACTCACTGATACCGATGACCCTGACGGAATCAAACCAAGGCCACTGACGTGGAGAGGACATCAAAACTGAGATCACCATGAGAGCAGGGCATGAAGGGCCACAGAATTTGAGACTTTTATGCCGATCGATGGAATGAGGATGATTAAGATGATGCTACGGATTTCCATTCTGGTCTGAGACTGCATGACAGGGCTGTACTTTACACTTCCTTTCATGATATATCCCGGCGTCAACCAGGCCCGAGAGATACAGACACCTGCAGTGTTGGTCAGGAAATTTGAGCAACACTCTTAGAGACGCGTCCTTTAAGTGGATGAACCTCGACTGTGTGGTTCCAGTCTTCCCAGCTGAGTCCGTAGCAAACCCAACTCGGTAGGAGCCGGTTGGGGCAGAAAAATCCCACATGACACTTATGGGAATCGAACCCACAACCTCCCAGCCCGGAAGTCCGCGACGCTGACTACTTCGCCACGGCGGCTGGTTAAAAACAGCACAAATATTTGTCATGTGGGTCAATGCATTCTAGAGTAACTACATTCAGGCAATATTTTCAAACAGTTCAGTGAGAACTCGGAAATTCGTTGATGCCATGAATGGAAAACGTGTGCGTAGCTTAGGAACCCCTCCACCTTCCACTCCACCCCTTACCTCCACGTCTCTCTCTCTCTCTCTCTCTCTCTCTCTCTCTCTCTCTCTGTGTCACACACACACACACACACACACACACACACACACACACACACACACACCCACACACACACACACACACACACACACACACACGAGGGTCGTTTCCGGTGGTGGTGGACTTACAAGGAGAACTATCTCACTTCCCCCAATTCAGAATCCAGCAGCATACCTCATAGTCTGGAACAAAACGTCGCTGAAGACGCTGTCGGAGTGCGTCCAGCTCCTCGTTCTGCGCGATCATGCTTTGCAGCAACGTCCTGGTCTTCCGTGCATTCTCCACGGCTGACCTGCTCAAAGCTGTCTCTCGGGGATCGAATCTGTCCGCTTCCGAACATTCACGTCTGCTTCTGTCGCCAAGACGAGGGGAGTGCCGTCCCTTGTTGCTTTCTCCGTTTTTCTTTTAAAAGGACAAGGGCCGTGACATGTGACTGAGGGTGAGATAGCATCTATATCTTGTGGTGACATTCTCTCTCTCTCTCTCTCTCTCTCTCTCTCTCTCTCTCTCTCTCTCTCTCTCTCTCTCTCTCTCTTATGTTTAGAAAAGTTTTTTTTCCCGGGGAAAAGAAGTCCACGACTCGAGAGCTTCCATGAACAGTCGTTTCTTTCAAGTCATCACACAACATCATCTGAAGCTAGTTGTTCCGAGACATCAATACAGAGAAGTACTGATGCTCTGTCCTGTTTTTCGCTTCTATCTCCGACTTGTGCCACATGGAAAAAGTGACCGCCAAAGACCAAGCTGCCGCACAGTTATATCAGTGGTAGGCAGATCTCTAGGATCATCTCGTTCCCGTGACCTAAGTGGTCGTAGGGGGGTCGAGGTGTGTGTGTGTGTGGAGGGGGGGGGGGGGGGGGGGGGGGGATGGCATGAGGGACGACTCCGTAGATTTTCTTCTCCATCGCGACCTCTCCTCTGCTTCTTGCAGGAGTTCTGGCAGCCTGAGGTTTGTCCATCCATCACGTTCTCCGACCAGCTCTTTCTCTGCCTGCCTCTGTGCCTTCCTCCTTAAAGCGTGCCCTGCAGGATTGTCTTTGCCGCGAGTCGTGTTGTGTCACGTGATCAAACCACATCAGCTTTCTTTCTCCTCTAGACCGTAGCCAAGAGGGGTTCCTGTGGTCCTGCCAGTGTGGTCACCTGCTCTCGGACAGAGTCGTTGGTTCTGTGCTCTGTCCAGGAGATGTGGAGCAGTCTTCTGTATGCCTTCTTTGCAAAAGCCTGGATCCTTCTCTCCAACTCTGCCGTCAAGGTCCAGCTCTCACACTGTACTAATCCCTAACCCCTTCCCCCATTCCTTCAGTTTGCCTCCCCTTCCACTCTTCCCGACCTGCCGTTGTGTCCAGTTCTCAGCTGCACTTACCTTGTTTCCGGTGCGAAACAACCAGATTGTTTTTCGACAATGTCACGTAGCCAGATCCAGATTTTAGACAAATAAGCACTATTCCATGCATATTGTGGATGATGCAGCTGAAAAATGCCGCGTGTTTCTATTCTGCAGAAAGTGTTTTGTCTCTTAGGTAGAGCTGTCCAAAAGATAAGACTTTGATGATGGCACGTAATTCGCAAAGATGAGGATCATCATGTATATGCCGAGAAGAGTCGGTAGCCCTGATATTTGGGGAGCACTACAACTCGCTCGATTGTTAGCTACAGGGTTTAGGCACAGAATCTGCCATTTGATCCGCCCTTTTTGATTCTGTGACAAACCCCGGGAAAAGTGCGGTGCATCTCTCCTGTCATATGAACTGGGTGTTTTGGCAGTTGATGATCAGTGAGCTCTTCTTTCCGTTGGGTATCAACCAATGAAACCACTAGAAATATTTCATCTAAATGCTCAAACAGAAGGGTGGGGATGGGGATGAGGTTGAGGAAGGGGGGGGGGGGGGGGGGCTACACTGCACTTTTTTTTACACTACACTTTGCGTCGTGTTGAGCCATCTAGAAAATACTCTATATCTATGTGAGATCGCTGAACACAGAAGAAAATCTAAAAGGAAAAAAAATCGGTAAGGCCAACATAGAAAAGCTCGCCTCACACGCAAGATCTGTCTAAATGTTGATTTTTATCTGGACTCTC
>CM065732.1:15001227-15013727 GCA_033310375.1 Conus canariensis
GTGAAATTTCAGTCTCTTCAGGTGAACTTTCAGTCTTTTCAGGTGAACTTTCAGTCTCTTCAGGTAAAATTTCAGTCTCTTCAGGTGAAATTTCAGTCTTTTCAGGCGAACTTTCAGTCTCTTCAGTGAAATTTCAGTCTCTTCAGGTGAACTTTCAGGTGAACTTTCAGTCTCTTCAGGTGAACTTTCAGTCTCTTCAGGTGAACTTTCAGGTGAATTTTCAGTCTCTTCAGGTGAACTTTCAGGTGAACTTTCAGTCTCTTCAGGTGAACTTTCAGTCTCTTCAGTGTGGAACTTTCAGTCTCTTCAGGTGAACTTTCAGTCTCTTCAGGTGAACTTTCAGTCTCTTCAGGTGAACTTTCAGTCTCTTCAGGTGAACTTTCGGTCTCTTCAGGCGAACTTTCAGTCTCTTCAGGTGAACTTTCAGTCTCTTCAGGTGAACTTTCAGTCTCTGCAGGTGAACTTTCAGTCTTTTCAGGTGTACTTTCAGTCTCTTCAGGTGAACTTTCAGTCTCTCCAGGTGAACTTTCAGTCTCTTCAGGTGAACTTTCTATGCGCAGAGGATGCCGCTTGGTCTGATGCATGCTTTGCTCATTCAGGCATCTTACACGGCCTGATGGTCCAGCTCCAGATCCATGTCGGCTATTCCATTTTTTTTTTGTTTTTTTTGTTTTGTTTTGTTTTTTGTTGCTGTCCCTTTTTCTGTGCCACCTCAGCGGCATTGCACCCACGCCACTCATTCCAACACCCCGTCCATGGCCACAGCCCAGCCCAGCCCACCGCAGCCCTGGCACCAGCATTCAACAGGGAGCAGTCAATGTCAAGCTGTCAAGAGGCAACCACCTGGAGGGGACACTGCACTGCTGCCGTGTCACTTCAGTGGTGTTCAGTGGCGCCTGGTCTGATCCAGTATATACAGGACACCAGCTATTAAGCCCCCCTACTGATGACAATAAATGCTCAGTCGCAGAGTGCCGACTCTTCCTCGTAGTTTGCGTGGGGTCTGCGAAGTGGATGTCAGGCACCCGACTGTCAAGGGAAGCAACACTATCTGCTATATATTATATATTTGTATTTGAAGAGTGGCTTCCCTTGTATCGTCGCTGGGATACTGGACACTCGACAACGAAACCGTTTCGCAATCTCTTGCTGTTATGTACACGTGATTTGAGAGAATACAATCTGTTTCCAGTAACCCATCGTCATACTCTGAGTCTCTCCTTTCCCATTTTGCATTGCCAGTTTTGCATCAGATGACAAAGCTGACAGCCATGTTCAGTTCCATGATGTGACGTGTCATCTGAGAAAGCATCAGTTGCTCCACTCATCTGTTAGCTGAACAGTTTTCTTGAGAGAGAGAGAGAGAGAGAGAGAGAGAGAGAGAGAGAGAGAGAGAGAGAGAGAACACACACACACACACACACACAGCAAAGGAAAGTGAGAGAGAACATGACAAATCTTTATTCCCAAGGGTATCTGATAAACAAGAAAATGCTTTTTTTTTCCGTCTGGCTTTTGTCCCAGTTCAGGGGACTACAGACAATACAGAGCACTAATACACAATGCCGAACTAATTAGAACAAGAACAGTGATGATTCATATTAGCATTGAAGGAAAAAAGTACACACTATAATATTTGTCAAACAAACCACACACACACACACACACAACACACACACACACACACACACCTAGGTAGTTCTATTTCCATACAGAAAGAAGATTTAGAAGCATGATAATTAAAATCTGGAATGAAACGACCTTTAAAAATTGTTTAACATGTCTTTTGTAACTGTTGTCATATCATTCTGGGGTGGAAAAATAATTTTGTGCAACACACAGATATGATTTTATGGATATTTATAGACAAGCATTTTTTAACCTAAAATGTGACCCCTTTGGCATATTGAATGATGCTCCCCATTCAGTATACATAGGTGTCAACTCAGTTTTCCTCATTTTACAACTTCCCATATTGAAAAGCACTTTTTCCCTTATTCCGAGCCCCAAAAACCTTATACATTACGGAAAACGCAAAAACATAAACAAAAATTGCTGTGAATACAATGTAATACTCGGTATCAGGCAGAACTTCTTGAAACAAATGGCAGTTTAAGACAGTTTATGAATAACAATAACACTTACCCATCCAACAGCATCTCCTCTTCCATTCCAGCAGAATGCATCTCAGCAGTTTGTAGATCAAATCACACACCCTATAGTGAAACACTGACTATGATGCAGAATTAAAACTGTTTATAAACCGATTATAAACACACTCTTCCACTTTACCAACATCATGTCATCGAGTCCATCAAAGTCACAAACCAAATTATTTGTTCTATGCACTTTCCACTTCTACCAGCATCATTGGTCCATTGAAGTCAGGAGTACATCATTACTTACTGTGATCACCAAAGTTTCTAAATCAGTTTTACCCGTATTGAAACTTGTGTACGGCCGTACAGACCCGAAATCGTAGGTTTCCCGTGCAGCAATGCGGGAAAACCGTATAGGTTGACACCTATGAGTATATCACTGTTGATTAATTTCTGTGAGGCAATTGAAAAAAGGGAGGGAAGGGGGGAGGAGCAGTGTGTGTGTGTGTGTGTGTGTGTGTGTGTGTGTGTGTGTGTGTACAGGAGAGTGGGCAAGAACAATTTGGGATCTTCAGAGAATTTAGAAATGGAATCATGCTGCTCCAAAGTGGCCTCCAAGCAAATTATCACTTTTTTGCAAAATTTATAGGTAAAAATAAATTCTTCCAAAAAAGTCACAGATTGTCACGTTTTTTCAAAGTCACTTTTTTCCAAAATTTTTGTATATAAAAACAATTCTTCAAAAAAAAATTAACTCCAGCGAGTTAACTATCATACGAACGAAAAAAAATGTACATCTCCGTGTTCAGAAAATTTATCTCTATCCAAAGATACCTGTGCTGAACACCTCGAAACTACTTAAATAGTGACCTTGGAAAACCAAACATTTCAGTGCATGTGGACTTTTGCTCGTGTTATTTGGCATGATGTTGCGCTGGAATTCAGCAGCTCATCCCTCCATGACTTCTCTCCCTGAAAGTTTTGTTGGGTGGCTTCCCCTGTCTCTTCTTCAGATTGTTCAAGGTTACCGTTTCAGAATTGTTTATCCTAAAAATGCTATTGGTGTACTTTTCAATTAAAATCAGTCGATTTTTTTTTTTTTAACAAAGTGTGTGTACACATCTTTCAATTGTTAAAGCGGGGTGGGTGGAAGGGGTGTGTCATCATCCAAATGTTTTAAAAGGATTTTTTTTTATTTAAAGGGTACGGAGTGGGAGAGCGAGGAGCAAGGGATTCATGTTCACCTACCATCACACGGCAGAGGGTAGGGAGACACTTGGTCCTCCACTAACTAATCATAGGAAGAACAGTTTCTCCCAACACAGATTCGTGGCGAGGTAATCAAAAACGGTGACACACGTAATGTTCTCATCCCCAGCTGATGCATTTGTACCATAGTGTTCAAGTACTTCAGCTGTTCGGATGATCCTGGAGTCTTTCAGCCAGGGTACGACAACAACAAACCTGATTCTTGAGCACAGTCTGTCATAAATTGATTTATACTCTCTAGCCATTGTTTTTTTTTTTTTAATGTTCTTGAGGGCCTGCATTCCCTGCTATCTTGCACTAATGTTCCTACGTATCGCCAAGTTGAAGACTCGGGCCACACCCAGGCTCACTTTGGCATACAGAAGTTGTCGCTCTTTAGTCAATGCACACTGTGACAACACAATGGTTACCTACTGCGAATACAATTACCACTGAAGACCTTGACTTTTGATTTTATTTTTTTTTTTTTTCTTTCAGTTTGTCACTTTCATCATGTTTTTGCAAAACATGTGTACAAAATACGGCAAAATCATGTAGGTAAACAGTTTTGCTGTTGTTTCCTGTCTTAGATCAAAACCGCCAAAATTTTTTTTTTTTTTTAATTTATGAAGACGGTGTCGCCCTAACCTTTGAAGTCTTAAGAAAGTCATTTCACAATGCTGGGGGCTATGGAGTCTTTTTCAGTTCACTGCGAGTGTGGCAAAGCAGTGGACGCCAGGGGAGAAGTGGCAGCTCTCCTTTGAGGGACACTGATGTGAGAGATCAGTGTCGGGCGGCGCAGACAACCTTCCAGCCACGTGGGTGACGGGCGGGTCTAGCCTGTATCGCCGGGGGACGGCTCCTGGAGATGTGGGGCGATTGGCGAAGGAGCGCTACCTGACTGTGACTACTGTGGCCTGGAATACCGTGCTGTTTTGAGGGGTGACAGACATGGGGGTACTCCTTACGGGGTTGGGCTGAAAAATTGCCCTCTCGGCCGCAGTCAGCGAGTGCCTGCCAAGTTTTAGGGACTCGTGCAGCGCTCCAGCGACTTTCGTCCTGCTTCCTCCTTGAGGCGGCCTCACGCGGCACAGGACCATCGCCACCCGAGCATGAAGAAGGCCGCCCGGTGGTCCTGAAGACAGCCTGATGTTTGGGGGACAGCAGGCAACACACACCGACGCCCATCGTCGGTCGACCAACAACCTGAAATTGAACCAACGTTCAAGACCAATTCGATCAAACTTGAACCAACATTCAAGAAGATCACGACCAGAATTGAGCCAATGTTCAAGAGGCACACGAGCTCCGAGAGACAAATGCGACGACCCCCATTGAAACTACCCACTACTGCCAGGCGACAGCAGTTGCCACAAATATGCAGACCTATGTCTGCAGGAACCTTGTCCTTAAGGGCCTCAGGCCGATAGGACGTTAATCTCACCCTCAATGCAGTGCAATGGAGTCTTTCTCTCCTTGCTCCTCGTCTCCCAGAGTTAATCTCCGGTTTGCACACATTAGATGATGTACTTTTACAGTACAAACACATCTTGATCTCTCCCTGGTTTGCTAGGGATGACCTGCTAAAATCTTATACTGTGTCACATTAGTTTGCTTAATGACACTTTGTGGTGCAAAATTAGGAAAATACATGCGGGGCAATGTGGGTAAGATGCCCAAACTAAAAGAAAATAGTCAACACCTATGCATCCATTCATTGGTAACCTCCTGTTTCAGAGATCTATGTGAAAATTAATTACTTAAATTATCCCCCACCCCACCCCCCACCCGAAACAAAAAAAAAATGAAGGTATACAGGGGTCAAGGGTGACAAGATAAATACAACCACTAGTAAAGACTCAGTGCAAAGACTCAGTGATGATGAAGTAAGTTTCCTGATGTGTATGAAATTGAAAATAAAATCTGAAGAATCTGGCACTTGGTGTCAGTTTCAGATTTTTACGTTGCCCTTGAATATAAAAAGTATACACATGATGCAAACAAAAATTCTCAGGTGTTTTTTTTTTCTTTTTTCTTTGAGTCTACATTTGTATTCATCATTTCAAAACGTTTCTCTCTCTTGCGAGATTCGAGTCACCTTTAAGTATTATAAATTGTAAATATTAATTGTCAATGTAATGCACAATGAAGGCTCTTGATCCCAAACCTTGCTCGCCTCCCCACTCTCACATCTGATCTCTTCGCCGCGCCTTGGCTTAAGGCTGTGTCAGGCCAAGTGACGTAGGCTCGTAGAACACCAAGGCTACATCACAATGTTGTCATGCTCTGCATAGTTATGCGGGGATTGTCTTCAGTTGTGATAAGCTCCTAGCATAACATTATCAGTCACCAAAATCCTCCGAAGTCGGAGTGTGGCTGCCCACATGGCGGGGTAATCAAAACCCGTCACACACATGATGTTCTCATCCCCAGCTGATGCATTTGTACCATAGTGTTCAAGTTCTTCGGATGTTTGGATGATCCCTGGAGTCTTTTAGCCAGGACACAACAATATTTAGGCGTGATTATAGATAGTCGTCTCAAATGGAAAGAACATTACAATTTAGTATGTAAGAAAGCAAACAACATCTTGGCTTTCTTATACAGGAATATCAACGACTGCCCCCAAAAGGTTAAGGACGACTGCTACAAACACTGGTTAGACCAGTACTGGAATATGGTTGCTCAGTCTGGGATCCTTACCATCTAAAGGACATTGATAACGTCGAAAAGATTCAGAAGAGAGCAGCACGGTTCGTAACAGGGAACCATGTCAGAGAGAAAGGGAATACTAGGAAGAACATGAAGAAATTAGAATGGAAACCCTTAGAACAGAGAAGAGCCTTTATTAAACTTAATAACCTCTTCAAAGGCAGAGCTAAACTAACTAATATCCCAATGGAACAACAAGTATTTAATAAAATAGCACCAGGAGTGGCGGTCAATCTTATGCCATACCTGCATCAAATATTGACAGCCATTTACATTCATTTTATCGTAGTTCTGTAAGGCTGTGGAACTCACTCCGGGTGCCATCAGGATTGCCACAAGCGCAGTCTCTTTTAAAAATCAAATTGGTAAGACAATCTTGAGATCTGCATATTGATTGATTTTTCTATTTTAACTTCCCCATATATTTTATGGTTACCTACGCCTTAACCTGGCCATTGCTTTTAACCTTTTAAATATCATGTGCGACCCCTTGTTGCCAAATTTTGCTCCAGGGGCTAACAGGCCGAGTCCCATTTTCTAACATGCGCGCTGGTGACCTACTCATTTTTGAGTGAAGCAGTTTTTTAGGAAGAAGAAGCGAATAACAACATGTCTTAACTGAAGGGCACTACAGCCAAAGAATGGAAAACATCCTTTTTTTTTCATTTTGAATGAATGTCCCTGAACAGGTAAAACTGGAATATGATGGATATTCTAATGGATAACAACCAACTGGAATATGATGGATATTCTAATTGATAGCAACCAAGACGTAAAGCATGGGATGATAGATTTTCGTTCACAATGCAGACATGATGATCTTCAATGAAAGCTGAATACTTATCTAAATTCCTCTGTGTGTGTGTGTGTGTGTGTGTGTGTGTGTGTGTGTGTGTGTGTGTGTGTGTGCGCGTGCGTACACGCACGCATGCGTGCATGTGCGTTCGTGTGCTCGAGGCAGAAACTTTTTCCATGAAAAACTTTGAAACCATGTCCACATATCTAACCCCCCCCCCCCCACCCCCCCCCACGGATCTCAAGGCAGGGGCAGATCTTTTCTGATGTAGACTGTGCATTCTTGTGCAGGTTTGGTGGGCATTGCAAGAAGAAAAAAAAAGAATGTTCACCAAAACAGATTTCCTTCTTTTGAGAAATGTCCTATCAAGGCTCTCCAGCTCTGTTTTGGTGTCAAATATTCCTTTCCCTTGGACCTGATTACCTTACCTGTACATGGCTAAAGTACTCAAGTTGGTACGGGTTTTTGTGGTAACGTTTCTTTCTCCTCGACTATGTTGGTCCGCGGCACCTTCTGCATAGTGCATTATCCGGTGCGACCCTCACCAAGACTCTGTGAGGGCTTCCCCGATCCGCCACCTTGGGGACGCGCCTCCACGCCACATAGTCAAGGCGCAAGTTTTTTTTTTTTTTTCATATTTTTCTTTCGTTGTTTTTTTTTGTTGTTGTTTGTTCATTTTTTTTTTTTTTCTCTTTTCTTGTCTTTTTTTTTAATGTCACATGATGGCAGCACAAACATATAAATGCATATTCAAAATGTCTTACACATGAATGGATGTGTGCGTGTGTGTGTGTGTGTGTGTGTGTGTGTGTGTGTGTATGAGTGAGTGGGTATGTGTGTGTATGAGTGAGCGTGTGTGTGTGTGTGTGTGTGTGTGTGTGTGTGTGTGCGCGTGCGTGTGTGTGTGTGTGCGTGCGCGTGCGTGTGTGCATGCAGGCATGCGTGCACACGTGTGCGTGAACAAATGTGCTTGCACAAGAGCTTGTGACTGCACACTTCCAAAGTTCAAGAGAGACAACTATGCCTCATCGTCTGCATCATAGTCCACACGCGCCAGTCTCCTCATCGTCAGCATCATAGTCCACACGCGCCAGTCTCCTCATCGTCTGCATCATAGTCCACACGCGCCAGTCTGCTCATCAAACACATCCTGGCAAGAGGCGAAGTTACAGCATTAGCAGCCTTCACAGGTCAAACTCCTCCTCCTCCTCTTCATACGTGGACTCCCAGCACTCATCGTTGTGCTCGTCCTTGCCCTCATCACTGGGGAACTCTGGTACAGATGAGGTATGAAAGTCGTCGTCGCTTGAGTCCGACTCTGAGCAGGTGGTGTCCTCGTACGAATCCGATGAACTGCTATATTGAAAACTACCGTACATCCACTTCTGGGGCCTCTGCTCCTCCACCAGCAGGTGAGCGAAGCGGCGACGGCTGCGACTCACACGTCCTCGTACTCTAGTGGCAGGGGAAGGACAGGTTCCTCATGTTGTACGAAGGGCATGGGTTGCACGGCGCCTTGGCTCTCCTGGCTGTCAGCGAATACAGGTTCTACTACTTCTACTATCAGGTGGCGCTGGACACCAAGATCGCCTCTCTCTGCAAAAAACAACAAGAACTTCAACTCGTGTTGTTCATAGCCCAGCTAACCACAAAGGGTCATATCAGGGCTGTGAGAACAAGAACTAGACATAATGTTGCACTTTGTTATAAGGTATGTTTGGAACTCGATGTCAGAAGCGTCAAAATGTTCCATTTCAACTGTTTCTGATTACTCTTTCATCAATCATGTTGATACCGAATATTTCAAAAATCTGTATATTAAAAAACATCTGATTATTAAAAAAATTTCCTTTGTATTAACAAGAAATGCAGTTGCACAAACTTACTTCTACTTGACATAAACATGACTAATGACAGATGAACCAGAAACATGGTCTAGATATAGATACAGAGTGACTATCAGAAGCACCAGTCCAACAGATAGAACTTTCAGTCACACAGGCAGCGTTCCAATACACAGATCTTCCATTTCTAGCAAAGTGTCATGTGCCTGAAACAGAGGACACCTGCGCTCCGACAGTATCAAATCAATGCAAGGCTTTCTTCCACTGGTCCCAAATGATGTGGTTTTGTAGTGTGTCTAAGTACTTTTGCTTCTCCTCTCTTTGGCCGTTATTGTAGCAGTGGATGATTTTCTTCTTCTTGTAAGATTGGTAATGCATTCTGAGAGAGGAAAAAAAGACAGCTCAACAGATACAGACGGACAGACACAAAGAACAACACAAACAGCAAGAATCTAGCACTGGGCAACATCTACACTTACCAAGAGGTGGCACAGGCATGCCTAAGGGAGTACTGTCGTAGTGTGGAAAGTGGTCAACTGGCAGAACCTCCAGAATGTCTAGAATGTCTTCAACACCAAGCCCCTCTGGTCTCTGTTCAAGAGCGCTGGCAGCACAGAAAGGAACCTTCATTGCTCAAGTCTGAAACAGTAAACAGTTGACACACTTTTAAGTTTACATGACTGTTGGTATTAGAGGGGGGGGGGGAGGAATCATATGCATATCTGTGTGTGTGCGTGGTGCGTGCGTGCGCGTGTGTGTCTATGTGTGTGTGAGAAACAGAAATTTGGGGTGTGTGTGTGTGTGTGTGTGTGTGTGTGTGTGTGTGTGTGTGTGAGAGAGAGAGAGAGAGAGAGAAGAGAGAGTGAGAAATGGTGTGTGTGCCTGTGTTGAAGACCTGAAAAGGATGCTGTACTTTTTTTTTTAAAATAAATCTTGAATTTAACAGAATTCACTAATTTACCAAAGACGTAGAAATGAACAATACTGCAACAGTCGTCAGTCAGGGAATTGCTGCCATCATTTGATACTATTTGAAATACTGGCAATTATCCAAACAGACACCGACAGCGAGTTCAAATGAAAGTTGAGCAAGGTGCTGGGTTGCAGGGTGACCCAAGTGGAAAACATGAAAAGTGGTTCTCAGAATTGTCCATGTCTGACAGGGCTCCTGCTTCTGTGCTGTTGTAAGAGATGGGCTCACCCTTACTCTGCCATCATCAAGGCACTTCTACCTTAAAGATATGGGACCCCCCCCCCCCCCTACAACACACACACACACACACACACACACACACACACACCCCTCCTCCTCCCAATTTCAGATTAATGGCCTTTCAAAGCTTGGACTACAGGTTGATTTTCAAGTACATGACCAGTTCCCTAGTCTCTCTCTCTCTCTCTCTCTCTCTCTCTCTCTCTCTCTTTCTCACGCACACACACACACACACACACACACACACACACACACACATATCTACACATGCACAGAGAAAAGAGAGAGAGAGAGAGAGAGAGAGAGAGAGTTTCCAAGAATAAATTGTTACAGGACCATTTTGATGAACACACTTTACACAGCATTCTGATCAACAGTCTGATACAGGTATCACTCCAAACCAAAAAAAGACCACTGTTTTCACAGCTAGGTAACTGGTTCCTTTATGGCGAGTTATGCCAACCTTTGTAAGTTTGGGGGACCCCTTGTCAGCAAAAATTACTTTTGATGTAAACGATATTGACTTCAAATTCAGTTGGCACTAGTGCACAAAGGGCAACTTATAGCCTGGATTGTGTCGCTTAAGGACAACCAACGATATTAATTTGGGAACCCACAGTTTGAGCCTGTAGTGTGTAGACTGACTTTCTTGTGTAAAAGAATCTTATGCCCCTTCTTATTTTTTTCTTTTGGTGGGGGTGACGAGTCTGACCCGTAAGGCAAGAGAAGGAGCATTAATTTCTTACAAAGCATGAAACGCTATTAAGGAGAAGCCCTCTCATTGGGCACGAGCCATCCCCCTCCCCCCTCCCTCTTTTCCTTTTGTTTTTCTTTACCCCTCCCTTTCTTCTGCGCTCCAACAATGCTGTTAGCCTTTCACTCACTGATCATCCCTATTTCTTTCACCTACTGTTGCCATTATTAACATCACTACATTTATCAGTACTACTGTTAACTTTTACTCACTGGCTTTCTCTATCCCTTTCCACCAACTACCATTATTACTAATATTACTTTAATCATCATTACTATCAATACTACTGTCATCATATCATCATTACCAGTATTATCATCGTAATCCCATCATATAAAAAACAAAAACAAAACCTTCATTATTCTTACTACCTTGATAAATAGATCTGCCTTTGAGAGGGATTACGATGGTTCCCTCATGCAGCTAGTTTAGAGTTTTCATATTCACAATATATTATTATTTTCTTAATTTCATGTTCCTATTTTCGTCATCTTCACCCCCCCCCCCCCCCCCCCCCCCCCCCCCCCCTCCCTTAAGTTCAAATCTTTGCCAAGTCATTACTGTGATGACGAACGGAGGAGCTGTTGGCCTGCGCTTGTTTTTCCTCCACTGTTAGATTGTTCGATTTTGTATTTGATTTTATTCAAGTTTAAAAGGCTGCGCCAGTCTTGAATAAAAAAAATCTCTATGTTAGGTTTTCTTATGGGAGCAAGAGTTACCCTACTTGTTTATTGTTTATTGTTTACTGTTCTCTGCCTCACTTCATTTTCAGTTTAATTAGTAATAGTATTTAAATCACCATTATCATCATCTTACCACTGTTATGATTATTATAATCATCATCATCAGTTCTAATTCTTTTACCATTACCATCATTACAACTGTTGTCACAGCTTCATAATTGCTACAACTATTACATTTGCTGGTGTTATCAATATGATCATTATACATTACAATATTCCTGACATTCCAGCGTCCCACTTTTCCAGTCTCCTATATCATCACTATCATTATTATATGGTTATTATCATGATTATCATTATAATCATTGAAATACCTGTTAGATGCCATCTTTCCCGTAATTTGTACCTTCCTCCTCCTCTTGTACTTCCTGTCCTTCCGTTCCCCCTTTTCACTCCCTTCTCTCATTGTCATTACTATCTGTATTATCTATTATAATTATCATTATAATCATTACTTATTTGATATTTTTATTACCAAATTTTATTACCATTACTTTTCTTATTATTACTATTACTGTTACAATTGTTTATCAGTATTACTACTATTCTCACTACTATTATTATCATTATTACTAATATTATTACCATTATCACTACCATTATTATTGGTATTACCAATGTTAAAAAAAAAGTCATTTAGAAACTTGTTCCACTGCAGAAGTAAATAGCTTTCAGTCCAGTCCTCTTCCTTGAAGCTGGAGTATGGCTGCCTTAATGGCGGGATAAAAAAAAAAATCGGTCATACACACGCAAGTGTCAGAATAATCAACTTGATGATTGTGGACACTCTACAAAAAGAAGAAGGACGCACTGACAGAAAAGAGACGAATCTGCATACGACAAAACAATACGGCACAAATAACTGAGGCAAGTCTTCTGCATAATGGCAGAGAAGACTAGCCACTGCATAATGACAGAGAAGACTAGCCACTGCATAATGGCAGAGAAGACTAGCCACTGCATAAACAATGGCAGAGAACACTAGCCACAATACAGTAAATCGGCACAAGACAAAAAGACAATTGATCATAACGTGGCAAAATGGTGACAGGCAAACCACCACCAAGAATATGGTCAACTAGTGCATGGCT
>CM065732.1:15018727-15048727 GCA_033310375.1 Conus canariensis
AATCTGCCATTAAAATATTGAATAAAATTGGGGAGATTACTGATCCTTGCGGAAGACCCATTTGTAATGTTCTTGGATTTGAATATACATGTTCTATTCTTGCTTGAATGGTTCTATTTTCTAAAAACGATTCCACAAAATTGTACATGTTACCACTTATTCCAATAGTTTTCAGTTTATACAAGAGTCTTTCATGCCATACTTGCTCGTATGCTTTTCTTATATCAAAAAAGGTTGCAAGGATATTCTTTCATCGCACGAATTGTTGTTTGACATGTGTGGTCAGTTTGACTAAGTGTTCTATTGTTGATCTACCACTTTGAAATCCAGCTTGATTATTAGGTATAATCTGATGCTTATTGCAATGATAAACTAATCTTTTTAATATGATTCTTTCCATTAGTTTACATGTGTGTGATGTTAAAGCTATTGGACGATAATTATTAATATTTGAGCGAGGCTTCCCATGTTTATGAATTGGAACGATAACAGACAGTGTGTGTGTGTGTGTGTGTGTGTGTGTGTGTGTGTGTGTGTATGTGTGTGTGTGTGTGTGTGTGTGTGTGTGTGTGTGTGTGTGTGTGTGTGTGTATGTGTGTGTGTGTGTGTGTGTTTATGGAAACGATCGCAGTTCATGCGATGTCACAACACAGATCTTACTGTGACGTGGTGTGTTCATCCCTCTCCCCCTCCCCTCCTTCCTTCTGATCTAAGATTTTATGGAAGAAAGATTTTTAACGAAGTTTGTGTGCGTTTTAAGAAGGTGTATTTTAAAGAGATGTGTGAAAGGTGGTGCTTTTTGTGATTTTCTTTTGAAAAAAAAAAGAAGATTTTTTTTTCTTTTATTTTTGTTTTTGTTTGAGACTTGTGAGCTGACAGCCCTGATATGGCCCTTTGCTGTCGGCTGGGCTGTAAGCAACATGGCCTTACCATACCCCTCCTTCCCCCTGCCCCTCCCCCCTACCCCCCACCCCTGCCCGGTAATAGCCGCGTTCAGACACTAAACTGACTGCAAAGTGTCCATGGTGACTGTTCTTAAGTGGGGCCACTTCTCTCTGTCGACATCTTCCCGTGCTACTTCATTGGGTTGCTAAGTCGTGCAACGTGTGAAACAGGGCCTGAGGCGTGTCTTGTGACTAACACCAGAGATAGTGGAAATGAAAGGGCCTGTCCATGTTCTCTCTGCAAACACCTGAGAAATGAGAATTGGCCACTTCACCAGCAGGCTTTTGAAATCTGGGGCCCCTCCACCACCACCCCTTACCACCCAATTAGCTCACCGATTCCTTCTGCCAAAGTTCGTCCTCACCTAGACGACCACCAGTCCGTGTCTGCACTAGGCCGACAGGTGTTCTGCCTCAGGCAGACAGTGACGTCAGTGACAATGGCGGTGTCTGGGAAGGTGTGAATTTGAGCCCTCCCTCAATGGCGTCGCCCTCTGGCTACACCCCACAGCCCCACCCCACCCCCTCCCACCCCATTTTGTGTTCGTGTGTATACGTTTCATTAGTAAGAGGACAGGCATGTTTCTCCTTTCGTTCCCTTGCAGACACCTGTTGTTTGGAACATTTCTGCCCATGAGTAATTAACCGTGATGTCACTACCTTCCCTTCCGTTCCTCCTACATTTCCTCTCATATCACTCCATCCCCCCCCTCCTCGGTCGCAGTCCTGTCCCCCCCCTCCCCCCCCCTCCCCATGAATAGCAGTTACAGTGACCCGAAATCCCAGATAAGTGTTCAAATACATTCCTTTCATATAATACCAACCAAACCGAGTTTACCTTTATTTAAGATATATTCAATTTGTACATTCCAAGAAAGTTTGGAGGTTAAGTATACACCTAGGAATTTAACAGTTTTTACATGCTCTAAAGCAATGCCATCTAAAGTAAATGAAGGGAGTTTCTCCGGGTCATATCCAGCATTGAAGAGCATAATATTTGTTTTTTCTACTGAAAGTACAAGCCCGTTTTCATTTAAAAAACTAACAATTTTATTCAGTTCATGTTGGTATTTAATTTGTATATAGTTAAGCCATCTAAAAGGAGTTTTTCTTTTCATAGTTACCTTCATCCATAGGCATATATCATCAGCAAACTGTGCTAACACTGTATCTTTACATAGGCCTTTGGGTAAATCTGCCATTAAAATATTGAATAAAATTGGGGAGATTACTGATCCTTGTGGAAGACCCATTTGTAATGTTCTTGGATTTGAATATACATGTTCTATTCTTGCTTGAATGGTTCTATTTTCTAAAAACGATTCTACAAAATTGTACATGTTACCACTTATTCCAATAGTTTTCAGTTTATACAAGAGTCTTTCATGCCATACTTGCTCGTATGCTTTTCTTATATCAAAAAAGGTTGCAAGGATATTCTTTCATCGCACGAATTGTTGTTTGACATGTGTGGTCAGTTTGACTAAGTGTTCTATTGTTGATCTACCACTTTGAAATCCAGCTTGATTATTAGGTATAATCTGATGCTTATTGCAATGATAAACTAATCTTTTTAATATGATTCTTTCCATTAGTTTACATGTGTGTGATGTTAAAGCTATTGGACGATAATTATTAATATTTGAGCGAGGCTTCCCATGTTTATGAATTGGAACGATAACAGACAGTGTGTGTGTGTGTGTGTGTGTGTGTGTGTGTGTGTGTGTGTGTGTGTGTGTGTGTGTATGTGTGTGTGTGTGTGTGTGTGTGTGTGTGTGTGTGTGTGTGTGTGTGTGTTTATGGAAACGATCGCAGTTTATGTGATGTCACAACACAGATCTTACTGTGACGTGGTGTGTTCATCCCTCTCCCCCTCCCCTCCTTGCTTCTGATCTAAGATTTTATGGAAGAAAGATTTTTAACGAAGTTTCTGGTGCGTTTTAAGAAGGTGTATTTTAAAGAGATGTGTGAAAGGTGGTGCTTTTTGTGATTTTCTTTTGAAAAAAAAAAAAGATTTTTTTTCTTTTATTTTTGTTTTTGTTTGAGACTTGTGAGCTGACAGCCCTGATATGGCCCTTTGCGGTCGGCTGGGCTGTAAGCAACATGGCCTTACCATACCCCTCCTTCCCCCTCCCCCTCCCCCTACCCCCCACCCCCACCCCCCCACCCCCCACCCCCACCCCTGCCAGGTAATAGCCGTGTTCAGACACTAAACTGACTGCAAAGTGTCCATGGTGACTGTTCTTAAGTGGGGCCACTTCTCTCTGTCGACATCTTCCCGTGCTACTTCATTGGGTTGCTAAGTCGTGCAACGTGTGAAACAGGGCCTGAGGCGTGTCTTGTGACTAACACCAGAGATAGTGGAAATGAAAGGGCCTGTCCATGTTCTCTCTGCAAACACCTGAGAAATGAGAATTGGCCACTTCACCAGCAGGCTTTTGAAATCTGGGGCCCCTCCGCCACCACCCCTTACCCAATTAGCTCACCGATTCCTTCTGCCAAAGTTCGTCCATCACCTAGACGACCACCAGCCGTGTCTGCACTAGGCCGACAGGTGTTCGTGCCTCAGGCAGACAGTGACGTCAGTGACAATGGCGGTGTCTGGGAAGGTGTGAATTTGAGCTGTCCCTGATGGCGTCGCCCTCTGGCTACACCCCCACCTCCCCACCCCACCCCCTCCCACCCCATTTTGTTGTTAGTGTGTATACGTTTCATTAGTAAGAGGGATAGGCATGTTTCTCCTTTCGTTCCCTTTGCAGACACCTGTTGTTTGGAACATTTCTGCCCATGAGTTAATTAACCGTGATGTCACTACCCTTCCCTTCTCGTTCCTTCTTCATTTCCTCTCATATCATTCCATCCCCACCCCCCCTCCTCGGTCCCCAGTCCTGTGCCCCCGCCCTCCCCCCCCCCCCCCCCACCCCATGAATAGCAGTTACAGTGACCCGAAATCCCAGATAAGTGTTCAAATACACTCCTTTCAAATAATACCAACCAAACTGAGTTTACCTTTATTTAAGATATATTCAATATGTACATTCCAAGAAAGTTTGGAGGTTAAGTATACACCTAGGAATTTAACAGTTTTTACATGCTCTAAAGCAATGCCATCTAAAGTAAATGAAGGGAGTTTCTCCGGGTCATATCCAGCATTGAAGAGCATAATATTTGTTTTTTCTACTGAAAGTACAAGCCCGTTTTCATTTAAAAAACTAACAATTTTATTCAGTTCATGTTGGTATTTAATTTGTATATAGTTAAGCCATCTAAAAGGAGTTTTTCTTTTCATAGTTACCTTCATCCATAGGCATATATCATCAGCAAACTGTGCTAACACTGTATCTTTACATAGGCCTTTGGGTAAATCTGCCATTAAAATATTGAATAAAATTGGGGAGATTACTGATCCTTGCGGAAGACCCATTTGTAATGTTCTTGGATTTGAATATACATGTTCTATTCTTGCTTGAATGGTTCTATTTTCTAAAAATGATTCTACAAAATTGTACATGTTACCACTTATTCCAATAGTTTTCAGTTTATACAAGAGTCTTTTATGCCATACTTGCTCGTATGCTTTTCTTATATCAAAAAAAGGTTGCAAGGATATTCTTTCATCACACGAATTGTTGTTTGACATGTGTGGTCAGTTTGACTAAGTGTTCTATTGTTGATCTACCACTTTGAAATCCAGCTTGATTAATAGGTATAATCTGATGCTTATTGCAATGATAAACTAATCTTTTTAATATGATTCTTTCCATTAGTTTACATGTGTGTGATGTTAAAGCTATTGGACGATAACTATTAATATTTGAGCGAGGCTTCCCATGTTCATGAAATGGAACGATAACAACAGTGTGTGTGTGTGTGTGTGTGTGTGTATGTGTGTGTGTGTGTGGTGTGTGTGTGTGTGTGTGTGTGTGTGCGTGTGTGGTGTGTGTGTGTGTGTGTGTGCGTGTGTGTGTGTGTGCGTGTGTGTGTGGTGTGCGTGTGTGTGTGTGTGTGTGTGTGTGTGTGTGTGTGTGTGTGTGTGTGGTGTGTGGTGTTTATAGAAACGATCGCAGTTCATGTGATGTCACAACACAGATCTGACTGTGACGTGCTGTGTTCATCCCTCTCCCCCTCCCCTCCTTCCTTCTGATCTAAGATTTTATGGAAGAAAGATTTTTAACGAAGTTTCTGGTGCGTTTTAAGAAGGTGTATTTTAAAGAGATGTGTGAAAGGTGGTGCTTTTTGTGATTTTCTTTTGAAAAAAAACAATTTTTTTTTCTTTTATTTTTGTTTTTGTTTGGACTTGTGAGCTAACAGCCCTGATATGGCCCTTTGCGGTCGGCTGGGCTGTAAGCAACATGGCCTTACCATACCCCTCCTTCCCCTCCCCCTCCCCCTCCCCCCACCCCCCCACCCCCACCCCCCCCCACCCCCCACCCCCACCCTGCCAGGTAATAGCCGTGTTCAGACACTAACTGACTGCAAAGTGTCCATGGTGACTGTTCTTAAGTGGGGCCACTTCTCTCTGTCGACATCTTCCCATGCTACTTCATTGGGTTGCTAAGTCGTGCAACGTGTGAAACAGGGCCTGAGGCGTGTCTTGTGACTAACACCAGAGATAGTGGAAATGAAAGGGCCTGTCCATGTTCTCTCTGCAAACACCTGAGAAATGAGAATTGGCCACTTCACCAGCAGGCTTTTGAAATCTGGGGCCCCTCCGCCACCACCCCTTACCCAATTAGCTCACCGATTCCTTCTGCCAAAGTTCGTCCATCACCTAGACGACCACCAGTCGTGTCTGCACTAGGTCGACAGGTGTTCGTGCCTCAGGCAGACAGTGACGTCAGTGACAATGGCGGTGTCTGGGAAGGTGTGAATTTGAGCTGTCCCTGATGGCGTCGCCCTCTGGCTACACCCCCACCTCCCCACCCCACCCCCTCCCACCCCATTTTGTTGTTAGTGTGTATACGTTTCATTAGTAAGAGGGATAGGCATGTTTCTCCTTTCGTTCCCTTTGCAGACACCTGTTGTTTGGAACATTTCTGCCCATGAGTTAATTAACCGTGATGTCACTACCCTTCCCTTCTCGTTCCTTCTTCATTTCCTCTCATATCACTCCATCCCCCCCCCCCCCACTCCTCGGTCCCCAGTCCTGTGCCCCCGCCCTCCCCCCCCCCCCCCACCCCATGAATAGCAGTTACAGTGACCCGAAATCCCAGATAAGTGTTCAAATACACTCCTTTCAAATAATACCAACCAAACTGAGTTTACCTTTATTTAAGATATATTCAATATGTACATTCCAAGAAAGTTTGGAGGTTAAGTATACACCTAGGAATTTAACAGTTTTTACATGCTCTAAAGCAATGCCATCTAAAGTAAATGAAGGGAGTTTCTCCGGTCATATCCAGCATTGAAGAGCATAATATTTGTTTTTTCTACTGAAAGTACAAGCCCGTTTTCATTTAAAAAACTAACAATTTTATTCAGTTCATGTTGGTATTTAATTCGTATATAGTTTGGCCATCTAAAAGGAGTTTTTCTTTTCATAGTTACCTTCATCCATAGGCATATATCATCAGCAAACTGTGCTAACACTGTATCTTTACATAGGCCTTTGGGTAAATCTGCCATTAAAATATTGAATAAAATTGGGGAGATTACTGATCCTTGCGGAAGACCCATTTGTAATGTTCTTGGATTTGAATATACATGTTCTATTCTTGCTTGAATGGTTCTATTTTCTAAAAATGATTCTACAAAATTGTACATGTTACCACTTATTCCAATAGTTTTCAGTTTATACAAGAGTCTTTTATGCCATACTTGCTCGTATGCTTTTCTTATATCAAAAAAAGGTTGCAAGGATATTCTTTCATCGCGCGAATTGTTGTTTGACATGTGTGGTCAGTTTGACTAAGTGTTCTATTGTTGATCTACCACTTTGAAATCCAGCTTGATTAATAGGTATAATCTGATGCTTATTGCAATGATAAACTAATCTTTTTAATATGATTCTTTCCATTAGTTTACATGTGTGTGATGTTAAAGCTATTGGACGATAACTATTAATATTTGAGCGAGGCTTCCCATGTTTATGAACTGGAACGATAACAGACAGTGTGTGTGTGTGTGTGTGTGTGTGTGTGTGTGTGTATGTGTGTGTGTGTTTTCTGTGTGTGTGTGTATGTGTGTGTGTGTGTGCGTGTGTGTGTGTGTGTGTGTGTGTGTGTGTGTGTGTGTGTGTGTGTGTGCGTGTGTGTGTGTGTGTGTGCGTGTGTGTGTGTGTGTGTGTGTGTGTGTGTGTGTGTGTGTGTGTGTGTGTTTATAGAAACGATCGCAGTTCATGTGATGTCACAACACAGATCTGACTGTGACGTGCTGTGTTCATCCCTCTCCCCCTCCCCTCCTTCCTTCTGATCTAAGATTTTATGGAAGAAAGATTTTTAACGAAGTTTCTGGTGCGTTTTAAGAAGGTGTATTTTAAAGAGATGTGTGAAAGGTGGTGCTTTTTTGTGATTTACTTTGAAAAAAACAATTTTTTTTCTTTTATTTTTGTTTTTGTTTGTGACTTGTGAGCTAACAGCCCTGATATGGCCCTTTGCGGTCGGCTGGGCTGTAAGCAACATGGCCTTACCATACCCCTCCTTCCCCCTCCCCCTCCCCCTACCCCCCCCACCCCCCACCCCACCACCCCCCACCCCCACCCCTGCCAGGTAATAGCCGCGTTCAGACACTAAACTGACTGCAAAGTGTCCATGGTGACTGTTCTTAAGTGGGGCCACTTCTCTCTGTCGACATCTTCCCGTGCTACTTCATTGGGTTGCTAAGTCGTGCAACGTGTGAAACAGGGCCTGAGGCGTGTCTTGTGACTAACACCAGAGATAGTGGAAATGAAAGGGCCTGTCCATTTTCTCTCTGCAAACACCTGAGAAATGAGAATTGGCCACTTCACCAGCAGGCTTTTGAAATCTGGGGCCCCTCCACCACCACCCCTTACCCAATTAGCTCACCGATTCCTTCTGCCAAAGTTCGTCCATCACCTAGACGACCACCAGTCGTGTCTGCACTAGGCCGACAGGTGTTCTGCCTCAGCAGACAGTGACGTCAGTGACAATGGCGGTGTCTGGGAAGGTGTGAATTTGAGCCCTCCTTCGATGGCGTCGCCCTCTGGCTACACCCCCACAGCCCCACCCCACCCCCTCCCACCCCATTTTGTTGTTCGTGTGTATACGTTTCATTAGTAAGAGGGACAGGCATGTTTCTCCTTTCATTCCCTTTGCAGACACCTGTTGTTTGGAACATTTCTGCCCATGAGTTAATTAACCGTGATGTCACTACCCTTCCCTTCTCGTTCCTCCTACATTTCCTCTCATATCACTCCATCCCCCCCCCCCCCTCCTCGGTCCCCAGTCCTGTCCCCCCCCTCCCCCCCCCCTCCCCCATGAATAGCAGTTACAGTGACCCGAAATCCCAGATAAGTGTTCAAATACATTCCTTTCATATAATACCAACCAAACCGAGTTTACCTTTATTTAAGATATATTCAATTTGTACATTCCAAGAAAGTTTGGAGGTTAAGTATACACCTAGGAATTTAACAGTTTTTACATGCTCTAAAGCAATGCCATCTAAAGTAAATGAAGGGAGTTTCTCCGGGTCATATCCAGCATTGAAGAGCATAATATTTGTTTTTTCTACTGAAAGTACAAGCCCGTTTTCATTTAAAAAACTAACAATTTTATTCAGTTCATGTTGGTATTTAATTTGTATATAGTTAAGCCATCTAAAAGGAGTTTTTCTTTTCATAGTTACCTTCATCCATAGGCATATATCATCAGCAAACTGTGCTAACACTGTATCTTTACATAGGCCTTTGGGTAAATCTGCCATTAAAATATTGAATAAAATTGGGGAGATTACTGATCCTTGCGGAAGACCCATTTGTAATGTTCTTGGATTTGAATATACATGTTCTATTCTTGCTTGAATGGTTCTATTTTCTAAAAACGATTCTACAAAATTGTACATGTTACCACTTATTCCAATAGTTTTCAGTTTATACAAGAGTCTTTCATGCCATACTTGCTCGTATGCTTTTCTTATATCAAAAAAGGTTGCAAGGATATTCTTTCATCGCACGAATTGTTGTTTGACATGTGTGGTCAGTTTGACTAAGTGTTCTATTGTTGATCTACCACTTTGAAATCCAGCTTGATTATTAGGTATAATCTGATGCTTATTGCAATGATAAACTAATCTTTTTAATATGATTCTTTCCATTAGTTTACATGTGTGTGATGTTAAAGCTATTGGACGATAATTATTAATATTTGAGCGAGGCTTCCCATGTTTATGAATTGGAACGATAACAGACAGTGTGTGTGTGTGTGTGTGTGTGTGTGTGTGTGTGTGTGTGTGTGTGTGTGTGTGTGTGTGTATGTGTGTGTGTGTGTGTGTGTGTGTGTGTGTGTGTGTGTGTGTGTGTGTGTGTTTATGGAAACGATCGCAGTTTATGTGATGTCACAACACAGATCTTACTGTGACGTGGTGTGTTCATCCCTCTCCCCCTCCCCTCCTTGCTTCTGATCTAAGATTTTATGGAAGAAAGATTTTTAACGAAGTTTCTGGTGCGTTTTAAGAAGGTGTATTTTAAAGAGATGTGTGAAAGGTGGTGCTTTTTGTGATTTTCTTTTGAAAAAAAAAAAGATTTTTTTTCTTTTATTTTTGTTTTTGTTTGAGACTTGTGAGCTGACAGCCCTGATATGGCCCTTTGCGGTCGGCTGGGCTGTAAGCAACATGGCCTTACCATACCCCTCCTTCCCCCTCCCCCTCCCCCTACCCCCCCACCCCCACCCCCCCACCCCCACCCCCCCACCCCTGCCAGGTAATAGCCGTGTTCAGACACTAAACTGACTGCAAAGTGTCCATGGTGACTGTTCTTAAGTGGGCCACTTCTCTCTGTCGACATCTTCCCGTGCTACTTCATTGGGTTGCTAAGTCGTGCAACGTGTGAAACAGGGCCTGAGGCGTGTCTTGTGACTAACACCAGAGATAGTGGAAATGAAAGGGCCTGTCCATGTTCTCTCTGCAAACACCTGAGAAATGAGAATTGGCCACTTCACCAGCAGGCTTTTGAAATCTGGGGCCCCTCCGCCACCACCCCTTACCCAATTAGCTCACCGATTCCTTCTGCCAAAGTTCGTCCATCACCTAGACAACCACCAGCCGTGTCTGCACTAGGCCGACAGGTGTTCGTGCCTCAGGCAGACAGTGACGTCAGTGACAATGGCGGTGTCTGGGAAGGTGTGAATTTGAGCTGTCCCTGATGGCGTCGCCCTCTGGCTACACCCCCACCTCCCCACCCCACCCCCTCCCACCCCATTTTGTTGTTAGTGTGTATACGTTTCATTAGTAAGAGGGATAGGCATGTTTCTCCTTTCGTTCCCTTTGCAGACACCTGTTGTTTGGAACATTTCTGCCCATGAGTTAATTAACCGTGATGTCACTACCCTTCCCTTCTCGTTCCTTCTTCATTTCCTCTCATATCATTCCATCCCCCCCCCCCCCTCCTCGGTCCCCAGTCCTGTGCCCCCGCCCTCCCCCCCCCCCCCCCACCCCATGAATAGCAGTTACAGTGACCCGAAATCCCAGATAAGTGTTCAAATACACTCCTTTCAAATAATACCAACCAAACTGAGTTTACCTTTATTTAAGATATATTCAATATGTACATTCCAAGAAAGTTTGGAGGTTAAGTATACACCTAGGAATTTAACAGTTTTTACATGCTCTAAAGCAATGCCATCTAAAGTAAATGAAGGGAGTTTCTCCGGTCATATCCAGCATTGAAGAGCATAATATTTGTTTTTTCTACTGAAAGTACAAGCCCGTTTTCATTTAAAAAACTAACAATTTTATTCAGTTCATGTTGGTATTTAATTCGTATATAGTTTGGCCATCTAAAAGGAGTTTTTCTTTTCATAGTTACCTTCATCCATAGGCATATATCATCAGCAAACTGTGCTAACACTGTATCTTTACATAGGCCTTTGGGTAAATCTGCCATTAAAATATTGAATAAAATTGGGGAGATTACTGATCCTTGCGGAAGACCCATTTGTAATGTTCTTGGATTTGAATATACATGTTCTATTCTTGCTTGAATGGTTCTATTTTCTAAAAATGATTCTACAAAATTGTACATGTTACCACTTATTCCAATAGTTTTCAGTTTATACAAGAGTCTTTTATGCCATACTTGCTCGTATGCTTTTCTTATATCAAAAAAAGGTTGCAAGGATATTCTTTCATCACACGAATTGTTGTTTGACATGTGTGGTCAGTTTGACTAAGTGTTCTATTGTTGATCTACCACTTTGAAATCCAGCTTGATTAATAGGTATAATCTGATGCTTATTGCAATGATAAACTAATCTTTTTAATATGATTCTTTCCATTAGTTTACATGTGTGTGATGTTAAAGCTATTGGACGATAACTATTAATATTTGAGCGAGGCTTCCCATGTTCATGAAATGGAACGATAACAGACAGTGTGTGTGTGTGTGTGTGTGTGTGTATGTTGTGTGTGTGTGTGTGTGTGTGTGTATGTGTGTGTGTGTGTGCGTGTGTGAGTGTGTGTGTGTGTGTGTGTGTGCGTGTGTGTGTGTGCGTGTGTGTGTGGGTGTGCGTGTGTGTGTGTGTGTGTGTGTGTGTGTGTGTGTGTGTGTGGGGTGTGGTGTTTATAGAAACGATCGCAGTTCATGTGATGTCACAACACAGATCTGACTGTGACGTGCTGTGTTCATCCCTCTCCCCCTCCCCTCCTTCCTTCTGATCTAAGATTTTATGGAAGAAAGATTTTTAACGAAGTTTCTGGTGCGTTTTAAGAAGGTGTATTTTAAAGAGATGTGTGAAAGGTGGTGCTTTTTGTGATTTTCTTTTGAAAAAAACAATTTTTTTTCTTTTATTTTTGTTTTTGTTTGTGACTTGTGAGCTAACAGCCCTGATATGGCCCTTTGCGGTCGGCTGGGCTGTAAGCAACATGGCCTTACCATACCCCTCCTTCCCCCTCCCCTCCCCCTACCCCCCCACCCCCACCCCCCCACCCCCACCCCCCCACCCCCCACCCCCACCCCTGCCAGGTAATAGCCGTGTTCAGACACTAAACTGACTGCAAAGTGTCCATGGTGACTGTTCTTAAGTGGGGCCACTTCTCTCTGTCGACATCTTCCCATGCTACTTCATTGGGTTGCTAAGTCGTGCAACGTGTGAAACAGGGCCTGAGGCGTGTCTTGTGACTAACACCAGAGATAGTGGAAATGAAAGGGCCTGTCCATGTTCTCTCTGCAAACACCTGAGAAATGAGAATTGGCCACTTCACCAGCAGGCTTTTGAAATCTGGGGCCCCTCCGCCACCACCCCTTACCCAATTAGCTCACCGATTCCTTCTGCCAAAGTTCGTCCATCACCTAGACGACCACCAGTCGTGTCTGCACTAGGTCGACAGGTGTTCGTGCCTCAGGCAGACAGTGACGTCAGTGACAATGGCGGTGTCTGGGAAGGTGTGAATTTGAGCTTTCACTGATGGCGTCGCCCTCTGGCTACACCCCCACCTCCCCACCCCACCCCCTCCCACCCCATTTTGTTGTTAGTGTGTATACGTTTCATTAGTAAGAGGGATAGGCATTTTTCTCCTTTCGTTCCCTTTGCAGACACCTGTTGTTTGGAACATTTCTGCCCATGAGTTAATTAACCGTGATGTCACTACCCTTCCCTTCTCGTTCCTTCTTCATTTCCTCTCATATCACTCCATCCCCCCCCCCCCCACTCCTCGGTCCCCAGTCCTGTGCCCCCGCCCTCCCCCCCCCCCCCCCACCCCATGAATAGCAGTTACAGTGACCCGAAATCCCAGATAAGTGTTCAAATACACTCCTTTCAAATAATACCAACCAAACTGAGTTTACCTTTATTTAAGATATATTCAATATGTACATTCCAAGAAAGTTTGGAGGTTAAGTATACACCTAGGAATTTAACAGTTTTTACATGCTCTAAAGCAATGCCATCTAAAGTAAATGAAGGGAGTTTCTCCGGGTCATATCCAGCATTGAAGAGCATAATATTTGTTTTTTCTACTGAAAGTACAAGCCCGTTTTCATTTAAAAAACTAACAATTTTATTCAGTTCATGTTGGTATTTAATTCGTATATAGTTTGGCCATCTAAAAGGAGTTTTTCTTTTCATAGTTACCTTCATCCATAGGCATATATCATCAGCAAACTGTGCTAACACTGTATCTTTACATAGGCCTTTGGGTAAATCTGCCATTAAAATATTGAATAAAATTGGGGAGATTACTGATCCTTGTGGAAGACCCATTTGTAATGTTCTTGGATTTGAATATACATGTTCTATTCTTGCTTGAATGGTTCTATTTTCTAAAAATGATTCTACAAAATTGTACATGTTACCACTTATTCCAATAGTTTTCAGTTTATACAAGAGTCTTTTATGCCATACTTGCTCGTATGCTTTTCTTATATCAAAAAAAGGTTGCAAGGATATTCTTTCATCGCACGAATTGTTGTTTGACATGTGTGGTCAGTTTGACTAAGTGTTCTATTGTTGATCTACCACTTTGAAATCCAGCTTGATTAATAGGTATAATCTGATGCTTATTGCAATGATAAACTAATCTTTTTAATATGATTCTTTCCATTAGTTTACATGTGTGTGATGTTAAAGCTATTGGACGATAACTATTAATATTTGTCGGAAATGAAATGAGGCAGGGAACAGTAAACGATAAACAGTAAACAAATTGGGTATTTTTTGCTCCCATAAGAAAACCTAACACAGAGTAACTTTTATTCAAGACTGGCACAGCCTTTTAAACTTGAATAGAGTCAGACAAATACATAGACGAACAATCTAATGTCCCCTTTATTTTATACTGTTTGCATAATGTCTTTAGTTTTCCAGCAACTTTTTTCCTCCCCACACTTTCGTTTGGTTTCATTTACTACTCTTCGCTGGCTGCTTTGGGAGTGCTATTGGATTCTTTTTTGCACTCTTGGTGGTGAGAACACCACAGTATTATGGACTGTGGTGTGTCTCTATTTGACGCCAGGAGCGCAGACACAACCAGCCGTGTCTCCCTGATGAGTCCGACCCAGCGGACGAAAGGCCTCGGAGCAGGCAATACAAATATATCTGCCTTCAAAAGAGGTTGCGATGGTTCCCTTATGCAGCTAGTGAAGAGTTTTCATATCTGTAACATATTTTCTTAATTTCATGTTCCCAGTTTCTCCATCTTCAAATTACCCCCCCCCCCCTCCTTAAGTCCAAATCTTTGCCAAGTCATTACTATGAAGATAGTTCAGTTGTTGGCCTGCGCTTGTTTTTTCCCCCACTATTAGATTGTTCGTCTATGTATTTGTCTGACTCTATTCAAGTTTAAAAGGCTGTGCCAGTCTTGAATAAAAGTTACTCTGTGTTAGGTTTTCTTATGGGAGCAAAAAATACCCAATTTGTTTACTGTTTATTAATATTTGAGCGAGGCTTCCCATGTTTATGAACTGGAACGATAACAGACAGTGTGTGTGTGTGTGTGTGTGTGTGTGTGTGTGTGTGTATGTGTGTGTGTGTGTGTCTGTGTGTGTGTGTATGTGTGTGTGTGTGTGCGTGTGTGTGTGTGTGTGTGTGTGTGTGTGTGTGTGGGTGTGTGTGTGTGTGTGCGTGTGTGTGTGTGTGTGCGTGTGTGTGTGTGTGTGTGTGTGTGTGTGTGTGTGTGTGTGTGTGTGTGTGTGTGTTTATAGAAACGATCGCAGTTCATGTGATGTCACAACACAGATCTGACTGTGACGTGCTGTGTTCATCCCTCTCCCCCTCCCCTCCTTCCTTCTGATCTAAGATTTTATGGAAGAAAGATTTTTAACGAAGTTTCTGGTGCGTTTTAAGAAGGTGTATTTTAAAGAGATGTGTGAAAGGTGGTGCTTTTTTGTGATTTACTTTTGAAAAAAACAATTTTTTTCTTTTATTTTTGTTTTTGTTTGTGACTTGTGAGCTAACAGCCCTGATATGGCCCTTTGCGGTCGGCTGGGCTGTAAGCAACATGGCCTTACCATACCCCTCCTTCCCCCTCCCCCTCCCCCTACCCCCCCACCCCCCACCCCACCACCCCCCACCCCCACCCCTGCCAGGTAATAGCCGCGTTCAGACACTAAACTGACTGCAAAGTGTCCATGGTGACTGTTCTTAAGTGGGGCCACTTCTCTCTGTCGACATCTTCCCGTGCTACTTCATTGGGTTGCTAAGTCGTGCAACGTGTGAAACAGGGCCTGAGGCGTGTCTTGTGACTAACACCAGAGATAGTGGAAATGAAAGGGCCTGTCCATTTTCTCTCTGCAAACACCTGAGAAATGAGAATTGGCCACTTCACCAGCAGGCTTTTGAAATCTGGGGCCCCTCCACCACCACCCCTTACCCAATTAGCTCACCGATTCCTTCTGCCAAAGTTCGTCCATCACCTAGACGACCACCAGTCGTGTCTGCACTAGGCCGACAGGTGTTCTGCCTCAGGCAGACAGTGACGTCAGTGACAATGGCGGTGTCTGGGAAGGTGTGAATTTGAGCCCTCCTTCGATGGCGTCGCCCTCTGGCTACACCCCCACAGCCCCACCCCACCCCCTCCCACCCCATTTTGTTGTTCGTGTGTATACGTTTCATTAGTAAGAGGACAGGCATGTTTCTCCTTTCATTCCCTTTGCAGACACCTGTTGTTTGGAACATTTCTGCCCATGAGTTAATTAACCGTGATGTCACTACCCTTCCCTTCTCGTTCCTCCTACATTTCCTCTCATATCACTCCATCCCCCCCCCCCTCCTCGGTCCCCAGTCCTGTCCCCCCCTCCCCCCCCCTCCCCCATGTATAGCAGTTACAGTGACCCGAAATCCCAGATAAGTGTTCAAATACATTCCTTTCATATAATACCAACCAAACCGAGTTTACCTTTATTTAAGATATATTCAATTTGTACATTCCAAGAAAGTTTGGAGGTTAAGTATACACCTAGGAATTTAACAGTTTTTACATGCTCTAAAGCAATGCCATCTAAAGTAAATGAAGGGAGTTTCTCCGGGTCATATCCAGCATTGAAGAGCATAATATTTGTTTTTTCTACTGAAAGTACAAGCCCGTTTTCATTTAAAAAACTAACAATTTTATTCAGTTCATGTTGGTATTTAATTCGTATATAGTTAAGCCATCTAAAAGGAGTTTTTCTTTTCATAGTTACCTTCATCCATAGGCATATATCATCAGCAAACTGTGCTAACACTGTATCTTTACATAGGCCTTTGGGTAAATCTGCCATTAAAATATTGAATAAAATTGGGGAGATTACTGATCCTTGTGGAAGACCCATTTGTAATGTTCTTGGATTTGAATATACATATTCTATTCTTGCTTGAATGGTTCTATTTTCTAAAAATGATTCTACAAAATTGTACATGTTACCACTTATTCCAATAGTTTTCAGTTTATACAAGAGTCTTTCATGCCATACTTGCTCGTATGCTTTTCTTATATCAAAAAAGGTTGCAAGGATATTCTTTCATCGCACGAATTGTTGTTTGACATGTGTGGTCAGTTTGACTAAGTGTTCTATTGTTGATCTACCACTTTGAAATCCAGCTTGATTATTAGGTATAATCTGATGCTTATTGCAATGATAAACTAATCTTTTTAATATGATTCTTTCCATTAGTTTACATGTGTGTGATGTTAAAGCTATTGGACGATAATTATTAATATTTGAGCGAGGCTTCCCATGTTTATGAATTGGAACGATAACAGACAGTGTGTGTGTGTGTGTGTGTGTGTGTGTGTGTGTGTGTGTGTGTGTGTGTATGTGTGTGTGTGTGTGTGTGTGTGTGTGTGTGTGTGTGTGTGTGTGTGTGTGTGTGTGTGTGTTTATGGAAACGATCGCAGTTCATGTGATGTCACAACACAGATCTTACTGTGACGTGGTGTGTTCATCCCTCTCCCCCTCCCCTCCTTGCTTCTGATCTAAGATTTTATGGAAGAAAGATTTTTAACGAAGTTTCTGGTGCGTTTTAAGAAGGTGTATTTTAAAGAGATGTGTGAAAGGTGGTGCTTTTTGTGATTTTCTTTTGAAAAAAAAAAAAGATTTTTTTTTCTTTTATTTTGTTTTTGTTTGAGACTTGTGAGCTGACAGCCCTGATATGGCCCTTTGCGGTCGGCTGGGCTGTAAGCAACATGGCCTTACCATACCCCCTCCTTCCCCCTCCCCCTCCCCCTACCCCCCCACCCCCACCCCCCCACCCCCCACCCCCACCCCTGCCAGGTAATAGCCGCGTTCAGACACTAAACTGACTGCAAAGTGTCCATGGTGACTGTTCTTAAGTGGGGCCACTTCTCTCTGTCGACATCTTCCCGTGCTACTTCATTGGGTTGCTAAGTCGTGCAACGTGTGAAACAGGGCCTGAGGCGTGTCTTGTGACTAACACCAGAGATAGTGGAAATGAAAGGGCCTGTCCATTTTCTCTCTGCAAACACCTGAGAAATGAGAATTGGCCACTTCACCAGCAGGCTTTTGAAATCTGGGGCCCCTCCACCACCACCACCACCCCATCCCTATCCCCTTACCCAATTAGCTCACCAATTCCTTCTGCCAAAGTTCGTCCGTCACCTAGACGACCACCAGCCGTGTCTGCACTAGGCCGACAGGTGTTCGTGCCTCAGGCAGACAGTGACGTCAGTGACAATGGCGGTGTCTGGGAAGGTGTGAATTTGAGCTGTCCCTGATGGCGTCACCCTCTGGCTACACCCCCACCTCCACACCCCACCCCATCCCACCCCATTTTGTAGTTAGTGTGTATACGTTTCATTAGTAAGAGGGATAGGCATGTTTCTCCTTTCGTTCCCTTTGCAGACACCTGTTGTTTGGAACATTTCTGCCCATGAGTTAATTAACCGTGATGTCACTACCCTACCCTTCTCGTTCCTTCTTCATTTCCTCTCATATCACTCCATCCCCCCCCCCTCCTCGGTCCCCAGTCCTGTGCCCCCGCCCCCCCCCCCCCCCCCCCCCCCACCCCATGAATAGCAGTTACAGTGACCCGAAATCCCAGATAAGTGTTCAAATACATTCCTTTCATATAATACCAACCAAACTGAGTTTACCTTTATTTAAGATATATTCAATATGTACATTCCAAGAAAGTTTGGAGGTTAAGTATACACCTAGGAATTTAACAGTTTTTACATACTCTAAAGCAATGCCATCTAAAGTAAATGAAGGGAGTTTCTCCGGGTCATATCCAGCATTGAAGAGCATAATATTTGTTTTTTCTACTGAAAGTACAAGCCCGTTTTCATTTAAAAAACTAACAATTTTATTCAGTTCATGTTGGTATTTAATTCGTATATAGTTTGGCCATCTAAAAGGAGTTTTTCTTTTCATAGTTACCTTCATCCATAGGCATATATCATCAGCAAACTGTGCTAACACTGTATCTTTACATAGGCCTTTGGGTAAATCTGCCATTAAAATATTGAATAAAATTGGGGAGATTACTGATCCTTGCGGAAGACCCATTTGTAATATTCTTGGATTTGAATATACATGTTCTATTCTTGCTTGAATGGTTCTATTTTCTAAAAATGATTCTACAAAATTGTACATGTTACCACTTATTCCAATAGTTTTCAGTTTATACAAGAGTCTTTTATGCCATACTTGCTCGTATGCTTTTCTTATATCAAAAAAAGGTTGCAAGGATATTCTTTCATCGCACGAATTGTTGTTTGACATGTGTGGTCAGTTTGACTAAGTGTTCTATTGTTGATCTACCACTTTGAAATCCAGCTTGATTAATAGGTATAATCTGATGCTTATTGCAATGATAAACTAATCTTTTTAATATGATTCTTTCCATTAGTTTACATGTGTGTGATGTTAAAGCTATTGGACGATAACTATTAATATTTGAGCGAGGCTTCCCATGTTTATGAACTGGAACGATAACAGACAGTGTGTGTGTGTGTGTGTGTGTGTGTGTGTGTGTGTGTATGTGTGTGTGTGTGTGTCTGTGTGTGTGTGTATGTGTGTGTGTGTGTGCGTGTGTGTGTGTGTGTGTGTGTGTGTGTGTGTGTGTGTGTGTGTGTGTGTGCGTGTGTGTGTGTGTGTGCGTGTGTGTGTGTGTGTGTGTGTGTGTGTGTGTGTGTGTGTGTGTGTGTTTATAGAAACGATCGCAGTTCATGTGATGTCACAACACAGATCTGACTGTGACGTGCTGTGTTCATCCCTCTCCCCCTCCCCTCCTTCCTTCTGATCTAAGATTTTATGGAAGAAAGATTTTTAACGAAGTTTGTGGTGCGTTTTAAGAAGGTGTATTTTAAAGAGATGTGTGAAAGGTGGTGCTTTTTGTGATTTTCTTTTGAAAAAAACAATTTTTTTTCTTTTATTTTTGTTTTTGTTTGTGACTTGTGAGCTAACAGCCCTGATATGGCCCTTTGCGGTCGGCTGGGCTGTAAGCAACATGGCCTTACCATACCCCTCCTTCCCCCTCCCCCTCCCCCTACCCCCCCACCCCCCACCCCCCACCCCCCACCCCCACCCCTGCCAGGTAATAGCCGCGTTCAGACACTAAACTGACTGCAAAGTGTCCATGGTGACTGTTCTTAAGTGGGGCCACTTCTCTCTGTCGACATCTTCCCATGCTACTTCATTGGGTTGCTAAGTCGTGCAACGTGTGAAACAGGGCCTGAGGCGTGTCTTGTGACTAACACCAGAGATAGTGGAAATGAAAGGGCCTGTCCATGATTTCTCTGCAAACACCTGAGAAATGAGAATTGGCCACTTCACCAGCAGGCTTTTGAAATCTGGGGCCCCTCCGCCACCACCCCTTACCCAATTAGCTCACCGATTCCTTCTGCCAAAGTTCGTCCATCACCTAGACGACCACCAGCCGTGTCTGCACTAGGCCGACAGGTGTTCGTGCCTCAGGCAGACAGTGACGTCAGTGAAAATGGCGGTGTCTGGGAAGGTGTGAATTTGAGCTGTCCCTGATGGCGTCGCCCTCTGGCTACACCCCCACCTCCCCACCCCACCCCCTCCCACCCCATTTTGTTGTTAGTGTGTATACGTTTCATTAGTAAGAGGGATAGGCATGTTTCTCCTTTCGTTCCCTTTGCAGACACCTGTTGTTTGGAACATTTCTGCCCATGAGTTAATTAACCGTGATGTCACTACCCTTCCCTTCTCGTTCCTTCTTCATTTCCTCTCATATCACTCCATCCCCCCCCCCCTCCTCGGTCCCCAGTCCTGTGCCCCCGCCCTCCCCCCCCCCCCCCCCACCCCATGAATAGCAGTTACAGTGACCCGAAATCCCAGATAAGTGTTCAAATACACTCCTTTCAAATAATACCAACCAAACTGAGTTTACCTTTATTTAAGATATATTCAATATGTACATTCCAAGAAAGTTTGGAGGTTAAGTATACACCTAGGAATTTAACAGTTTTTACATGCTCTAAAGCAATGCCATCTAAAGTAAATGAAGGGAGTTTCTCCGGGTCATATCCAGCATTGAAGAGCATAATATTTGTTTTTTCTACTGAAAGTACAAGCCCGTTTTCATTTAAAAAACTAACAATTTTATTCAGTTCATGTTGGTATTTAATTCGTATATAGTTTGGCCATCTAAAAGGAGTTTTTCTTTTCATAGTTACCTTCATCCATAGGTATATATCATCAGCAAACTGTGCTAACACTGTATCTTTACATAGGCCTTTGGGTAAATCTGCCATTAAAATATTGAATAAAATTGGGAGATTACTGATCCTTGCGGAAGACCCATTTGTAATGTTCTTGGATTTGAATATACATGTTCTATTCTTGCTTGAATGGTTCTATTTTCTAAAAATGATTCTACAAAATTGTACATGTTACCACTTATTCCAATAGTTTTCAGTTTATACAAGAGTCTTTTATGCCATACTTGCTCGTATGCTTTTCTTATATCAAAAAAAGGTTGCAAGGATATTCTTTCATCGCACGAATTGTTGTTTGACATGTGTGGTCAGTTTGACTAAGTGTTCTATTGTTGATCTACCACTTTGAAATCCAGCTTGATTAATAGGTATAATCTGATGCTTATTGCAATGATAAACTAATCTTTTAATATGATTCTTTCCATTAGTTTACATGTGTGTGATGTTAAAGCTATTGGACGATAACTATTAATATTTGAGCGAGGCTTCCCATGTTTATGAACTGGAACGATAACAGACAGTGTGTGTGTGTGTGTGTGTGTGTGTGTGTGTGTGTGTGTGTGTGTGTGTGTGTGTATGTGTGTGTGTGTTGCGTGTGTGTGTGTGTGTGTGTGTGTGTGTGTGTGTGTGTGCGTGTGTGTGTGTGTGCGTGTGTGTGTGTGTGGTGTGTGTGTGTGTGTGTGTGTGTGTGTGTGTGTGTGTGTGTGTTTATAGAAACGATCGCAGTTCATGTGATGTCACAACACAGATCTGACTGTGACGTGCTGTGTTCATCCCTCTCCCCCTCCCCTCCTTCCTTCTGATCTAAGATTTTATGGAAGAAAGATTTTTAACGAAGTTTGTGGTGCGTTTTAAGAAGGTGTATTTTAAAGAGATGTGTGAAAGGTGGTGCTTTTTTGTGATTTTCTTTTGAAAAAAACAATTTTTTTTCTTTTATTTTTGTTTTTGTTTGTGACTTGTGAGCGAACAGCCCTGATATGGCCCTTTGCGGTCGGCTGGGCTGTAAGCAACATGGCCTTACCATACCCCTCCTTCCCCCTCCCCCTCCCCCTACCCCCCCACCCCCCACCCCACCACCCCCCACCCCCACCCCCACCCCTGCCAGGTAATAGCCGCGTTCAGACACTAAACTGACTGCAAAGTGTCCATGGTGACTGTTCTTAAGTGGGGCCACTTCTCTCTGTCGACATCTTCCCGTGCTACTTCATTGGGTTGCTAAGTCGTGCAACGTGTGAAACAGGGCCTGAGGCGTGTCTTGTGACTAACACCAGAGATAGTGGAAATGAAAGGGCCTGTCCATTTTCTCTCTACAAACACCTGAGAAATGAGAATTGGCCACTTCACCAGCAGGCTTTTGAAATCTGGGGCCCCTCCACCACCACCCCTTACCCAATTAGCTCACCGATTCCTTCTGCCAAAGTTCGTCCATCACCTAGACGACCACCAGTCGTGTCTGCACTAGGCCGACAGGTGTTCTGCCTCAGGCAGACAGTGACGTCAGTGACAATGGCGGTGTCTGGGAAGGTGTGAATTTGAGCCCTCCTTCGATGGCGTCACCCTCTGGCTACACCCCCACAGCCCCACCCCACCCCCTCCCACCCCATTTTGTTGTTCGTGTGTATACGTTTCATTAGTAAGAGGGACAGGCATGTTTCTCCTTTCATTCCCTTTGCAGACACCTGTTGTTTGGAACATTTCTGCCCATGAGTTAATTAACCGTGATGTCACTACCCTTCCCTTCTCGTTCCTCCTACATTTCCTCTCATATCACTCCATCCCCCCCCCCCTCCTCGGTCCCCAGTCCTGTCCCCCCCTCCCCCCCCCTCCCCCATGTATAGCAGTTACAGTGACCCGAAATCCCAGATAAGTGTTCAAATACATTCCTTTCATATAATACCAACCAAACCGAGTTTACCTTTATTTAAGATATATTCAATTTGTACATTCCAAGAAAGTTTGGAGGTTAAGTATACACCTAGGAATTTAACAGTTTTTACATGCTCTAAAGCAATGCCATCTAAAGTAAATGAAGGGAGTTTCTCCGGGTCATTTCCAGCATTGAAGAGCATAATATTTGTTTTTTCTACTGAAAGTACAAGCCCGTTTTCATTTAAAAAACTAACAATTTTATTCAGTTCATGTTGGTATTTAATTCGTATATAGTTAAGCCATCTAAAAGGAGTTTTTCTTTTCATAGTTACCTTCATCCATAGGCATATATCATCAGCAAACTGTGCTAACACTGTATCTTTACATAGGCCTTTGGGTAAATCTGCCATTAAAATATTGAATAAAATTGGGGAGATTACTGATCCTTGCGGAAGACCCATTTGTAATGTTCTTGGATTTGAATATACATATTCTATTCTTGCTTGAATGGTTCTATTTTCTAAAAATGATTCTACAAAATTGTACATGTTACCACTTATTCCAATAGTTTTCAGTTTATACAAGAGTCTTTCATGCCATACTTGCTCGTATGCTTTTCTTATATCAAAAAAGGTTGCAAGGATATTCTTTCATCGCACGAATTGTTGTTTGACATGTGTGGTCAGTTTGACTAAGTGTTCTATTGTTGATCTACCACTTTGAAATCCAGCTTGATTATTAGGTATAATCTGATGCTTATTGCAATGATAAACTAATCTTTTTAATATGATTCTTTCCATTAGTTTACATGTGTGTGATGTTAAAGCTATTGGACGATAATTATTAATATTTGAGCGAGGCTTCCCATGTTTATGAATTGGAACGATAACAGACATGTGTGTGTGTGTGTGTGTGTGGTGTGTGTGTGTGTGTGTGTGTGTGTGTGTGTGTGTGTATGTGTGTGTGTGTGTGTGTGTGTGTGTGTGTGTGTGTGTGTGTGTGTGTGTGTGTGTGTGTGTTTATGGAAACGATCGCAGTTCATGTGATGTCACAACACAGATCTTACTGTGACGTGGTGTGTTCATCCCTCTCCCCCTCCCCTCCTTGCTTCTGATCTAAGATTTTATGGAAGAAAGATTTTTAACGAAGTTTCTGGTGCGTTTTAAGAAGGTGTATTTTAAAGAGATGTGTGAAAGGTGGTGCTTTTTGTGATTTTCTTTTGAAAAAAAAAAAAGATTTTTTTTCTTTTATTTTTGTTTTTGTTTGAGACTTGTGAGCTGACAGCCCTGATATGGCCCTTTGCGGTCGGCTGGGCTGTAAGCAACATGGCCTTACCATACCCCTCCTTCCCCCTCCCCCTCCCCCTACCCCCCACCCCCACCCCCCCACCCCCCACCCCCACCCCTGCCAGGTAATAGCCGCGTTCAGACACTAAACTGACTGCAAAGTGTCCATGGTGACTGTTCTTAAGTGGGGCCACTTCTCTCTGTCGACATCTTCCCGTGCTACTTCATTGGGTTGCTAAGTCGTGCAACGTGTGAAACAGGGCCTGAGGCGTGTCTTGTGACTAACACCAGAGATAGTGGAAATGAAAGGGCCTGTCCATTTTCTCTCTGCAAACACCTGAGAAATGAGAATTGGCCACTTCACCAGCAGGCTTTTGAAATCTGGGGCCCCTCCACCACCACCACCACCCCATCCCTATCCCCTTACCCAATTAGCTCACCAATTCCTTCTGCCAAAGTTCGTCCGTCACCTAGACGACCACCAGCCGTGTCTGCACTAGGCCGACAGGTGTTCGTGCCTCAGGCAGACAGTGACGTCAGTGACAATGGCGGTGTCTGGGAAGGTGTGAATTTGAGCTGTCCCTGATGGCGTCACCCTCTGGCTACACCCCCACCTCCACACCCCACCCCATCCCACCCCATTTTGTAGTTAGTGTGTATACGTTTCATTAGTAAGAGGGATAGGCATGTTTCTCCTTTCGTTCCCTTTGCAGACACCTGTTGTTTGGAACATTTCTGCCCATGAGTTAATTAACCGTGATGTCACTACCCTACCCTTCTCGTTCCTTCTTCATTTCCTCTCATATCACTCCATCCCCCCCCCCCCCTCCTCGGTCCCCAGTCCTGTGCCCCCGCCCCCCCCCCCCCCCCCCACCCCATGAATAGCAGTTACAGTGACCCGAAATCCCAGATAAGTGTTCAAATACACTCCTTTCATATAATACCAACCAAACTGAGTTTACCTTTATTTAAGATATATTCAATATGTACATTCCAAGAAAGTTTGGAGGTTAAGTATACACCTAGGAATTTAACAGTTTTTACATACTCTAAAGCAATGCCATCTAAAGTAAATGAAGGGAGTTTCTCCGGGTCATTTCCAGCATTGAAGAGCATAATATTTGTTTTTTCTACTGAAAGTACAAGCCCGTTTTCATTTAAAAAACTAACAATTTTATTCAGTTCATGTTGGTATTTAATTCGTATATAGTTTGGCCATCTAAAAGGAGTTTTTCTTTTCATAGTTACCTTCATCCATAGGCATATATCATCAGCAAACTGTGCTAACACTGTATCTTTACATAGGCCTTTGGGTAAATCTGCCATTAAAATATTGAATAAAATTGGGGAGATTACTGATCCTTGCGGAAGACCCATTTGTAATGTTCTTGGATTTGAATATACATGTTCTATTCTTGCTTGAATGGTTCTATTTTCTAAAAATGATTCTACAAAATTGTACATGTTACCACTTATTCCAATAGTTTTCAGTTTATACAAGAGTCTTTTATGCCATACTTGCTCGTATGCTTTTCTTATATCAAAAAAAGGTTGCAAGGATATTCTTTCATCGCACGAATTGTTGTTTGACATGTGTGGTCAGTTTGACTAAGTGTTCTATTGTTGATCTACCACTTTGAAATCCAGCTTGATTAATAGGTATAATCTGATGCTTATTGCAATGATAAACTAATCTTTTTAATATGATTCTTTCCATTAGTTTACATGTGTGTGATGTTAAAGCTATTGGACGATAACTATTAATATTTGAGCGAGGCTTCCCATGTTTATGAACTGGAACGATAACAGACAGTGTGTGTGTGTGTGTGTGTGTGTGTGTGTTCTGTGTGTGTGTGTATGTGTGTGTGTGTGTGTCTGTGTGTGTGTGTATGTGTGTGTGTGTGTGCGTGTGTGTGTGTTGTGTGTGTGTGTGTGTGTGTGTGGTGTGTGCGTGTGTGTGTGTGTGTGCGTGTGTGTGTGTGTGTGTGTGTGTGTGTGTGTGTGTGTGTGTGTGTTTATAGAAACGATCGCAGTTCATGTGATGTCACAACACAGATCTGACTGTGACGTGCTGTGTTCATCCCTCTCCCCCTCCCCTCCTTCCTTCTGATCTAAGATTTTATGGAAGAAAGATTTTTAACGAAGTTTGTGGTGCGTTTTAAGAAGGTGTATTTTAAAGAGATGTGTGAAAGGTGGTGCTTTTTGTGATTTTCTTTTGAAAAAAACAATTTTTTTTCTTTTATTTTTGTTTTTGTTTGTGACTTGTGAGCGAACAGCCCTGATATGGCCCTTTGCGGTCGGCTGGGCTGTAAGCAACATGGCCTTACCATACCCCTCCTTCCCCCTCCCCCTCCCCCTACCCCCCCACCCCCCACCCCCCACCCCCCACCCCCACCCCTGCCAGGTAATAGCCGCGTTCAGACACTAAACTGACTGTAAAGTGTCCATGGTGACTGTTCTTAAGTGGGGCCACTTCTCTCTGTCGACATCTTCCCATGCTACTTCATTGGGTTGCTAAGTCGTGCAACGTGTGAAACAGGGCCTGAGGCGTGTCTTGTGACTAACACCAGAGATAGTGGAAATGAAAGGGCCTGTCCATGATTTCTCTGCAAACACCTGAGAAATGAGAATTGGCCACTTCACCAGCAGGCTTTTGAAATCTGGGGCCCCTCCGCCACCACCCCTTACCCAATTAGCTCACCGATTCCTTCTGCCAAAGTTCGTCCATCACCTAGACGACCACCAGCCGTGTCTGCACTAGGCCGACAGGTGTTCGTGCCTCAGGCAGACAGTGACGTCAGTGACAATGGCGGTGTCTGGGAAGGTGTGAATTTGAGCTGTCCCTGATGGCGTCGCCCTCTGGCTACACCCCCACCTCCCCACCCCACCCCCTCCCACCCCATTTTGTTGTTAGTGTGTATACGTTTCATTAGTAAGAGGGATAGGCATGTTTCTCCTTTCGTTCCCTTTGCAGACACCTGTTGTTTGGAACATTTCTGCCCATGAGTTAATTAACCGTGATGTCACTACCCTTCCCTTCTCGTTCCTTCTTCATTTCCTCTCATATCACTCCATCCCCCCCCCCCCCCTCCTCGTCCCCAGTCCTGTGCCCCCGCCCTCCCCCCCCCCCCCCCCACCCATGAATAGCAGTTACAGTGACCCGAAATCCCAGATAAGTGTTCAAATACACTCCTTTCAAATAATACCAACCAAACTGAGTTTACCTTTATTTAAGATATATTCAATATGTACATTCCAAGAAAGTTTGGAGGTTAAGTATACACCTAGGAATTTAACAGTTTTTACATGCTCTAAAGCAATGCCATCTAAAGTAAATGAAGGGAGTTTCTCCGGGTCATATCCAGCATTGAAGAGCATAATATTTGTTTTTTCTACTGAAAGTACAAGCCCGTTTTCATTTAAAAAACTAACAATTTTATTCAGTTCATGTTGGTATTTAATTCGTATATAGTTTGGCCATCTAAAAGGAGTTTTTCTTTTCATAGTTACCTTCATCCATAGGCATATATCTTCAGCAAACTGTGCTAACACTGTATCTTTACATAGGCCTTTGGGTAAATCTGCCATTAAAATATTGAATAAAATTGGGGAGATTACTGATCCTTGCGGAAGACCCATTTGTAATGTTCTTGGATTTGAATATACATGTTCTATTCTTGCTTGAATGGTTCTATTTTCTAAAAATGATTCTACAAAATTGTACATGTTACCACTTATTCCAATAGTTTTCAGTTTATACAAGAGTCTTTTATGCCATACTTGCTCGTATGCTTTTCTTATATCAAAAAAAGGTTGCAAGGATATTCTTTCATCGCACGAATTGTTGTTTGACATGTGTGGTCAGTTTGACTAAGTGTTCTATTGTTGATCTACCACTTTGAAATCCAGCTTGATTAATAGGTATAATCTGATGCTTATTGCAATGATAAACTAATCTTTTTAATATGATTCTTTCCATTAGTTTACATGTGTGTGATGTTAAAGCTATTGGACGATAACTATTAATATTTGAGCGAGGCTTCCCATGTTTATGAACTGGAACGATAACAGACAGTGTGTGTGTGTGTGTGTGTGTGTGTGTGTGTGTGTGTGTGTGTGTGTGTGTGTGTGTATGTGTGTGTGTGTGTGCGTGTGTGTGTGTGTGTGTGTGTGTGTGTGTGTGTGTGTGTGTGTGTGTTGTGTGTGTGTGTGTGTGTGTGTGTGTGTGTGTGTGTGTGTGTGTGTGTTTATAGAAACGATCGCAGTTCATGTGATGTCACAACACAGATCTGACTGTGACGTGCTGTGTTCATCCCTCTCCCCCTCCCCTCCTTCCTTCTGATCTAAGATTTTATGGAAGAAAGATTTTTAACGAAGTTTGTGGTGCGTTTTAAGAAGGTGTATTTTAAAGAGATGTGTGAAAGGTGGTGCTTTTTTGTGATTTACTTTTGAAAAAAACAATTTTTTTTCTTTTATTTTTGTTTTTGTTTGTGACTTGTGAGCGAACAGCCCTGATATGGCCCTTTGCGGTCGGCTGGGCTGTAAGCAACATGGCCTTACCATACCCCTCCTTCCCCCTCCCCCTCCCCCTACCCCCCACCCCCACCCCCCCACCCCCCACCCCCACCCCTGCCAGGTAATAGCCGCGTTCAGACACTAAACTGACTGCAAAGTGTCCATGGTGACTGTTCTTAAGTGGGGCCACTTCTCTCTGTCGACATCTTCCCGTGCTACTTCATTGGGTTGCTAAGTCGTGCAACGTGTGAAACAGGGCCTGAGGCGTGTCTTGTGACTAACACCAGAGATAGTGGAAATGAAAGGGCCTGTCCATGTTCTCTCTGCAAACACCTGAGAAATGAGAATTGGCCACTTCACCAGCAGGCTTTTGAAATCTGGGGCCCCTCCGCCACCACCCCTTACCCAATTAGCTCACCGATTCCTTCTGCCAAAGTTCGTCCATCACCTAGACGACCACCAGTCGTGTCTGCACTAGGCCGACAGGTGTTCTGCCTCAGGCAGACAGTGACGTCAGTGACAATGGCGGTGTCTGGGAAGGTGTGAATTTGAGCCCTCCTTCGATGGCGTCGCCCTCTGGCTACACCCCCACAGCCCCACCCCACCCCCTCCCACCCCATTTTGTTGTTCGTGTGTATACGTTTCATTAGTAAGAGGGACAGGCATGTTTCTCCTTTCATTCCCTTTGCAGACACCTGTTGTTTGGAACATTTCTGCCCATGAGTTAATTAACCGTGATGTCACTACCCTTCCCTTCTCGTTCCTCCTACATTTCCTCTCATATCACTCCATCCCCCCCCCCCTCCTGGTCCCCAGTCCTGTCCCCCCCTCCCCCCCCTCCCCCATGTATAGCAGTTACAGTGACCCGAAATCCCAGATAAGTGTTCAAATACATTCCTTTCATATAATACCAACCAAACCGAGTTTACCTTTATTTAAGATATATTCAATTTGTACATTCCAAGAAAGTTTGGAGGTTAAGTATACACCTAGGAATTTACCAGTTTTTACATGCTCTAAAGCAATGCCATCTAAAGTAAATGAAGGGAGTTTCTCCGGGTCATTTCCAGCATTGAAGAGCATAATATTTGTTTTTTCTACTGAAAGTACAAGCCCGTTTTCATTTAAAAAACTAACAATTTTATTCAGTTCATGTTGGTATTTAATTTGTATATAGTTTGGCCATCTAAAAGGAGTTTTTCTTTTCATAGTTACCTTCATCCATAGGCATATATCATCAGCAAACTGTGCTAACACTGTATCTTTACATAGGCCTTTGGGTAAATCTGCCATTAAAATATTGAATAAAATTGGGGAGATTACTGATCCTTGCGGAAGACCCATTTGTAATGTTCTTGGATTTGAATATACATATTCTATTCTTGCTTGAATGGTTCTATTTTCTAAAAATGATTCTACAAAATTGTACATGTTACCACTTATTCCAATAGTTTTCAGTTTATACAAGAGTCTTTTATGCCATACTTGCTCGTATGCTTTTCTTATATCAAAAAAGGTTGCAAGGATATTCTTTCATCGCACGAATTGTTGTTTGACATGTGTGGTCAGTTTGACTAAGTGTTCTATTG
>CM065732.1:15061227-15101227 GCA_033310375.1 Conus canariensis
AATGGCATAATTAAAATGTTTTCATAATTATTTAATCTGTCTGAAAGTTGATTCTCCTCGTTTCCTTTCATATGGACATCAAGTTACAAGCCAGATGGTTCCAAAGCAGACAGATTGAAATCAAAGGAATGTGACTATATTTTGAGGAGACAACATGGCGCGAAGATTCTTGGCTTTTGTTTTTTTCGTAGTGAGTTTGGTATTTTAGGAGCTAGTTTTTATCCAGCATGTAGATTAACATACTAAGTCTAAGCATTGAAGAGAGAGGAGTTGTGTGTGTGTGTGTGTGTGTGTGTGTGTGTGTGTGTGTGTGTGTGTGTGTGTGTGTGTGTGTGTGTGCGTGCTTGCCTGCGCACGTGCGGTGTGTGTGTTGTGGTGGTGGTTCTAGTGGTGATTGTGGCAGAGATGTTTATGTTTGTGTGTATGAGCGATTTTATGTGTGCTTGCGAATGTGTGTGTGTGTGTGTGTGTGTGTTGTTCGCGCGCGCGCGTGCGTGCTGCATGTGTGTGTGTGTGTGTGTGTGTGTGTGTGTGTGTGGTCCCAAGTATGCAGTTCCCTACGTATTTACTCGCTCCCTCCTCCCACATCCCACTGCACCCTTCCTCTCATTTCTCACCCAGTCCCTCTCCCTCCCCTGTCCCTTTCCAATCCCATCCTCCACCTCTCTTGTCCCCCCCCCCCCCCCCTTTTTTTTTTTTTTTTTGTTCTTCTTTTTCTCACCTATCAAGAACTTTTGCACTCTTTTGATTGTTTTGAAATGAAAGCGTGTTCAACACACACACACACACACACACACACAAAACACACACACACACACATATACACACACATGCACTGACCCAGGCTGTATTCAGCAAAGAATGATGTAAACATGAACACTGCTATTAGCCGAAATATGTACTTTATTGATACTAGTACACTGGTCATAAGTTGTCGCATGTGAGAAAATTGATAGGGTTTTTCCCCCTGTCACAAAAATAATGTTTTAAAGGGGGTGGATTTGGGGAAAAAAATCACATCTGTAACAAGAGTACCTTTTGCACTGCAGTGGTTTCACTGTACTCCTATCAATCATGCACCAACAACTTGTAATATCAATCTGTGCAGGTTATTGGGTATATTGATGAAGACGGCTTTTGTCCCATCTTTTGTCTTCACTTGGGGTGATCCCAAGAATTTTCGGTGTTTTGCCACTGACTTACAACATGTAAAAATTACTTGTTAGGGGGGTACTTAAAATAATAACTAAAAAAAGAGTTAGTCACAGCACATACTGAATACACTATTTTTAGGCTTTACTCATCATGACCATACTGTGTTTAAAAGATGTTAGTTAAAAAATGGATGGCAAGTACTTTAAAAGTTAAAAAAGATTACGAATGGGCTGCTATCACATAGCTAACAGTAAGTGCCTTAAAAAGACTCACAGACTCAAGCTATATGTGTAGGTGCCACGTAAACTGTTCATTCGAGTTGGAAATTGATTGGAGTTTTTCATGTGGGCATTCTTTCTTCAAAAGAGTCAGAGAAAAGTTATGCACAGGCTGCACACATGCACGTCAAGACTTTGCTTAAGGAGTCGAGTATTTATAGACCGATACAAGTACATTATTTTAAGATTTTTTTATTTTTTTAATTGTGTCTGAAAGTTGATTCTCCTCTTCTTTCATATGGCTGTCAAGGTACTAGCCTGATGATTATAAGCAGACATCAAAGGAAGTGAACGATTTTAGTGAGACCAACTGGCGTAGGAACAGGATCACGGGTGAGTGCGGAGGGATGAAATGTGACAAGTAAGGGGAATATCATGAATTTCAAGATTGCGATCGATGACATCGGTGGACCCCCCCCCCCCCCCCCCCCCCAAAAAAAAAAAAAAAAAAAAAAAGTGGGTGGGGGGGTTGATTGGTGGGGATTGATAATTTAATCAGTTATCAGTATAATATCAAATGCTGGCTTAAACTTACGCTGCTGGGCCTCAAAACGCACCATGGGTTATAATAAAGATTTGGGTTCAAATTCTAATTGTGGCGTGTGGCCTATGACAAATGACGTGAATGTCGTCGGGGCGATGGACATTCTATTTATAATCACCAGCTCCAAAGCACAAATACATTACAATTTCTATTTCAAAATGATGGCTAACTGCAAAAATAACCCGAGTTATGTATGCTGGTGCAGTCTGCATAGACAACGTAAATGGTACGGTCTTCTTCTTCCCCCTCCCAGGCAAGAGGTGAATGATTGCATGGCACTGAGAGAACTTCCGGTGTAGTGCTCGAGTCGAAAATGTGGTGCTTTCATTGGTCAAGATAAATTAAAAGTGTTTGATGAAACTAAGATATTAATAGTTTTAAATCAGCTGAACGTTACAAAAAGGTAACAAAATAGGGATATTCTGTCATGTGTTTGAAATCTTTTTTTTATGGAGCGATTGAATTTAGACAAACTTATTATGTTGCACCAATCAGATTCTCGGTAGGCTTTACGTCAGCTAACTTCCGGTAATGGCCCCGAAATTATTGCCAACTTTCAGCTTCATTGAATGATTCTTCATTGTTATTGTCGTGTCGTGCATTGGTGTTCCACGTTTTTGCCCATTGCAGTGTCGTGCTTTACAGGAGACGATTGTTTTCGTTACTCATACTGTCTACCTTAGAGTCTATGAACTTGTCGATCGTCGAAATTTTCAGCTGCATTTGTGGTGATAGCTCTTCTTCCTTCAGAACGGTGGACTAGGTATTTTGCTTGTGCGAAGTGAGAGAAGAGAAAGAACTTGAACGTGTGCAGCCGTAAGTACTTTTAATCGAGATAAAATGTGATGAATGCCAACAAGATGGACAAGTTGAGACTTCATGTTTTGAAATCGTTAGGGCTGTGTTAAAAATCACTTAAAGCTGTCGTGTAATTATTTTAAGCTCGCATGCACAAGACGGAGTGATTCGAGAGATCAACATTGCGGTGCAAGTCTGGTTCGCAGGCCGGTCCGATGTGAACATTGTGTTTGACGTGAACAGTATTGGTTGGAGGCTTAAACTGAAAGAGACAGCTGCAATAGTGAAAGAGGAAAGATTGACAAGTGCATCATTGGGAGAGTTGATGATTTTGAACTCATTTGGACTGCAAAGTGGAGATTGTAATGGCAGAAATGAGTCAGTCAGCCTCTAACATGGAAGTCGATCCTCCATCCACGTCAGGTGGACAGAACAGTCAGGGTGGAACTCTGAAGAGATCCAACAGTGCCCCAATGATCAACTTGCTGGTGGCTGCCTCACAAGTGCTGAAGTCAAGTTAGTTTTGAAACATTTTGTTTATTCGTTGAGCAAACTTGTGTTCCTGACATGTTTTATTGTGTGGCCCTTAAATGTGCATGAATTTGCTTGGTACATGTACTCTTTCTTTTTTAACAAACAGAAATCTCTTTTTTATTATTCACTGTCATTTTTCTGGGAATGAACCAAAGAAACAATTGCCAAATCTAGAATAAACATTCAGCTTCTTTTCTATGTTTTGTTTTTTGAAGTTTTCATCCTGTGAATGACTAGGGCTGATCTTTTGTTCAACGAAGCAGAAATGGTCACTGGCAGCACGAGATTTTTCAGGAGTGCTTATTAGCATGCCTAAAGCCAGAATTTTTTTTTTGTATTTTTGTTTTTTTAGGCTTTTGGATGGTGTGTGTGTGTGTGTGTGTGTGTGTTTAGTTTTTGTTTTATTGAACCAATGTGCCGTACTGTATTGCTGGAATTTTCTTTTTTGGGTGTTGGAGAAGGGGGCAGATTAAAAACTAAGAAGACTAGCATGCTGAATATTATGAAAAGCTAATTTTTTCCCCCTTAGCTGTTTCTCTCTTTATGCACCAAGGTTTGCCAGTGGTTAGGGAAAAGGGGCTGTAGTAGTTTGGAATATAACATTTGAAACTGAATTCAAATTTTCAGAAAAGTGAATGAGGCGCAATGAGGTATGAAATTAAATGATCAAATTTCTGGCAGTGATGGAAAATGATAATATACCAAATTTTTGAATCTGTCATCCTTATATTGGCTGTCACATCAAGTCCATCATCTTTACAGAGGGTTTGTTTGCTACAAATGAGTGACGATAATTTGAAAAAAATATTAAAGAGAGACAGAGACAGATCTAGAGACACAGAGGCTATAAGAGCATAAAAGTGAACTGTTTGATTTGAATTACTCTGTAAGTTGAAGGAAAAAATGATATATATGTCAGATTAGAACAAGAAATGCATAAAATGGCAACAAAACTTATTGTTCCAATTTTTAAAGAAGTACATTTGTTTAGGAAATTTACCGTTGTAACGAAATGAGTCCTCATCTGCATGTAGATTGGTTTTATTATTTATCCCCATTAAGGGTTTACTTGGGTTAGCATGATCTAATGTTTAAGTTGGATGAAGATTCTCAAAAGAATGTATGAACGATTGAAAAAAAAAGAAAAAGAAAAGATAATCGCGGTTCCTCACAGAACAAATCAGCAACATCTCACACTCACCTCCATCCCAAAAGAAGTATTTCCCATTGTCTGAAAAAATTTTTTTTACAGTTGATTACAGTTAAATGTTAATGATGATAACACAGTGTATCTGTTTTGAATAATGGGTATTTCTGAGTGTGAGAAAAAGATAGCAAGGTGTTAAAATGCCTTCAGTTTCTGTTTACACCATTTCAGAATGTTGTTTTGATGAGTACCCAAGTTTTTATTTCAGACATTTTCAAGATCTATTCTTTCTTTCAGTGTGCGCGTCATCCTGTTGCTGAAGACAAAATTATAATGCCTAAACCAGTTTCCAGCTGGGCAATAATGCTTTAAAAAAAAAAAAAAAAAAAAAGTCAACAAGGGAAGTAAACGCAGCTTATCAATAACAAAACTAGTCAGTAAAGAGTTGCTTCCCATTCCAATTCTTGCTGGCAGCTTTGTGTGTACACATTTTTATTGTTCAGAGCCTTTGGATTTAAAAAGTGTGCATGACATTAGAATATCATTGGAAGTCGCATGTTGTCCTGTAGGCAATGAAAGAGGTAGAACTTGGAGTACTGGAACAGGTTTGTCATTTTAATACAATTCTTTTTGTCCACAACAGCCCAACATCATCTTTCAAGACAGCAGACTCCAGTCGCTTGAGACGTCTGAGTTCAAGCAACATGGGCATTCACCATGCTGCTTCTACAGTAAGTCTGAAAGGATACACAGACTGGTCAAGTATATGAAATAGATTGTGTCACTGTCACTAGTGTCAGTTCACTTCCATTTTGTGTTGATGGGCAGACTTTCTGACTTTACTTTTGCTTTTTTTTGTTTTGTTTTATATGGAACACATTAAAGTGTAAAGTGATGAAATGATAATATTTATATTAATACATTTGGATGCGAAGAAATCCTGGTGAGGCACTGAATACACCGCAGTAAGGTTTTTGTTTTAACAGTTGTTTTTTTGGTTTCTTTGTTTTTTCCAATGATTTAAATTAAATGTATTAGTAATAGTATATAATCTAAGTGGTTTTTGCATGTCTGAAAACACTCTACACTGGAGACAAAACCATTAGCAAGATGTCTCTTTCTCTGTTAATTCTCTCTCCTCTCTCTCTCTAGTCATAGTCACTCTGTCTCTTTCTCTCTGTCTGTCTTTGTCTCTATCAGTCTGTCTCTCTGTCTGTCTCAGTGTCTGTGTCTATCTCTTTGTCACTGTCTCTGTGTCTCTATTTCTGTCTCGCTGTCTCTCTCTCTCATTGTGTCTGTCTCTCTCTTTCACTCCCCCCCCTCTCTCTCTCTCTCTCTCTCTCTCTCTCTCACTCTCTTCAGGTTCGGTGTGTGTTGTGTGTGTGTGTGTACGTGTGTGTGTGTGACAGTTAATTTTAAGAGAAATTTTAATTATGGATGTTAGCGCACTGCCAAAAAAACGTGGACAAACGAATCACAAGACATTGTGATTCGTTTGTCCACGTTTTTTTTTTTTTTTTTTTTTGCAGTGCACTAACATTAATATTTAGAATTGGTTTAGATCTCCTCCTGCAGTCGCCTCGCTTTGCAACTAGATCTTATTTTAAGAGGCTGTTTATTTGAATTTTCTTTATCCTTCAGATCACTTGCCATCAGTTACTTTCAAGAGAAATGAAGGAGTTTGCTTTTCAGGGCCAGCTGCCAATGCCGAAGGCCACGGACCGGATCAACCAGATAAAGCATGAGGAAAACAACATCACCGATAGAGAAACAGCCCATGAAAAGTATGTCACATCTTCTGTTTATGGTCCTCCATGTGTGTGTGTGTGTGTGTGTGTGTGTGTGTGTTGTGTTTGTATGTATATGTGTGTTGTGTGTGTACGTTTTTTTGTGTGTGTGTGTGTGTTGTGTGTGTGTGTGTGTTTAAAAGTTTATCCAAATTTAAAGTATTGTAAGATGACAATAGTGTTTCGCTGAGCCTTGTTTCCCCCTCCCCCTCCCCCTCTCTCCCCCTAGACCATCAATTCTGGTAACCCCTCTGAAAAAGAACATACATCAAAACTGGATGAACTCAGAGGAAGAATATGTAAGAAAATATTGATGGCTTGTTTTAAGGGGGAAATTTTTTTATTGTTGTTTTTGATTGAAGCTATTGTTGAAATTTGCTGTTTGTTTATTGGTGTGTTTTTTTTCCTTGTCAAACTTTATAGAGGATTACAAATTTCATGGGAATAGTCTTTAAACAGTGTCATGGATTCAATTTCTTTATTGGAGGGGTGGCTGTCAGGCTTAGAACGAAGACACCATCTTGAACCCGGCTGTCCTGCATTTGGACGTTTCTTCACAGCTTTTTTTGTTGACATCTGTGGGCGTGGTCGTATTTGGATCTGTAGATGGTGGAGGAGAGGGCATACCTGCATGGCATGTTCTGGTGTGTTGTCTCATTCTCACAGATTGTTGTCTAGAACAGAAATCCCCAAAACAGTTCTGTCAAAGTACATAGGTTGTGTGTGTGTTTCAGGTTGCCTGAATAAAGGCAGGGTTATGGTTTTATGTGGCACAGCCTGAGGTGCCCTGTATCAGAATTTCCTGTAAAGTTATAACACTAACAGACATGAACAAAGGAGATATTTTTGAACTTATGGATTTGGGTTATATGATGATGACAATCAGTGTGGAGGAGACTTCAGAGCTACCAGGGGCTATGCTTTTGGCATAGCATGCTAAGGGTTTGTTGACAGTGCTATGCTGCTCTACTTTGTGATGACATGCTATACCCAGAAAACAAAAATTTGAAAAAAAAAATGCTTTGTAATGGTGTCTTTAACAGAACAGAGTCAACATAGATCTTTAAATTGTAGGTGTGTTTCATCAGAAAATGGTCAAGTTCAGTAAGGGGAGGAAGAAAAATGCACAAGAAGTATTACTGAAGAGGACTGCTATTTTTGCAGCCTTTGGCTTTGTTATTGGCCATTGTGTGTGTGTGTTTTATTTTTTATAGGTGAAGTCAAAACCACATGATAAGTAGCAAGATATCTGTCTGCCATCATGTCTTACGCAAAGCAAAATGCGACTGCAAGTACTGTCGAGTCTGTCATGATGGGTGCTATCCTGAAATGTCAAAATGGTAGACTTTGTGCCTACGAAGCCTTCGCAGCTGTTAGGGCGATGTCGTCACCGTAGCTGTTTGGTTTGTTTCAGGGAGGTGCACTGTTCGTGGCAAGTCACTAACTCGTGGGAGGTTCTGTCACTGGTGAGTATCATTGCACACATGCATCAGTGGTTGACTTTGCAGCTGTGGTTGTAAACAAAGATTCTGGGGAAAAAAAAACAACAAGAAAGCACCTACAGTTAAGGTGGAATTTGTTTAGTGGGTCAAAAACAGAGTACAGTTTTGAAGCTTTGTTCCCCCTTCTCTTCCCTCCCCCTCCCCCCACTGCTGCCTCATTCGTAACACCCCAGTAGTATTACTCTGGCATCGCTCTTTTCCACTCCCTGAACATTGCTACACCCTCTGTTAGTCCCACACAGCCTGTGACCAGCAGTCTACAGAGAACCATCAAGATCAAGTTGTCATGAGGAAACCCACCAGAAGAGACCCGGCCCTGCTGCCACGTCACACAGGTGGTGTTCAGTATTGCCGATTCAGTGGCATTATCACTGTACCTGCCGCGTCACACAGGTGGTGTTCAATATTGTCGATTTTAGTAGCATTATCACTATACCTGCCACGTCACACAGGTGGTGTTCAGTATTGCCGATTTTAGTAGCATTATCACTATACCTGCCACGTCACACAGGTGGTGTTCAGTATTGTCGATTTTAGTAGCATTATCACTAGACCTGCCACGTCACACAGGTGGTGTTCAGTATTGCTGATTCAGTGGCATTATCACTAGACCTGCCACGTCACACAGGTGGTGTTCAGTATGGCCGATTCAGTGGCATTATCACTAGACCTGCCACGTCACACAGGTGGTGTTCAGTATGCCGATTCAGTGGCATTATCACTGTACCTGCCACGTCACACAGGTGGTGTTCAGTATTGCCGATTCAGTGGCATTATCACATACCTGCACGTCACACAGGTGGTGTCGTATGCCGATCATGGCATACAACACTATACCTGCCACGTCACACAGGTGGTGTTCAGTATTGCCGATTCAGTGGCATTATCAATCACTATACCTGCCACGTCACACAGGTGGTGTTCAGTATTGCTGATTCAGTGGCATTATCAATCACTATACCTGCCACGTCACACAGGTGGTGTTCAGTATTGCCGATTCAGTGGCAGTATCAATCACTATACCTGCCACGTCACACAGGTGGTGTTCAGTATTGCCGATTCAGTGGCAGTATCACTGTACCACGTGTTCCAGCCCCCCCATCTATAGCCACATCATCGCACGTCCTGTCGCAGCCCCAGCACCAGCAAGCAGTTCATTGGACAACCCTGTAGAGGAGAGATCCTGCACTGCTGCCATGTCATAATCGTGTACGGTGGTGCCTGTCTAACTATAGCACCTATTAAGCCCCCTGTCGATAAACTTTATGGCTCAGATGTGAATGAGGGTTTTCGCTCACTGAGGGTGCCACCTTCCTGCGGTACAGACAATTCAGTATGAACCTGTCAAAGGTGGGGAAGTTGAGATGAAATTGAAATTGAGGTCACCATGAGAGTAGGACATGAAGGACTACAGAATTTGAGACTTTGTTTTTCAATGGAGATGGTTGGCTCACAACTTCTTAGGCAAAATGCTTCAAACGTAAATCACATAGCTTCTGTTCTTTTTCTGTGTACAGTCCACAGCTCTGGGATCCTCTTCCGTTCAATAGTCGACATTCCAGTTCTGTTGCCTCTTTCAGATCTTGCCTTAAAACTGGCCTTTTCAGAGGGCAGTTCCATGCCCAGAATCTTCTAAGTGTTTCGAAGTTTGTTCCTGTGTCCCTCTGTATGATTATGAGTGAGGACTTGTGCGTGCATGCGTGCATGTTTGTGTGTGTTTGTGTGAGATATTGAGAGATAGGACACACAGAGAGAGAGAATATGTCTTTGTCAACACATAGATCCATAGGTAAAGGGCTATATAAATGAGTCGTTTGATTATTATTATCATAAATGTTGTAAGGTGATGCAGTGAAAGTTCCTTCCTGGTCAAAGACTACAGGACAGTGCTGTACTTTATGCTTCCCTTCTTTAGTAGTCCTGGTGTCAGCCAGGCCTGAGAGATATCGACACCTGCAATGTTGTCCAGAAAACTGGAACAATTTTTGTTTTTAAGAGACACATCGGTTAAGAGGATTCAACTCAGCTGTGTACTTCCGATCTTACCATCTGAATCCATAGCCCAGTCAGCTGAGTTAGGCATTTGTTGGGTCGGAAAAGTCCCACAAAGAAATCCCTCTGACAGGAACAGGGCTGATGACCTTCCACCTGCAAAACCTGCAACACTAACCACTGCACCACGGTGACTCTTGCTACAAATAATTCCTGATTTGGATTAAGTTAACTCAATCAAGTCACAGCCAAAATGGACCAGTTTGTCCCTCAGATCACACGATTTTTGGCAATTTTCAAAAAATCATAAAAAATCAACCACTTCACCTAGGAGCATGAAACATACACCATCGGATAAAAGAAACAATATATTTATAAAAAATGCTTACCTTCAATGAGGACAGCCCTGATGTGGCCCCTTGTGGTCGGCTGGGCTATAAGCAACATTATCTTATCTTACCTTCAATGAGGAATCCACACAGTTCACATGAAGTAAGTAATAAAAAATTATACACATTTGCAGAAAAGCAAAAATTTTTTGTGCACACTGTAATCCACTTCTTTATGCTCTCTATCCTCCCACACAAGTTAAATTACTCTTCTGAGCACTTGGTATGACCTACAGAGAATGTATATTTATGACAACTGCATAAAACACAAGAATTTGAAAACAAAATGCTTGATCCACTCAAAATCGTGTGATCATGTTCAAAATCATGTGATCGCGGGAACTGAGGGTAGGACAATTCAAATCCTATAAAACTATTACAGAATACACGAAGAACGGTGTAAGGGAAGCAACTGCAAAAAAAGGCCCTAAGCTGTCCCTGAAACGAGATTTATTGCCCTTCAATAAAAGGCAGTATGATTTAAAAATCGTCAAACTCAGTCGGAAGTATGCATCCAACACACCTTCAAGCAATATGAACAGTGTCGGAAACCCGCTTCCGACAAGACTCAATTGAGTTAAAACTCTGTTGTATTTGTAGCTCCCCATCCTTTGATGTTGACCTTTGAATTATTCTCTTAGGCAATGACCATGACCTTTTGCAGCAGCTGACCAGACATTGGAGGCACACTCCACATGGGGTCTGACAGTTGCGGTGTACATTGCTTTAGGACTTTCATGTTGGCTCCCCATGTGATCCTGCAAGTGTCTTCATCAGGGCCATTTTCTTCAGGCTTCTGCTATGCATGGTGCTGATTTGCGTGGACCACGTTAGTTTTCGCTCCAGTTTCACTCCAAGATATGTTGGGGTATCCTGCTGGGTATTTCTTGCCCGCTGATGCATAGGGTGAACTGTTCTCTCTTGGGTGTGAGGGAGAAGCAGGGTGCTTCAGGTTTGGTCCTGTTGATACCTGTTACAGAATAATCCAGACGCCATGATGACAGAACCCCACCGACGACCACGATCTTTCAGCGAGTCGTTACACATCATGACATCACCCAACCTCCTGTGTGGCTCTCCCTCCCCTCCCACACGCATCGTCAAGGTGGGTGGTGTTGATTCCACAGAGCTGACCTCTCTCGCAGCTTTGTCTCTTTCTCTCTTAGCTCATCGTCTGTCTGTCTGTGTATGTCAGTGACAGAGGGATTGTATGGTTGACATTACGAAAGATGTTATCAACTTTAAAAACATCTTAAAGTATGGAAGAAGTTAGTTATGAGTATGATGTAACTCTAACCTTGCCCTTTATCTGGAGCTTAGCCATACAACCCCATCAGTGGTAATTAGTGCTAATACTGATACTCACAATCACAAAGGCACATGTTTTGTTGGTCATATTGTGACAGAATTTTGACTTCCACCCAGCAGAAGTAATAGTAACAGCAGTGTTGCTTTGTTCAGATGATATTGTTTTAATGACGTCAAATATGAGTGAAATGAGTTCTGCGTTCTAGCTTGAGGAAGGTTTTAAATAAACTGAAAATTTGCAATAACACAATGTTGGCTGTTTTTACTATCCAGTTAATAAAAAAAGAGAACACATGAAGCACATTGAACTTTCAAACTTTCACCAATACCAAAATCAATGGAAGAGAAGGATGGGTGCAGACAGTGGTGTTGATCCAGTCCATCAGGACCAGAGATGCCAGCAAACAATCCTCTTCAGACTGAGAACTGGCCATTGCCGACTGCTGAGCCACCTCAGCTGAATTAAGATTACCCACACAGATGAAGGTCTGTGTGGCACTGGATCTCAGACCCCGGAACACAGCTTCCAGCACTGTCCTGCGCATGATGTTCTATGGTGTCAGCACCGGTCAGAGGGTGCAGAACTGCAGATGCAGCTTTGGTGCTGCCATCAAGACCTCGAGAAGACGATTGGATTCATCATGGCAACAGGACTGAAGATCTAATGCAGCTGATTAAAATCAACTGCGGAAGAACCCTTTCTTTCATCACAATTATTCACTTGTTCAGATTGCGGGCAGCAATCACTCATGAGGACGACAGATAAAGGACTGTGATTTAAATTGAGTTTTGCTTCAGCATTGTGGAAAAAAAAAAATTACATTGTTTTTTACAGTAACATTATTCAAAGGTCTGTTGTGGCACTTATTAGAGGACTATGTCGTTGGTTGATAAGAAATTATGGAGAATATCTAGTAGTATTGCATCCTAACCTTTTCATAGATTTGCCTGTCCACTGTTACAAGTCAGTGACCAGTCTGCCTGCATCTGGCCATCAAGAATGAGCTTACTTTTCAATCCTGGATGGAATAATGGGGACTTTGAATGTTGAGACATGGTGCTGGAAGGGTTGGCAAAAAGCCAAAGTTGCTTCCATTGGTGGATTGATTTGACTTGAGCGTAGAAACTTTGAAAATGTTATTAAACCTCCCTTTTCTCTGCGAATGTGTGGATTTCGTTGAACTTCAGAAATGAAAATCTGTCAAAAATAACGGTATTTCAGCACACATACCCCCCCCCCCCCCCCCCCTCCCCACCCCCCACAAAAAGAAAAAAAATAAGAAAAAAGAAAAACGAACAAACAAACCACAGAGGGGAAGGAAAAGGGGAAGAAAGGATGATGGAATCTGCAGAGAACTGGTTGCATTTGGGCTATCATAGTATACGACCCTGATGTCTCAAAATCTTGAATAAACTTCTTTGGAAGTCAAGCGGGCAGTTGCGATAATGTCTACCCAGTTGAAAATGAAGAAATGTCACACTTTGGCATTGTATGTGGCCAAGACAGTGTAAAACTGAAAGAAACTGATAAAAGCTGTAGGAACAAATGGTTCCAGTTGTGGCTAGACAGGAAAGTGGATGATGATGCAACACTCAGTTTTCATATCTGTGTTGGAATGCAGCATTTTAAAAGCCTTTATCAAGGGGTTGGGGGATAGTGAAGGATGAAGAGGGCATCCCCCCCACCCCCACCCTCTCACCACCCCCCTCGAATCCCTGAGAATTCCAGGGATTGTTTTTTTTTTTTCTACATGGGAGCCCTTTAATTCATGTAAAGCTTGTAGCAAGTGTCAGAGTCAGTGACAGTGATCAAGGGCTGTGGGGTTCTCACAAGTATGGACAGTTTCTCAGCCCAGGCGCTGCTGAATGTATTACTACTGCTCAGAACATTGGGGGCACTGCACAGATATGTTGGGGCTTGCTGTGCACGTCATTAGCAGCCTGTGTGTGTGTGTGTGTGTGTGTGTGTGTGTGTGTGTGTGTGTGTGTGTGTGTGTGAGATGACTGAAAAACCGGCGGCTGGCTTTGATTTGGGAGTTTCTGATCAAATGGTCAGTCGGGCATGAAATTCGTCTGCCTAAGGCGGATTTTCCGCCCAATTTTTTCATCTGCGCCGCCCCCCCCCCAAAAAGTGCCGCCCCCCCCCCCCCCCCCCCCCCCCCCAAAAAAAAAATATAAAAAAATCCTGAAATAAACTTTTGTTCGATGCTATTCCCATTGGACAATTTGCAACTCTGTTATTCTCAAAAGAGTCAACCGGTCACTTCCGCCATTAATCAACATCCGGTCTTTTTGCGCCTGTCGAATGTTGGACATCGTTAAATTGGCGAAGTTTGTCAAGCGCGTTGCGATATCACGGCAAAAAAAAAGGGATGAGAAACGATTGGAGGTGGGACTGGCTAGACCAGGAAGTGGACGATGTTCGAGTTGGTGATGTGTTTCGCAAATTAAGACGAAAAAGGCACTGCATTTTGTGTTCCATGTGGAAAGATTGACTGACTGAATCAATGTTGTGATGAAAGCTGTCTCATTGTTTTGAGTGAATGAGTCTGTATGCACATGTATATATGATCTTTTGAAGTATTATTTTCATTACTGAAAACATGAAAATGTGGCTTATTTGCCCTTCTTCTTAACAGCGCTGAAATAGGGGTTCATTTGCAGTTTTAGGCCTTTTATTTCATAAAAAAGCTTCAGCTTCAGGGGGCTCTGCCCCCTGACCCCAGCCAGGCTGTTGCCCCTGGACCCCACTGGGGGCCTACGGCGATCCCCAGACCCCGCCAATTTTTCAGCCTTTTTTACTGCTGGTCACTTTCATGCCTGTCGGTTTAAAACATGAGCAATCTGCAGACATGCATACATAAGCAGTGGAAACTACATCTCTTACTACATTTGTTATTCAAAATTTGTGCAATTTGGCTATGGATTTTCTAGAAACCAGTTCCCTAGTTTCATACATTCACCTGTCACTCTAACATATCAGTTTGATTATCATATAAGTGGTAGGTTTACAAAAGATGTGGTCAGAACGTTCATATTTTCCATACATCGCCTTAAGTTGTTTGCTGTTTACGTCACTGCAAGAACAGAAAGGAAGAGCAAAGGGGATGGTCCTAACTGACTGGATGGCTGTTGGTTTTTTTTTTTTAGCTGTGGCAGTTCATGTGTATGTGTGCAGCGAGTCGGTGCATGTAACTCTGTGTGTGCTTGGTGTGTGTGTGTGGACATGCCTGAAGCATGCTGATGAAAAGTCTGATCGCTGCCAGAGAAAACGTTCTGCAAGACGATGCTCTTGAAAGACATTTTACCTCTCATTAATGATGCTCTTGATAGACATTTTACCTCTCATTAATGATGCTCTTGATAGACATTTTACCTCTTATTAATGATGCTCTTGATAGACATTTTACCTCTCATTAATGATGCTCTTGATAGACAGTTTACCTCTCATTAATGATGCTCTTGATAGACAGTTTACCTCTCATTAATGATGCTCTTGATAGAGAGTTTACCTCTCATTAATGATGCTCTTGATAGGCATTTTACCTCTCATTAATGATGCTCTTGATAGGCATTTTACCTCTTATTAATGTCACTGGTGTTTTAGTGCTCAGGCAAAATTCCAGAGAAAACATGCACCTGTAGTACTTGGTTGTGAGAGAGTGAGCACAAGTTATGCTGAGAGTGAGAGAGGTTTGTAAGTGTGTGTGGAATCAAAATGGTCTCTATACTTCTTTTTTTTTTTCTTCTCTATCTCAGCAATGTTTTTCACCTTCCATGAGGGTCCCTGTGAAGAACACCACCTTCACCCCCAGTCCTAGTCCCAGTCCAACACGCAAGAGTTTCATCAGGTAACGGAGGTTCCAGCTTTTGGCATGGAATGCATGTTACTGATAGAGTACTTCTGTTTCTTAGCATTTTGAAACAATGTGTCTAGATGCATATACGTGCATATTTTGTTAGCGTTTGTGTGTGTGTGTGTGTGTGTGTGTGTGTGCACGTGCGTGTGTGTGTGTGCGCATGTGTCGTGTGTGTGTGTGTGTGTTTTCACCACGATTTCCTATTTCTTTCTGTTTCACCATCTCAAGAGTCTGTTTACTAGTTACTAGCTGTTGGTGTGTGTGTGTGTGTGTGTCAACTCTTAATCATTTTAAGGTGAAGAACCCCCCACTCTCTCTCATTTCCTCTCCTTGGTAACAAATGATGCAGATATGGACATGCGTATGATTCGTTTATTTTGGTTTGTTGTTCTTGGTATGAAAGAGAGAGAGAGAGGAGGAGAGAGAGAGAGAGTGTATTCAAAACATAAGTACAAACATTTAAAGGTATTGTTGCCTTTCAACATAGCATAAGTAAAATTTTAGGGATGGTGCATTTGTTAGAGACATATGTGTTTTTCATGAATTGCGTCATTTATTGCTGTGGTGACCTACATTGACACCTGTACCTGACTGAAGTAAACGCTTGGCTTCATTGCTGTCATATGACACTGCATTACTTTTTGGCTTGCAGAAGTCTGAGCCCAATCGCTACTCAGACTGCACCTCTGAAGCGCAAATGTGAGTATTTTCTGTCTCTCTGTCACGTTCTCATTTCTCTGTCTGTGCCTCTCTCTCTTCTCTCTGTTTCTGTCTGTTGCGATCTCTCTCTCTCTCTCTCTCTCCTCTCTCTCCTCTCCTCTCTCTCTCTCTCTCTCTCTCTCTCTCTCTCTCTCTCTCTCTCTCTCTCTGTTCCCTTTTCTAGCAGACTGTTGCTTGAATAGTGTCGTTGCAGCTCTTACACTCAAAATTGATACAAAGTGATTCTTGCATGCGCCAATTTCTTTGACAGAACATTCTTGTCTCTCCTTGTCAGGCAGTACTTTGAACTAGGAATGATGGCATTCCTTTCATTGATACATTAGCATTAAAATTGTTGTTTCGCAGTTGAGATTTTTCAGGCTTTTTTTTCCTTTTTTTTTTTCCAAATAAGACTTGATTTGGTTCTGATATTTCTTTTTTTTAATGACTTTTCCTGTATTTGCTATGAGTTTTTTTTATCCTGTGTGTTTCTTTATATAATATATATATATTTGTTCATTGTTTATCTTCATTCAGTGGAATCTGACGGTGGAGATCGCTACGACTACCTGAGCCCTCCCAAGAAGTTCCACACTGGTCCCAGCACCCCGGACCGCAACTTGCCACACCCCCTGGCACACAGGTCAGTGGCCTGTCCAGGTCACACTGCATAGCCCACCAACCCTCGGCAACACGCTCACAAATTCATCCCTGTTGTAGAAACTGCTTCCTGCAGGCCTAGATGTTGATGCTAAATTGTAAAACTTAGGCAAAATTGTCATTTCCACATTTTGTTTGTTTGTTTTGGAGAATGTGGGCTAAGTTTTTTTTGTGTTTATGTTTTTGTTTTTTGTTTGTTTTTATAGAGATTTGAAGTATTGCCAGAGGGAGCCTAAATAATGTTTCAGTTTTTCAGCAACATGGTGATCTAGAAAACTTTGCTAGTGAAGTTGTTTGTTTGTTTTTTTTTTGCTGGACTCTGCTACTGTTGATCAGATACCACCAGACAGAAAAGAAAAGAAATGTGTGGACTTAAAACCGGACCTGGTCATCACTGAACACCTGGGCTGTTTGGACATCAGATGGTTGACAGCTGTGCTGCTCTCCACTGTAACCAGTGCCAGGCCACGCATGAAGACACTGAACTCTGTGATTGGATACTGAGGGATGGGGATGGGGAAAGGTGTACTGGGTGGAGGGGGTTGGGGGGGGAGGAGGATCAAGAGGAACAGGATGTGTGTGGTGTGTGTGGTGTGTGTGTGTGTGTGTGTGTGTGTGTGGGGTGTGTGTGACCGGCGGATTTCGAACCTGTCATTGTATCAAATTACTTGTTAATGTAAGTAACACTGTTCTTCCTATAGGAATAGTGCTAAAGTTCATGTGACAGAAATTAAATGTGATTAGGCTGCCTTTGCCTAGTAAATGAATAAGTCAAATAAGTGAAAGGCTAGGGAATGTATCTGTTGTACTACACATCTTTTAGGGATGAGTCCTGTGCTGCTTTCAGTGTTGCTTGTTAAGAACTTGTATTATATATGCTTGTATTGGGATCTTTTTTTTTTTTATTTCATTTTAGGAAGTACAGGTATGTAGGGTATGCGAGAGAGAGACGATGACCAGGAGGTGACGCTGTGTTTCAGCATTTCATCCAGCAGTCTGGAGGAGGGCAGCCCTGAGCAGACCGTGCCCCGCAGCTGCCTCCCCCCGCAGCCCCCTCCCACCCTCTCCCACCCCACCACCCCCACCCCCACTCTCACCCTCATCACCACCCTCACCACCACCACCACCACCACCACCACAAGGAGCAGGCGGCCTTCCTGCCCATGACAGACCTGACGGACATCCACATGACGGACTCCTCGGAGAACACAGACTTTGGGCAGCACGGGGAGATGGCTGACATGGGGGCCAAGCACGGCCTGGTCGGGGGGGACCACGGCAGGCAGGCAGGGGGTTCACGCCCATCCACCCCGATCACTTATGACTAGTGGGATCCTCATCCTTCTTCTCCTCCTCCTCGGACTGACAAGGGGAACAGAGAGACAGACTGGGGTGAACCAGACCACAGGGAGGAAAGAGGGGACAGGATTGTGTGCGTTGTACTTTTGGGGCAAGAATTTGGCGTCAGGAGTGTTGGCTTTTTGAATGTGACAGCCTGCCAAATGATCAGTCACTCACTTTCCAAAATGCATTGCTTTTTTTCTTTTTTTTTTTCTCCAACCGTGGTTATCATCAATACTCTTCATAATTTTTTGAGGTCTTTTCTTTTTCTTTTTTGAATATGGGAGAAGGGTTTGTTTTAAGTTTTCAACTGGTTATGTGAAAGTTTTGGGGTTTTAATCGGAATGGTGTTTGCTAATCAGTGAGAACAGGTGTAGAGTTCCTTGGTAGAGTCTGTTTTGCTAATCAGTGAGAACAGGTGTAGAGTTCCTTGGTAGAGTCTGTCTGCTAATCAGTGAGAACAGGTGTAGAGTTCCTTGGCAGACTCTTGCCTGCTAATCAGTGAGAACAGGTGTAGAGTTCCTTGGCAGACTCTGTCTGCTGATGAGTGAGAACAGGTGTATAGTTCCATGGCAGAGTCTGTCTGCTAATCAGTGAGAACAGGCGTAGAGTTCCTTGGCAGACTCTGTCTGCTAATCAGTGAGAACAGGTGTAGAGTTCCGTGGCAGACTCTGTCTGCTAATCAGTGAGAACAGGTGTAGAGTTGCGTGGCAGAGTCTGGAGCCTCCTCAGTACCACAGTGTATGTCCCACATGTCTTTTTTTTCTCCAGAACCTGCCATGTTTTCGGTGCAGTAAATGAAAGGCATGGCTTTCCAGTGGGAACACTAGACAGTCGCTCTGATTGGAATCTGCATGGTTTACAGGTAATGTGGACATGCCTGTGTTCGGCTAGCCAGGTTAGCTGGTTTGAAAGGAGGGGAGGAATAGCCGAAAAAGGGGAGGTATGTGTGTGTGTGTGTGTGTGTGTGTGTGTGTGTGTGTGTGTGTGTGGTGTGTCTAAATCGGAGAACAACGGTAAAAGCAGAAGTGGTGGAGGAGATCCTCTTTGGCAAATTGACTATAGAGGTGAACATTGCGGGCTACCCCACCCATGCTCCGTGTAGGTCCCTGTTCCTCAGAGCTAGGAATTCACCAGTGGGAGGTCGTCATCTGTCTGCCCTGGATTTTGAGCTATCGCATGGCATTGCAGTAACCAACACGTGGCAGAAGAAGAATTTCCTGGTAAGACTGGGGGGGTTGTGTTCCCTTCCTGACGTCTGGAGGCCTGTTTTCCCCTCTGTATTACAATGACGCTGTGCCATAGTTAGCTTGTGTTCTCCTCCCTTCACTGGCCTTCACTGAGAGATAGGGAGGTGGGGGGGGGGGGGGGGGAGAGGACAGGAGGGCTGTCCATCACACAGGTTTAACAAGACTAATGATTGGCAGACACATGAAGGTCGTCTCCTCTGTTGTTCAGACACCATTTCATGAGAAATTGTTGTTTTTGACCGGAGTATGCATTTTTTTTCTCTTTCTCACCCCTGAAGTTTGCAAATTGTCGTTGCTATGTGGCACTCTGTCCTGTTGTTTGTTCAGGTTTGAGGGATTGGAGTGAAGGCGAAGAATTTAGGCTCAGGCGTGTACGTTGGTTCATAGCAAGGTTTGGAGTTGCTACCCTCACTCTATGGACATCAATGAACATGTTTATTATTGTTTGGTCGTGAGGGGGTTTGACTCTTGGTTTTCCAATGGATGATTTGTGTTTGACTTGTCTGAATATTGAGTTGTTTCTTCTCTCACCCCAACCATCCCTTTAGTCCAAAAATGGATCGATGGTAGGTTTGATTTGAATTCAGTATGACAAGTTGGTTTTTTTTTTCTGCCTCTATGTGTGATTGCTTGTGTGGACATGCATGCATGTTCCCTGGCATTGAGTGAATCTAGATGGTCTAGTTTTGAAATGTGGGTCTGCCCTGCTTTGTAACTGTAGAACAGGTTTTGTTGTGGTTGGTCTAGAGCCCGGCCTGGTTCGATCTGGAAGATTCTTGGTTTTTGAGATGTAGGAACCACGCTGGGTTTACTGTAGAGTATGGCTTCATGAGTTAGCCTTTGGTTCTTGCAACTGGTCCAGCAGAGAAACAGGTAAACAGTTTGGTAACACACACACTCTTACACACTAACTCACCCACACACAAGCACACACACACACACACACACATACACATACACACACATACGCACACATATGCACACACACATACACACACACACACACACACACACAACACACACACACACACACACACACACACACATACACACACACACACACACACACACACACTGAGTTGTGAAAATGCACATCAACCATGTCTACTTTCCTCCTCTGAATTTAAAAAAAAGGTTTTCATAAAAGCTGAAAAATGATTTAACTGTCCTTGGGGAAAAAATATGAACGAGGAAGAAAACCTATCTCAAGCAGTAAATGGACAATATGGACACAACTCCAGACTGAGTGAGGCTACTTTGGGTACCCTTTCACCTCGCACAAATGCAGACAAAAGTACACAAACTTCTACATTTCTTCTGCTGTTGCAACTGTGTGCATGTACATGGGCATGCTCGGAACTTTCTCTGTCTTTTAACTCATATAGGAAAGTTTCTTTGTTTATCTAATAAAGCCTTTGCATATATGGTTGGTGATTGGGTATTAACTCTTTCATTCCTACTTTTTTATGAACCATTACTTCCTCTTGTTCCTAGATTCTTGTAATAGGAGTATTCCCTTCATTCCTGGATTTAGAGAAAAAAAAAAAATGTGTAAAATGAGAACTGCCATGTATGCAGTAGCAAACCGGCCAGAATAGAATGGCGACCACTTTCCCACACTGTGGGGGCCATCTGGCATCCATTCCATTCATAAACACTGCCGTGTGAGCGACTCGGTCATGACGTGTACCGATGACACAACTCGCGCGAAGTTCAAAGCGCTTACCACCAGAACCGATTTCCGGGCTGCAGGAAGGAAAGGAGGGATTTTGTGCTGCCCGGTTTTCCGGGCTGCAGGAAGGAAGAGTAGGATTTCTGCAAACCTGAAAACCGGGTTGTAGGGATGAAAGAGTTAATTACAAGCAGCATTGGCTTGGGATCATGTGCAAGCCATGGTTTCATCTTTGAAGTAAACATTGTTGGCTTTGCTCATTGTTTGTAGCTTTTTGAAGACTGATTCAGTAAGAGATGCAGTGTCAGACCAAAGTAGAGGAAGCAAACCACAGGGCTGGATAGCTTTAAGAGCAGATAGTGTATGAAATAGCATTTTGTTTAGAAGCACAAGCTTTGATCTTTTGAAACTGTCGTGCAGAGATCACCCACACGCGCTCATTTCCTTTTCCCCTCCACCCCTCCGATCAGGATTTTTCTAAGCACAAAACCAATGGTCAGTTTAGCGTATCAGACCCATGTATTTTCATCTTTTTAATCTTGCGTTTTTTAGATGATGAGAAAAAGAGGAAGATGAAAGCTGTGTTTTTTTCTGGAGAGCTGGCTGAAGCCAAATACTAGTCACTTGTTGGGAAGGGAGAGAATGGAAGTAGTTGTCTTTCCTTACTGGACAGCGTTCAGGGTGCCTTGATCTGGTACTCGAAAGTGAAGGGATGTGTTTGGAGGGTTTTTTTTTTTTAGTAAGGTCTTTGTTTTATCTTTTTTCTGACATCTTTGATGTTTGTTTCTCACCTGTTTGATTTGTTGTTGTTTGGGAATGAAGACGAAGGTGGGGGTTAGCCTTGTTTCGTATTAATTCAAATATCAAAACATTTTTTTTTTTACATATAAAAACCATGGCTTCATTTGTATTTATTGTATCTGCAGCAAGTACAAGCATTTCATGTTAATATGTATGTGTTTGGTCAAACAGAATGTCGCAGGTTGTTTGGAAAACATGTTTCTGTTCTGTCATCGACTTCATATTTTTAAAAAAAATTTTTATAGTGTATTGTTTTCATTGACTTAGGTTAAAACGACTTGTTCCTGTTTTAAAATCTGGGTGATGACCTCGGGGATCGTACTTGTTGTAGTTATTTCTGGCGATGTTTGGCTTGTCCTTCTCGCATGTTTCAATGTGTTTTGGGAGGGGGGGTGGGGGGGGGCTTTGACACCTAAGATCTACGTTTGTTGCTGTTTGGCTTGTGATCCCTCCTCTCTCCTTATATCTCCCCTTCCCTACACCTTCATCACCCCCATCTCTTTCCACCCCTTTTCTCCTTCCTTTTCCCACTCTTAATCTTATTCACAGAGTGGTTGTGTGTCTAGATTTCCATGATTTTCACAGTTTTTCAGCACACCGTCAGTGGGTATGAAGAAGCTGTAACATATGCACCAGTGGACGATTATGGGACTTTTGATAATGCGAAACTAGAAAACCCTTTTGTGCAATCAGGAGTGAGTGAAAAAGGGGTTATGTGTGTGTGCAAGGGCGAGGGAGTGATAATTTGAAAAATAGGGGACCGATTGTGTGCATGAAGGACAGACAACCCATGTCGGGCAGTAAGTTTGTCAGATGCAGTACATTAGAAATGACAGGTCTCCTGACTTCATGGTCCTGTTCAACAATGGGAATTCCCGCTGTCATTGTTGTTGAAACTGTCATTGTGTGTGCTTCTGTTTTTATCTGTTAAACTTTTTTAACTTTAGACATCGCTCAGCAAGCTTCAGTATGCTAATGACTACTATCATTAATGCTGGGTAATTTTGCGGGTTCATTGCTGACCTGGATTTCAGAATCTTTAAATATATCCATATGAATATAATCTCTGTGTGTGCATGTGAGCGTGCAAGCGCGTGCGCACGCGCGCACACACACACACACGAACACACACACACACATGCGCACAGCTCCCCACCCCCACCCCCAAATAACGCACACACCACATAAACACACACCCTAGACACACACATACTCGCACACATACACACACACACCAGACAGACACACCCATACACCAGACAGACACACCCATACACACACACACACACACACACACACACACACTCACACACAAAACGCACACACACACACACACACACACAAGGTAGATTCAAGCATAAGGAGATCTGTCTCTGAAAGCTAAAGAAAAAAAAAGTTCCTCATCCTTTATGCATCAGGTGCTAAAACAGTGTGATCCTAGACCAGTCATAAAAAACAATTTTCATGGACTTTAAAAAAAAAAAAATCAACCAATGTTTAGCTGCCTTACAGCTAATGCTAAGGTGTCACTGCTGCTTCCTGCCTGACAGACTGTAGCCAGACCCAATCCTCAGCCTCCGCTGCTAGAACTGTTTGTGCCCATGGCAACACAAGCATTACTTTGGCGTGATAGTGTATAAATGTTAGTAGACAAAAAAAAAAAGCTTTACCTGGGTAATAGGGCGGTATCAGACAGGATCTAGCCTGTCAGACCCTGAATGATCTGGCTGCCCCAGGCACAATGGCAGTTCTCAGGTTGGCCTAATTTCACATGATGCTGCATGCAAACAAATAATGTATAAGGGTTTCTTTTTATTTTTTGTAAAGTGAGGTGTGAGTTTTATCAAGAAATAGAGAGAATTCTGATTAATAAAAAAGAAAAAAACCAAGCAGAGAAACAAATTCATGTATAAGGGGTTCTTTCTGTAAAGTGAGGTGTAAGTTTTATTAAGGAATAGAGGTGTTTCTGATTAATGAAAAAAAAAAAAAAAAACAAGCAAAAGTAAACAAACAAACAAGCAAAAAAAAACAACAGTTGTTTGCCAAATTTGAGATGGAAAAGTATTAATCTTGACAATTATTCCACATAAAATGAGAAAAATTATGTATTGTAGGTGCACAAAAGGAAAAAAAAAAATGATCTAAGTTGGGTGTCGTGAGGGAATGTCTCTCGCTCGGCTGCAACTATGGTGTCCTCAGCACACAGAGAGGGATTTACTGTTTTGTGTTGATAGTGGCAACACCTCAACCTAGGTTGATGACTTATCCATTTTTTGTTGCATCTAGCATCATGTATAGTTCCTCCCTGTCATCAAAACAACAAAAAGTGTATTTCTCTCTCTTGTTTACGTCTCTGCATGTATTTCCCTTGTTTTCTGCCGGTCCGTTCTGCTCCTGTAGGTCTCCTACTGCATTGCAACTGTCAGCTCAATTCCTTTGGGGTATTATTCTGTCAAGGTTTTCCATGTGTGTGTGTGTTATGAAGGTTCTGTCTGTTCATTTGTGATTTACTATTATTACTGTTATTAATGATAACAACAGTGTTGGTTGTATACAAATTCTGTCATGTCTTTGTGGTGGTGTGTGTTGCTTCAACACATGTAATGGTGTGTGTGCCTGCATGTTTGTTAGGGAGGGGGGGGAGGGAACACTATTTTTGATAAACAAGCAAAGTGTCATACAATGCAAGATTGGACTCTGAGGAACCTCAGGAAGAATTTGGTTTTGAGAGGTGTCCTCAGCCTTCCAAATTTATCTCCTTGTATATATCATTGTTTGGCATATTTGAACCATTTCACTGGCGCGCCCGCGCGCGCGCGCGCGTGTGTGTGTGTGTGTGTGTGTGTGTGTGTGTGTGTGTGTGTGTGTGTGTGTGTGTGGGCATGTGTGTGTGTTTGAGTGCGTATGTGTTTGTATATTGTGTGTGGGTTTTTTTAAGTGAAGAGATGTAAAAAAAATGTAAATATGAAGTTGTATAATATAGAATGTGTACATAATTTTGAGTTACAGCATACGTACTTATGATTAACTGTACAAAGACGATTTTTTCCTGCTCCTCCCCCCCCCCCCCCCCCCCCCCCCCCCCACACACACACACACACACACCAGCCCACCCTTCCAAAGCATTTCTCATTTTGTGCAGATTGGCTATTTTTGTGAAACGATTTGATTTTGTACATAATTTGTTTTGAAACTTGGTGGCTAGTGATACAGTCGTCTGGTATCGTGTACATTGTCTGTGCTGCTTGCAGCAGTGTAGTATCCAGCGTCTCTTCTGCTTTGGATGCATTGTGTATGCCAGACAGTATTTCATCGCTTGTTTGTTTGTTTGTTTGTTTTTTCTTTTGTCCTGGGGGGAGCGTCAATTTGGAGCAGTGCTGGAGGAAGGGGAGATAAGGGACATTGAAGTAAGAGTTGACAATTTTTAGCGTATATTGTTCTCCCCTTTCCATTCCTATCCCTGATTGACTGCGCCTGCTTTCGGCTTTGTTTGAAGGCTGTTTAAACTTTGGCACTGGATAGTTTCCGTTCCCCCCCCCCCCCCCCCCCCCCCCCCTTCCATTTTATTTTGGTTGATGACAGCAATCCCATCAGAGGAGTATCTGTTCTTCATGGGGAAACCAAGCATATGCTCTGCTGTAGCAGGCTGCCCCTCCCTCCACCCCTGCCCTCTCCTCCACCAACTCTCTCCACTCCAGCCCACCCTCCGTGCCCCCCCCCCCCCCCCCCCCCCACCCCCCCCCCCACCACCTGGTATTGATCCCTGGAATTGTGTCAGCAGGAATTGTGTCCCATCACTATCAAGGAAATGTGCTGGGAAGTCCTTTCACCCTTGGCTTCTTCCTTCGTTTCCGCTCTTTTGTTTTCAGTCTTTCTTGTCAGCCAGATCAGTCTGTTCTTTTTGGTTTGGTTTGGTATTTTCTTTCATCAATTTTCCATTTTTGTTCGTTTCATTTTTGAAAGGCTTTACCTCTTTTATTCTTTCTTTCTTTTTTTTTTTTTTTTTTTCGTAGTCTTGTGACTGGAACCAGTAGTGAAGCTTTTTTGTTGAAAAGTTTATTTGGGTCATACGTTGCTGCCCTAGAAATGCTGTTACAGGGTTCACACATATCTAACAGATGGTTCCAAGTTTGAAGATGGGACTGGAGAGTGCCCAAGGCTGGAACATGTATGGATTAGGCTGAAATGAAAGTCCTGGTGGTGTTGATCACCACTCCCCACATGGCGATGTGAGTGCTGTGGCAGGTGCTTGTGTTTTTGTTTTGGAGGGAAGTGATAGTGGAGTTGCATCACTTGCTCAGGTGAAGATTGTTTCTAGGGGAGTTCAGTTTACAGACTCACTGTGGTGTCCAAAGTCCTTGGCAAGTACAAAGAAACAGAATCATGTGGTGTCCAAGAATCATTGTGGTGTCCAAGGGGTTGGCACGTACAAAGAAACAGAATCATTGTGGTGTCCAAAGTGGTTGGCACGTACAAAGAAACAGAATCATTGTGGTGTCCAAAGTCCTTGGCACGTACAAAGAAACAGAATCACTGTGGTGTCCAAAGTCCTTGGCACGTACAAAGAAACAGAATCACTGTGGTGTCCAAAGTCCTTGGCACGTACAAAGAAACAGAATCATTGTGGTGTCCAAAGTGGTTGGCACGTACAAAGAAACAGAATCATTGTGGTGTCCAAAGTGGTTGGCACGTACAAAGAAACAGAATCATTGTGGTGTCCAAAGTGGTTGGCACGTACAAAGAAACAGAATCATTGTGGTGTCCAAAGTCCTTGGCAAGTACAAAGAAACAGAATCATTGTGGTGTCCAAAGTCCTTGGCAAGTACAAAGAAACACTGCCTCTGCAGTGTTGTCGGACGTGTTGATGTTGCACCAACAGACAGGCATGCCGCTTGCGTTGTGGTATTTTTGGGTACTGTCCACTTTCTTTGTAAGGTCCTTGGTGTATAGTGTTGGAAGAATGTGGGAAGGCTGTCAGCATTGGGGAGGAGGGGGAGATGGGGATGTATTTACCTACAGAGATGTTTCTTTTTTAGTATGCATCATGTACTGTTATGATTCCAGTTGGGTTTTTTTTTTCATGATTAGTTTTTTTTTGTTAATGTATCCTCATGTGAGAAACAGTGGACTCCAGACACCTGTTCCTAGTAGGAATAGCTGGATGTCTGTTAACTTTTGTTCTTTGTGTATAGATTTTGTTTCTTTTTAGCTTTGATAGGGCTTTTTGTGTGTATGTTTTAATCGAGTTTTGTGTGTGTGTGTGTGTGTGTGTGTGTGTGTGTGTGTGTGTGTGTGTGTGTGTGTTTTTGTAATTTTGAGTTGTGTTTTGTGCTTTTTGTGGTAACTGAACTGTGAACAGCAATGCTCAGTTTGGTCAGCTTTCAACTCCACCCCTTCCCTCCAGAAACTGAAAGACAGGGGTGTTTGAGTGTGGTGAGAAGTTTGGAGCTGTGCGTTTGTGCAGCAGGCTGGATTGTTAAATGAAGAATACGAGATGAACAGGATAACTGATGGATTGAGTAACAGAAAATTTAACCGTCATTGGATTTTTGGTTTGGACTGTGGGTATGTAGGGAATGAATGATTGGAGTGTGTGTGTGTGTGTGTGTGTGTGTGCGTGCGTGCGTGCGTGCGTGCGTGCGTGTGTGTGTGTGTGTGTGTGTGTGTTTCTGCAGCAGAGGAATGTCTAGAGAAAGGGGGAGTAACTGCTGCTACACATCAAAGCATTAGCTGTGACAGATTTGTCTGGTCTGCAGTGACAGGAAGAAAACATACTGGGCCATAAAAGAAGTGGAACATTGTGGAAAGTGGAGATGGGTTGTGGGTACATTGACCAGGGAAGTAAAGAAGTGGAAAGAGAGGCAGTGGGAAAGGGAGGAGGGTGAGTGGAGAGGTGAGTTAGACTGAAGGATTTTAGACTGGCAGGATTTGTGGCTGGTAGCTTGAAAACAAGAAATGACAGCCAGGAACATTTGACCAAAGGGAGTTGCCCAACTGCAGTAGGTGGCAACAGTTTGACATGGTACTCACTGAAACTAACATGGTACAGTACATTCACTCAGCCAAGCAGGGAGAATCAGAAATACTCCCAATATTGGAATGATTCTTTTCAGACGGGCAGCAGCGCTGACGCAAATCTCAAAAGACGTCTCTTGGGTTGTTTAGGCGAGCCAGCATCAGGTGTGTTGTTTGATCGTGTTTCTGCCAGTGTTTTTCCAATGTTTCGACTTGATTCTCCATTCAGTTGGTCACTGCACAAAGAGCATGCTGCTGCACCCCCACCTCCTGCCACTGTTTTGTTAGCGTTTTGTCATGAGTATTGTATGGTTGATTCTTACGAAACAGAAGGCAGTTGACAGTTTCAGAGTTTGGGAGATATACTCGAAAGAACTCGTATTTTCCCAATAACGTTGTCTCGTTCGTCATTATGTAGATGCGTTGTACTGCCGTTACACACCAGGGGCCCAGTACATCCGTCAGTTAAAATTGTTCCCTCACCTGCTGCCAAGTTCTGTGTCGCAACTTAATCTTTTCTATGACTGTAGTGGCTTCTGCCTGTTTTGTTAAAAATGTGCGTATGGTTTTTTTTTTTTTTTTTTTTTTTGTCTTTGTTTATTGTTGTCTACTGGTTTTCTGGCTTTGTGGACCCTTCTGGAAACTCTTTCAGGTTTCTTTTGTCTGATTGCAGTCAATTAACATGCCAGGCGTTTTATTTTGGGTAGTGTGATGACTGGGTTGTGACATTGTACACGCTGTCGAGAGAGTGGGTGCTAGCTGTCCACTCTGCAGTATCTCTTTGCCCCTCAGCTTGTTTGGTTGGTTGTTTTTTTTTTGTTTGTTTTTTTTCCATGGCATTGAAATGTTTGGAATTGATGCATTATAGCTGTTCTGAACTAGGGAGGGAGAGATCCAGGTGAACACCTGGTGGGCGTTCTCGGCCTGGTTTTTTTTTTTTTTTTGTCAACAGTGAGGATTGATCCATGGTTTAGCTACAGTGTCGGTCACTTGCTCTTGTTGTTTGTTCAGTTTTCTCAGGATATCAAAGGGGTTTTTTTTTGGTTTTTTGATGATCCAACATGTTCAGAATGTGGTTTTCTACTGGGTTTTTTTTTCCCCTGTGTAAGGTGGACAACCCCTGACAAGAGCTAGTTGTGGGCTGGGCTGTGAAATGAATGCAGGGAACGGAAGCTCTACAGAATTAATTCTCTGGGTGAAATGAAGGCAGGGAACGGAAGCTCTACAGAATTAATTCTCAGGGTGAAATGAAGGCAGGGAACGGAAGCTCTACAGAATTAATTCTCTGGGTGAAATGAAGGCAGCTTTCCTCGAGGCAGTCTTTGTTGTTGTAGTGTGCAGCACTCCTGTTTCCCCCAGCCTTTTTTCTTTTTTTTTTTTTTTTTTTTACTTAACTCTTTCGTACCTACTTTTCTATGAACCATTACTTCCTCTTGTTCCTAGACTCTTATAATACAAGTATTCCCTTCATTCCTGGATTTAGAGAAAAAAAGAAGTGTAAAGTCAGAACTGCCACATATGCAGTAGCAAACCGGCCAGAATAGAGCGGCAACCACTTTCCCAGGCTGTAGGGGCTGTCTGGCAACCATTCCATTCATAAACACTGCCCGGCAAGCGACCCGGTCATGATGTGTACTAATGACCGCGACTCACACAAAGTTCAAAGCGCTTACCACGAGAACTGATTTTCCGGGCTGCAGGAAGGAAAGGAGGGATTTTGTGCTCTCCAGTTTTCCGGGCTGCAGGAAGGAAGAGTAGGGTTTCTGCAAACCTGAAAACTGGGTTGTAGGGATGAAAGAATTAATATATTAGTGGATGCTTCTACACAAGTTTGCACTGCGCTGTTGCTGTCGTGTCTTTAACACATGCTAAGTGTGTGGTGCTGTCTGGACATTAGCTTATCCTGTCACATACTACTCTACACCACCGCCATATGATGAAGCGATTAGGGAGAGTGGAAGAACGGCCGCCATAGAACACCAGACAATTCTTTTGCTTCCTGGGCAGGTGTGTTGTCATTCTGCAGACTATGCTGCAATCCAGTGTTGACATCTCCATGGCAGGTTCAATAGAGAAGAGGTCTATGTGTCCCTGCTGGTACCTTGTCTTCCTTTTTGTCAGGATCTGAAAGCGGGTAGGTCTGTCTTTTGCAGGTCAATTCGCTTCCCGGGTTCCACTCCTTTAGGCACTGCAGTGCAATATATTATTGAAACACAAAAATGTGGAACTGGGGTATGAATTTAAAGCTGAAGTGCTTTTTGTGAGGACTAGGTTTGTAGAAGTGACGTATGAATGGAAGGCAGCTGTGTTTTGCAAGGCACGTGTTTCAAGAATCAACTTATAGATTTAGAGATAGGGTGTTTACATGACACATAGTGTGCTTTTGTGACACACTTGTTTGAGGAATAAATAAATGTAAGGCCAATGCATTTTAGTGAGGCACAGGTTTTCTCTAGACTGCCATTTGAAAATGGTCCATTGAACGACTGGCATGGAGTTATGTGCATCTATAGTAACACCGAGATAGCATTTTTAGTTACAAAGAGAAAACAAAAAAGAAAAAGACAGAAAGAAAAACGGTGAATTTCACTCATAAAATGGCCATATGATTCTGGAAGAATAGATATCGACAGACATGCGTTTGTAAAGTCAACAACAGACTTGTCGTACTCCCAAGCCGACGTTGAAAACTTAGCACCATTAGGAACACCTCTGACTGCTCACATCAGTCATTATCATCAGTTTTTTTTCTTCTGACAGCTGGTCATCGGGATGCCATGACAGGTGATTCAACAATTGTCAACTTGATAGAGGAGTGAAGACTAGCCCTTCTGTTGGCTCCTTCATCCAGGATGGTCCACTCTTGGCTGGCACTGGAGTAGGGGCAGAGACAGGGAGTGATGGCGAGGTGCTAGCAGGGACACTGACTTGAGCTTTGGGTCTGCGCGGGAACGTTCATGTTCCTACCTGATTCTTCTCATTTGGAGTGCCTCCATCAAGTGTGAGTTTCCTCCAGTGATACAGTGCTGACGCATACATGTATACAACAGGGAGGGCTGTCCAGTTGATTGAAGGCATTTGAATACTTTCTGACGTTGTCCAGATCTTTTGTAGGAAGATGTGTTGTGGCTTGATTTTCTTCAATTTCCTCTGTGCTTTAACCTTCACTTCATGTTACCCTTCTAGCGAACCCCTCACTTCATGTACCTCTTAGACCCCTCCTTCGGTTACCTTCACCTTCATGGTTACCCTTCTTTAGCGAATCCCCTCACTTCATGGTTACCCTTCTTTAAGGAACCCCCTCACTTCATGGTTACCCTTCTTTAAGGAACCCCCTCACTTCATGGTTACCCTTCTTTAAAGGAACCCCCTCACTTCATGGTTACCCTTCTTTAAGGAACCCCCTCACTTCATGGTTACCCTTCTTTAGGGACCCCCCTCACTTCATGGTTACCCTTCTTTAGGGACCCCCTCACTTCATGGTTACCCTTCTTTAGGGACTCCCCTCACTTCATGGTTACCCTTCTTTAGGAACCCCCTCACTTCATGGTTACCCTTCTTTAGGGAACCCCCCTCACTTCATGGTTACCCTTCTTTAGGGACCCCCTCACTTCATGGTTACCCTTCTTTAGGGACCCCCCCCTCACTTCATGGTTACCCTTCTTTAGGGACCCCCCTCACTTCATGGTTACCCTTCTTTAGGGAACCCCCCCTCACTTCATGGTTACCCTTCTTTAGGGACCCCCCCTCACTTCATGGTTACCCTTCTTTAGGGACCCCCCTCACTTCATGGTTACCCTTCTTTAGGGAACCCCCCTCACTTCATGGTTACCCTTCTTTAGGGACCCCCCCTCACTTCATGGTTACCCTTCTTTAGGGACCCCCTCACTTCATGGTTACCCTTCTTTAGGGACCCCCCCTCACTTCATGGTTACCCTTCTTTAGGGACCCCCCCTCACTTCATGGTTACCTTCTTTAGGGAACCCCCTCACTTCATGGTTACCCTTCTTTAGGGACCCCCCTCACTTCATGGTTACCCTTCTTAGGACCGCCCCCTCACTTCATGGTTATCCTTCTTTAGGGAACCCCTCACTTCATGGTACCCTTACTTTAGGGAACCCCCTCACTCAAGGTTACCCTTCTTTAGGGACCCCCCCTCACTTCATGGTTATCCTTCTTTAGGGACCCCCCCTCACTTCATGGTTATCCTTCTTTAGGGAACCCCCTCACTTCATGGTTACCCTTCTTTAGGGACCCCCCCTCACTTCATGGTTACCCTTCTTTAGGGACCCCCCCTCACTTCATGGTTATCCTTCTTTAGGGAACCCCCTCACTTCATGGTTACCCTTCTTTAGGACCCCCCCTCACTTCATGGTTACCCTTCTTTAGGGACCCCCCCTCACTTCATGGTTATCCTTCTTTAGGAACCCCTCACTTCATGGTTACCCTTCTGAGCGAACCGCCCCCTTCCCCCCACCCCCACCCCCAACTTTCCTCCTTGCTCTGCCGTCGCCCTCCCATCCTCCCTTCCCGTCCCACCAACGGAAAAGAGGAAAAAGAAAAACTAGTGTTTTATCACGTGCACCAAATCACCGCGACAGTCACTCTGGTTCCTGGAACTACTGATCAATTCTGGTCCCTCTACCTCCACTCCCACCTCATCCCACCTGCCCTTTTTTTTTTTTTTTTTTTTTTTTTTAAGTGTTTAACCATTACTATATGTGTTGATTTTGTTCATTTTTGTTGTTGTTGTTGTTCCTGCCTTCTGTTCCCAATCCCTCCCCGTGGTTACTGTTGTTGTTGTTTTCTTGGTGCATATTTTCAGAGAATGGTGAGAGTGTGGGACGGCCTAGTGAAGAGGATTGATGATGAAGGGTGTGATGGCTTTGAATGGCACGGTTAAACGCTGGCGTTTTTCTGTTCAGTGAAGTATTACTATTGAGATTTGCAGCTTGATGGTGCGGACGTGTGATTGTGTGGAGGGGGGAGGGGGAGGGGGTCAGTGGACCAGACAACGTGTACAGATTCAAGGCTTTCACCCAGCTCTGTAGAGATCTGCAGTGCTCTGTTCTGATGGGAATGTTGCCCTCTGTGTTAGTACTAGCTGTAGTAATTTCCCTTTGTGGAAGTGGTCTTTTGTTATATTAATTGTATTCCTGTGTGAAGTGCATGTGTGTAACTGTATCATATGTTTTTCTCTTTCCTTGTCAAACAGACACTTATTTCTTTATATGATGATGATGAATTATGATTATTATTGTTTTTTTTGCTTGAAATTTTTTTCTCTCCAACTTTTGTCAGTTCCGATGTTCCATGTGTTCTTTGTGTGTGTATCTGTCTTGAAGTTGATTGAAACTAGTAGGAGGGGAACAGTTGAGCTCAAAGCAGGCTGTACATGTACAAAAGCGTTTTCTGTTCCGAGCTCGTTAACCGCTGGGCCAAGGGTTCGTGCTTGCCTTCCAATAAATAGGACAGATGTTTGTCATTGTTTTCTGGGCTGTGTTGGCTGACTGCTGTTGGTTGCGTGGGACCTGTCTCGGAGGTCGTCCGTCAAGATCGTCATGTGGTAAACTAAGAAGTTTCCTGATTGGCCTACAACCTTTTTCTTTTCTTTCTTTAAAACTAGAGTCCTGAAGTGGTTATTCCTATTCTTACCCTGTTGCATGCACTTTGTGGACTCGGTAGGCTTCCAGTCGAATTATGATCGATGACGCTATTGTTGCTGGGTGGATGACTTGATTCGCTTGCGCTTGCCCAAGAAGGGGTGGAGGTGGTAAGGGTGGGACACAACATCATGTTTAATTGGGGAGGGGGGGGGGTTCATCCATTGGCATTTTCTTCGTGCCTCTGAGGGCTGCTCGCTGCAGGCTGACCAAGTTTGGAGTTTTAATTGGTGTTGCCCAGCCGACGGCACAGAGCCTTTTTCAGGGCCTGTCAGTCTTTGCACAGGAAAATACAAAACGAAACAAAATGTCACTTTACAAATCAAAGCACTGGGAAAAAAATCAAAAGCATCTTCTGACAAAAAGAAAAAGAGAAACAACAAGATGAGGTTATGTTAAGGTAGATGAAATTAGCATGTTCGGAGAGCAACAGGTATCCATTTTACTTTTTTGGTTTTAGATGAAATTTATTAAAAAAAAAAAAGAGAGAAAAACAGTTAAATGAAACTCTCTCTCTCACACACACACACACACACACACACACACCTCTCTCTCTCTCTCTCTCTCTCACACACACTACACTACATACACACACTACACTACATACATGCACACACACGCAACAAGCCATGTAGAGCAGACAGACAATACAGAATGAACAGCTGGTGTCTGCTCTGTACATTGTATATTGCCAGACTACTACAACAGCAACAAACAATCCAACAGGCTGGCATATTCTTGAACTTGAAACTCGTAGGCGAACAAGCACCGGGCCCTGTTGGTGCTAAGACTAGGTGACACACCAAGCCTCCGTAGTTGGTAGTCTTTTAGCAGTCTTCTTGCCTCAGAGGTCGGTGTCTTCATCAACAACACGGCTATCAGATCTTTCAGGATTGTTTGAGGGGTCTTTTTTCTGTCTTGAAGGAAGGGGGGGGGGGGGGGGGGGGGGGGGGGAGAAAGAAAGGAAAAAAAAAGTGAAATGGGAAAAAAAACAAAAAAACAAGATTTTCATGGGCGAATATAGTGCCAGTTGTCAGAGAAAAGAGATTGAAGTTGGCAAGAGGTTAGTTGAGGAAAATCTGAAAACTTGCTTTGTTTTGGCCTTGCTCCAGAGGCGGCCGTAAAGAAGAAACAGCCTGGTGCCGTTTGCGCACAGGCCACTCGTTTGACTCCCATTGACCCATTCTTTTAAAAGGTGAAGAAGCTCCATGGTGCATTCCATGTCATGCACCACGCACAACGAAACATAGTGTTTTATAGAGTGTTGGGACATGCATGATATGAGACATAAACACTTTACAGCAGACTTTAAAAAAAAAGCTTGTTCAGAGATGTTCCACCTGATATGATCTTTGAATTTCTGGAAGAGCTCAACGTTTTTCATCTGATTTAAGATTTTACGGAAGAAAGATTTTTTTGCATGAAATTTCTGGTGTGGTTTTAGAAGGTGAATTTGAAAGGGTTGTGTGAATTAGGTTGTTTTTTTTTTTTTAAAGACTTGAGTTGACTTAACGCGGTGACAGCCCTGATATGGCCCTTTGCAGTCGGCTAGGCTATAAACAACATTACCCTTATCGTACACACTTAAATCCCTTCTCATCCGGTCCCCTTCCCCTCTGCATTGTGTTGACAGCTTTATGCAGTGATACACAGTTGGCTGCAGCCGCAGGACAAATACAATGGTGATGATCATGATGATGATAATATTGAAGATAATGAAAACCGTGATGTAGGCTTGCAGGACATTTAAATGAAAAGTTGTCGGGTGCTTTTCCGTTTTTGTCCTCCCTGTGTCTGTCTGTCCTGTCTCTTGCTGTCTGTCTTTCCCTGTCTCTGTCTGTCTGTCTTTCCCTGTCTCTGTCTGTCTGTCTCTTTTACAGCTAAGGGGCAGAAAATGATATGCCAACAAACACACTCTTCACCCCTCTCTCTCTAAACTTAAAACTTGTTTTGTTCCTCTGTGCAGGGTTCGTACGCTCCTTGAAACTCCATGAAACTCCTTGAATTCTGACAGGAATTTCAAGACCTTGAAAACCTTTGAAAATCAATCAAATGTGGTTCTGTTGACCAAACCTCCTTGAAAACCTTTGAAAATCAATCCATCAGCTCCAAAAATCTTTAATGTGGCAAAAAGAAATGGCAGTTTGATTTTTCTGCGTTCAGGTTAATGAAAAACTATTTTAAAACAAATTTTTACAAACATCGCCGCGATCCTGGATCGTCTGCGATTTTACCAAGGGAGATAATTTGTAACTTAATCAAAATTGAAGTTACAAATTATCTCCTTTGGTTGAATCGCCGACGACAATCCAAGATCGCGACAATGTTTGTAAATAGTTTTAAAATGATTTCTTCATCAACCTGAACGCAGAAAAATCAAACTGCCATTTCTTTTTTCAATTTTTATGCAAGTAGTGTAGAGAGGCGGCACGAAAATTTGAGCATTTTCTTTCAAAAATTGTGTTTTGGGTTTTTGTGCTCAAGAAAGTCTGTTGAAACCATCTGTGGTGTTCATTTTGTCTATTTTCACATTTTTCTTAGTAAAAAATGACTTTATTTGAAGGAGATGTGTGTGAAAATCGCTTAACTTCTTTATTTTCAAACGCCGTTTTCTCAAATCACTTTTTCAACAATGGTTGATGTGCATGGAGTACAATATCTCTGGATCCAGACTAGCTAGCTTGGTCATTTTTTTTTTTCTCTTGATCAGAAATGATTTCTGCATGCAATTATGTGTTATTTATAAGTCAAAACAGCACGTATCATTTGCTATTTCTGTTGGAATATTTCAAAAGCAATGAAACGCGAAGCCTGATGGCCACCATATGGAAAAAAAAATTATTGAAAAAAAAGCAGTTTAGATATATAAAAGTCCTTTTGTAATTGCATTACTATAGCTCAGCAAAACAAGAAAAGTCATGTTTCAAGTGCCTAACATGTCTGCTATGATACAAATACAGTTCTTGTCATGAACCTTTTTTTTTTTCAATTTTCGTAATTTTGCCCCCATTTGTGGTCCCCAAATCACACAAGAGCTTTGAAATGGCCCAAATATGTTTTTTCCATTTTGTTTTAAACATAAACAATAGAAAAAAATGAAGTTTTAAAAGAACAATGATTTAATTTTGGTGCCACCTCTTGCCTTGAAATAAAATAAAAGCTCCTTGAAAACTCCTTGAATTTTGTTCTTGGGAGTCTGTAGAAACCCTGCCGGCCATATGTTGCTGGTATGGGGCGGCCAAGTATCTTCCAAGACATCTCTACGCAATATCATGAAATGGTAAAGTTCCAGGCAGCAAAGCGTAGGATCACAGATGCAGTAGTTTCAGAGAGATACAGACTTGATTGTTCAACGACAGGCAACAATCTTCCGTTCAAGGAAGCCTACTCCATTCACCATCACTTGAGAGACGTATCCCCGCTTCAAGCGTTCGTCTATGGAGCTCATAGGATGGGATATTTCACGACTTGAGAACTCTCTCTCTCTTTCTTCCACCCAGCAGTCAAGTAGGACATTATTCAGTTCAGGGAACATAGAGACGGCAGAAGAAGGGTGTTGGGCTAAATGCATTTTTCCGCTCGCAAGAGCTCTGGGTTTGGGCAACGCATTCACAAATTCATGAGATCAACTCCTCAGCACCTGACTTCGGAGAAAAAAAGAAAAAATTACTTTTTCGGTGCGCATTTTGAGGTATTGCTCAGGTGGTATAGCGTTTGATAATGTCTGTTTCCCCCCAGCTGTCTTGGATATGGAATTTCCCTGGCTGCCATATTGACAGTGAAGGGTTTGAAGGTAAAGGCAAAATGCAATTATGACAAAAGCTGTTAAAGTACGAGGGCGGAATGGGGAAGGATAGGGGGTGGAGGTTGAAGTGCAAATTCATGAAATAAGTAAATTCAGGTGTTTGTTTTTTTTCTAACCCCATCCTCATTCTCACTTTTTTTTTAATCTTTTTATTTATTTATTTATTTATGTTTTCTTCTGTTTCCTCATTGTTGGCGAATTGTCCTTTGCCAAAGGGGACTTCAGACCCTGGATGATGTCATTAACAGGGAGGAAGGAATCTTAACGCAGGACATGGAAAGGTTAAACCCCGTAGTGTACACACACACACACACACACACACACACACACACACACACACACACACACACACACACACTAAAATAAAATAAATTACTTTTTGCTCTCAAGTTTGGAGTCAAAATGCTATTGTTATAGACCACGTTCAGAACTAATGTTTGTGGTATTGGGACCATGAAGACGTTTTTTTTGTTTGTTTGTTTCTTTGTTTATTTTTATTTTTTTAACTACTGGACGAACAACTGAAAGCTGCTCATGTTCCATTAGACTTCTTTTACACACACACACACATACACACACACACACGCGCGCGCGCGCGCGCGTGCACGCGCACACAGTGGCCTATTTTCACCTCTGCTTTACAGAGGACCATGATACCTTTCTCTTCCTTTGTTTTGTTTTGTTTCTTCGTTTATCCTCCTCCTCCCCCCCCCCCCCCCCCCCCCACACACACACACCCTCACGTCTTTCCTCTCCCAATCCCTCCCCTCCCTCACACATACATTACACACACACACACACACACACACACACAACACACACACACACACACACTCACACTCACACACACACACACACGCACACGCACACACACACATTACGCACGCAGCGCGCGCGCGCGCGCGCGCGCGCGCACACACACACACACACACACACACACACACACACACACACACACACACACACAACCCGTATATATGACCTACATTTAGCATTCTGTACAGAAGTGAATTGGGTGGGCGGAAGGGCAGAGAGAGAGAGGCAACTGGGGTGTAGTCCCGTTTCTGTCACGCTCTGCTGACAAGTCTTGCGCAAACATCGTGGCCTTGGTGCTGTTATTGCAAACGTCAGCAGTGCTTTGTTGGCGAGGATCGGTCTTATGGTGTGTGTGTGCGCGCGCGCGCGCGCGTGTGTGTAGTGTGTGGTGTGGTGTGTTTATGTGTGTAGTGTGATGTGTTTGTGTGGTGTGGTGTGGTGTGGTGTGGTGTGTGTGTGTGTGTGTGTGGTGTGTGTGTATTGTGATGAGTTGTGTGTGTGTGTGTGTGTGTGTGTGTGTGGTGTGTGTGTGTGTGTGTGTGATCGTGTTTTACTCGTTGTTCGTCTGCATAGTCTGGTTTTCATTCTTTATTCTTTCTTTCTTCTTGTCTTTCTCTCTCTCTCTCTCTTTTTTTTCTTACTAAGCATCAGTCCTGTCAGCATTTTCTCTCCCCCTCCCTCTCCATCCAACCCCCTCCCCCCCCCCCCTCTCTCTCTCTCTCTAATTTGTTCACACAGATGTACATGTTGTGATTGATTTGGTAAATATATGATTAAACTAATAATTAACCCTGGTTTTATTTCGGATGTATTTGTTCTGTATATACATATGTTTAAATCAACATCTTGTCCGTGCTACCATGATTCTGTCATCCGCTTCGCGATTCTCTCTCTCCCTCCCTCCTCCCTCCCTCCCTCCTCTCTCTCTCTCCTCTCTCTCTCTCTCTCTCTCTCTCTCTCTCTCTCTCTCTTCGTCCTTCTATTAGTCTTAACTCCCCACCCCCCCCACCCCCCCCCCCCTGTTCTGTCCTCGACATCATCAGTTGTCCGTCTATTTTCTCCTCAGGTGTCAATCTAATTTCTACCACATCTCTAATACCTGTCCGTCTGTCTGTCTGTCTGTGTCCGTCTGTCTGCCCCCCCCCCCCTCTCTCTCTCTCTCTCTCTCTCTCTCTCTCATACTGTCTCTCTCGTCTCTCTTTCTCTCCCCCCCCCCTCCTTCCTCTCCTTTCTCTCTACCAGTTTGTATTTCTTTTTCTCACAAAAAGATAGAATGTTGGCCAAGTTCTGTGGGGTTCAGAAGTTCAGGCAAGTTGTATTAAGATCAGATTATGAGCCATGCTCTTTGCGCGTCACGGTGTTAGCTACAACAAGTTATATGCAGATCACAATGTTGGCCATGTGCAGATGAGAATGTTGGCCAAGTTATGTGCAGATGAGAATGTTGGCCATGCGCAGATTAGAATGTTGGCCAAGTTACAAGCAGATCAGAATGTTGGCCAAGTTATTCACAGATCAGAATGTTGGCCAAGTCATGTGCAGATCAGAATGTTGGCCAAGTTATACACAGATCAGAATGTTGGCCAAGTTATACACAGATCAGAATGTTGGCCAAGTTATACACAGTTTAGAATGTTGGCCAAGTTATACACAGATCAGAATGTTGGCCAAGTTACAAGCAGATCAGAATGTTGGCCAAGTTATTCACAGATCAGAATGTTGGCCAAGTCATGTGCAGATCAGAATGTTGGCCAAGTTATACACAGATCAGAATATTGGCCAAGTTATACACAGATCAGAATGTTGGCCAAGTTATACACAGATCAGAATGTTGGCCAAGTTATACACAGATCAGAATGTTGGCCAAGTCATGTGCAGATCAGAATGTTGGCCAAGTTATACACAGATCAGAACGCTGGCCAAGTTATACACAGATCAGAACGCTGGCCAAGTTATACACAGATCAGAACGCTGGCCAAGTTAC
>CM065732.1:15106227-15108727 GCA_033310375.1 Conus canariensis
TTCATTCCGGACCCGACTTGATGTTTAAAATAAAAAAAAAAAAAAAAAATAAATAAACAAATAATTTGCTTCAATCCTTGAAGTATCCAAATATGACCGACTCCAATATTAGAACTAGATACATATGTCAAGCCCACAACTAGCTCCCCAAACAGAGCCATTGCTTAACATCCAACTTAAATTAATGACCTCAATGTCACTTAAATATGTACTGACCGAATAAATGCCAATTTCCCATCTTGGCGTACAAACTCTCAAACCCAACGAAAATACAACACACCATATTTATACATATATATTACCAAACGGCAGGTGAAGACAGAAGAGAACTACTGGAAAGCTTCACTCAATGAAGAGCCCAAAGCCCCACCAGTACATGCGCCACCCCCAACGAAGGAAGTAAAAGTCTGGAACGACTCTGAAGAATGTTGTTGGTAACCCAAGGATTGAGATCCTTCCAAAGCTCAGTGGACTGCCTTCCGCCCAGCGAAGGGTTCGGCCCGGTTCCGCTACTCTCCACGACGAAGTGGAAAAATAAATATGGCTACCAACGAGGACGTGGCCTCTTACCAGAAAAGCAAAAGCAAAACAAAAAAAAACAAAAAAAAAATGAGAGAGCCAAACACTGGCATAGCACAGAAGGTTCCCCCTCCACCCCACATAAACACTACTCACATTCAACACACGCTAAGCATAAACAACACACTTTACGCACAGAACACGTGCAAGACACTTCCCTGCACCGTTATTAAAATGACAACACACACACCCTTCATCCCGGTCTCCCTCTTCCCTCTCACACCATTCCTGTGTGAGGGTTACTGAGGGGATGCATGATCCACACGGGCGGTGCACAAACTGAATGTGACAGAGGAGCTACCCCCCTCTCCTCTGCACTCCACATACTAAGTATAAGCCGCTGGCAACCTCTGTGACGAACAGCCCATTAAAACTCAATGTATAAATTCAAACAACTGGTCCGCCCGTGACAATGATGATGATGATAATGATGATGATGATGATGATGATGATAATAACATGATGCAAGCCATAACAGTGGGAGCAAATATATAGCATAATCATTGTCCGTACAACTTCGCCAACACCGTTGACTTTTATAAAGGGAGAGAAGGGACAGGGAAGGGGCGTTTGAAGAGGGGGAAGTTGGGGGGGGGGGGGGGGGGGGGACGGGGAACGGAGAGTAGGGCGGAGAGAGCTGTCGAGTGTTGTTTCACTGACTGCTGTCTCTGGCATTTATCATTCACACTTCCACTCCCGGCGCGCATGTTTTACATGTTAATATTTGTCATGGTTATCATGAGGTGTGTGTGTGTGTGTGTGTGTGTGTGTGTGTGTGTGTGTGTGTGTTGTGTGTGTACGCGCTATGTACGCACCATAGTCGCACACGCATCGTCATCGTGATCATGGTTTCTATAATTACATTTACAGCCACTACGACTTCTACTACCACCACTACCACTACCACTACGACTACTACTATTACTACTACTACTACTACTACTACTACTACTACTACTACTACCACAGCCACCACTATCATTACTTTGTCTGCTACTACTATTGCTGCTGCGGCTGCTACTTCTGGGACTACTACTGCCGCTGCTACTGCTACTAATACTGCTTATACTATCACTACTATTATTACTACCACCACCACTACTATACTACATTCTATAACGCAGAAACACAGACACACTCACACCCATTCATACACTTGCAACCACCTTCGTCCCCCCTCCCCCCTCCCGCCCTGTTTCTCCCTCTTCCCCGTCCTCCCCATTCCCTTCCCCCCCCCCCCCCCCCCCCCCCCCCCCCCAGCAGCTTTCGCGTACGTACTCCTCATTCGTCCAATCATTCGTGTGAATACACACTTTTCACATATTCAGTATAGCACACGCCTGTGCGTGTGTGTTCCGATTCGGTAGATTGTTTTCCATGCTTTTCACTTTCCTATTTCTTCTTTCTTGTTTAACTGAGTGATTGTTAGAATAATTTGTGATACCTGTGTGAACATAAGACAATTAAAGTCCCTGAGGAAGGCGAGGTGTGCTCACCGAAAATTTGGGATAACGAAGAGCCAACTTGTTGTTCTTTTGTGCATTGCTCTCTCTCTCTCTCTCTCTCTCTCTCTCTCTCTCTCTCTCTCTCTCTCTCCCATAATACAAATATATATATATATATATATATATATATATATATATATATATATAAACAGTCAAAGTAGATAAAAAATCCAAACAAACAAGATTAAAATATCCCAAATTTTCGGCTTTATTTGCCTTCGTCAGGGGGTACAGACTGTGCCAGTAAAAAGCTCGCATTCTCCACCCTCAGATCCTGAACACGAATCACGAATGTATACAGTAGGGAAAAGGCACCTTAATTAAAATGTTTTAACTTTAAAATAAAACGTTGAGTATAAAACATTTCATCAACAGGAAACATAAAATTAGGATGGGAGTGAAGGGTGAGGGGGCCA
>CM065732.1:15111227-15133727 GCA_033310375.1 Conus canariensis
TATTAACCAGAGGAGGACGGTACTAACCAGAGGACGGTACTAACCAGAAGACGGTACTAACCAGAGGAAGACGGTACTAACCAGAGGACGGTACTAACCAGAGGACGGTACTAATCAGAGGACGGTACTCGTCATAATGCTGTGGACTGGGAGGGAGGACGTGGGGGTTGGAGAAAGAAATGTTGCGTAATTAAAAAAAAAAATTCCTTTGCAGTTTCGGACTCCTAAATTCTTGGAAACAATTTTTTTTCTCTCCCTTTTTGTTCTTTGTATGGAAATTCAAGAAGTTGGGTGCAAAGAATCTGAATCAGAGGTTTGATGATTTTCTCTTCCTTCCTTCCTTCCTTCCTTCCTTTCTTTCCTTTTAAATTTTTTCCACTTTTTTATGTCGTCATGTCATCTTCCATGCCACTCTCTCCATTCTGTTCATGCTGGCTCCCCGTTTGCGATAAGTAACACGCTGGCTTGTCCCGTCCCAGCACCAGTAGTAATCTACATGGACAGCCGTGAGGCAGCTTGCCTGAGGAGACGCTGCTCTTCTGCCGAGTCACTTTGGCGGTGTGCCTGGTGCCTGGTTTGAACCAACATACTGAGAAAAAAGAATCGTTTAATCGTGAGGCCAGTGGCAGTGAGCGTATCCCTCCGGAGGGGGTCACCACTGGATCATTGTTTGTGCTACCTCTCTCTTTGGTGCATCTGTCACTTTCACACTACACACACACACACACACACACAACACACACACACACACACACACACACACACACACACACACACGTTGTGGAGGGATAACATGCATCAATACTTCTCCAGGAGGTCTGGATTGAAAACAACATTTTTTGTGTGTGCTTTGTAATTATATTACTCCTCTCAGCGAGACCTTCAACACACCCCACACTGCAATTTCGTTACAGGAGGTCAACTTCCTAAACGCACATGTCAAAACAACTCTGTCCGCAAGTGGCTGCACAACAAAAAATAATGCGTCAAGGCCTTGCTTAACATTAAGGAGTCGAGTATTGATAGACTGGCGCCATTAGATGGTTTTGAGAATTTGTATTGTGTCTGAAAGTTGATTCTCCTCATTTTCTTTCATATGGCCATCAAGGTACAAGTCAGGTGGTTCCAAGCAGACAGATATCTCTCTCTCTCTCTCTCTCTCTCTCTCTCTCTCTCTCTCTCTCTCTCTCTCTCTCTCTCTCTCTCTCTCTCTCTCCAAGGAATGGGACTATTTTGGGGAAACCCCCTGTCGCAAAGATAGGGTCACGGGGTGAGTGTCAAAGGCCTGAAATGTGTTGTCAACTAAGGGGAAGGTCATGTATTTGAAGACTGTTTGCAATTTCATCGGTGAAAATCCCCCAGACAAGGGAAATAATTAATGGGGAGTTGCTCTTCCGATCAATTATCAGGTTTACATTAAATACTGGCTGAAATTCATGACAGGCCTCAAAACGCTTACATAGATTATAATGTGGTGGAAAATCCTAATTGTGGCATGTGGCCAGCTCCAACAAGCGTTCCTGCCATACTTGCTTATCCCCCTTTCCATTGTCCGTGAACCCACCGGCTTGGCAAAGTATGGGCTAGACTGCAAGAAAATGTTTAAATATTACACTGAAAGCCAATCAGGCTTTCGTTGAAGGCTTCTGGTAGGCGTTTAAACGCAAACCACAAATTAACATTGAATGTAGTTAGCATTGAGCTATACAGGATACATGCCCACTCCAATACTTAACATGAAAAGCTAGATTAACGTTCTGACGAAACAGGTTGATGGTGTAAAAATGGCGTTTGTTATGTTGTTTTTTTTTATCATAAGTTATCATTGAAGTATAAAATACATATCTGCTAAATAACGTTAAATGTGGGCTAGTTTCAAAATGTGTGTTAAGCCGCAGGTGGCTAATAATACCGAGCAATCAGACCACGCATTCGACAAATTACGTCATTGACCTTGTGGCAGACGAAACGAACGGATTGTCTGGGATGTGCTTTGTCGAACTCGAAGGGAAGTTTACCACTAAATGTGTTACTGAACCTATGCATATATATCAAACATGCTTACAGTTCGGGGGAGGAGGGGGTGGGGATGGGCGAGTGAGTTCGAGTGAGTGAGTTCATTGAGTGAGTTCGGAGTTTCATCATCTTGTTATAAAACAAGCGATTCACAAGAAAAGGTAGGTAAAGTGCTCGTTTGTATTGTTTCACAGATATGAGTTTGTTTGATAGACTGATTTTTTAAAGTCGTTCTTTGATATCAGTATGGTTTCTTGTCTGACGCCGTGCACTCAGTTCTGTGTTATGACCTGACAGCATAGCATGTCTGTATTGATTAACATGCGATCAGTCAACAGTAAACAAGTGGGGTAACTTTTGCTCCCATAAGAAAACCTAACACAGAGTAACTTTTATTCAAGACTGGCACAGCCTTTTAAACTTGAATAAAGTCAGACAAATACAAAGACGAACAATCTAATAGTGGGGGGAAAACAAGCGCAGGCCAACAACTCAACTGTCTTCATAGTAGACTTTGCAAAATTTGGACTTAAGGAGGGGGAGGGGGGAGGTTGAAGATGGAGAAACTGGGAACATGAAATTAAGAAAATATATTACAGATATGAAAACTCTTCACTAGCTGCATAAGGGAACCATCGCAATCCCTTTTGAAGGCAGATATATTTGTATTGCCATGCGATCAGTCGTTTTCTGTGTGTAGTTTCATTCACCGTCACGCAAACTGTGTGCATCATTGGGCTATGGTGTCGATTTGCTTAGAATCTCTCTCTCTCTCTCTCTCTCTCTCTCTCTCTCTCTCTCTCTGTCTGTCTGTCTGTCTGTCTCTCTGTGTCTCTGTCTCTCTCTCTCTCTGTATCTCTGTCTCTGTCTCTGTCTCTCTCTCTCTCTCTCTCGCTCGCTCGCTCGCTCGCTTGCTCGTTTGCTCACTGTATGACCTCCATGCGTATGATACTACAATTCATTCGTACATTACTTTTCTTGAAAAACAAACAAACAAACAAACAAAAACAAGCAAACAAGCAAACAAACAAGAACAAAATCAAACAAACAAAATTATCTTTTCAAGAAAGTGCCAATGATGTAGAATTTAATGAACTCAGTCACATATCGCTTCGCTCTAAACACACACACACTTTCACACACACACACTTTCACACACATACACACACACAACACACACACACCACACACACACACACATTTCACACACACACACACACACACACACACACACACACACACTTCACACACACACACACACACACACACACACACACACACACACACACACACGAGTGCGCGCGCGCGCAAGCAAACAAGCAAGCAAGCGAGCAAAAAAAAGAAAGAAAGAAAGAAAAAAAAAAAAACAGAGCAAAAACAAATGGACAAAATCTTCTTTACAAGAAAGTGCCAATGATGTCGTAGAATTTACTGATCTCAGTCACACATCGCTTCACCCAACACACACACAAAACACACACACACACACACACACACACACTCTCTCTCTCTCTCTCTCTCTCTCTCTCTCTCTCTCTCTCTTGTACGTTGTAGTACATAATTTACATATGTTCCCCCAGCCCACCTCACTCCCTACCCCCACTCTCTCCTTCCTCTTCATTATTGTTATTCTCATTTTTATTTTTATTTTATTTTATTATTATTATTATTTTTTTGTTTTGTTTTCATTTCTCTTCTATTTTCATTTGATGTTCCTCTATGATTACATGACCGCATTGCTTGCTTCTTTGGTTTCTTACATTAATTGATTTCACTGCATGTTGTAGTCCCTACTCAGGGCGAGGACTGGATGTAAAAAAGCACGTCAGTGCTCATCTATTATCTTCGTTAATAAAGAATTTTGTCTTGTCTTGTCTTCTCTCTCTCTCTCTCTCTCTCTCTCTCTCTCTCTCTCTTCTCTCTCTTCCTCATTCTTTCTTTCACTCACTCACTTACTCACACACACACACACACACACACACACACACACACACACACACACACACACACACACACACACTGGCAATGCTCATCACAAATACACAGAAGAAGGCAAAATCTAAAAATATGACTCCCACTGCTAACACAAACCTTTAAAACGAGCTTGTCGAATAGGCACAGTTTGAATCATACAGATAATAGGAATCCTCTGTGCTAGAGTTTCCCCAAAAGTGTCCCGGTTGGCCCATATCGCACATTTCTTTGACCTCCATTCACGCCGTGTGTTCAAGCTCACATTAACAAAAGATTACTCCTGAACCTTGCTTCTCACCTTGTGAGATCGAGAGCCCTCGGGTGTGAACACACTGAAACCTGGTTATTGCTGGGCCTACACAAACAAAGCTAAGCCACAGACTAGAAAACAAGGCTCAGATGATGCGGAAGACTATGACGGCTTACGCACAGTCTACAATGATGAACAGATTCTCCAATAATGGCTTACGCACAATCTGCAATAATGAACAGATTCTCCAATAATGGCCTACGTACAATCTACAATGATGAACAGATTCTCCAATAATGGCGTACGCACAATCTACAATAATGAACAGATTCTCCAATAATGGCTTACGCACAGTGTACAATGATGAACAGATTCTCCAACAATCCCTCAAGGACCCTTTAAAAAAGATTATGACCCAGTTCTAAGCGTTGACTTGTTGAAATCCAACTTATCATAACATTACCACCTGGAACCTCTTCGTGGAACCAGAGATTATTACACCGAGACTCGTAAATTTACGGCGTTCACAGAGTCAGAGGTGATGATTCGAAAAAAAAATTGGGGGCTGGGGATGGCGGGTGGGGTGGGGGTGGGGGGTGGGGGTAGGGGAGATTGAATTTGTGTTGATAGCAGTGAAAAAATAAGGAAGCTTCCTCTCCAACCCCTTTTCCATGACAGAGCCATTGAAGTTTAATTTCATGAGTTATTGACAACACTGGTAATTATTAAGAAGCAGACTGTTAGTCTCTAAAGGAATAAATGTAGATTTGGGTTGAAAAATTCATTTTCCATGATGAGTGGGGGGGGGGGGGGGGGGTTGCTTTTGTTTACGAGTTCCACTTGTGACGTGTAATTGTCTTTCTCTTGTGTGTAAGTGTTGTTTTCTTTTTGTCCCGTCTGAGATATACATGCTTTTGTCATTGAAGTTAAAGAAAAAGGAAACGACTCGAGGAAATGAGAGAGAGAGAGAGAGAGAGAGAGAGAGAGAGAGAGAGAGAGAGAGAGAGAGAGAGAACTCTGTGTCTTCTCAAACTACAACATGGAAGCGAGCTGAAACGTGAAAACATGCGCAAAAGCAGTATTAGAGCAGCAGCAGATGTAGCAGGAGGTAAAATAGTGATGTTTTTATCAGAATGTCAGAATGAACCAGTTCCAGAAAAAAAAAACCAAAAAAAAAACAAAAAAACCAAACAAACAAAAAAATGACAGTCTGTAGACGAATGAATTCAGCAAACTAGTCATATTCCTACCACATGTAGTGGAATCATTTTAAAGGGAAACTCAACTACGACAAATAGGACAAATAGTTCATGCAATATGCATTCATTTAAAGTAAACACATCTATTTAAAGCGAGCCAGTGCACTTTGGATTTGCGATATGATGCACTTCTAGAACAATATTCCAAATCAGGCATTTGTTCAGTTTGTCGGAGAGACTTGGTATTCTTCAAAACGTATGGTGTATAGCACATAGCGGGTTATGGTTAAATACCCTGCTGTCTTTTCCATACTGTCCCCACGCCGGCAGAATCGTTTTCACAAATTACATTAGCAAACAACACATCAAGCCCTTAAATCATAAAAAGGCACAGTTGTGTCTTTCGTTGTGTGCGGTTTGTAGCAATTCCGTTTGTTGACCTACATGTACTAACCCTTCAGTTCCCTGAGGAACATGCGACAGCGCACCTGTCTCATACCCATGTTCACCATTGTTTACACATGTACACTAACGTAATCATAAAACATAACATTTCTTTGCTATTTGAACATGTGTATGACTGTTGCTGCTACCCGTACTTCAGCATTACCTCAAACGCTCATGTCTTAACTATAATCGCTTACTTTCACATCAGAAATGATAAGATGAGGGTAACAGTGATAAAGATATAAATGTTCGAATAGTGAACAACATTAGTTTTTGCATTATATTACATTCACACAGTGAGTAGCCTTCTTTAACTGAGTGACTTGTTTAGTCTGGTAGCCATTATGTCTACCCCTCAGTCGTTAAAACTTCCTCAACGTCTTATACGCGATTTCGACGGGAAAGTCATCATTACTTTTAGAGAGCTGGAAGAGGAACATCGATCGCTCGCCAGGTTCAAGAACCATCTCCATTTCACGCTGCAATGTAAGCATCAAAATGTGTGCCCTACAAGTCTCAAGATCAAAACTTGTATGAAAGGCCAGGCAGCAAACAACATCATCCATCGTGCCCAACGTGCGCTCATGAATGAACGGATCAAACAAATTAACAGTCGTTTGGTGATCATCAACAACACGATCGCTACTTTAAAGGATGAACTCAGTGCCTGTGTACCCGATACTATCATGGCGGAGACAGTCGCTTGGTTCGACTGCACTGTCAGGCGTGAGTGGGACAAAGTGCGCATGCGCCAGAGGAAGAAGTTTGAGAAGTTGCAGGCTAAACCAAAACAAGACGATTGCGTGCCCATTGCTCCAGTCAGTGCTCAAGAAACGCAAGAACTCAAAAATAGGTGGGTGGTGAATTTATCTGATCAAAGTTTGACTGAAGCAGAATGGTCAGTGTTAAGAAAGGGGCTCAGTTTCGCGGTCACTCCAGACAAACTTCCCATCAGGGAGTACATTACCAGCATTGAAACTGTGTGTCGTCAGATCGGCCCTCAGACAGAAGAGGCCACACACCTACGGTCAGAGTGTGTGAACATTCTCAGAGCAAACCTCCGAAAACGAACATTTCTAGGGATGAAAGACTTGCACTACAAAGACTTAAGAAGAAGGATTCCATTATGATCCTCCCAGCCGACAAAGGCCGTGCCACAGTCATCCTACCCAAGGGATAGTACTATGAGAAGGCCCACAATTTACTAGAAGACAAGACCTACCAACAGCTGAACAAAGATCCCACCAGCAAGTGTACTGCCCGCCTGACCAAACTACTGCAAGGCCTACAGAAGTCAGGAGAATTCTCCTCAGAACAGTACCGCAGATTGTACCCCTCAGCTACTGATGTGCCTAAGTTCTATGGACTGCCTAAAGTGCACAAGAGAGATGTACCCCTCCATCCCATTGTCGCATCTAGGGGATCCCTGATGTATGAGACGGCCCGTTTCGTTGCAGACGTCCCCTCGCCTTTGGTAGGAAAGACAGAACATTCCATTGCCAACAGTGCAGACCTGGTGAAGAAGTTGTCCAAGTTTGTACCACAGCCTGATTAGATTCTGATGTCTTATGACGTCCCAACACTGTTCACCAGTGTCCCTGTTAAGGACATCAGAGGGAGGTTACAGGACAAAGGCATCCTTCAGCAGCGCACCAACCTGCCAGTGGAACACATCTGTGATCTGCTATCCTGCTGCCTCAACACCACCTACTTTACCTTTGAAGGACAGTTCTACCAACAGACCGAGGGTGCAGCCATGGGGTCCCCTGTGAGTCCTATTGTCGCTAACCTCTTTATGGAAGACTTCGAGGAGAAAGCCTTGGCGTCGTTCCACACTCCTCCACGCTACTGGAGCCGCTACATGGACGACACCATGACTGTGCTCAAAAGATCGGTGGTCGAAGACTTCACGACCCATCTCAACAACCAACACCCTGCCATCAAGTTTACCTACTAGGTGGAAGAGAACGGCAGCATCGCGATGTTGGACACCCGCATCACCCGGACAGAGACAGGCCTCGCCTTCTCCGTCTACAGGAAGCCGACCCACACGGACCACTATTTACAATTCGACAGTCACCAGCCACTGGAACACAAACTTGGAGTAATTCGCACCCTCACCCACCTAGCGAAGACCATCTGCTCCACTGAAACCGCTAGGGAAGAAGAGGTGCAGCACATGAAGAAAGTACTCAGTGTGTCGGGATACCAGAAGTGGGCCTGGGATATCCCCGGGGGGGGGGGGGGGGGGGGGGGGGCAAGAAAATCATGCCCCACCCCGCCATTGATCGACAAACTCCTTTGAGAGGGCACGTTTCCATGACATACGTCAGCGGCGTCACTGAAGCTCTCAGCAGGAAGATCCGAAAGTTGGGAGTCAGTGTCCACGCCAAGCCCACCAACACCATCAGAAGCCAGTTAGTCCACCCCAAAGACAAAACAGACAAATTGGACAAATCAGGGGTAATACACAAGATAGACTGCCAAGACTGTGACCATAGTTACATTGGTGAAACTGAGCGCAAGAGACTAAAGGAACACAAACGTGCGTCCTCTCCAGTGGGTGAACATCTGACCCACACCCAACATCACTTTGGAAAGGACAATATGCAAGTTCTCGACAGAGAAGCAGGATGGTTCCAGAGGGGAGTAAAGGGAGCAGTCCACATCGCCGCCAGGAACCCCATCCTTAACCACGACCGGGGCCGACACGACCTGCCATCGGTGTACTCCTCACTCATTCAGTCGCATTGTCGTGAGTTCACTGACAGCGGTGTGCACTGAATCCAGTTCTCAACCCAGCAGTTGCGCTGAAGAAGTCGGCCGGATTGCCGACGAAAGCTACGCACACAGTGAGTAGCCATCTTTAACTGAGTGACTTGTTTAGTCTGGTAGCCATTATACATTATATTAGTCTACATGTGCGCACTGGGATTAGCCGGGACGATAAATGGGTGAGGTAACACATGTATCATGTGCCAAGCATACAATTTTTGTTGGTGTTAGTTAAATGTTTTTTTTTTTCTTTTCTTTTCTGACGGGCAAATCAGTATTTTTAAACGTTCGATGTCCACGTTGTATAAACAGTTTATGCAAACAGTTTTTTTTAAAAACATTTTAGTAACCTATCTCTGAGAAGAAATTGGATGTAGCCTAAAAGAGAGGAAGATGTACAGACTTAAGCTTTCTTTTGTGGACAGCCCACAAGGGACATAAAATTTCCTTCGGAGTCGGATGGCTCTGTCTGCATCATGCCAGAAACCGCTGTTTTCGCCCAGCGGGGACAGGTCTTTTACAGCTTTGACTCGTGTTCAGCCGGCTCAGCAAATGGCAGGAATGGTTTGGGGGTCGCCGCGACCCAACAAAGTACAGTCAACAGTAAGAACATGGCTGGAATTGTCAGGTTTCAACAAGTCTCTTTAGATCACCCATGATGAGTAGAATGTAAAGAAAAAAAAAAAGAAAAAAGAAAAACGTTGAACGAAACCGGTAAAAACATTGGGTTTCAGGTTTTATTTTAGAATTTGAAAGTTCCAAGACACACACACACACACACACACACACACACACACACACACACACACACACACACACACGAGGATAGATACAGGATGAGAATCATTCTTCAAAGTTAATCTATGTCAGTGAGCTGGTCAGGGTCACCAAATTTTCATATAAACCGGATCCCGTGATTCGCCAGACTGCTGTAATGTTTGCGGCAATTTGGCAAATTCGTGGCCAGCAGGCATAAACGGTCATTGTATACCAGCGCTTGCAAATTGCCGCAAACATTACAGCAGTGTGGCGAATCACGAACGTTGACAATGGACATTACTGTTTGTTTGAGTATAGGACATTCTAAATTAAATGAAATTCATAGCCAATACTCTCTGTGTTGCGGTCTTTATACATTCTGTTTTCTCAGCCTTCTTCCTCTGATACAACATTTAAGTTATAGCTACCACAACGAAATTTGATCAGAGAATGTAGGCCTACGTACAACCGTGAGTTGGGAATTGTAGATGTACTTTTTTTTGCAAAAAAAAAAAAGGTTTTATGACACAACATCAGTGTATGGTGGCCGACCTTGACCACCGGTGTTGTGAAAGAGGTTCCGATTCTTCGTTCTGCCCGTATGCGGGATTGCCACTGCGCATCACACTTGTGGTCACCCGTGGAAGGGGAAACATTCTTACACTGCGTGGATTTGACGGGCCTTGAACTTGACCCTTTACCCTTCGCGCCAAGGATTGCAAAGCACACACACACACACACACACACACACATCTGTCTCTCTGTGTCAGTCGATCTATCTGTCTCTTTATGTCTCCATCTAGAAGAAGAAGAGGAAGACAGAAGTACAAGACGGGGAAAGGGAAAGAAAGAAAGAAACAAAGAAGAAAAAAGAAGAAGAAATCTGAGTGATGGTTGAGAGCGGTGCAGCAATACTTCATGTGATCACTTCATTTGGTAGTCGCAACAGTTTCATTTAACCATTCATGGCAAACCACTCCAAACTGCAAGCAACAGAGAAAAGTCGTGGCTTGACAGATGCCTCCACCTGTAGACGGCTTAAGGCGTAGTTTGGGCACGCACTGTGCCTTTGGGCACCCTCCTGAGGCGTGATACAGGGTGAAATGTCACAACACAGCAGTCTGGACGAAAACTGTGAACAGCGTTGAGGCATTGTTACATTTTTCGTAGAGATTGCTATGGCGTTACAATTCACGTTTGTTTTGACGAAATTAACGCTGTGGAAGTTGTTCCCGCTATTTACGTTCATAACATGGCAGCTTACAAACACACTAATAGAATCAAACATAAATGAATATACGAATGTTAGGTTTAGTCAGTGTACTGTAGATCGAGAACAATCTTGATACAATAGCACGCACAAGCTGTAGAGAGCGTTTTTTTGTTTGTTTGTTTGTTGAAAATACCCTACCTTCCCACAAAGACTTTGACCAACCCTACCAGACTCCAACTTCAATCACCTATTCGCCATTCGTCCCATCCTCCTCCTCCCGCTCCCCTCGCCCTCCTCCCCCTCCCCCCCCCCCCCCAACATCTCGTCTCACGCCCGCGATCTAACCCCCCCCCCCCTTCCAAACTCACACACGCACACTTGCACATACGCTCGTGCAAGCAAACGCGCACGCGAACCTTTACGGGCTTGTTCCAGACTAGTTGTAATCTTAGTCTATGGAACGCATAGGAATTACGGCAAGACAGTTTAATGGAGCAAAAAACAAAAAACAAACAAACAAAAACATATATATATATATATATATATATATATATATATATATATATATATATATATATATCAAGCTGCTTTACTCATGTGCGCTTTGCAAAACGCCTGTAGTGTAAAAGGATGTACATGTAGTCACGCTAACACGTCACACTTTTTAAAGGTTAGGATTGTGACAGTGGCAGGTATCTTGAGTTTCTCTCCAGCACACTCCAGCTCTGACGGTATTACTTTTTTTTTTTCCCCAAAAAAAACTCGTAGTGTCGCATATCCAAACAATGCATGTGATTTTCTGCACGGTATTTATAACTGTATTTTTTGTTTGATGTGATTTTATGAATTTTGCGTAAATATGAAACATAGCCCATAAGATCAAAAGATCAAGCTCCTCATCTGTTTGTGTGTTCTTTCATCAATCAGTTCTTTCATCAGATCTAAAGAAATCCAGTTCTGTATTAAATAGTTAATTTGTACACTTTTGGCATTTTGTTTTTTAATACTTTTAACATTCAATCCCAAAATTATAGAAGAAAGTACAATTTAACAAACAATGGTTTATGTAATCATTTTCAGTTTTGTAAAAGGTGCATTTGTCTTTTTCAAACATGCCGATATTGTTTAGCACATTATCTGTTAATAAACTTCTATAACATAACTATTTGTGTCTGAAACTACTTTGATTTTAACGGTTTTTCTTCTTTATGGAATATCTCAGAAAGCACTTTGTCGATCTTTCTGAAAATTTGTAGGTATGTTCATTATGGGTCACGGATGATACCCGACGTTTAGTTTACCGTTATAGACGCTACTAACGGCTATAACGGCCCATAACGGTTTTTCTTTTTTTATGGAATGTCTCAGAAAGTACTTGGCCGATCTCTGTGAAAATTTGTAGGTATGTTCATTATGGGTCACGGATGATGCCCGACGTTTTAGTTTACCGTTATAGCCGTTACTAAGGGCTATAACGACCCATAACGGTTTTTTTTTTATTGAATATCTCAGAAAGTACGTGGCTGATCTTTCTGAAAAATTGTGGGTATGTTCATTATGGGTCACGGATGATGCCCGATGTTTTAGTTTAGCGTTATAGCCGTTACCAACGGCTATAACGGCCCCTAACGGTTCTTCTTTTTTATGGAATATCTTAGAAAGTATGTGGCCGATATTTCTGAAAATTTGTATGTATGTTCATTATGGGTCACGGATGATGCCCAGTGTTTAAGTTTACCGTTATAGCCGTTACTAACGGCCCAGAATGGTTTTCTTCTTTATGGAAAATCTCAGAAAGTACTTGGCCGATCTTTCTGAAAATTTGTATGTTCATTATAGGTCACAGATGATGGCCGTTGTTTACCAGAATAGCCATTACTAACGGTTACACCAGCCCAAGACAGTTTTTCCTCTTTATGGAATATCTCATGCGTATTCAGGATAAACTGGGAATACGTTTATATGCTTTGCATCTTGTTTTTTAACTATTTTCTTGTCCCGACTACTACATTACATTTTCTTCGAGGACGTTATAAACGGTTACATTTTTTTTTCACCCAGATTGCTGTATCGTTACATTTTTTGTTCGTGGAGAACATTGCTACATTGTTATATTTCGCGTTGTATCAGAGCTGTAAGCGGACACGGTACATGAACATGCGTGTGAATTCATACCGAGTCGGACCACATGTGTGTGTGTGTGGGGGGGGGGGGGGGGGGGGGAGGGGGGGGGGGGGATTGCAGCGGTGTTATAAAGAGGCTGTGCAGGTTTTGTTGGAGATGTGACACGATTGAGCCCAGAATAGGCAGGTCTCGTGTTTTATGTTAAGTTATAGGTGATTTTGTCCGCTCTCTCTCTCTGTCTCTCCGTCTCTGTCTCTGTCTGTCTGTCTGTCTGTCTGTCTGTCTGTCTCTCTCTCTCTCTCTCTCTCTCTCTCTTTCTCTCTCTCTCTCTCTGCCAGTATATCTGTGGGTCGCCCTCACTCTCAGTGTGTGTGTGTGTGTGTGTGTGTGGTGTGTGTGTGTGTGTGTGTGTGTGTGTAAATGCGCACACGCAATGTGTGTGTGTGTGTGTGGGGGGGGGGGGGGGTTGCAGCGGTGTTATAAAGAGGCTGTGCAGGTTTTGTTGGAGATGTGACATACGATTGAGCCCAGAATAGGCAGGTCTCGTGTTTTATGTTAAGTTATAGGTGATTTTGTCCGCTCTCTTTCTCTCTGTCTCTCTGTCTCTGTCTGTCTGTCTGTCTGTCTGTCTGTCTGTCTGTCTGTCTCTCTCTCTCTCTCTCTCTCTCTCTCTCTCTCTCTCCTCTCTCTCCTCTCTCTCCTCTCTCTGCCAGTATATCTGTGGGTCGCCCTCACTCTCAGTGTGTGTGTGTGTGTGTGTGTGTGTGTGTGTAAATGCGCACACGCAATGTGTGTGTGTGGGGGGGGGGGGGGGGGGTTGCAGCGGTGTTATAAAGAGGCTGTGCAGGTTTTGTTGGAGATGTGACATACGATTGAGCCCAGAATAGGCAGGTCTCGTGTTTTATGTTAAGTTATAGGTGATTTTGTCCGCTCTCTCTCTCTGTCTCTCTGTCTCTGTCTCTGTCTCTCTCTCTCTCTCTCTCTCTCTCTCTCTCTCTCTGCCAGGATATCTGTGGGTCGCCCTCACTCTCAGTGTGTGTGTGTGTGTGTGTGTGTGTGTGTGTGTGTAAATGCGCACACGCAAGCGCGCGCTCGCGTACAGATTACACACACACACACACACACACACACACACACACACACACACACACTCGCACACACACACACACACACACACACACACGCACACACACACACACACACACACACACACACACACACACACGCACAGAGAGAGAGAGAGGGAGGGGGCAGGGGGGGGGGGGGGTACTTTCACCAATCCGAAGCAAATAACTGGTGCGATCTGTTACAGGCCTACCGGTCACGGGAGACAACTCGGGTTTTATGACCGACGAAACTAATGGGACCCTGCGGCTCAGTGTGAAAACCACGTTCACCAGTGCTACCAGTTAGTGGCTGTACCAAGGCGCCTTCTGTCCACAGCAAGCATTTCCGGTCAGTTTTGTTTTTCTTCTATTCAGAGCAAATACAGAGAGAGAGAGAGAGAGAGAGAGAGAGAGAGAGAGAGAGAGAGAGAGAGGCCTGTGTTGAACATAAAGCGTAGAGAGTGTGACAGGGTTCAAAGCACTGGATCATCGGTTTCAGTGTGGTCGATGAAGCCATCATTGCTGGCGGACTAGTTGATATAGGCGACATCACATGTGAAAGAAGTCACGAGGCCACAATATGTGAAGGTGTTACAGTTTATGAGTTGGGGGTGGGGGTGGGGGGGGAGGGGAGAGAGAGTTGGGAAGGAGAGGCCATGGGCAGAGTACATCAACTGAGAAAAGAGTTGGGGGGTCAAGAGGTCACGGACAAAGACTCGGCAGGTGCCTTGACCTACGCCCTTCCCATGTCAGATATCTCTTGGCGAACGGGACCTGCGCTTCACTGCTTGTGTGTGTGTGTGTGTGTGTGTGTGTGTGTGTGTGTGTGTGTGTGTGTGTGTGTGTCTGCGTATCTATCTGTCTGTCCGTGTGTGTGTGTGTATGTGTGTGTGTGTGTGTGTTTAAAATGTGAGGAGGTTGCACAGTACACACCACGTGAAGAGCCACCCACCACGAAATATGGTCATACATGTGTTGGACTTTGCATGACGTTAAACCCAAGCATTTTGCAGCAGATTTCGTGGAGATCTTGTTCAGATATGCTTCGGTAGATGCGAGTCTCTCTCTCTCTCTCTCTCTCTCTCTCTCTCTCTCTCTCTCTCTCTCTCTCTCTCTCTGTGTCTCTGTCTGTCTTTCTGTCTGTCTGTCTGTCTGTCTCTCTCTTTTAGGTTCTAAGAGAGGTAAACAAATTCATTTGATCTATGATTTTGTGGAGAATACTGAGATGCCGTTTTATTTCGTATGTGCATGTTTGGAATCGTTTTTCTTAGTTCACCTCTCCTGTAATGCTTAGCTTTTGACAGTAAGTAGAGCCCAGAAAGGGCCCCAGCGTTCGGCTGGACTATAAACAAGATGAAATGAAATGCAGAAGTGTACCTGCGCGCGTGAAAGTGTGCGCGTGCATTTGCAAACGCGCGTATGCGTGCGCATATGCTTGGCTGTACCGGCCTACTCTGTGTATGAGCGTGGGAGTGAACGAACTAATGGGGAGAGGAGCAGAGAGAGTGCGGAAAAGGGTATGGAGCTACTTGCACGGAGTGGGGCCCAGAGGACGATCATCTATCTCAAAATCAAATAGAGTTTAGAAGGTCGTTGGCGCAGATTATGGTGTTATGCGAAACCTGAGCAAGAGAGGTTCTAGCTTAAAGGTCATCTTCAGTTCGTCATGTTGAGTTCAACACCGCTACCAGTCGTTAGATACGATTCCGTACAGTGTCGCTCCCTCCCTGCCTCCCCCCCCCCCCAAACCCCGCCCCCTCTTCCCATCTACCCTTCCTTCCCCTTCCACTCCCTACCCTCACGTCCTCCCCTGTCGCCCTGAATCTTCGCACAGAGACGGGGGTTCTTTGTCTCACATGCGAAGTCGGCAGATATTCACTGACACATTCTTTTTTTTCCCCAGAGTAAACAAGATACATTCAAGCACCGATACACGAGTAAGCTTACTTTGAAACGAGAGCACTGACGTATACAGGCGTTCTAACGAATCATAAACACATCTGTACTTTGTAATCAGGAAATCTACACCGAGTCCATAAGTACTCGAAACTAACCCCATACAACCGTAGTCATAGTCGGAGAGAAAACTATATAGCGCTCGCCCAAACACAACCAAAAGGTTTTCTAACTAGTACGTCAGCTGGCCAGTATAGAACGAAAGTGGACATCTAAAGGTCAACATATTCACTGACCTACTGACCTGCTGTGACCTTTCGACCCCAAGACATGATAGATCCGTCAACGACAACTCTTCAGTGGGCTCAACATACGTAGATGGTGAAGTTTACGTAATTTTAACCCGAGGTCCTCCAGAACAAGCGAGGTTTTGTTGTCCGCCTAGTGAAAGAAATCTGTCTGGGTTGTTTGATTCCTACCTGTAGTATCATTCATTAACGGCTTGGGTATCAACTTCCACTCTGCAAGTTCAACCCCGCTTTCTTTTGCCAGGGTAGGTCTAGGTCCACTGCCATCAAATAACGTACGCTCTGCGTGAGACGCTACAAAGTGTGAATGAAGAAAGTACAATTTCTTTCGTCAGGGTAGATGATTATACTCCTGTCAAACAAGTTAGGCCGTAGGTGTTGTAAGAAAGGAGAGAAGGTTAGCACTCCGCTTGACAAGGACGGATGGGACGCACGTGGTCTCTACAACAAACTGAAGTCATGTGACCCTCTACTTTGGGGTCACACCTACATTTTTACATGTTCTTTCAGATTGTTGGGACTTGCACGATGTGAGACATAAACCCTTTACAGCAGACTCCATGACAATCTTGTTCAGAGATGTCCCACCTGACCCGATCTTTGAATTTCTGAAAGAGATTAACATTTTTTTTTTTTTCATCTGATCTAAGATTTTACGGAAGAAAGATTTTTAACGAAGTTTCTGGTGCGTTTTTAGAACGTGTATTTTATAGAGATGTGTGAAGGGCGTTTTTGTTTTTTACTTTTTTATGTTGATGACTTGTGAGTTGACTTCAACGTATAAGCAATTTTACCTTACCGTAGGAGTAGGCGGGTAAGAAAGAATGGCACCTTGACATAATTCTGTCAAACGAACTTGGACAGCCGTCTCACCGCCATTCCGTTGATCGTGCAAGTGACCCCAGAAAGCCAGTACGGGCCGTCGCCAGTCAAGATGTAACTAAGTTAGGGGCTTGACGTGTCAGGATACTATGCTAGACTTCAACAGGTTCAAGCATCGGGCGAATTTGTCCGCCAGCTTGAGGGTGGCCAGTTGGCAGATTTGAACCGTCTTCTCACTGGGTGACCTCTCTCTGTCAGCGTTGCTTGCCCCCGTGTGATCAGAGCCGTTTTAGAAGATATCCCACGTATGGCTTAACTCCCTTTCTGAAAGTTTTGACTTTCCGTTGTCGTGCCGATTCAGGCGTATCTGCAGTTATGCAAGCGTATTAAAGTGTTAAAAAAAAAAAAACTCAAGAGCAATGAAAGCGATGAATTGGCGCATGCTACACGGAAGCGCCTCAGGAAGACATAAAGACTCTGGAGCGTAGGCAGTGTGGAAAACCGGTTTTGTACCGTGTGAACATGTGTGACTTAGACGATCCACGGTCAACATGTTGTACAGTAATGATCGATAGCAGTACACCCGTGCCAGCAAAGTCGAGTACCAGAGTTCACGGGCAGGTGTTCTCAGTATTGAAAGCGTTCTTGTCTTACTGTTTACGTCTGCTGCAGCCAATTTGCTATTCTGTAGCGATACAAAAATGATATCAATTTCTTTCTTTCTTGTTTTTTTTCCCCCTTTTTTTTTTTTTTTTTTTTGAGCGGCAGGGATTCGTGCACGCATGAGGCAGAGAATGCGCACATAAATCAAGTTGAAAGGTCAGGTATGCAAATGACTGCATAATGCGTCTTGTATGTGGCTGGCGACGTCTGCGAGGTAAAACCGTCATAACACTGGCTCCATGCTGTAAAATTCTCCTCAGTCTGCGACACGCGAGACACAAGGCGCGGCCTGCGGACGTAGAAGACGTTTCAGAGCGTTGAGCCAGTGTTAAGACAGTTTTGCTAATCCACACTCCACAGACGTTGCCAGCCCCACAGAGACACGCTTTGAAGTCATTTGCATAGCTTTACATATACACTCTCCGCCACAAAGGCGCGAATGCCTGCCATTTAATTAAATCAAAAGAAAAAAAAATGATGGCGATTGCAAAATCAGCACATGGAAACCATTTGGTAGAAATGCGTTAAAACAGTGATGCTTTACTACTGACATGTATCCCTGCCGTGACCTTTGGCGCTTGACCCCGCTGATACAGCTGTCCTGTCATCAATTGTTGCGTGGCAGGTTGACTGTGGGGTCACCTCAGTCACACATACCCACACTTCACACAAAACCAGTTTGTCCACATCCACCCCTCGCAGCTCATTTCTTCTGCTCTGCATGTGCAGCATCGCGTTCATGTTTCGCGCTTTTGATGTAATAATAACGACGCAGTTTTCTTGACTTTTTAACGGAGTTGGCGTCAGTGAAAACAGTCTCCATTTTGGCGTAGTTTGAAGTAAACCGTACATGGATTATCTACTCCTGATGTCAGAAACCGATTCTGATTAGGTTGGGTAAGCAAGAGGTTGCAAACTAAAAATTAATGCGCCAAGGCCTAGTTTAAGGAGTGGAGTATTTAAAGACTGACTCAACTGGATTGTTTTGAAAATTCTTTTTTCCATTGTGTCTGAAAGTTGATTCTCCTCATTTTCTTTCATATGACCATCTAGGTACAAGCCAGGTGGTTCCAAGCAGACAGATTAAAATCAAACATATGTTTGTCAACTAAAGGGAAGGTCATGTCTTTGAAGACTGATGCCCCGAAACTTAGTTAGTTTGCGGGCTTCATAAAGAAGAAATCTAATCCTTATTGTACATTGCGATAATGCCTTGATTACATAAGTGCCGGTAAACGGAAAGCTCATCTGGTGTGTGTGTGTGTGTGTGTGTGTGTGTGTGTGTGTGTGTGCGCGTTCGCGCTCCCCCCCCCCCCCCCCCCCCCCCCCCCACAGTAGAGGCCAGGTGACCGTTTCAGTTTCAGTTTTATCAAGCAGGCGTTACTGCGTGCGGACTAGTCCATATACGCTACACCACATCCGCTAAGTTTTGAGACCACACTGCGCATGATTTAAAGCTGAAGGATAAATGAATTAACAACTAAGATGAGAGAATCTAAGAAGAGGGTCTCGTGGCTACGATTTAGATGTCTGACCTACGCATTAGCTCATTGCGCTGGTCAGACCTTGAGTACCTACCTGACATCGGTTGTGCCATTTTCATCCTGTGACCATGCAGCGAACGTGTACAAGAACAGCACGTGCTCGGCGCAAGCAGATTGAGAGAACGCTGGCTGGCTTCTCATGCGCGCAGCGCCTAGTAAACGATCCTGTCTTGCCCTCAGTGTAGTCTGTGGTAGCCTGATGGCATTATGGATTGAACGTTAAACACTAAAATTCTGAGTTCGCACTGGGAGAGTTCGTGTTTAACCTAATATGGGTACAGAAGATCACATATACTTGATTATAAACCATGTGCCCGGTCACCGCACATGTCACAGAATGTGACAGTGTAATCGGCAGTCTAAAGAGATGATGTCGGAGAAGGCTGCCATCACTCGTTGCTGTGTTTGTGTGTGTGTGTGTGTGTGTGTGTGTGTGTGTGTGTGTGTGTGTGTGTGTGGTGCGCGCGCGCGTGCGCGCGCGTGTGTATGGTGTGTGTGTGTGTGTGTGTGTGTGTGTGTGTGTGTGTGTGTGTGTGTGTGTGTGTGTGTTTTTGGCGTATAGAGCTGTTTTGTGTGTTTTAACGGAAACTTCTAAAGCTCGCCTGTTTAACTATCAATTTTTCTTGTGTTTCAAAAGTATTTTTATACAACAAGATACCAGATGCCGATATATCTGAAATCAGTTTTTAATTTTCAGTGGTGTTTCTCTCCTCTGTTTTGGTTCTTCCACGATCAACTCTTCGCACTCCAACGATGAAAATCTTGGTGTGTCCAGTCTGAGTTGGCTAACACGGACGACACCCCTATCCCCACCGATACACAATGACCACGCGCCTTCCCCCAGCCACCCACACATTTATGAATGTACCTTCTGCCTTACATATGCAATGTGCACTCACACACACACACACACGCACACCACACACACACACACACACACACACACACACACACACACACACACACACACACACACACACACACACACACACACACACACACACACACACACACACTCACACACACACAACACACACACACACACAGACACACACACACTCACACACACACACACGCCACACACACACACACACACACACACACACACACACACACACACACACTTTCCGCCAACGTCACTGATACAAATCGATCGTGGAGCCAGTTGTACTATTAGTTTCTTGTCCTATTTTCAAAGCAAAGTTTCAGCATTGTATGTATATCAACATGAATACTGGATGTAAATTCTGAGATAGGGAAGATATGGATTGGGGGGGGGGGGGGGGTACTTCAGGCTGGGGGGACACTTTAGGCTGCCGCTGGTGGCCTGTTCTGTCCGCAGGGGGGCAGTTTGGACGGGGGGGAGGGGGGGGGGCAGTAAGGGCTGGGGGAGGGGGGGGAGTATGGGCTGAGGGGGACAGTCTGCGCTAGCCGAATGTGTCCCACCACGGACAGTGTGGGTTTGTGGAAACTCTCCCCCTCCTCCCTCCCCCCCCCCCCCCCCCCCCCCCCTTCCCCGGACTGTGTTGGCTTGTCGAAGATGTCCGGGGGACAGCATGGGCAGGGGACAGTTTCAGCTGTGACACCGGTTCATTGAAACCGTTGTGAAACCTTCATGGCCCAGTAGTCACAGACACAAGTACCATCCGGATCAATATAGTTAGGGCAGCATCTGGCACGGACTCTGTGTGTGTGTGTGTGTGTGTGTGTGTGTGTGTGTGTGTGTGTTTCTCTCTCCGCATTGCGTTGGTGATCAAGCCGTATAAAAGCGTGACTAAAACAAGCGACACAAATATTTTTTGTGTGTTCGTGACCGTTGACAAGCAAGTTTCTGGACCTACTTCTGAACACAGGTATCGTGGACATTGTTTATTTTTCGGTGGGGGAGGGGGGGGGGGGGTAGGGGAGGGGGTTGGGGGGGGGGGGACTCAACAGAGAATGAAGTAGAACGAGTCTGAGGCCAGAGTGAGATGAGCTCTCAATTGTCCCCATTCTTTTCCGGAATGCTGCGGAGATCCTGTGGTTGTTTAGGGTGCTGTAACATGAACATTCAATGCCCATCTTGCGCCGAATTCGAGAAGATAAATGATCGCTTGTTCTATGTTTTTATTGTCCTGAATGTTGTTTACCTTGCCTGAAGAAGAACTAAGAGGTCGGAACGGTGTCGTGTTTGGTCTTGTAATTGGTTTTGTCCATCTTAACTGGCGGATGTACTTTAAATTCCTATTAGAATTTGTTTCAATTTCCGCCTGCAGTCACCTCACTTGGAAACTTGCTATAACTTGAGGTTTGGTTGGTGGTGAGATACATTTGGGCGTTATAGGTGCTGTTTGGTGTTTCGTGAGCAGTAGTAGCTTCAAGGTAGTTTTTTTTTTCTTTTCTTTCTTTTAGTGTCCACAATCATCATGTTGATTATTCTGACACTTTTGTGTATATGACCATTTTTTTTATCCCGCCATTAAGGCAGCCATACTCCAACTTCGGGAAAGGCGCATGCTATGTGTAACGTGTCATCCATACCAACGGCCCGGCCAAACTGGCCTTCTCTTCCGAAAGTTGGTGATGGGATTTGACGTGTGTGCAAGATGTTGTGCGTGCGTTCACACAGGAACCTCGGTTTATAGTCTCATTCGAAGGACTGTATGGGAAATGGATCAGAACCAATGTTAACTCCGAGGGGAAAATCCCCCTATACCGAAAGGGACCCGGCGGAGATGCGAACCCGCACCCCAAGATTACGAGTCCGATGCTCTACCGACTGAGCTTTTCCGGCCCAAGGTTGGTGGCAGGGTTTCGTGTGTTGTGTTGTGTGGCTTTACCTTGGAGTGGTGATGACGCGTGTGGATATTTCACCTGCTGAAGTTTCATGTCGGACTGGTGGATGGATACGTGTGTTGGTGTTTTTGTGCGCCGTGGCTTTAACTTGGATGGATGGTAACGTATTTTGGGGCGTTTGGTTCATAATGGCATTAAGCTGGGCAGGCAGTGGCGTGTTTCGATTGTTTTGTGTGCGGGAGCTTTAAACTGGATCTATGGTCACGCGTTCGGGGGCTTTTTCTTTGTGAGCTATACAGCTTTAAGTTGGTTGGGGTGATGGGTGTTTGGATGGTTTGTGGGCCACAGCTTTAAATCGGTTGGGGTGGTGAGTATGTTGGTGCTTCGTGCGCTGCAGCGTTCAGTTGGGCGGGTGGCGACGTCAGTGTTGGGTGGTTTGTGTGCAACAGCTTTAAGTCGGGTAGGTGGTGAGTACTTAGGCGTTTTCGTGCGTTACAGCTTTTAAGTTGGAGGGATGCTAACGTCTTGAGGTGTTTTTGTTCGTTATGGCTCACAGTTGGGTAGATAAAGGCGTGTTTAGTTTTGTGCGCAGGAGCTTCGAACTGGGTGTGTGGTGAGCTGTTTGAGTG
>CM065732.1:15148727-15151227 GCA_033310375.1 Conus canariensis
CTCTCTTTCTCATATTTAACGCTCGCTCTGTGTGTTGTCTGTCTGTCTGTCTGCCCGTGTTGTGTCTCCAGATAAAAAATCCACACTTTCCGTCTCATCTTGTCCTGCTCCAGCACTGTGACTCAGCACCATAGTAGGCAGATGAAGAGCGAGTCGTTGTTGTGCCACACAGTCGCATTTTTCAGTGCAACAAATGCTGAAAAGCGAAGCGTCATCGGAAGAGGTGTAAGGGAAGTAATTGCCAGTTTCCCCGTGACAAAAGGTAATTTCTCTCCCCTGAAGCGCTATTGTCATCGGAAGAGGTCTAAGGGAAATAAGTGCCAGTTTCCCCGTGACAAAAGGTAATTTCTCTCCCCTGAAGCGCTATCGTCATCGGAAGAAGTCTAAGGGAAATAAGTGCCAGTTTACCCGTGACAGAGGTAGTTTCTCTCCCTTGACTTTCCAACCATCGACACTGACGGGTGGGGGGTGGAATGAGCTAATAAGGGGCAGTGACGGTATGTATAATGAGGGATATAATAGATTGATAGACAGAGAGAGGGAGACAGAGATGGATGAATGGATGGATGATAGATATATCAAGAGTGGGGATGGATAAGGTAGGGATAAAATTGACGAAAGGGGAGATGAAGAGGAATGTGAAATAGAGGGCAGAGAGAGAGAGAGACAGAGCAGAGAGGAGAGGGGGAGGCGAGTGTGGTGGGGAGGGGGGGGGGTGGGCAGAAATCAGTCAGTGGGGTGTGTGTGTTTCAGTGCTGAACAAATGAGAAGCGAAGGAAAACAAGCAGACTCTCTCTCTCTCTCTCTCTCTCTCTCTCTCTCTCTCTCTCTCTCTCTTCCTCTCGCTTTAAAACACGACAACGTTCTCTCTCCCCCGTTCTTTCTTCTGTCTCTGTCTCTGTCTCGTCTCTTCAAACTCTCTCTCTCTCTCTCTCTCTCTCTCTCTCTCTCTCTCTCTCTCTCTCTCTCTCTCTCTCTCTCTCAAAACACTCGAAAACGTCCTCTTTCTCTCTGTCTCACTCCCGCACTCATTCACGTCTTACTGGATTCCCCTCCATTTACGCACAAAACGCGATTCTACCATTATATACACATATACATTCAACTGTCTAACAACATGTAATAGGCGTAGGCGTGTGTGATCTGACGCGGATCAAACGGGGCCTGAGGCTGATGAGAGCGAGCCCACTCGGAGGCATTTTGCATTGAAGTGGGGCCGTTCTCCCCTCCCCCACCCCCTTCCCCAACTACAGTTCCAGTTCGGTTTTTTTTTTTTTTTTTTCTCCCCGTTCCCTCACATTCTGGCTACTTCCTCCACCCCCTCCCTCCCCCTCCCCCTTATCAATCTCCTGTTTCCCCTTCCCTACCTCCCCCCTCCCTTCCCGCACCGCTAACCCCCCCCCCCCCCGCCCCCCCCTCCGCCAATACATAAATGGTGATGACGCCTACTACATCCTATTAGAGAACCCTCACCCCATCATCTCCCTACACCGTTTCTCCGATCTCGCGGCCTATTCTACTGGTACAGCCCTTTAGTCACTCTCTGCAGGTCCCCCACCGATGTTCTCACTCCCCTCCCCGCCACCCACGGAGATGATGAAAGTCGTTGCACTAAGGGAGAGGTCACCAGACTGACCTGTGGTCTTTTCATCGTGCAGTCCCGCTGATCACCTCCGTCTCCCCCCCCCCCCCCCCCCCCCCCCCCCCCCCCACCCCTCCCCGCCCCCTCCCCCTGCAAGTATTTCCAGCCGTCTCTCGACATGATGAAAAATCAAACAAGCTAAAGCCAGTCTTGTCACAGACACATAAAAGTCAGAAATGTTCCTCACTCACTCTCTCTCTCTGTCTCTGTCTGTCTGTCTCTCCTTCTCTCATTCCCTTCAAAAGACACCGCACGCACACACCACGCACGCACGCGCGCTCGCACGCACGCACGCACACACAACACACGCACACAGTCTCTCTCTCTCTCTCTCTCTCTCGTTCGCTCGCGCGCTCGCTCTCTCTCCCCCACCCCTCTCTGTCTCTCTCTTTCACCCCCTCTCTCTCTCACCTTCTTTCTCTGTCTTCCCCCTCCCCCCCCCCCCCGTCTCTCTCTCACCCTCTCTGTCTCTCCTTTCCACCTCTCCCCCCCCCCCCTCTCTCTCCTCCCTCCCTCTCTCTCTCTCTCTCTCAGCAGCGGGTCCCCAGCCGAACAACGTGCTGACTGGGCACAAAGAGCACACAGGAACAGTGCCCTTCACGCGCACGCCTGTATTCAGTCCGTCCAAAACCGCCCACCAAAAAAAAAAAAAAAAACCCCAAGAGACGCCCCCCCCCCCCCCCCCCCCCCCCACCTCCAGAGGACTGAAGTCACCGGGTGCCCCGCTAGTAGTGCTTCCCTCACCAGTCACTGCCGCTGTGCCTTGAGTCAATGACCGAGACACCTCTAGGATTAACAGTTCACAGACGTTCTCCGCGGGCTGTGACACAGAACCCGCCGCCCACTTTGGCTTTTGAA
>CM065732.1:15161741-15214241 GCA_033310375.1 Conus canariensis
ATTCTGCGTTGCACTTGCCTGTATGGCCTGCTGTGTATTTTGTGGGACTGCTACGTTTTTTTTTTCTTTCCATTTTTTTGTAATGTGAGGGTGAACAGTCGAACGGAATGTGTTGTATCCCAAGCACGGCCTAGTGTTCTGTGTGTTACGGATGTCAACAGTCCAGCAGTTACGTCTTGAACTGTTGAATATATGTTACTTTCTTCAAGAGACTGGCTTTTTCACGAGATGACAAGCCACGAAAGACTCGCATGTCGTCGGTTATAATTAAAGTGAAATTGGCACCGAAATCACTCCTGTCAGAGGGCATACGGTATTTGGTTAAAAGGGTTAGCAGAAGGGGGGGGGGGGGGGGGGGGGGGGGGGGGGGGGGGGGAGGAGGGGGTGGACGGGGTGAGTGGTAAGGAGGGAGAGAGACAAGGTCAGGTGACTTGATCTTGAGGACTGGCATGAAGATCCAGGCGCGGGCCATTGTGGGCGGGAGTAATCGGAGACCACACGCCGCCTTCACCGGGAAGATGCGTCCAAACCCTGAATGATCTGTGGAACTGTTTCGTGGCCTAGGGAAATCTTTAAACCAGAAATGATACACATATCAGGTTTCATTGAACCTCCCCTTCCTACCCCCACCCCCACATCCCCCCACACCCATTTCTCAAACCCTCCCACCCCTTCCTTCTCCCCCAGCCTCCCTTGACTATCTGCTTATTTTCAAAGATGCCATCTCCGAATGAAATTGCTCACAATCGGTTGACACGTGAACTCTCCCGCCCTGACGTCAGATTTGGGGCCTTCAAGTTCACCCATGACTCTTTTCTTCACGTCAGCCGGGGTTTGCCGAATAGTCCCAATCAGTGTACGGTGATCTGTCTGCTCTAGTGGAACCACTCAACACGTAAAAAAAAAAAAAAGAATTTAAGGTTACTCCGCCGGTTAACATACACAAACAAATTGACAAGGCAAAACACTGCGCGTTTCAACCTCTTAGGTCTTCTTCAGGCAAGATAAACACCATTCAGGACAATGAAAACGGAGAACAAGCAATCACTTATCTTCTCAAATTCGGCGCAAGATGGGCGTTGAGAAGATAAGTGATTGCTCTTTTCTTCGTTCGTCTTGTTTATCTTGCCAGAAGAAGACCTTAGAGGTCGAAAGGCATCGCGTTTTGTCTTGTAGTTTGTTTGTCCAGGTGTTAACTTTAAATTGCTTGTAAAATGTTTAATTTTCTGCCAGCAGTCACCTCGCTTTCGGACTCACTCAGCTCTGGTCTCGATGCTCATGTAAGAAAACAGGGGGAACCAGCTTTCAGACACAGTGCAGTTTCTGACAAGATGAAGAGTGCGTGTTTGTGTGTCTGGAAAAACTTACCGGAGGCCTTTGGCGCATGAATATGCCCCTGTGTGTTGCCTGTACTCGTTACCCCGTGCGGTGGTGTAACCTGCTGGGTCAAGAATCAGGATGTTTTCTGTGCTCACTGTGTGTGATTCTCTCTCTGTCTGTCTCTCTGTCTCTGTCTCTCTCTGTCTCTCTTTCTCTCTGTCTCCCTCTCTGTCACTCTTTCTCTCTGTCTCTCTCTGTCTCTGTCTTCCAACCTCCTAATTTTTCCACTTTTTCTTTTTTTGTTCATTTTTTACGAAAAGATGGAGCTGCCATCCTCCTATTTTCTCCACCGTCTTCTTGTTTCTTCTTCCTTTTTTTTTTTATTTAAATAAAGACTCATTCATGCTCACTACGCAATGTCTGTGTGTTGGGAAGATGAACAGATTTTAATTTGAAGAAAGAAAGAGTGGACTCTGTACTAAAGGTGTCCTTGATGTGGACAGGTATTGGCATCATGTGCATGCCGGTGCTGTCCCGCATCCTGATCGACCAGTTCAGCTGGCAGGAGACCATGATGATTCTGGCCGCCATGGCTGCCCACGTCTGTCTCTTCGGTGCCGTCATGTTCCCGGTGCATGAAACGCCCTCCCCTTGCCTCCGCTTGCACCGGAACAACCCACCCCCTGAAGAGAACGCGGACACCGACCACGGTGCTGACGTCACCATCACCGTCAGCCAACCTTCTTTGTGTCGTCATGAAAAGCTGGGTACGACGTCACAGAGTTCTCTTCCTGAACACCAAGACCTTGGTGTCAAGCTTAGCTATGGTGACGTCAGAGAAATGGACTGTGACGTGGATCAGAGGACGGAGAATGTGGACGATGAGCTATCGGCGGAGGCTGATGATTCAGCAGAAAGAACTCTGTTCGTAAAAAACATGGACACCGCAAGAATGGTGGACAGTGAACACACAGACAAAAAAATAAGCGTGAACAAAAACCCGTTCGATTTGCATCGGCACCTGTTCGGGTTCAGGACATCCCAGCACCGTTTGGGGTCAGGGAAATCGTTGAACGCACTGTCCACACACCCGACTGGCGCCGAGCGGTCACCGTATCCCCAGCACGGTCGCCGCAAACTGAGCCACAGCGCCCACAGTCTGGACCGGGTGTCCCACCCGGGTGGTCGCCAGGCGGTTCACCGCCGGTTGGCCCACAGCTGGCTGAGCGTGGATCAGCGAGGCACCCCCCGGGGCAGCCAGCACAACGTCACCATCTTCACCAGTTTCCACAGCCTGTACAGCGGGGGTCTGCCCGCGGTCCTCCCCCACCTCACCCCCTCGCCTGACCCTGACCACCGCGCTGCGGACAGCGCGCAGGATCGGGGTGGGGAGAATGGTGGTGACGGTGTCGGTGATGGTGGTGGTGGTGGTGGTGGTGGTGGTGACTGGGTGGTGTTCCGGAACGTGCCTTTCCTGTTCCTATGTCTGCACCTGTTCCTGTCCAACATGGCCTGTGGCATCTTCAGCATCCACCTGCCCGCCTTCTCGCAACAGGTGAGGGAAGAAGGAGAACTGCAGGGGAAAGATGATGTGCAAAGACCGAAAGGAAAAGGAAGGTGTAGTGTTCCACCTCGTAACTTACGTGTGTATGTGCATATGAGAGGAGAGGAGAGAAGAGACGGAGACACTCACACACAGAGGCAGACAGACAGACAGACAGACAGAAGAGAGAGAGAGAGAGAGAGAGAGAGAGAGAGAGAGAGAGGAAATTTAACAAGGAAAAAAGTAGGATACATGACGCCATTCAAATGAAGAGAAAGAGAAAAGAGGGGAAATTTAACAAGGAAATAGGATACACGACCGCCATTTAAATGAGAGAGAGAGGGAGAGAGATAGAGAGAGAAGGGGGGATTGGACAAGAAGGAAATAGGATACACGACCGCCATTTAAATGAGAGAGAGAGGGAGAGAGATAGAGAGAGAAGGGGAAATTTAACAAGAAGGAAATAGGATACACGACCGCCATTTAAATGAGAGAGAGAGGGAGAGAGATAGAGAGAGAAGGGGGGATTGGACAAGAAGGAAATAGGATACACGACCGCCATTTAAATGAGAGAGAGAGGGAGAGAGATAGAGAGAGAAGGGGGGATTGGACAAGAAGGAAATAGGATACACGACCGCCATTTAAATGAGAGAGAGAGGGAGAGAGATAGAGAGAGAAGGGGGGATTGGACAAGAAGGAAATAGGATACACGACCGCCATTTAAATGAGAGAGAGAGGGAGAGAGATAGAGAGAGGGAGAGAGATAGAGAGAGAAGGGGGGATTGGACAAGAAGGAAATAGGATACACGACCGCCATTTAAATGAGAGAGAGAGGGAGAGAGATAGAGAGAGGGAGAGAGATAGAGAGAGAAGGGGGATTGGACAAGAAGGAAATAGGATACACGACCGCCATTTAAATGAGAGAGAGAGAGGGAGAGAGATAGAGAGAGAAGGGGGGATTGGACAAGAAGGAAATAGGATACACGACCGCCATTTAAATGAGAGAGAGAGAGGGAGAGAGATAGAGAGAGAAGGGGGGATTGGACAAGAAGGAAATAGGATACACGACCGCCATTTAAATGAGAGAGAGAGAGGGAGAGAGATAGAGAGAGAAGGGGGGATTGGACAAGAAGGAAATAGGATACACGACCGCCATTTAAATGAGAGAGAGAGAGGGAGAGAGATAGAGAGAGAAGGGGGGATTGGACAAGAAGGAAATAGGATACACGACCGCCATTTAAATGAAAGAGAGAGGGAGAGAGATAGAGAGAGAAGGGGGGATTGGACAAGAAGGAAATAGGATACACGACCGCCATTTAAATGAAAGAGAGAGGGAGAGAGATAGAGAGAGAAGGGGGGATTGAACAAGAAGGAAATAGGATACACGACCGCCATTTAAATGAAAGAGAGAGGGAGAGAGATAGAGAGAGAAGGGGGGATTGGACAAGAAGGAATAGGATACACGACCGCCATTTAAATGAGAGAGAGAGGAGAGAGATAGAGAGAGAAGGGGGGATTGGACAAGAAGGAAATAGGATACACGACCGCCATTTAAATGAGAGAGAGAGGGAGAGAGATAGAAAGAGAAGGGGGGATTGGACAAGAAGGAAATAGGATACACGACCGCCATTTAAATGAGAGAGAGAGGGAGAGAGATAGAGAGAGAAGGGGGGATTGGACAAGAAGGAAATAGGATACACGACCGCCATTTAAATGAAAGAGAGAGGGAGAGAGATAGAGAGAGAAGGGGGATTGGACAAGAAGGAAATAGGATACACGACCGCCATTTAAATGAGAGAGAGAGGGAGAGAGATAGAGAGAGAAGGGGGGATTGGACAAGAAGGAAATAGGATACACGACCGCCATTTAAATGAGAGAGAGAGGGAGAGAGATAGAGAGAGAAGGGGGGATTGGACAAGAAGGAAATAGGATACACGACCGCCATTTAAATGAGAGAGAGAGGGAGAGAGATAGAGAGAGAAGGGGGGATTGGACAAGAAGGAAATGGGATACACGACCGCCATTTAAATGAGAGAGAGAGGGAGAGAGATAGAGAGAGAAGGGGGGATTGGACAAGAAGGAAATAGGATACACGACCGCCATTTAAATGAAAGAGAGAGGGAGAGAGATAGAGAGAGAAGGGGGGATTGGACAAGAAGGAAATAGGATACACGACCGCCATTTAAATGAGAGAGAGAGGGAGAGAGATAGAGAGAGAAGGGGGATTGGACAAGAAGGAAATAGGATACACGACCGCCATTTAAATGAGAGAGAGAGGGAGAGAGATAGAGAGAGAAGGGGGGATTGGACAAGAAGGAAATGGGATACACGACCGCCATTTAAATGAAAGAGAGAGGGAGAGAGATAGAGAGAGAAGGGGGGATTGGACAAGAAGGAAATAGGATACACGACCGCCATTTAAATGAGAGAGAGAGGGAGAGAGATAGAGAGAGAAGGGGGGATTGAACAAGAAGGAAATAGGATACACGACCGCCATTTAAATGAGAGAGAGGGGAGAGAATAGAGAGAGAAGGGGGGATTGGACAAGAAGGAAATAGGATACACGACCGCCATTTAAATGAAGAGAGAGGGAGAGAGATATAGAGAGAGAAGGGGGGATTGGACAAGAAGGAAATAGGATACACGACCGCCATTTAAATGAAAGAGAGAGGGAGAGATATAGAGAGAGAAGGGGGGATTGGACAAGAAGGAAATAGGATACACGACCGCCATTTAAATGAGAGAGAGAGGGAGAGATATAGAGAGAGAAGGGGGATTGGACAAGAAGGAAATAGGATACACGACCGCCATTTAAATGAGAGAGAGAGGGAGAGATATAGAGAGAGAAGCAGGGATTTAACACAAAAAAGTAGGATACACGACGGCCATTCAAACGAAACGAACGAATGAAAATCCGGAAGAGTGGCGTTTTGATCCTGGGATCAACTACCTCTGAGTGAGAGGAGACAAAGTGCCTTTAGATTTGTCTTTTATGGAAGAAACTAATTACATTTTGATTCGATCTTTAATCAGAAAAAAACATGATACATTTTTTTTTTGTCTTTTGTGAAAGAAACACGGTGCTACATGTTTTTTCCCCTGTCTTTTGTGAAAGAAACACGGTGCCTTCTGGTTTGTCTTTCACTTTGATTTATCTTTGATTAAGGAAATGTGCTCAGTTTCATTTGTCTCCCATGAAGGAAATATGCGCATTTTGATGTCTTTCACATGAAACGTGCATTTTGTTTTCTCTTTCATGAAAGAAAGATAGTGTGTTTTTATTTCTCTTTCTTAGAAATTGCTCACCACACACTCATTCACGTGGTCACGGTGTAGCCGGTGTGTCACGATTTTAGGTGCATGAAAAAAAAAAATAATCGCATGCTATCATGTTGAATATTTACTGATCATGTGTTCCTATGACTTTTTGTTGTCCCCCCCCCCCCACCACACACACACACACACACACACACACACCACACACACCTCCCCAGGGAGAGGAGACTGTACTTGAAACACCTATAATCCCGCCATTCTTGTCATGTTGCTTGTCACGAATCACATCGTACGTCATGCCTTACAGCCATGATGCAGCGACCCCCACCCCTTTCTCTCCCCCCCCCCCTCCCTCCTCCCCCAAGCACTCCCTTCCTGTGGGCATGCCTTACAGCCATGATGCAGCAACCCCCACCCCTTTCTCCCACCCCCCCCCCTCCCCCAAGCACTCCCTTACTGTGGGCATGCCTTACAGCCATGATGCAGCAACCCCCACCCCTTTCTCCCCCCCCCTCCCCCAAGCACTCCCTTCCTGTGGGCATGCCTTACAGCCATGATGCAGCAACCCCACCCCTTTCTCTCCCCCCCCCCCTCCTCCCCCAAGCACTCCCTTCCTGTGGGCATGCTTGGAGATCTTTCAGCATAAACTGTATTTCCGTCGACTTAAATAAAAAATTGTACTAGTAATTAAAAAATGTTGTACTGGTAATCAAAAATTTTGTAATGGTCATTATAAAAATTTTGTACTGGTAATTGAACATTTTGTAATGGTGATTGAAAATATTGTACTGGTAATTGAACATTTTGTAATGGTGATTGAAAATTTTGTACTGGTGAGAAATTTTGAAAAGGTAATTCCTTCTTTTCTCTGACTCTGTGACTCCGCCCCCCTCCCCCACCCCCTCCTCCTCCTCCAATTCTCCCTTTTTTCCTCCCTCCCCTCCCCCCCCCCTCCTGCCCTATGGATGAGCCACTAGTTGCTGTACACCTTGCAGATGGTCGTCTCTGTTGTTTGGTTGTTTTTTCAGGAGGGGGCTCTTTTTCTCTAAGCCTTGACAGCTGTGACCGCGGGATCTGTTTGAACAGCGTGGCTAGACTAACTTTGACACTTAGGCAGGTCAGAGACGACAAGAACGGTTTTGCCGTATTTGTAGTGTGCGGTGTGTGTGTGTGTGTGTGTGTGTGTGGTGATGTGTGTGTGTGTGTGTGTGTGTGTGTGTGTGTGTGTGTGTGTGTGTGTGTGTGTGTGTGGTTATGTGGTGTGTATGTGTCTGTGTATGGTGTGGGGTGTGTGTGTGTGTGTGTGTGTGTGTGTGTGTGTAGCGCGGTCTGGACGACCAGGACATCACCCTGGTGTTCTCCATGTACGGGGCGTCGCTGTTCGTGTCCCGCATGCTGTTTGGGGCGCTGGGTCACGATGAGCGGGTGGACAAACTGGCCGCCTACTTCGGCGTCCACCTGGTCGCCTCCTGTGTGCAAGTGACTACCTTTTGTCGCCTTCCTAGCGCTGCTTAGCTTCTCTGAACACTTTTGTCTTGACGACAACAGCGACGACGACGACAACGACAAGAAGAAAAAGAACAAGAAGAAGATGAAGAAGAAGAAGATCAACAACAACGACGATGACGACGACAATAAGAAGAAGAAGAAAAGGACGAGGATGAAGAAGAAGAAGAAAACAACAACAACAACAACAATAACAACAACAAACAGCAAACAACAACAACAACACACCATCACCACCACCACCAACAACAACACCACTACACCACCACCACCACAACAACATCATAACAACAACAAAAGGAACAAGCAATAGTAATTTTTCTTTGTTTTCTTGTTTGTTTTCGTTCGGCGGAATAGTAATTTTTCTTTTGAAAGTTTGTGTCGGTATCCACCCAGCAGTCACCTCACTTTGAAACTATACCCTATAAACGTTTGACTCGCAGTTATGACTCCGCAATTCCCCGTACAGGCCCGGCTCTTGTTGGTGACTGCACGAGGACTAAACAATAAGCAAGTAGGGTAACTTGCTCCCATAAGAAAACCTAATTCAGAGTAACTTTTATTCAAGACTGGCACAGCCTTTTAAACTTGAATAAAGTCAGACAAATACAAAGTCCAACAATCTGATAGTGGAGGGAAAAAGCAAGCGCAGGCCAACAACCCCTCCGTCATCGCAGTAATGACTTGGCAAATATTTGAACTTAAGGGGGGGGTTCGAAGATGAAGAAAATGGGAACATAACATTTAGAAAATATATTGTAAATATGAAAACTCTTCCCTAGTTGCATGTGGGAACCATCGTATCCCTCTCGAAGACAGATCTATTTGTATTGTCTGCTCCTAGGCCTTTTGTCCACTGGATCGGACTCATCAGGGAGACACGGCTGGTTGTGTCTGTTCTCCTGGCGTCAAATAGAGACACACCACAGTACATAATACTGTGGTGTTCTCACCACCAAGGGTTCAAAAAAGAATCCAACAGCACCCCAAAAGCAGCCAGCGAAGGGTAGTAAATGAAACAAAACGAAAGTGTGGGGAGGAAAAAAGTTTGCTGAAAAACTAAAGACATTATGCAAACAGTATAAAATGTAGGGGACAGTCTTTGAGCCTACGCCTGAGGATTGTTCTCACTGGGTTGCCGTGAATGCATAAACAACGCCCCAGCTGCTTGTCTGCTCACATCCTCCCTCTTCTTCAGGCCGCATTGCCCTGGACTCACAACCTGGGCGGCGTGGTGTCGCTGGCCATCCTGATGGGGGTGTACTACGCCAGTGGCTACTCCCTGCTGACCTCGCTGACCATCCCCATCGTGGGCCTGCGCTCCCTGGCCTTCGCCTTTGGCGTGGAGATGATCGCTGCTGGCCTGGGCTTCCTCGTGGCGCCGCCGCTAGCGGGTAGGGGCTCTGTGGTTGTGTGTCACTGCCTTTGGTAAAGCTACTTCTACACAGACTTGTTTGGGAAAGCTTGTCCTTAAGGGCACAGATTAAGTATACACAGATAGTTCACTGCCTTCTTTCCCGTACTATCTTGTTACAAGCCAAAATTTCGATTACTTCCCTTTGCTCTGGGTGGTTCAAGTATTCAGGTTTAGTATTTGCTGTTGCATTCAAAGCAGCATATTTCAGGTTTAAAACACACTGATACATTCACATACAACTCATACACATGCATGCATGTACATAAATACGCACACACACGCACACACACACGCACGCACACAGGAACGTACTCAAATGAACACACACACACAAACTGCACTCATTTAACCGCATGCATATGCATTCACACATGTGCACACACACACACACTGAAGTTCATGCACACACACACACACTAACACACAAATGTGTGCGCACGCATATACACATATGCATGCATGCATGCATGTTATACACACATGCATTTGGATGCATACACAAATGCATACACACATGAGTGCGCGCACACACACACAGGTACACTCATGCACACACACACACACACACACACACACACACACACACACACATGCGTATGCGCACACACGTGCACATACACATGCATGCACACGGTTACACACGTGCACATACATATGCATGCAAGTACACAAATACACAAAGGTACACCCACACATACGCACATGTGCATGCGCAGACATGTATGCACAATTGCAAGCACGGTTTTGGAGCAGGACTGTTCACCCCAAGACAGTTCACCCCAGGCAATTCGCCCATCGTAGACAATTCACTTCTGGACATTTACCCCTGACAACCCGCCCTCCTGACAATCCGCTCCTATTGTGCATGTTGGAGGTCTACTTGCACAAACTCAAAGACGTGTATAATTGTGTGGTGTGTGTGTGTGTGGCGCGCGCGCGCGCGCGCGCGCGCATGTGATGTGTATGATTGCTTAACAACCACCACACAATTATGCACGCACACTGACACATACACACACACACACACACACGCACGCACGCACGCACGCACAGTCTTTTTTTCCATATCGAATTCGTGCAGTTTATTGCTGCACAATGATGTCCGCCGTTCTTTACTTTCGTAGCCATGCTGTTTAACCACCCAAGTCTAAGGGACACTACTCTGTCGAAATCATCACGATTTGTCTTTACTGACGGGTCTGTGTAACCTTTTAAGGGCCTCAGGCCAATAGGTCGCCACTAGCCGGTACGCGCTCTGTTGCTATGTGTCACGCCTTTGGTAAAGCTGCTTCTTTACAGACTTGTTTGGGAAACCTTATCCTCAAAGGCCTCAGGCCAATAGGGCGGGTTTTGTTTTGTTTTGTGGGTTTTTTTTCGTACGCAGGCTGATACTCCTGCGGACACGCCCTGTAGAGACAGGCAAGGATTAATCCCATCTACCCAACAAAGGGAGTGGAGTTTTGTGTGTATGACCGGTTTTTTTTTATCCCGCCATTAAGGCAGCCATACTCCATCTTCGGGGAAGATGCATGCTATGTGTAACGTGTCATCCATACCAACGGCCAAACTGGCCTTCTCTTCCGAAAGTTGGTGATGGGATTTGACGTATGTGCAGGATGTTATGCGTGCGTTCACACACGGAACCTCGGTTTATAGTCTCATTCGAAGGACAGTTTGGGAAGTGGAGTCAGAACCAATGTTAACTCCGAGGGAAAAATCCCCCTGTACCGAAACGGCCCGGCGGAGATTCGAACCCGCAACCCCAAGATTACGAGTCCGGCGCTCTACCACTGAACTATTCCGACCTCCAACTGGGCGTTAAACTCACCCATCAAGTCAAGTAAAGCTACTGGGGGTGGACTAGCCGCCGTGGCGAAGTGGTTAGCGTCGCGGACTCCCCGGTTGGGAGGTCGTGGGGTCGATTCCCATCATCAGAGCCATGTGGGATTTTTTCTCAGTCCTGACCGGCTCCTACCCAGAGCTGAGTTTGCAACGGGGCTCAGTTGGGAAGACTAGGACCACCCAGTCGAGTTTCATCCACTTAAGGGATGTGGCTCTGTGAGTATTGCTCAAATATCCTGACCACTGATACTGCAGGTGTCTGTATCGGTTGACGCCGGGATATATTATGAAAGGAAGCGTAGAGTGCAGCCCTGTCATGCAGTCTCAGACCGGAATGAAAATCCGTGGCATCATTTTCATCATCCTCATTCTCATCGATCAGCGTGAAAAAAGTCTCAAATTCTGTGGCCCGTCATGTCCTGCTCTCATGGTGACCTCAGTTTCGATGTCCTTTCCACGTCTGTGGCCTTGGTTTGGTTCCGTCGGGATCATCAGTATCGGCGAGTTCCAGAGGGCTTTCGTTGGACGGACAGACGTGGTGACGTCCCCCGGAGGGAGAGCTCACTCACGCCGCCTCCGCGATTAAACAGTTATTGTCGTCAGTAGGGGGCTTAGAAGGTAGCGTCCTGCGTATACTGGATCACAACAGGTGCCACTGAACACCACCGAAGTGACTCGGCAGCAGTGCGGTGTCTCTTCCGGTGGGTTGCCTCTTGACGACTTGACATTGACTGCTCCCTGTGGATTGCCGGTGCCGGGGTGTGTCGGAATGAGCGGCGTGGGTGCAGTGTCACTGAGGTAGCACAGAAAATGGGACAGCAAAAGAAAAAAAGAAAAAAGAAAAAACAACAAAAACAACAACAAAAAGACGAAAAAAGGCTACGGGCGTGGTGAAGGTGATGGCGGCGATGGTGATGTAGATTATGATGCAAACTTTAGTCATTGTCTTGAAAATATAGAACGTTACGCACTGTGATTATACAATGTTCTATATTTGCCAGTGGCTTTTATATAAATAATACTCCTGAATCTCTCTCCCTCGTTTGTTTTATAAAGGTACCATCCCCCTTCTCTCTCTCACTCTGTCTCTCTCTTCCTCTCTCCCCCTCTCCCCTCCTCTCTCTCTCTATGTCTCTCTCATTCGTTTGTAAGGTACTGCCTCTCTCTCTCCATTTTCTTTTTAGAAAGGTACCATCCCCTGTTCCTCTCACTCTTTCTCTCTCTCTCCCTCTCTCTCTCTCTCTCTCTCTCTCTCTCTCTCTCTCTCTCTCTCTCTCTCGGTCTGTCTGTCTGTCGGTCTGTCTGTCTCTGTCTCTGTCTGTCTCTCTCTGTCTCTGTCTCTCTCTCTCTCTCTCTCTCTCTCTCCACCCACACACACACACACACACACACACACACACACACACACACACACACACAGAGTTCGTTTTGTAAGGTACGTCCCCCCCCCCCCCCCCCCACTCTCTGTGTCTGTCAATCGGTATTTATCGGTGCCCCCTTCCCCGCCCTCTCCTCTCTCTCTCCCTCTCCCCCTCCCCCCCCTCTCTCTCTCTCTCTCTCCTTCTCTCTCTCTCTCTCTCTCTCTCGCTTTGAAAACAAAGGATTTCATGCAGGGGGTGGTTCCCCGACGTCTGATTGGCAATGCTGTGTTCTGACAGGGTGGATTGTGGACCGGACAGGAAACTATGACAACAGTATGTACCTCGGAGGTTCGTGACAGTTGTCTCTCTTGTCGTCATAGACCCTTTCACGCTGCTGCTTGTTCGAGCGTCTCTTAACCACCGACATTGCAAGACAGACAGAAACACGGCTAATCCTGACGCGTAGCCAGGTGGCGGTGTGAAGGTTTTGACACAGCGACAGTACATGAGGGCATCACTGATGTGTGCGTCTGTGTCTCTTTTTGCACATTCTCGGCTTTCCTCTGGTATGTGCGCGTGAATATGTATGTTAGCGTGACTGTGTGTACGCGTGCATGGGTGCATGTTTGTACGTGTATCTGCGTGTGACTCGAAAAGTGATGTGACGGCGCTTTACCTTTTTTCGTAACTCGAGAAAGTGTGGGCGTTTTTTTTTACTCATGTGGAAATTTGAGCAATTAAGTTATCTTTATATACACTGAGAAGGTGAAGAGAAGTAAAAGAAGGAGAGGAAGAAGAAAGAAAGGAAGAAAAGAACAAAGTAAGGTAAGAAAAGAGGAAGGAAATCTGTTCTTCGCGAAAAAAGACTGGAGACACTTGCACATCAAGAAAGCTTACCTTGATTTTATTTCTTTATTTTCAAAAGACATTCCAATGCGTAAGCGAAGAAGGACGCTGAAGAGATGTTCTGTTATGTAGACATTCTAGAAGTTAGTAGAAGTTCCAGAATAAGGTGACTGCAAATACGGCATTACTCGCCTGTGTAAAAAGTGCAGAATCATCGTCCCTTGGCGAGTGACAAACAATCACTTATCTCCTCGAATTTGTTTTCGTTTCCGCCTGCAGTCACTTCACTTTGAAACTTATTTTGTTTCGTTCCTTCGTCTGGCGGCCCAGGAATCCTGATTTTGCTCTCTGTTTCAATTCGCGCCCGCAGAGGTAGCCCCACTTTGAAACCAAGATCGACTGACATGAAATGCTACGCTCGCCCAATTTTTTTTTCAGCCTCCAAAAAGGAACCATTGATCTTTGAGGTGAAACGTTGGTCACGCGAGGCTACCTTCAGCCAGTAGATTTGAACTGGCATTCTGCGGCAGGTGATAACATACGAAATGCGTACCTGCCTAAATCTTTAACTTACCATCTTTGATCATTTATTACACCCTTTTCTTATACTCTTTGATGTTTTAAACACAAAGCCTTTAATTTTTAGAGCCAACCCTTCACATGTTTTACCTCCAAGCATCCTAGTCTCTTTGTTTGTTCTCAATGCAATGTGACCCCATTTCGTTTGGAGTGATGGGCGTGTAAGAGGCCAGCCGTAGAAACAAAGCTTGTTTATTTACATGTTGTAAATAGATTTAGTTTACCAGTTTAGTATTTGCATTGTTACTGACTGTACCACCTACTTTGCAATATTTCTGAGAGTGTATTTCGCTAACCCCAGAATTGGTGGTGATATTTTGTGCCACAGTGTCCACTTGTCGGTCTTGGACTTTTTAGCAGCTTTAGACATTAGCAGCTTTCTCCATGTCATGGATGGGCGTTGACCTCATGGCTCCAAGAATGAGGCGAAGTCCCATGTTTTGGACTTTGTCGAGCCGGCTCTTGTTGGTCTTGGAGGCTGTGCCCCACGAGGTTGAGGCATACTCCATGGTGGGTCTGATCGCTCCCGTGTCGACCCTGGCGAGAAGCCTGCTGTCCGCTCCCCAAGTCGTCCCGGCCAGCTTCTTCAGCAGGGCTAGTTTGCGGATGCCTCTCCTCTCCATCTCCTCAATCTGGGGCTTCCAGGTCAGGCGGGTGTCCATCTTGACGCCAAGGAATGTTGATGTGTCCGTCTGGGGCAAGACCTGTCCCTGGAGCCTCAGCTTGACGTGCTCGTTGGCGGTAGAGAGAGAGAAGAGTGTTGTGTTGGTTTTTGTGGTGTTGAGTTCAAGACCCCAGTCGTCTGTCCATGTGGCGATATTGCTGACGACTTCCTGAAGCCGGTAGGAGGCCGTGCTGGTGAATTCAGAGGATGTCCATATTGCCAGGTCGTCTGCGTGCAGACTCTTGGAGACGTGCTTCGTGATGTTGTCTGTAATGTCGTTGATATACAAACAAGAACAGTGTTGGTGGTGATATTTTGTGCCAGTGTCCACTTGTCGGTCTTACACTTCTTGAGGCTCATGATCAGACTGTTGACTCTATGTCTTGTAGGTTTTCTGATGTTTAGTGCCACATTTTTGACTTGTTGTTCTAAAGGTTTATATATCTCAGGACAGCCGTGTAGACCTGCTCCTCAGCAGGATTTGTGACGTTCGTGATACATTTTTGACATGATGCTTTGCACACTTTGTGACTTTTCACAGTAACAATGTTGACTTATTGTTTAGCAGGATTTTTTAAAGTTCGTTTCTACATTGTTGACATCTTTTCTGACTTCATTCTTGATTTGCTGTCTATTTTTCTAGCTTTTCTGACGTTGACTACCGGATTATTAACTTCTTGTTTCCAGGATTTCTGACATTGACTACTACATTGTTGTACTGTTTTGCAGGATTTGTTACATTCATCACTACAGTGTTGCCCTACTACTTCGCAGGTTTTCTGTTGTGAATGATTACACTGTTGTTTTTTTGCAGGCTTTCAGATGTCGATGCCTACATTGTTAACATGCTGTTTTGCTGCCTTTCTGATGTTGCGCACCACGTTTTTGACTTCCTGTTATGCAGACTCTTCGACGCTGATGACATTCTGTTTTACAGTTGTTCTGACCTTCACAACTGCATAGCTGGCGTGCTGCTGTTTTCCAGGCTTTCTGTTTTGCAGGCTTTCTGGCCGTCATGACCACATTGTTGATCTGTGTTTTGCAAGCTTTCTGATGTCCCAAATGACATTGTTGACGACTTCCAAGCAGTTATGACCTTCATTATCTTGTTGACCAACGATTTTGCATGTTTTGTTTTCTGATTGTGTGACTTTTTGTTGAGTAACTAACGTTTGACTACATTGTTGAATTTTTTTTTCAAGTTTTCTGACGTTCATTGTGACTTTACTGCCCTACTGTTTCGTGCTTTTTCTAAAGTTCATGACTACATCGTTGACAGTGTTGTGCAGACTTTCTGATGATATCGTTGACAGTGTTGTGCAGACTTTCTGATGATATCGTTGACAGTGTTGTGCAGACTTTCTGATGATATCGTTGACAGTGTTGTGCAGACTTTGATGATATCGTTGACAGTGTTGTGCAGACTTTCTGATGATATCGTTGACAGTGTTGTGCAGACTTTCTGATGATATCGTTAACAGTGTTGTGCAGACTTTGATGATATCGTTGACAGTGTTGTGCAGACTTTCTGAAGGTAACCACGTCGTCTACTTCCTTTCGTTTGCAGGCTTTCTGATGTTCATGACTTCATTGTTGATTTTCTGCTTTGCAAGATTTTGTCATCCTGATGACTTTCTCTTGATACTGTTCTGCAGGCTTTCTGGAGTTGATCACTGCATCGTTGACTTACTGTTTTGCAGGGGTTTTTTTGACGTGATTGACTGCATTGTTAACCTGCTTTTTTGCAGGCTTTGTGACGTTGATGACTATACTGTTGATCTTCTGTTTTGCAGGTTTTCTGACGGTCTTGACGTTGTTATTGATCTCCTGTTTTGCAGGCTTTTTTATGTTCATGATGACGTCACTGACATGTTTTGAAGGCTTTGTGACGTTTATGATGACATCACTGCCCTGTTTTGAAGGCTTTGTGACGTTCAATGATGACATCACTGCCCTGTTTAAAGGCTTTATGACGTTCATGATGACATCACTGACCTGTGTTGCAGGCTTTGTGACGTTCGTGATGACATCATTCACCTGTTTTGCAGACTTTTTTGACGTTCATGACGACATTACTGATTCATTTTCCAGGCTTTATGACGGTAATGACGTAATCATTGACCCCTTGTTTTGCAGGCTTTCTGACGGTCATGACGTCATCACTGACCTCCTGTTTTGCAGGTTTTCTGATGTTCCTGTCAGCCATCGCTGTCCTGACTCTGACCTGCAACCGTCCCCCCGGGTCTCCCCCTGTCGGTTACCTCCCCTCCCCTCCCGACACCCAGGTGGTCCTTGAGCTTGACCAGGAGGAAGTGCACGACACGGGACAGGGGAATGATGGAGACCACATCTAGGTCACGGGCAGTGGTAGTCAGTCACACCGAACGCTGCGTGGACCTGTAGGAGCTGTGTCAGTGAACACAGACGGTAAAGCAGCCTTGGCGACAGAAAGTTTGTTCAACAACAACCCCCAACCACCAGAACAACGTGTGGTCCATTAAGAGAAAAATGATGCAAAATTTAGTATTTTCGTTCGAAAATTCATTTTTTGTCTTTCTCCAGCTTATGTAGTCTCTTTCTCCTGCCCCTCTTCCCCACCTCCCTCTTCTCCCGTTTGTAGCGGGACGGTTCTCACGCTGCTTAGTCCAGTTTCCCAATGCATTGCCACACCCATGGTCTTTCCGTTGCAGCCCCCAACATAGCTGTCAACAGGCTTAATAATCAAAACAGTATACAGAGCTGCCAACCAACCCGCTTTCGGCAGAATTTATTATGCTCAGACGCACGTCATTCCGCTGTACCGTTTGACGTGAAAACAAATTCTGCTCGGGGGAAAAACAAAATTCCGTTTATTCGCAGAGTTTGCACATCTGCCGTTCGTATAGCCAAAGAGCTGTTTGGAAACTAACTTCCGATTCAGCTTGAAGCTGGCATGTGGCCACCCACATGTGGAGATACTGCACCGCAGCCAAGTCCCCTTAACATACTGCACCGCAGCCGAGTCCCCTTAACATACGGAAGAAATCATCTCCGAAGACAATAATTACTTACTCACAGAGCAGCATTTGTAAACGTCCCCGTGTTAACCGCCAACATTTAACCATGGGCTTTTTTCTAAATGTTGAAATGCGATGTTTTGGCCTGTTGCAACATTCCTGCAATGTACAGGCGGGCCAGAATGCTCCAACCTATGGATGTTTTGACCTGCTCTGATATTTCATCTCTCTAAAAACAAACTGCGGCGCTATCCGCTGCCTCACTGCTTGTTTTAGTCAGGGTTGGGTTGGTTTGTTGTTGTTGTCTTTTTTTTACTTAGGTGAGTAAGCCTAGGTGTTCACATACGATGTCAGTTCTTACATGGGATTGAGCTAATGCGATTATAGAAGCAACGTGAGCTTCTCTTGTTTGGAGCTAAAAATCTAACGGAAAGCAGATTGAAAAAAAAAATCAAAGCGTCACGTATGGAAGACACTAAAGCTGTGAATTCAATTTCTCCTGAACCGAAACCGACTCTGTGTACTGCACGGTGGGCAGGGGGAGATTGACCCTGTGTACTGCACGGTGGGCACAGGGAGATTGACCTTGTGTACTGCACGGTGGGCACAGGGAGATTAACTCTGTGTACTTGACGGTGGGCAGGGGGGGAGATTGACTGTGTGTACTGCACGGTGGGCAGGGGGGAGATTGACTGTGTGTACTGCACGGTGGGCAGGGGGGAGATTGACTCTGTGTACTGCACGGTGGGCAGGGGGAGATTGACTCTGTGTACTGCACGGTGGGCACAGGGAGATTGACTCTGTGTACTGCACGGTGGGCACAGGGAGATTGACTCTGTGTACTGCACGGTGGGCACAGGGAGATTAACTGTGTGTACTGCACGGTGGGCAGGGGGGAGATTGACTCTGTGTACTGCACGGTGGGCAGGGGGGAGATTGACTCTGTGTACTGCACGGTGGGCACAGGCAGATTAACTCTGTGTACTGCACGGTGAGCACAAGGAGGTTGACTCTGTGTACTGCACGGTGGGCAGGGGGGAGATTGACTCTGTGTACTGCACGGTGGGCACAGGGAGATTGACTCTGTGTACTGCACGGTAGGCAGGGAGGAGATTGACTGTGTGTACTGCACGGTGGGCAGGGGGGAGATTGACTCTTGTACTGCACGGTGGGCACAGGGAGATTGACTGTGTGTACTGCACGGTGAGCAGCGGGAGATTGACTCTGTGTACTGCACGGTGGAGAGTGACTCTGTGTACTGCACGGTGGGCACAGGGAGATTGACTCTGTGTACTCCACGGTGGGCCAGGAGATTGACTCTGTGTACTGCACGGTGGGCGCAGGGAGATTGACTCTGTGTACTGCACAGTGGGCACAGGGAGATTGACTCTGTGTACAGCACGGTGGCGCAGGGAGATTGACTCTGTGATACTGCACAGGTGGGCCGGGGCAGGGAGATTGACTCTGTGTACTGCACGGTGGGCGCAGGGAGATTGAGCGTTTGCCTTGCAATTTTCACGAACGTGCGAGGAGATTGACTCTGTGAAACAACAAAACGGCTGGGCAGAGGAAGAACTGAAGAGGTTTCTTGCAATGTTTCACGAAAGTTTGAGGTAGATACACAACAAACCTCGAGAGAAAGAAAGTAATGAGAGGAGAGAGAGAGGATGCAGAAGAAGAGGACATTCTGTACCATCTACCTCACCCCCCCCCCCCCCCCCCCACTTCGCCATCGACAGCAGATGTGCAAAAAGGAGGGGCTATACGAACCAACCCTCTATGGAGCAGAATCCTTCTGCTCTACATGTAACACATGAAAGGATGGTATATTACGCATGTATTTATGTTGGCAGTGTACAATGATGTAACGCTTTTGGAAAATTCCACTGCATTCATTGGCTTAAAAATGTCTTAAATGTGTCTAATTCATGTTTAACTGAACCGTAAGTTGTACATGGACATGACAGGAATATTCGCATCGATCTCATCTGTTGTTTGTCAGTTTTACTGTCGAAAACGATAATTGTATCAATGGAGATTCAACAGAAGTGGCCGATTTGTAGAATGTTTGTATCAGCATGTTTAAGTATCCATCAAAGACAAAAGAGTGCATTGTTGGCGTGCGCGCACACACAGACACACAGACACACACACAGACCACACACACACACACACACACACACACACACACACACACAACACACACACACACATCACACACACACACCACACACACACACACACACGCGCGCACACACACAGCACAAACACACACTCTCTATCACCACACACACACACACACACACACACACACACACACACACACACACACACACACACACCACTATAGCTGTTCGAGAATGTCTGTTGACTAATAACATGGTGTCAAGGGCGTTAAACCTCTCACAAAAGGCATTAAACGCTTAGAGGCAAAGGGACGTTGTACGTAGTATACAAATAGGTAATAGACCCATTAACCAGTGTGCCTTACCCATCGCACACGGTCGAACTGTGTAAAGGAGGACGAAGCGGTCAGGTGACGGATGGCACCTAAGGTAGTAAGGAGTTCGGACCTGCCCGATAGCGAAAGGGGGGAGGGATGTAACCACTAGGACCTCGGTGCACCAAGTGAGCGCTAAATACTCAGTCAGCTGAGGTTCTTTTGTAAACAGTCAGTGAAGAGCAAGAGTCTTGGACTCGTTCGGATGGTATTGCCGTGGGTCACTGGGTTGGTTCTATTGTCAGGCTGGCTGAACGCGCGTGGACGTTGTTGTCGTAGCCCTCTTTAAGATAATTACTGTGTTAAAGTGGCCTCCGAAGTCGGCGGGAATTTTCGATGTCCATCTGGTGCCAAGTGTTTGTTTGCTAATCAAATAGGTAGGGATGTGTGTAAATGCTGATGTGTGGAAGAACGTAGCCAATGGAGAATTCAGGGTACTTGTGAACTAGGGGTTTGAGAAGCAGCATGGACAAAGGCATGGCCCGAAGGGGAATCCTTTGTTTCCATCCCTATATAAACTGAGGGAGAACAACGTGAACGAAGACCACCACGAGAGAGGGAGAGAAGAACAGAGGAGAGAGAAGAGAGAAGGGTGGGCAGGACAGAGAAAGGGTCGAGAGAAACGTGGTCTGGGAGATAGAAGTGACAGCAAAGTCTTAGAGTTAAAGACAAGCTGGAAGAGAAGAAAACTAAGTTTGAAGCCCAGAGGTGGGTGAAGACAGACAAACTGAAACTGAACCCAGAGGTGGGTGAAAGAGATGAAGAAGAAGAGTTCTACGTCGAGATCCCAGAGACGACCACGAAGACCCAGTCCTGAAACCTGGAGCTAGTCAACCAAGAGCATCACCATCAAGCAGTGCTGAAGAAGACGTGAAGAGACTTTTTCAAGAACTGTGGTGTGGTGTGAAAGCGTGGTTTTGTGTGTGAAAACCTGGCCAGGTAAAAAGTCATTTTATTATAACCCGGGATTAGGAAGTATTGATCTTTTATGTTTTGATAATTTCATTTTGTGTAATTGGATTTTTCATGCTTGATTATAAGTAGCATAGAAATTGTATTTCTTGTGCTCAGTCGTGTTAGGAGAGAAACGAATGCGTGACATCCCATTCCCAGAGAGAGGCGAATGTTTGATGGGCGCATGAGTGTGCATATGCGTGTATGAGTGCAAAGATAACCTTGGTGTGTTAAGCCTGACTTATAATACATCAGCTTAGTGCACTTAAGCAATACCATCACGATTTCCCCCGTCTTGGACACATGGACTTTTTCCCACCGAGTTCCCAGGCGGCTGGAGAATTCTTTCACATTCGCTAAATCCCAGTCGAACGAGAGACCTCGGTTGATGGTCTCCGCCGAAAGAATAGCGCTTGAATCACCCCTCTGAAGTTCTAATGATGAATCCCTAGGGTCGAGAAAGGGGAAGGGGTAGTATGGGTGATGGTGCTGGTAGCTCAATCCCCGCCGAGAGGCAGGGAGGGAGTGGGGTGGGATGGGGTTGAGTGGTTACGTGCCACACTCGATCCATCGGCCCCGGAGCGTCTCGCTAGGGTTCGACGCCTTTCGCCGCGTGGACTTCCGCCCCGAGAAAATGACGGTGTGCAGGCCACACGCCTCTATTGGGATTTTGCACTAAAACACTGTATGATCCATGTCAGCGTTTTGAGGCCTAGCATCCGTTCGAGCCAGCATTGAATGTTAAATGGATAATATATTAAAAGAGCAACTCCCCACCAATTATTCCCACCAACAACCCCCCCCCCCCCTTTTTTTTTTTGGGGGGGGGGGGGGGGGGGGGGGATTTGCATCGATGAAATCGCATACAGTATTCAAATACATGACCTCACATGACGTCACTTTTCAGGCCTTTGCACTCACCCATGACCCTACCTCTGCGCCAGCTGGTAACCCCCATGGGATCATGGGAGTTATAACGCTACAGCTATTATCGTCATATTATCACCAAAAGATTAACAGTATTCCTCCTCTTATTATTCACATGTTTCTTCATCATCACTATGATTGCTATTGTTATCATTATTGTCATCATTGTTATTTCAACTCCCATGATCTCTTTCTCAATGGCCTCGTTTTCATCCAACACCCATTTTGCGCTGAATATTCATTTTCATCGCCCTAAATGTTGTTTGTTTTTGCACGAAGAAGACCCAAGAGGTCGAAATGCGTCGTGTTTTTTCCTGTAATGTGTTTGTCTGTATGGTATGGCGGAACTGATTGATAGCCTTTCTTTTTAAATTTTGCTTCATTTTGCGCCCTAGGTCACCTCGTTTTGAAACTATAGAGAAGCCGCTAACCCCTCTCTTCCCCTCTCCTTCCCCACTCTCTGTGGTCGCGGGATCAGCCCGATGTTCGCACCCTCATATGTCTGCCAGGTGGGGGTATCTTAGCTTTGTTCATTGGCATAAAGACCAGAAATACCTCCATCTTTGAGATTGTCCTGTCTAACTCTCGATTCTATTATCTCATTCTTAGTCTGCTGTGGTAGTCAGAGAGATTCATTTGAAGCTGACGTGTATCTAACCTGTTCTTCCTACCTTTGATGCACGTTGGCTTCTGGTTCGTTGTATGGTGAAGGTCTACCCTGTTGTCATCCGCTGTCGGGTATTTGGTTTGCTGGTTCGTTGTATGGTGAAGGTCTACCCTGTTGTCATCCGCTTTCGGGTATTTGGTTTGCTGGTTCGTTGTATGGTGAAGGTCTACCCTGTTGTTATCCGCTGTCGGGTATTTGGTTTGCTGGTTCGTTGTATGGTGAAGGTCTACCCTGTTGTTATCCGCTGTCGGGTATTTGGTTTGCTGGTTCGTTGTATGGTGAAGGTCTACCCTGTTGTTATCCGCTGTCGGGTATTTGGTTTGCTGGTTCGTTTAGGAAGATACATCTAATCTGTTCTTTATTTTTCTTTTAAAGTATTTTGACTGGATCGTTCGTTTGTGAAGAGATGTTTAATTTGTTATTGCCTGAGGTCTGATTTTGCTGGCATGATTGTTAGTTGTTTTTTTTTAAGACATTTAACCTGTTCTGATTTATGGTTGTTTTTTTAATGCCTCAGTTGCATGCAGGTCATGAAACACCTTTTTTTTCATTCTCTTTTTTTTCCTCTTTTTTTTCTTAAAGCGCTTCTCATGCCTCTCTTCAGTGGCATTTTCCTGAAGTTTTATTTTGTCTCTTCCTTTTTGATTTTTTTGTTCTTGTTTTTTTTTGTTGCTTTTTTTTGTTGTTGCCTTCCTTCATGTCAACTCTACATCAAAGCCTGTTCACATATCTTACTGAACAATTCAGTCAGTGTCTGGCTTTGGGTTTGCTCAAGTGTCTATGAGTCGAGTGCTTACAGGAGTGTGGGTTTCTGTCAGTTCTGTTTGTAGTGATAAGATGCATTCACTTGCGTTTTTTTTTAAATGACCTTGTGACTGTGGATTTATTAACTGCGTTTGGATACAATTGTCTGGGTTTGTTTTTGTGTGAGAGTAGGTTTAAGGTACTTGTATCATTCCTTTTGTCTTGAATGCGCAGTAAGCTGTGACAAAACAGGAGAGTTGAATCATGGACGGATTTAACGTTGACGAAGGAATGTAGGGGGATAAACTTATAAACATTCACAATATGGGGACATTTCCTTGTTTGTTCGGTGTGCTCTGTGCTGCCCTATCTGCTAGGCGATTCGGTGTCGTAAGCAGCATTCCTTTGGAGTTATGGGAGTGCATTTGCTTCATCATGGGAGCAAGAGTTACCCTACTTGTTTATTGTTCCCTGCCTCATTTCATATTTACTTTCATTTACAGTGCGTTATTTCAATGTGTGGGAAAGGAGGAAAGCTCTGAACGGCGCGGGGCCAGCGTGGAAGAGGTGGTGAAAGAGGGGGCAAAATAATGAACACCACAGATGTTCTGAGAATGTTGGGTCTGTTGGTGCACAGTGTATTTCCATTGTGAAAGTCATATGCTGTGATTTGCTCTGTTTTGTCGTTCTCTGCGATTGCCGGTCTTTTGGTTTTTATTCGTGTATAACAAAGTAAGTGTATGTAATCATCTGTTGCAGTGTGTGTGTGTGTGTGTGTGTGTGTGTGTGTGTGTGTGTGTGTGTGTGTGTGTGTATGCGCGCGCGCGCGCGCGCACCCGCACGCAAACGAGCATGCATACTTGAGTGCGCGGGCATGCGTGTGTGTGTGTCTACATGCGTGCCTGCGTGTTTGTGTGCATGTGTGTGTGTGTGTGTGTGTTTATGTGTGTATGTGAGTTAAACCGCATTTTTGTTTTTGTTTTTATTTTCTTGACATTTAACAGCATCACAACAGCAAGACTTAGTATTCTGATAAACGTTGATAGTACTTTTTTTCAGGTACGCATCTTTTTATTATTGTAGGCTTTAGGCTGGTACGTGGGATGCTTGAACATCATGACACATTAGTCACAAACACATGTATGCTATCATTTATGAATAAAGAGTGGCATACAGCAAGACTTGAAAATCCTTCCTTTGTCAAAAGCTTGCCTAAGTGATCTATGCTTTCCGTCGACAGATCCATTTCACAAATAAGCTCACGTGAAACCATCAGGAACTTGGGCACAGTTCCTGATATAAATTCGCCTTTTCCTTGATAGTGTGGTCATTGACGATTATTACTTCGTGCATTGATAAGAGATGGGGGTGATACGATGTATTATACAAACAATACAAACAAATATTCACTCATATTCCAACGACATTAGTCTGTTCAATTTCTGCAGAGAAGAGCAGCGCAAATAAATGAATATCTGACTAAATATCGAACAAACGCTAGCACAAATAAACCTGTCTTGTCAAATATCTCGCAGTAAGAATGTAGCTTTTGTAGTCAATCAAACCGGTTAATCAACAGGCAATCAGCAAATTAATCAACCATGCTTCTTTCCACAAACAAGTGTTGAACGGCCATACTTTTTGTTTCCACAAACAAGTACAAAACGGCCATATTTGTTACCGCAAACAAGTATAAAACGGCCATAGTTGTTTCCACAAACATATATCAAACCGCCATATTCATTTCCACAAGCCACATGTTCACAAAATTCCACACTGGCGAGTCTTCAGGGTGTCCGTGCGGTACAGCCCCAATGACAGTGGACCACTTCCTCCAGGACTGCCCCACACATAAAAAAGCTAAGAGCAGAGACCTGGCTTGCCGACATATTGACGGGGGAGAAGCTCAATGGGTCTGTGGAGGGCCTCCGCCGTACAGCAGCCGTAGTCAGTGCCCCTGCGGTTCTTATCTGAGAGTACGAAGAAGACGTTTCCGCAAGCAAGCATTAAACAGCCATACTTGTTGCCAGAGACAAAGTACCAAACAGCCATATCCGTTACAGCAAACAAGGAGAGCTGTTGAACTTGCTGATCACATGTTGTTTGACTTGTTTGATTTAGAACTCTTTCAGTGCATATAGCTCCCCTGCCTTCTCTGCGTTCTGAACCGATAACTTCCTCTGTGCTGCCACTCGCTTTGACTCTGCCGGTTGTTTAAAATCATATTTGTCTCCCTTTAGTCTCTCTCTCTCTCTCTCTCTCTCCTCTCTCTCTCTCTCTCTCTCTCTCTCTTCCTTTGTGAACCATTCTGCTGCCATTGTTACTGGAACTCTCGCAATTTGTGTGTGTGTGTGTGTGTGTGTGTGTGTGTGTGTGTGTGTGTGTGTGTGTGTGTGTGTTGTGGATGCCCTGAAAAGACTTTGCGTTTTCGGTTGGGCTATCATGATTGAAACTTTACACTCGTTTCCACAGTAACGGTTACAAAAATAAATCAAAGACATCTTTTGGTCTGTCTTTGTGACGGAATCAAAACAGCACCCAAAAGCTCTGATACACGCCGCAGCAGGGGAAATCGGAAACAGGTGCGACAAATCAAAAAAGGAAAATAATGAAAAACCGTCATGTAATAAGGCACCGTAACATGACGGATATTTTCACAAGTAAGTCTGGGCTAAAACGCGTGAGTGAGGAAAGGCAGATTAAGAGACAGACAGACAGACAGACAGACAGAGAGACGGCCTGCCTTGACCTCGTTCACGACTGGCGTGTCCTTCGTGACCGAAAGCTCTTGACTGGTGCCTTCTCTTCTCACCTTTCGGGGCTCTGACAGGTAGACAGCCCTCCACTACCATTCTCCGTCAACCAACCCCCCCCCCATCCCCCTACCCCCGTTCTTCTCAACACCTTAATTCCTTTTTGCCCCCCCCCCCCTCTTCCCTCACTGTTCGTCTGTTCCCCTTTCTCCCTCGCTTCCCACCTCCCCCCCTACCCCCCCCCCCCCCCTTTGCGTCTCTTAATTCTCCCCAAAAGTGAGTCTGAAGCGGCATAACAAGCCACCACGGTACCACCAGGTTGTATAATATAATATAATGAATTGCTGAGCAAACCATACAGTTTGCTTTTCAAGACGGTACTGTGACAGGCTATAATAATCTAACTGAAAGCCGAAACCGAAGAAAAAGAAAAAAAACAAACAGACCGTGAATTGCATTTTTGTGCTTGGTATTTTTGCGTAGTCAGTATGTTTTTATCGTCAGGATCAAACTCAAGTCTGTGTGCCCAAGGTCGTTCAATTATTCACATGTACATCGTAAACAGTGAACTGTGTCAGTGGTGCCAAGGTCGTGTGTTGTGAGTGGGGTGGGGTGGGGGATGTGGGAGGGGTGAGTGTGGGTGTGTGCTTTCAACCTCACAACCCATTTTTCTGTGCCCCAACGGTTATTTTCAATAAAGAATGGACTGTCTGCTGCTCTTCTCTGGTGTACATTGTACAAGTTTTTCCAGCAACGTTAAGAATACATCGTGTGTGTGTGTGTGTGTGTGTGTGTGTGTGTGTGTGTGGTGTGTGTGTGTGTGTGTGTGTGCGTGCGTGCGTGTGTGCGTGCGCGCGCGCGCGCGCGTGTGTGTGTGTGTGTCTCCCTTCTCTCCTTCCCCCTATCTCTCTCAATCTCTCTTCTGTGTGTGTGTGTGTGTGTGTGTGTGTGTGTGTGTGTCCCCCACCCCTCTCCCTCCCTCTCCCCATCTCTCTCTCTCACTCACTCCCTCCCTCTCGCTCCCTCTCTCTCTCCCCCTCAACCTCTCCTCCCTCTCTCTCTCTCTCTTCCGCTCTCCCCTCTTTCCCTCTCTCTCTTTCTCCCCCTCCCCTCCTCTCTCTCGCTCCCTCCCCCCTTTCTTTCTCCACCCCCTCTCTCTCTTTCTTATTTATGAACACTTGATGATATATTGTGAATATTTTGCCCGAATATACAATAGCAAAAAAAATAGAGAAAAAAAGGGGAAGGGAAGGTTTTTTTTTCTTTTCTTTTTTGTGGTGCCACTTTCAGCAAATATTGTCGCCAGAGACTATATGTTCCGAAGTGCAATACCATGTTCCATGAATGCCATTACCTACCTGCGAATTGACAGAACTTTCTGTTAGAAATGAAAACGTATATGAGACACTTTTTTTAAGGCAAAGCTGCATCATTTACTATGACATTTTGACACTTAAATACGGCGATTTTTTTTTTCATTCTGCAGCAAAAAGCGTCGCTATGAAATATTATTGCTGCGACCTTATTCCACAGAAAACGATAACTCTGACATCAACAGTTTGCGTTATAAAAAGTCGCAACGACACAATTTTGTGTGTGGAAAATTGTCGCAAGCAACAGTATTCAAGGACTGCAACATTTTACAGTGTGCTGTCGCAAAACACTGTCGCAAAATGAGCTTTGACAGTACTTTGTGGACAGCAGCCATATTTCATAGGACAACTTCCGTGAAAATGGTGTCGCGCGACTAATATTGTCAGGATATAATGTTGCTGCGACAGTATTTCATGGGAAATACTGTTCCTGCGACACGATCCCATGGCGACAGTATTATGTACGACACCGGCACCGCGTGCTGCTGGTGACAGGAGGCCGGGCTGCTGCCACAGACCTGTCTGTCTGGCACTGAAAGAGGACTCTGAGAGTGGCAGGTTGGGCTGGCTAGCTGTTAGTAACTACTTTCAGTCAGGTCGGCCATGGTGAGGTTTGGCGTGTGACCAACCTCGGCGTCCATTCTCAGCAGTATATCCTAACCCTATTCTTTTGGTTTTAGTGTCTTTCTTTCTTTCTTTGTTTCTTTGTTTTTCATGTCTTGTCTAGTTTACTGCTTGTCTCTCTCTCTCTCTCTCTTTCTCTCTCTCTCTCTCTCTCTCTCTCTCTCTCTCTCTCTCTCTCGTGTAGTAGACGTGCTTGTTAGCGACGTTCAGAGGCAATCTTTTCTCTCTGTCGCTGTCTCTCTCTCTCTCTCTCTCTCTCTCTCTCTCTCTCTCTCTATGTGTCGCTCTCCCTCTCTCTCTTAATCTGTCTCTCTCCCCTCTCCTCTTTATCTGTCTCTCTCTGTCTCTGTCTGTCTGTCTCTCTTTGTCTGTGTCTCTCGCTGTCTCTATCTGTAGGTCTGTCTGTCTCTGTCTCTCTCTCTGGCTAAAAAAAAACAACAACCAAGAACCAACAGACAGGGACTGTTATCAACACAAATGAAGCAGTGATCAAAGGCAGAAGGGAAGCGAAGAAATAACAAGATGCAAAGCATATAAACGTACTCCCAGTTTATCTTGAATACGCGTATAAAAAACAAAACAAAACAAAACAAAACCGTCATAAAAAAAATTTTTAAAATAAAAAAAAACCGTCACAATCAAACATGCGTCATAATGTATTTTGTCACTGATATAAGAAAATGGCGAAGTACTTTCTAAGATATTCCATAAAGAAGAAAAACCGTTTTGGGCCGTCATTGCCGTTAGTAACGGCTATTCTGGTAAAATAAAACATCGGGCATCATCCGTGACCTATAATGCGTATAATGAACATACCTACAAATTTTCAGAAAGATCGGCCCAGACGTTTTGTCAGGAGCGAGTGGAACACATTTTGACCACGGACAGACACACAGACAGACAGACACACAGGCAGACAGACAGACACACATACTGCATTGTAAAGTACTCCCTTTTCTATAAGAACTGGGAGTACAACAAGGACCTGGCAGTACAGGACTTTGAAGACAGAAGAGAGTGTCGAGAGAATCCAGATGGTTGTCCAGCCAGGCGAACGGGGCAACAGACCAGGTGGGAATACCCCCCCCCCCCCCCCCCCCCCCCCCCCCCCGAAAAAAAAGTCGCAGCTGGAATCTCTTTGAATCAGCTTCAGCCTCGGATATAGGCCTACATAAGACCTCCTACCATGGAAGAGAAACTGGGTAAAATCGGGGGAAAATCAGATGAACCAACTCGCCCTCCCTGTTAGGGCAGCAAGCTAACAGCGGAACAAGGCCTGAGTTTATGCAGAGCAGCGCTAACTCAGGGAAGGTACACGTGGCAAGGCAACCAAGAAGCTTCAGCACTTATGTGACGTTCTATACACGGCAGGAGGCCACAACTCATGGTCTAGAGTATAACCTCCCCAACGGCCTCGTTTTCATACAACGGCCTCGTTTTCATTCAACGGCCTCAGCCTCGTTTTCATTCAACGGCCTCGTTTTCCGGCCTCGTTTTCATTCATTCAACGGCCTCGTTTTCGTTCAACGCCCATCTTGTGCCGTGTTTACTGACGGATTTACTTTAAATTCCTTTTTAAATTTGTGTGGTTTTGGTTTAGTCAAGGTGGGGGAAAAGCGAGCGCGTTAATGTTGTAAATGTCATCAATGTTGTCTAATAGTGGTAACGGTTCTTGTTTGTGCTTGTACAAAGCACATATATTTCCTTTGTTACTGAACAATGTATGTTTCTTTTTGACGTAAATACTTTTTTTTTCGTCAACACCAGTGATCTCAATGATAGCTTGAAATGGTGAGTTGAATGAGAGTTATACGAAGACAATTTTAGCTCATTAACTGAAATTGGTTGATGAAATTGGAGAATACCTAAGCACAATGCCTTCACTGACGTGTACATTAGTCTGAATTTCAATGGTTGGATCGGTTGTGATGTTGGTGTTAGTCAATGCACGAGTAAGATTTTCGTAAGGAACAACAGTCTAGTAACACACTGGTCGAAATGTGTGTGTGTGTGTGTGTGTGTGTGTGTGTGTGTGTGTGTGTGTGTGTGTGTGTGTGTGTGGAGAGAGAGAGAGAGAGAGGGGAGAGAGAGAGAGAGAGAGAGAGAGAGAGAGAGAGAGAGAGAGAGAGAGACGAACAATGCACAGTAGCTGGGAGGTCTGCCAACTGATAAGTAGACTTATTTATACAAACTGACAGGGGCATGGGTCACTGACAGGAATGACCTCAATACCTGAACACACACACACACACACACACACACGCACGCACGCACGCACGCACGCACGCACGCACCACACACACACACACACACACACACACACACTCACACTCACACACACACACACACACACGCGGTTCTCTCTGTCTCTGACAAAGTGTATCAAGTCTCTCTCTCTCTCTCTCTCTCTCTCTCTCTCTCTCTCTCTTATTCTCCCTTTCTCTCTCGCACACACATACACACACACACACGCACACACGCGCGCGCGCGCTCACGCACACACACATACACACACAGAGGAGGCGGGCACAGAATGAGAGACAGGTGCTTGGTACAGAGATGGAACAGGGCAGAAAAAAGCACGAGGGTGCGGAGTCGACTGAGTAGAGAAGGATGTGCGCACGCGACAGAGAGAGAGAGAGAGAGTCAAGATAAGGCTCAAGATAATTTATTCATACCAGCCGCCGTGGCGAAGTGGTTAGCGTCGCGGACTCCCGGCTGGGAGGTCGTGGGTTCGAATCCCATCAGAAGTCATGTGGGTTTTTCTGTCCCGACCGGCTCCTACCCAGAGTTGAGTCGCTGCGGACTCAGTTGGGAAGACTGGGACCACACAGCCGAGTTTCATCCACTTAATGGATGCGTTTCTTAGAGTGTTGCTCAAATTTCCTGACCAACACTGCAGGTGCCTGTATCTCTCGGGCCTGGTTGACGCCGGGATATATTATGAAAGGAAGCGTAGAGTACAGCCCTGTCATGTAGTCTCAGAACGAAATGGAAATCCGTAGCATCATCTTAATCATCCTCATTCTCATCCATCAGCATTAAAAAAAAATATTTAAAAAAAATGTCTCAAATTCTGTGGCCCTTCATGCCCTGCTCTCATGGTGACCTCAATTTCGATGTCCTCTCCACATCTGTGGCCTTGGTTTGGTTCCGTCGGGGTCACCGGTATCGGCGAGTTCATGGGGGCTGTCGTTGGACGGACGTGGTGGCGCCCTCCGGAGGGAGAGCCCACTCACGCCGGCTCCGCGACTAAGCAATTATTGTCGTCAGTAGGGGGCTTAGTAGGTGGTGTCCTGCGTATGTTAGATCAGAACAGGCGCCACTGAACACCACCGAAGTGACTCGGCAGCAGTGCAGTGTCCCCTCCGGTGGGTTGCCTCTTGACGACTTGACATTGACTGCTCCCTGTGGATTGCCGGTGCCGGGGTTGCGGCGGGGCCGACCGGGCTGTGGCTGTGGACGGGGTGTCGGAATGAGCGGCGTGGGTGCACTGCCTCTGAGGTGGCGTAGAGGTTGGGACAGCAAAAAAAAAAAAAAAAAAAAAAGATAATTTATTCATGATTAGGCCATTGCCCCTCATGAAGGGGTGCTAGGAAATACGCCTACAATCACTAAATCACCCCAGGGACTACACACAGACCTAACCAATGTATGTTCATAAACTATTCTAAGATAACATAGAAGACCGCAGATTGAACGCTTCTTCTACTTCTTCTTCTGCGTACGCAGGCTGATGCTCCTGCGGACACTCCCTGTATAGACAGGCAAGTATTAATCCCATCTACCCAGCAAAGGGAGTAGAGTTTTGTGTGTATGACCGTTTTTCATCCTGCCATTAAGACAGCCATACTCCAACTTCGGGGAATGAACGTTTTAAATATCGACAAATTTCTGACTGTTTGTTCACAAGTACATGCCAAACGAAGTGCTAATCTGAAGTGATTTGGGACTTTCTGATACTTCAAAGGTATAAACTGAGCTCTTGATTTTTGCGGAACAGGACAACAGAACACAAAATGAACTTCACTTCCTATTTCTCTCTGCAGAGTTGGCATACATAATAAATCGGCATCGCTATGGAGTCGGTGACGATAATAGTGCACTGCAATTTCAGAAATACCGAGTCTGAATCTAGAAGTTACATATTTTAAGTGCCTGTCCAGCTTCAGCAACAGATAAGGTTTTAACATTAAGCACATTGCAAAGGGATCTATAAACGTTAAATCTTTCGCTGTTACTCACACGATAATTCGACTTCCCCCATTCCACACCCTTACCCCTCTCACCCCCACCCCCTGCGCACACGCACGCTATGTTTTTTTTTTTTTTTTTTTTGGTTGCATGCATTGAAGTAAGGCATATTAAGCAGAGAAGAGAGAGAGAGAGAGAGAGAGAGGAGAGAGAGAGAGAGAGAGAGAAGAGAGAGAGAGAGACTCCACCTCGTTCTACCAGCGAAATATTTCTATAGACCCAGAGGGTGTGTTGTGTCAGTCTGCATTACTGAACAGCTGAAGAGAGAGAGAGAGAGAGAGAGAGAGAGAGAGAGAGAGAGAGAGAGATTCAGATTCAGATTCAGATGTTTTAATCATATATAGGCCATTGCCCCTCATGATGGGGAGTAATTGAACAATCATTTCACACAATGTTTTCTTTTATATATACAAATGATAAGGTTAAAGATAACGTTTTACGAGATAGCAACTTGGCGTAGCTGAAACGCTTTATACAAGAAAATTGATAGATTTCTGATGGTTCTATCATGTTTGCATGCCAAAAGTAAACTTAATCGAAACAGGTTTGGAAATTTATGAAATTTTGCAGGAATATATTGCTGTCTTAAGCTACTCAGTGCTGGGCAACACAAAACAAAATGGACCTCATCCTCTTTACTGTTTTTACACAGTGGGCAGATTAAATCGTTGTCATTGTGAGATCGATATTGGTAGCAATGCACAGCGATTTCTGAGACGCCAAGTCTGAATCTTGTCAACATAATTTTCAAATGTCTATCTAAATTCAGTAACAGGTGAGTTTTCACTTCGGGAACTGTACAAAACGTTCTGTACATACTAAATCTATCACTATTCTTAATATGGAAATCCCATTCCTGCCACCTACATAAAATCAATCTTTCCTTGAAATCAAGTAAGAAAGCATTTATTTCTTCTACACCTTGATTTGTCCAAACAAATCCATATCCAAACGTATACAACTTACAACGGATATTTGTAGCCCAAGTTCTTTTATCACGTGAATCTAAATCGGGCAGCATCCTATAGGCTTTACGTGGTAGTCTTGACTCATCCATTCGAGTTAATTTTAGCCAGAATCGAATACATTTGACTACTGAGTTGATGCATATTGGATATCGATTCGTTTCCCCATATATTAGATCATTTGGCGTTCTCATTTCAACCCCTAAAAGCTTTTTAAGGGCAAACAGATGTATTTTTTCAGAATGTTGAGCAGCATTATCTAAACCCCATAACTCAGCCCCATACTGAACCATTGGTTGAATTTGTGTGTCAAATAACTTAAAATATAAACTGAGAGAATTGCATTTCAGCTTAGACAGTTTCTGTAGAATGCACAACAAAGCATTTTTAGCTCTGCTCACCAAATCCTGACATGCAACAGAGAAACTCAGTCTTGTGGAGAAATAGATTCCTAAATACTTATACGCATTCACAACAGTTAACACAGCCCCATTGTAAGTCCATCTCTCTCTTGCTGCCAAGTAACCACCCTTCCTAAATACAACTATATTAGTTTTATTCATGTTTACATTCAAATGCAGTGTTGATGCTGCCTGATACAAACTATTACGTTGTGTCTGTAGACCAATCACAGTTTCCGATATCAACGCTATATCATCTGCCAGCAATAGGATAAACAATTCACAGTCACCTTGGGTAAAAGTAGCACCATGTCTCCCTTTTCTGTTCACTTCTGAGGCTAACTCGTTTATGAATAATGAAAATAACACAGGACTAGTTACATCACCTTGTTTTACCCCCCGAGTACAATTTATATAGTCAGTTAATTTTGCTCCACATCGAATTCTAGCTTTAACATTTGTGTACATATTACGAATACATCTAAATAGCTTGCCTTTAATTCCATTTTTTAAGAGTATAGGCCACAATATATTTCTATCTACAGAATCAAAGGCCTTTTCAAAGTCAATAAAAGCAACATATAATTTTCGATTAAAGGAGAACTGTTTCTGTACCATAGCTAATAATGTAAACATATGATCAATTGTAGAATATCCCCTTTTAAATCCTGCTTGGTATTCGCCTGTTAGATTAAGTTCTTCAACATACTCTTGGAGTCTATTGTTAATAATTGTGCTGTAGATTTTACTGCTTGCGTCACAAATTGAGATACCTCTGTAATTCCCAGGGTCATTTACATCACCTTTTTTGAAAAGAGGGATTACTACACTCTGTCCACGTCTCTGGAAATATGCCCTTATCAAATAGTGTATTAAATAGTTTCACAAAGAATTCAGTGACACGATTCCCAGATGTTTTTAGCATTTCCCCAGCTATACCATCTGGCCCAGCGGCTTTATTATTCCTTAATCTGTGTATTGCTAACATAACCTCTTCCTTTGATATGGGTCGATTCATTGAACTAAAATCCTCTCCTTGTTCATTGACATCATCATGCGCATCCTCATCATTTTGTTCTAAACAATTTTCTTCTCTTTCGAGCAAACTTTTGAAGTGTTTAAACCAGTCATCAGTGGTTATGTTATTATGAGGCTGTTTTCTTTTATAGGAGATCTTTTTAACATTGCACCAGAACTCCTTCTGATTGTGTACAGAGGCAACTAACTTCTCAGTTAAGAACTCATTATATTCTTTTTCTTTCCTTTTTAACAGATTTTTATATTCTCTTCTTGCTCTGCAATAGGCATCACTATCTACTCGTTCTTTGGAAGTTAGAAATATTCTCAGTAATTTCATAGCATTTGCTTTATTATCTTTACATTCCTTGTCATACCAATCACTGTTTTTTTCAGTTGCGTTTAAACTGATTTTCTTTTTCATACAGCTTCCAGAGTTTTTTTATATACTCATTAAACACATTCAAGGCATCGTTACAGTTATGACTAATGAGATCAATAGCACGATCGAGTAATGCCAACCCTTCAGAACAATTAAGAGCACAAATATATGACTGTTCCATATTACAGTTCCACACATATTTTTCAATGAACTCATCTGTTTTATCTATATTTACACAAATAGCGTTTTTCTCCGAAAACTTGAAGTGAAGCTCCACAGGTAAATGATCTGATTCTAGCCTCTCTGAAACCGTTAATTTGCAAGTAGAAACAACGAAAGGGAAACAATCCTTAGACAATAAAAAGTAATCGTTGACACTATTGCCTGAATCGGATATATAAGTATAATTTCCATCGAAATCTCCATCGCATAAACCATTAAGAATGTATAAACCAAGTGCAGTACACATACTCAAAAGACATTTTCCATAGCTGTTAAGTACGTGATCAGCTGATCTTCTTCCAGAAAATACAGAATGACTACCAACGTTAACACCATAATCATCACTGTCGTTTGGTATGTCTGGAGAGATGCTAGCTGTTCTGCTGTTCAAATCACCGGATAACATTACATATACATCTTTATATTCAAGCATGCAATCAAAAATACATTCTTCCAATGAACTTACGCCATTGCCAATGTCAAAGTGTACATAGTAGGGCGAACCCTCTGGTGGGACATAGGAACAAACATACAAAACATCTTCTGTAACACCAAATAAACATTTGTCAATCAGGAATACAATTACGTTCGGATGGTTCACATCGATTTCACGAACAAACGACATCAGATCATTTCTTATTAAACAAATTATACCCCCAGAATGTCTGCCCTGCCTCGTGAATTTGATAGCAGGTTTTCTGAATACGGTGTATCCAGTAAAAACACACAATTGGACATGTTCAACAAACGTTTCAACCAAGCATATAAAGTCAAATTCAAACAAGAAAGAAAGGAAATCTCGACAATTAAGTTTGGAAAGAAGACCATTGACATTCCAGTGTAAGAAGGAAACATGTTTTATATCAGTTTTGTTATCTGTACATACATCATTACCTCTGTTATGTGTACATGTGTTAAGAGAGACACTCTGTGATGCTGTCTCTGTAACATTCTGTGACACTGTCTCTTGATTTCCGTAGTTTTCTCTTCTTTCTAAAGACAGGTTCTCTTCATGCAGGGTTACATGATCAAAACAGTCAACATCTGCATCAACATCACATGCTTTCATTAGAGACATATCCTCATAAAAAAGTGAACAATCATGATTTGTATTAATAACATAATCTTTGTTTTGAGAGGTCCCCTTATAACCATTTGAACAATCATCAATCGTGGCAGCATTATGATAATTCTTTTAAGACGACACCTGATCACAACTTTCAATAAAAACACCGTCACTCAATGAATAATAATCAGCATCACACAAAGATCTTTGCTCTATTTTTCTTTCTTCAGATTGATTGTATCCCAACACATGCAAAGGTAAATCACAACCACATTCATTCAAATAATCAGTATTATGTACGGAGGTAACATTTTTATAAACAGGATCAAGCTTTTCACTTTCCCCCCGCCCCCGACCTCTCGAAAAACCGGTTTTAACATTTCCAGTCAATGCATCCTTCACAGTGACAAGGTCACGTTCCTTAGTTCTGTAGTTCCGCGTTGCACGATAACATTTTACACGACTGGGTGATTTCGCCGGTGTCACCACGGGCTGGCCACCCCCCTATTTGATTTCTGTCAGGTTCTGTCCATCACCAAGTCCGTATTTTTTACCGTCTATTAGCAGGTGGTCAAAAACCATTGTAGCCCGTTTTCCGTCGCTGCGTGCCCTCTTCAGATAAGGAGTCAGCTGCCTTCTAACCTCTCTGACGCGCAAGGAAAAGTCCTCACCGATAAAGATCTGACCACCTTTCAGTCTGTATTTGGCTTTCAAAATCTTCTCTTTCTCTTTGAAGAAGGTGCTCCGTGCTATGACAGGAGAGTTTGGTTTGGCATTCAGACGATGAACACGGTCAAAATGAAAGTCCCCAGTTAAGTTTAGCTTGTCCACGATCAAGTCTTTCACCACCCCCTCACACTCTGATGGAGTTTCGTTTTCCCTGCGACGAAGTCCATAGAAAATTAAATTATTCCTCTTGGAACGTCCCTCCAGGTCATCAGTCTTACGTTCCAATTCCTGCACCTTCTTCCTCAGGTCTTCATTGTTACCACGGAGATCGTCGTCTTCAACCTCCTCCTTTAGGGAACGCATCTCTTCCTGCAGGGCAGAAAGACCCTCACGGATGTCCTTGATGTCGCCCTTCATCTGATCGAACTTTAAGTCCATGGACTGGAGTAAGGACATCAGTTCCTTGTTGGAGGGTCCTTCGGCAGGCGTCGAAGCTCTGGGGGTGCTGGTGGGGACGCTCTCAGTGTCTACACTAGCTCTGCGTCCGGCACTCGACAGGGTGCTCTGGCGCTGAGCATTCTTAGCTGGTCCTGGGTTTTGTTCAATGTCTCCACACTGCAGCAGAAAACTCCCCCAGAACAAAAGCACGAGGAGGCAACCTACGGCGACACCGCCCGCTGTGGTTTTCATCTTCAATGTCCGAATGGTGAATCGCTTCCTCACTCGCTTCAACATAAAAGCTATGTATACCGAGTGAAAACAGCCACATCTCACTCGAAAATCGATACTGGAAGACGGCATGGTACTTCATACAACTGTATGCAAGATCTTACAAGCAGAAGTTTTCTCAATCCGGCGTGATTAAAGAATTAATTGGGAGCAACTACATAACAACCTTCACCTCTGAACACAGTTCAGGTACCCCCCGAGAGAGAGAGAGAGAGAGAGAGAGAGAGAGAGAGAGAGAGAGAGAGAGAGAGACTTGACACTTTGACACTTTAATGTCATTGACTTACAGTCCTAATGACATAAGTGATGCGTCATTTTCATTTTTAACACAAAAAGAATGATCAGCCTTATGATTGAGTAATGTTGCAAACGAGCAAACAAAGTTACTAACATAAAACAAAAAGTATAACGAAAACCATCTTTCTAAACGAAAGTGACACTTTATGAAAAAATGGCCACCCAAGGCTACTATAAATTGTTTTAACAATATCAAAATTCAACATACTAAGGTTCTTATATTTGTATCAGTTACTTTCTTCATATATACATGTATACGACATTCTCTCTCTCACTCTCTCTCTCTCTCACTCTCTCTCTCCATCCCTCTCTCTCTCATTACTACCTTACCATAGCACTCCTAGCAGAAACGATTGTTTTGTATCTAAGATTCCAGGCTTCCGAAATGAATTTGGCCAACAAATTCAGAATAATGTCATCTTCTGATAAAAGCAGAGAAAACAAATCTTTTCTTACCACAATGTCTTTTTCAAACAATGGACACTTTTTTCTCAGGTTGTCATAGGCTTTACAGTAGAAAATGAAGTGAATCTCATCATCAACAATGGAATTACACAGAGGGCAAGGTGAGTCTGTAGACGTACCAGGCTGAAACCATTTTATGTTAGCATTAAAACCAAGGGTTCTTAGTCGGAATCTAGCTAAATTAGTTCGGTGCCATTTATTCACAACAACTTTTAGAAATTTTTCAGGTTGAAATATGCTTTTGAAAGAATAGAACCAACGATATTTTTCTTTGTTCTCCATGTCTGAATGCCAGTTTTGTTTAAACGAATCAATTAATCTGGTTTTAAATTCTGAGATAAACAACAGCTCATTACCTACACCTTGGCTCATCCAGGCAATCGCAAAACCGTTTTCTGACATAACGTTTTTTAATCGAGAAGCCCAGTTTTCTTGACCTCTTTCCATTTGTATTAACAACATATCATATGCCTGTCTAGAGAATCTACTTTGTGGCAGTTTCAACAATTTAAACCAAAATTTAACACATTTTATGTAGGTTTTTACATATAAAGGGTATCGCCCAGTTTCGCCATATAAAATTTTGTTTGAAGTGTGCATTGGAACGTACAAAAAACGTTTCATTGCAAAAGTATGCACTCTCTCCATCTGACTATTTATGTATAATCCCCAGATCTTAGCGGCATATGTAAGGAGAGGTACAATTTGCGTGTCAAACATTTTCCAAAACACAGAAACATCAATACAATTTAGTTTTCTTAGCGTCTTAAGTATTTCCATTACACCTTTTTTCCCCTTTTGACAAGTTTCATTCCAAGTTAAATTAAGGCTAAGTCTTGTTGTAAACAGCATTCCAAGGTATTTATAAGAGTTGACAACTTTTACTTCGACATTTCCGTAGTACCATTTCTCCCAAGCAGACAAGTGACCCCCCATGCGAAAAATTATTATATTTGTTTTATCTAAATTTAGTGTTAACCCCAAACTATCTGCCTCTTCTTTCAGTACATTAAACTGGTTCTGTAGTCCCCAGACTGTTCCAGACAGGAGAATTATGTCGTCAGCAAATAATAACAAAAATAGTTCTACAGCATTCGGAATAAGTTGGACACCGTGTCTTCCTCTTCTTGATAACTCGATTGCTAATTCATTAATGAAAAAGGAGAACATATTTGGACTTAACAAACATCCTTGTTTCACTCCACAGTAACACGGGAAAAAATCTGTATATTCATGTCTATCACGCAAACATAGAAGCACTGAATCATACACCCCTTTGAGGGCTCTGTAAAGCTTACCATTAATACCATTTCTTCGTAGAGTATTCCACAGTAAATTACGGTTAACGGAATCGAACGCTTTTTTAAAGTCGACAAAAGCCACATACAGTTTCTTATTGTTTGACAAATATTTCTGTACTAAAGCAAACAATGTAAAAATATGATCCACTGTACTATATCCAGATCTAAAACCCGCCTGTTCCTCTACAATTTTTTCTTCTCTTTCTGCCCAGTTTGTTAATCTCTTGTTCAAAATATGTGTATACACCTTACTTATAATGCTTGTAAGAGATATTCCGCGATAATTGTCAGGATTATTCACATCACCTTTTTTATGCAATGGTATAATAATTGATTTTGTCCACTCCAAAGGAAAGGATCCAGTTTCAAAAAGTTTGTTAAATAGAGTAACAAGGAAATGAATGATGTCACGACTGGCGTGTTTTAGCATTTCTCCTATGATCTTATCCGAACCCGCACTTTTCCCCGACTTAAGTTTCTTAATACTTGCAATAACCTCTTCTTCAGCAATCTGATCACTGAATAAGGGATCGACATTGTCGTCATCATCGTCAATTTCATCAGCAGGCGACCTCTCACTTTCATTGAAAACGCTGGAAAAGTGATCATACCATTGTTGTAAAGAAATTTCATGGTACACTACTTTCTTCCTGTTTACATTTCGTATCAAGGACCAAAAAGTTTTAGAGTCATTCATTGATTCCTTAAGCTTTTTCATTCTCAGTTCATTAAACTCGTTCTCTTTCCTTCTTCTAAGTTCTGTGTATTCTTCTCTCTCTTGCACATAAATTTCTTTTTTCCGTTCTTTATTTTGTTTGGTTTTACACCTTTGAAATTGTTTTAAACATCTTTTCACTTTTCTTTTCTTTTTCTCACATTCGTTATCGAACCAATCATTACTTTTCTTGTCACGTTTCCCAACAGTGCGGACCATGCATGCAGCCGCCCCATATAAAGCTTGAACAAACTTTTCAAGAGCACAGTTTACATCAGTATTTAACAAATTATATGCATCATTTAGACATTCCGTAAAGTCAGCAGTGTGCAGTTCATCTAGGTACGATTGTACATGTTCAGCAGACCATATGATTTTCTCTTCAGCCCCGTGTCTAGAAACAGTTTCATTGGCTTCACTAAGCTCTCCCCATTTCAACTCAACTGGTAAATGCCAGGAATGTAAATTATCAGCAACATGTAAACAACAATTTTTCATCAAATCACTAGATATCAGAAAATAATCAATAACACTACTACCTTGAGAGGAAATAAAAGTACATTCCCCTTCTTCATCACCTTCACAACATCCATTCAAAATCACAAGATCAAAGAGAAAGCAAAAATCCAACAAAGAATTTCCAAAATTATTAATCACGGCGTCTTTAGAATGGCGAGTGCTACCCAAACTATCTATAAAATCCAAGTCAACAGGTGAGTAATTAACCATATCTTCCAATTCACACTGTTTGTCACCCGTCCTTGCATTCATATCACCACACACTAAAAAGTAAACATCTTTTCTATCAGTGCACTGAAGCAAACTTTCTTCCAGAAGTAGAACCCCATCTTTGATATCTAAGTCGTGATATGATGGACTACCCTCAGGGGGGATATAACAAGCAACTAAAATCAAATCTTTATCCAAATTAAACAGACTCCTGTCTATTCTTAATGAAATCATATTATCAGATGTCAACTTAATCTCTTTTATCTTATTCTCAAAAGTCTTTTTCACCAATAACAGTACTCCCCCAGAGCGTCTTCCAAAATGAGATAATTTCCTCGCTGGAGCATGAAATTTTATAAAATCAGTGAATATATCAGTGAAAACAAAAGTAGAATCAGTGAAAGTCTCTGTAAGACAAATAAAAGCAAACGATGAAACGTAATTAACGAAAGAAACGTCTTTCAGTTTTGAACACAAGTTTTCCACATTGTAATTCAAAAATGTAAACTGCTGTGGGTGACCATGCCTGTCCGATTGTTTTCTGGTTCGCAAACTTCTCTCCCTGCTACCCCCTTCTTTGCCCCGTTCACGCCCCCCAACAGTCTGTCTCTTGTTTTGACTCAGAAAACCACGCAGTTCAGTCTGTCTGGCCGAGGTTGAGCTGTTCACTGGATTTGGGGAAGCCCGTGTAGCCGAGTCAAGGGAAGAGCCCTCTTGTCAGCGACTGTCCTGTGACCTTCACCCGCCGAGGAGGGGCGCCGATTGGAGGGAACAGCCACGCCCTCTCTACCTTGCCCCACCCGCCTGACACGCTCGTCAGACAGAGGAGTGTCAGTCCCACTGCCATCAGACTGCACACCTGATGCGACGCGCCGGTCACCGTGAGGAGACACAGAGGCCCCACTCACACCCTCGTCAAGCTGCCGCGGTTCATCATGCACGACCGGCGCGTTGCACGTGTAGCGTACTGTGAAATCCGCACCCTCCATCGCGTCGCCCCCGTGAATGTCTGAAGTAGGCCCATCCATCTCCGCCACGTCATCGGTCCGCTCGCTCCCCCGTCTGCCCCCGTGAACCCCGTCTGCCAGCTGCCCAGGAATAACTTCTTGTTTATTTGTTGACGTCACTCCGTTCCGCACCAGTCCGTGTTTGACTACATCCGAGTACGAACGACTGTCACTTTGTTTTGGTCCCACCACCATTTTTCCCTTTTGAAAAAATGCTCTTTTTCCTTCTCTTTTTGCCTTTGCAACTATTTGTGATTGTGCTTTTGTTAGATCATTAGAAACAGTTATACCAGACTCTTTCAGTTTTTCTCGCAGCTCCCTATTCTTGATGATGAACATTTTGTCACGCCACCTGGCAAATCGTACTATCATTGGTTTGGGCTGGCCCTCCACAGCACGGCCTGTTCTATGTGCTCTGACAATGTCCTCTGAATCCCACACTCTGACCCCACCACCACTGTTCAGCACATCAACAACAGCAGCTGCACACGTGTCGAAATTCTCGTAGTTTTCGCGTTGTGCTATACCGTACATTCGCAAGTTATCCCTACGTGAGAAATTTTCAAGTCTGTCTGCGTCGATTTTAAGCTTTTCTATTTCTTTCTTCAATTCTTGGACTACCCGTGAAAGTCTGATCGTCTCTACTCTGGTTTCATCCGACTCTTCGTAGGGTAGAGGCTTAGATATTGTACCTGCTAAGGGAAAATGGCTATTGCCTGAGAACAAAACGAAGTAACACACTACTCAAAGCTTTGTTTTAAAGGTAATTTTTTATTGGTTTAATCACAAAAACATTCAACAAGATTTTTTTGTCCATTTTGGAGAAAAAGCAAAAAAACTAAAAAGTAGCAAGTGGTTCAATATCTAAACCCTATCATCAATATTGTACCATGCTGGTCCTCATGTTGTGCCAGCTTGTACAATATAAGCGACCATGGATCATATGTTGAACTGCTTGACATCTGTTCAAAAACCGTCAGAACTAAACCCTATCATCAATATTGTACCATGCTGGTCCTCATGTTGTGCCAGCTGGTACAATATAAGCGACCATGGATCATATATTGAACTGCTTGACAGCTGTTCAAAACCGTCAGAACTAAACCCTATCATCAATATTGTACCATGCTGGTCCTCATGTTGTGCCAGCTAGTACAATATAAGCGACCATGGATCATATATTGAACTGCTTGACAGCTGTTCAAAACCGTCAGAAGAATGAAGAAAACACAATAGATTTCAGTCTGTGAACGCAGAGTACTTCTTGGGGATAGGGACTGGAAATAAGAAGACTATGGGCAGGGGTTACAGACTTTAGACATTGGTTACATTAACATGAAGTTGGCCACAAGTGTCGTGTAATAATACGTAAAGAAAGTTCATCCGCATTTAGCTTAACCTCAACACACAAATGAAAATTCAATATCTGGCTCATCTATGGCATTGGAAAAGACTAGAATCACTTGAATGATTCAAACAAATTAAAATGATTTGACTCGCATCAGAACAAAACAAAACATACTGCCAAGAGTGAAATTTGTAATTTGTAGACTGTAGCTTTGTAAAACTTAAGATGTGAAAAAAAAATCCAAGGGTTGTGCCTAGATTAGCAGGCATGCATTCATTTTTCCATACAGACAAAAAGAAATGAATTCGTTAAAAAAAAGGAAAGAACGTACTGGAAAAAAGGCGATTCTACTGAAAATTGACCACGTGTCAAAGTGAATCTCATCACATTCCAAACTTAATCACTGCAAAGGTCACAGAGGTACTGCTCCCCAGGATCACCAGCACAGAGAACATGGACCCATACTTCACATGTCTGACACTGTATCATGTCTTCCTCTCGCGACTCTTGGCACAAAAAGCACAGCCAATTGTGTTCAAAGTTTCTACTCTGCTCGAGTCTTTTGGCACTCTTTTTTGAATCTGTGTTCTGTTCCACTTGATTTTTCTTTTTTCGATTGCACGAGTCACTTGCCTTTTTACTCTCTCGTTTTGCCCTTTTCTCTGTTGCCGTCATGAGAGACGCTATATAAGGGCTAGAGGTAAGGATTACAGACTTGCCCCTTTTACAGCTCCTTTTCAGGAGACTGGGTTCCCTTGTTGGCACAGGGGATATGTCTGCAATGGAGAGTCTTTTTGCTGACTGACAGCCATTGTTCCTGTTGGGAGAAGGATCCTGACCTGTCTGGTCTGGGGTGGCAAGTTGTCCAATTTGGTGTGGGGATGAAAGGTCTGAGACTCCTACCTGCTGACCTTCGTGATCTGCTGTTTGAGGCTGTTGGCCTGGGTGGTCCTCACAGGTAGTCTGTTGGCCTGGGTGGTCCTCACATGTAGTCTGTTGGCCTGGGTGGTCCTCACAGGTAGTTTGTTGGCCTGGGTGGTCCTCACAGGTAGGCTGTTGGCCTGGGTGTTCTCCGCAGGGGATCGGTTCACTATGTCCTGCAACAGAGTAACCACAATATGAGGAGACCTGCTGTGTGTTATCACTTTTCATTTTTGTATTGATGTGACAGAAAACATTTTCCGTTTTTAGAAAACAGCACAGTAGGAACTTGGGCCATTTCTTTAACTTTCTCTGGGCTTGATCAAAGTTTGAATGTTGATCGTCGTTATAGGCCTATATTAGAATGATAGTTTTAGACAGTTTTCTCAAAATGAATGATTAAAGAAAAAACAAATCCAAAAGGTACTGATGTAATCGCTCTACCTTCTGAATGAAAGTGTGAACGATTACCGTGTTGATTTACTAATTCAAGTTCACTGATCTTCATTTTCAGAGGCGATAACGCAGTCATAGTGGCCCACGTCCGCGACCCTCGCTGTGTACATGACGTGCAGTGGACACTGTTCTTCAAAATCCCCCACCCCATATTTCATGATGCTGTGGAGATTGTTGTCCACAACAATGATGGGTTTCTTGAGGACCTTAGACATGGCAACGACCTCAAGTTCTCCCGGCATTACTTTTGGGTCTGACATTGCGCGCAGTCTTTCTTCCATTGACTTGTATCGTCTTGCATCCTGTGGTATATCAGCGTTTATAACGTCCAGAGGAAGGGCAGAGTATGACTGAAAGTCGTCACAGATGTAATCTGTTACCTCAGCCCTTAGTTTGTCAGCCAGCGTTTTTTCTTTCATTCGTAGCAGAGTGTCCACAGGAAGGCAGTTTCTATTCCTCACCGCATTCTGCAATCGCTGGTCTTGGGATATCGCCACACTTCTGAAGAAGCAGCTTCCATCTGGATTAGTCTGAATAATCTTCACAGTGATGCTTCTGATAGAATCGACGTGTGTCCGGTTGTTGTTTTCCTTTTCAGGTCTGGCGGGAATGGGACTGTGTATTTCTGGTCGTGGCACCTGGGGTGTCTCCGGACCTTGAAGCCTTGAAGACCGTGGTGGTAAAGGAGGTGGGGATGGTCTTGGTGGCACAGGTGGTGGCAAGCTGCCCCTGTCAGGCCTTACTGGACGTGGCGGAACTGGTGGCTCTGGTGAAGACAGTGAACCCACATCAACTGAAGGTGAAGGAGACAACACTGGCGGGGAGACAGTGGATAGCAAGAAATCATGCTCCTCAAAGACGTGTCTGGAGCAGGGCCAGATTCCACAGCGTTCAAAGCCATTCACTGCTGTTGCCATTGTTGCAGCTTTGGTGTACGCTTCAGCGAACAGTCTGCTCACATTATATGTGGTCACTTTTCTCCCTGGGTTTGTTCTCAGCCATTTTTCAACTGCTTGGTTATAGTAGAGCTTGAGAGACCTGAAGCACGCCACATCTAGTGGCTGCATCCGGTGTGTGGAGTGTGGTGGTAGTGAAATCATGATGATGCCATGTTGTCTTACTAAGTCGATTGCTTCAACATTTTTTGTGTGAGTGTTATGGCCATCTAAAATGAGTATGACAGGTCTCTGACGTGTTGGCTTTGTGCAGTTGATGAAATGCTGCAGCCACCGCACGAACACGTGTCTTTCCATCCACCCTGATTCCTTGCAGATGACCTGGCTTCCTGGCGGTGCTCCCTCTGCCAAAGCATCGGTCATTCTTTTCCGTTTGAAAAGTATTAAAGGGGGGACATAGTTTCCAGACGCACTAACACAGCATACAACGGTTGTATTAACGCCTCGCTCTCCACTCGTCGCGCTCACCCGTTTGACACCTTTCTTTGCGATCACTTTAGGTGGCCTGTGAACTGTATTTATCGCTGCTTCATCCATGTTGTAGACTTTGGTAGCATCGATTTCATTATCCTCAACTGTTCTCTCCAAGAGATCAAAGAAATGATTCACTTCATCCCTATTGAAGCCTTCCTTTCGAGCCTGAGATGTTCCTTCAGGTTGCCGAAGCCCCAGCTCAGGATGTCTTTTCAGAAATCGTGAGAACCACGTTTTTCCCGCTGTTTGCTTCGTTTTATTGAAGGCATGGCAAAGCTGATTTCTCTCAGCTACCTGGAACGCCAGCGACATTAAATCTCTACGCGTTACCCCAAACAAATGATCTTGTAAAAGCAGCCCATGTTCCACAAGTTCTCTTTCTAATTTTTCAGTCAGTGTGCACTGCCTTCCAAAACGTTTTTGTCCACCGTTGGCGAACTTGTTCTTTGACAGGAGGTGTCTCTTCAGTGTTGGTTTGGGGACCCCGTACAGTCGACAAGTCTCATTTAATCCTTGATCCCCATTTCTGTATGATGCCATTGCCCGTTCCATGTCTTCTGTACTCCAAGCACCATACCGCCTGAAAAAAAATCGCATTTATACTATTATTCAAGTATTTTTTCAACAAAATAAATTCATTACTGCTGTCAACAATGTTGTCAGTCAATATCTAATCTTAACATTATGAATGAAAGAAAACACATCTCTTATTGCTTAGCTTACATTTTGTACCAAGTGGCTTTCAAATCGTACCACTGGTACAATATGTACGCTACTGAATGGTACAATATGTAGCTATGCTGGTAACACTACACATGGACCCCCCTTGGCGTAATGGTGAAATATAAAATGCAGAGTCTACCATCTATTTGTCTGTGTGTGACAGAAGTAATCCCCAAATACCTCACATTTTTCAAACGTATATCTTAAGGTTCTCTGCCACACATTTTTTTGTGTTGATATTTTAACAGCAACGACGAGGAAAACATGTCATCACTTACCGCTTTTCACGTGAAGTGGATGCCGCCATTGTAGTTTGCGCCATAAGCCAACATGAAGTAAGCTTTCAAAACAGAGACCAACTGGAAAATTTCAGCCAATGGTTTTACTGAAATCAGTGCGGTACAAACTGGAAACTGGTACACATTCTAAGCCTCTACCCTACATCTGTTGCATGTTTAATGTCACACCTGACACTGTCTCTGCGAACTGACTGTGGTCTTCTTCTAACCTGTCACAGCGACTGTTGATCTCCTCACACTCCTTCTTCACTAGTCCTAATTCAGTTTTGATGTGCTGAAGATCACCCCGGATCAAACTGGATTGTTCGTTGAATTCTTGTCTGAGGGACAGCATTAGTGTGTTCATTGCCTGCACAGAGGCAGAGAATGAATCGGACACTGAACTTTCCACTTTCTTTCCGTTGTCACTGTGCACAACACTCGAATTGTCAGGATTGGGGCCAGGGTTCGGTTCCACGTCTCCACTAAGCATCAGCTTCCGAAGTGAATAAACAGTGTTGATAACACACAGCGACACGGCCAACACAGGTACGTGCGTCACGGCTCCCTGACTGACACGCACACTGTCACTGCCACACAACACGTTTCCGTCATTCAACACTGTTCCCCTGGTAACACTCACAGTTTCCATTGTCACCCCCTCATTGCCGTCTAACACTGACCTAGCATTGGACAGAAAGCTCCACAGCATGGGCACAAAAATGCAGCACAACATGTAGGCCGTAACAATATCGGCCACTGACAATCGCGACTCAGCATTTTCGCTCTTCGGTTTCTCCCCGCACACTCGTGAACGCCATGACCCACATTTCAGCGAAGCATAGAAAAGGCCAACTCTGGCTCTCCACAAACTCAAGTCCGTCATTTTTCGCTGAAACAACTGTCCTCGGTCACTGACAAAACCATTCGCTGAAGTACACTCGACAGTTCTAGCTCTTTTTCACGTCACTTCATAAAAGAAGGCGGAGCACAAGAAGGACAATGTTGACAGGCCGCCATTCCCAGCATGCACCCCGAGAGAGAGAGAGAGAGACTCCAACTCGTTCTACCAGCGAAATATTTCTATAGACCCAGAGGGTGTGTTGTGTCAGTCTGCATTACTGAGCAGCTGAAAGAGAGAGAGAGGAGAGAGAGAGGGAGGGGAGAGAGAGAGAGAGAGAGAGAGAGAGAGAGAGAGAAAGAGAGAGAGAGTGTGTATAAGTGTGTATGTGTGTGTGTGTGTGTGTGTGTGTGTGTGTGTGTGTGTGTAGTCGGCCTATAATTTGTATAGTGTAAAACGCTATCTTCTACGATAACTTTACGGCAAAGAAGTAAATATATCAACCGTGAACAGATTCATATTTCCTTTTTAGACTGACCGAAATGTAGGAAGTCGATATTCTGCAGAGTCTAATTTTCATTTCAAGGGAGAAAAAATTTTTTAACCTGGCTTGCTTGCCAAATATCATTCCAGTACCAAAATTTTATTCCGGAATAGAGTCTTTGCACGAGAAATTTACTCCCGATGATAAGAAGACACGCTAGCATTAACTGTTAAGTCTGATACTGATGTTTCCTAACTAACCTATTTGCTTCTTGTGTCAAGTGCCTCTGTGACTTCATCTGCTTGTGCCAGTTTGGGATAAACTCTTCGGCAGAACTTAGTAAGTCATCTTCACATGCCTGCTACCTTTGTGGATCGAATTTTCAGAGTAGGGTTAACTTATTGCCAGACTGCGTTTTGAACGGTAATGATGGTTTAAAAAAAAAAGTGCGAGAGAAATTTCTGCTGGCCTACTTCTATGGGGAGGATTTTTTTTAAGTGCGAGAGGGAAGGGGAGCGCTTTTTTTGCCTCAAAAGGGAGTTAATAGTCTTCATAGGAAGACCTTGAGTTATACACTCCATAGAAGTAAATTTGTGGTATAACTCTTCTTTTTTTGTCTGGAATATGAATTTCTTGGGGTGTAAAATTGTCAAGTCACATTGGTGGGAGAGAGAGAGAGAGAGAGAGAGAGAGAGAGAGAGAGAGAGAGAGAGAGAGAGATAACATGAGCAGATCTGTGTGTGTGTGTGTGTGTGTGTGTGTGTGTGTGTGTGTGTGTGTGTGTGTGTGTGCGTGTGTGTGTCTTGTGTGTTGTGTTGTGTTGTGTTGTGTTGTGTGTGTGTGTGTGTGTGTGTGTGTGTGTGTGTGTGTGTGTGTGTGTGTGTGTGTGTGTGTGCGTGTGTGTATTTTGTGTGTGTGTGTGTGTTTTGTGTGTGTGTGTGTGTGTGTGTGTGTGTGTGTGTGTGTGTTTTGTGTGTGTGTGTGTGTGTGTGTGTGTGTGTGTGTGTGTGTGTGTGTGCGCGTGTGTGCGCGCGCGCGCGCGCGTGTGTGTGTGTGTGTGTGTGTGTGTGTGTGTGCGTGATACGGCACACTGTGCTCGGAACGTCGGCTAACAAGCATACACGGAGGACCTTACATGACAGGTGCGAACAGAGAGTACCTGCATACCACTTCTTCCCTCTCTCCAACACCACTACCCCCCCCCCCCCGCCCCGTCCCTCCCCCACTTCCCCCATTCCACACCCTTACCCCTCTCACCCCCACGTCCCCCGGCCTCGCCCACCCCCTCAGGCACACATTGTCGCTCAGAGGGATTGCCACAATATTTATCGACGCATTTAGTTGAGTTGTGCTGGTTCGTACACTTTCTGCACGCCGATAGCCCGACAGCTGTTCACTCCATTTCGAAAAATCTATCAGACCTTTTGACTGGAGGCTATTTGAACAGTGTAAAAGAAAAAATCGAAAAATTTATAAAGGTGTCGACATTTCTGAAAGGGACAGGACATTAGAATATTTTGAAGGGTGGGAAATACGAATACGAATACGAATAATTCATTGTTTCAAGCTTTTCAGCCCATTCACAGGATGGGATTGGGGAAAGGGGAGTTAACTGGAGTAACTGACCAAAACGAGCATGGATACGAAATAAGATATTAGAGATCTTTGCGACAAGGAAACCATGTCAATGACGTATGCCAAAGTAAAACACGAACTTCCCAGCAAGGGTTGTACATTCACAGTGAGAACAGGTGTTTATCATCCAGGTGACAGTCAGGTCATATCCAGATCAGGATTTCCGTTCTGACCCGCTGGGTTGTGGAGACGGTCTTCTGTCTCAAGACTACTATTAATCCTGGCCAGCATTTTTGTATTATTTGCTATGCATGTCATTATTTCAATAAATACAGTGTTTTGTCTGTCACTCTTTTCATACACCGTTTCATGGCCGGTTGAGTTTTTCACCGACATGGAATGTTCGTTGCCAGAAGAACAGAGTACACTATCGGCACGTTCCCTACTTTCAGCAGCATCACAACCCCCACCACTGCCAATGGCACAGGCATTTTCCACATACCTTCACCAGCATCACAATCCCCACCACTGCCAATGGCAAAGGCATTTTCCACATACTTTCAGTGGCATCACAATCCCCACCACTGCCAATGGCACAGGCATTTTCCACATACTTTCAGCGGCATCACAATCACAACCACTGCCAATGGCACAGGCATTTTCCACATACTTTCAGCGGCATCATAATCACCACCACTGCCAATGGCACAGGCATTTTCCACATACTTTCAGCGGCATCACAATCACCACCACTTCCAATGGCACAAGCATTTTCCACATACTTTCAGCGGCATCACAATCCCCACCACTTCCAATGGCACAGGCATTTTCCACATACTTTCACCGGCATCACAATCACCACCACTGCCAATGGCACAGGCATTTTCCACATACTTTCAGCGGCATCACAATCACCACCACTGCCAATGGCACAAGCATTTCCCACTTACTTTCAGCGGCATCACAATCACCACCACTGCCAATGGCACAGGCATTTTCCACTTACTTTCAGCGGCATCACAATCCCCACCACTGCCAATGGCACAGGCATTTTCCACACACTTTCACCAGCATCAGAATCCCCACCACTGCCGATGGCACAGGCATTTTCCACACACTTTCACCAGCATCACAATCCCCACCACTGCCGATGGCACAGGCATTTTCCACATACTTTCACCAGCATCACAATCCCCACCACTGCCAATGGCACAGGCATTTTCCACATACTTTCATCAGCATCACAATCACCACCACTGCCAATGGCACAGGCATTTTTCACCACCAGCTCATCGTCAGGATGATTTGCTATTGGTTGTGTACATGTGTCAGGTTGTGTGTTTGTTGACTGGTTTTCTTCCCCACACAGTTGTGTACATTCTGCCACACTACAATCACCAACACTGCTATTCCCTAACAGTCCGCTGCAGTCGTGTTTTCCACGTTGTAAAACAGCCCAGGAGGAGTCGGAAGAAAGAGAGCGGAGGGGGGAGGAAGAACAACTCGCCCTTTCTTCTTGATCTGTAGAAGTCCTGTGCGCCTCGGATCCTCCCCCTGTCTCTGGTCACTTGGGATGGACACTTTCGTCAATGAACAACTGGGTCACGGTGACTGGGTTGTGATGTTTGGCGTGCTTGAGTCAGGCGAAGAACCACCGCCGTGTGATTGCCATTGCCTTCGATGTTGAAGGAAGCCAGGGCCATGTCGTTCAGCGGAGTAGTGAGGACACTTTCTAAAGTGGAAGGGAGACCGTTTGCTGGCATACTGGATACAGCTATTTTGTCGCAAATATTTTGTCCGCTTTGAGAAATCCGTCCCGCTGGCAGCCAGGCACGGGCAGCCACCTGAAGGGTGGGGGATATTTTGAAAGGTTGTTGATTTTGTTCCCGAACGTAGATGGTATTTGGATGCTTTGGAAGTTAGAGGGTATTTGTTTATTTTGAAAGTTAGAGGGTATTTGATTATTTTGAAAGTTAGAGGGTATTTTTTTATTTTGAAAGTTAGAGGGTATTTGTTTATTTTGAAAGGGAGAGAATATTTCGATATTTTGAAAGGTGGACAGTATTTTGGAAATGTGAGCTAATTTGAATATTTCGAACGTGGGGGATTTTCTTTTTTTGAAAGGGGATGATGCTTTAAAACAGAAGGATGTTTTTAGAGGTACAGGGTGTACTATCCGTAGATTTTATTACCACGCTGTACTAAGATGCAGACGATACAAGGGATGTTACTCCAATACACAACCTCGTTCGGACTACTTCTGTACTGGGGAAGACCGCCAATTGGAAAGTTGCATCAGGCATTTCAGACCTTTGTACTCACCCGTGACCCTA
>CM065732.1:15224241-15234241 GCA_033310375.1 Conus canariensis
GTTAAGATAATAATTCAGTGATTAATTTTGGTCAGGAAAACAGTATGCCTGTGCTAGGTTAAACACTGCTAAGCTGATTTATAATTACTGGTGATTGTTGGAATGATTTGTCGTGTATGACTTCAAGTCTACACCACATGTGTACTTGGACTAAGTGTAGCCCAAGTCCGTGTGATTTAATTCATGAGAAACATGGAAGAGTTGTTTGACTGAAACTGTGTAACAGTGTATTACTGTCTCCTACCCTTTTGTAAGCTTAACTTAGCATTTAAACAAAAGTGGAGATTAATAGTTATAGCAGAAACTCTACCATAGAGAAAACTTTGCTGGCTGAGTCTCACACCTCTTCTGAAAGAAAGAGGAAAAGGGTAAATGTGTGCACTCGACAAACCAGCCATCAGATTCTCACCTACAGACCAAGTTCTCTTTATCACAGAACTGGGATCCTGGTCATGCTACACATTGCGGCTGAACCAGAAGATGGGGCTACGCCAGAAACCGGGGAACGCCAGACACCATGGCTTCACTGTAAACTGGGGCAACACCAGACAACCAGTCTACACCTGTGGGGCAGTCACCAGCCACAGGAGAGATCAACTACCCTCTCCGAAGCAAAGCTAAGTTAGCTTACCACCTGGACTCAAACCCATCAGACCCTTACCCTCACTTTATGATGAAACGGTGAGAAACTGTCTATGAGTACCACTTTGGCTACTGCACTGGGTGTATGCAAGCGAAGTGGATGTATCTCAACCAGATGCATTCAGTGTAACTTAGACAGGCCCACTGTATTCCAACTTAAGCGGCAGCACCGAGTGTATGCGTGTAAAGTAGGAGTGAGGAAGGGCCCCTCATTGTGGTAGTCCAATGAGAACTAAAACCCAGCCTATGGAAGTGACATACCAATACTTACCTATGTGTAAGCAATTAAAGTTGATGTGTGAAATTGCACTTAATTTGTGTCAGTTCTCTGTTGTTCAATCAAATGTTGAATGTTTGAACTTCTCTCTTCAATTCTGTCTCATGGAGCTACAAGTACTTCTAAGAGTACAGGCCTAAGGAAAATTATCTCAGAGCCATTCTTCATTATTTTTAACAAGACCTGAAACAAAATAAACATTTCTTTGATGACTAGTACCGGAAAGTTGCTCCTTCCACCACTAGCAAGAGAGAGGGTGTATGTGAAATGTTAAGATAATTCTCATCGAGAAATTATTCCAAGTCCTTCCCCTAGAGGACCCACCTACCACTCATACCTATCTCGTCACAGTCACTGTGAATGTTGTTATGTTAGTATAAATAAATCTGTTGTTTTTTTCTTTGCATCGACAGCTGTTCTAACGTTCATATGTTTACCTACATTTATCATTACCTACATTTATCATCTTTCTCTTTGATATAATGGCCAGTGTGACTATTGATATGTAGCAGTCCTCTTTCTTCTTGATTGAGGCCATTGTCCATGCTATCAATATCAATATGTTTGAATTGTCGTTTTCGTTGGTGTCAAGGCCCTTGTGAAGCTGATATATTGATATGTGTTAATCATCTTTTTTTATGCTTGGGTATAATCACCATTGTGAATGTTGATGTGTTGATATGTATTAAACCTCTTTTTCTTTGGAGTGACTGCCAGCTGGAGGTGGAAGATATACAGAGAGGGTCTGAGAACAGGAGAGGGAGAGAGGAGGCGGGGCAGATGGGGGTCCCAGGCTAGGGAGGGAAAGGAAATCGACAGGATTAGAACTTTAGGTAAAGAGAAGGACAGACATCTCTGAATGATACAGCCGCGGTGCAACGGAAAGGAGAGAAGAAGCGAGAGAACATTAAAAGAAAAAAAGAAGAAGAAGAAGACGTAGAGATGATTGAAGAATCTTATGGTGAAGACAGCGTCTTTGTGGATGGGTACACTGTACTGTGATACAGCCCATAGGACATTCGTCCACCTAGGGACAAACTTAGCTAGGAAATACTCAATTTTAAACATAATTCTTAGTGAGTCCGCCCAAAACAAGGACAAACACATGACAAGACAAAACACAACGCGTTTCGACCTCTCAGGTCTTCTTCAGGCAAGATCAACAATATTCAGGACAATGAAAACGAAGGATGTGCAATCACTTTATCTTCTCAATGTCCATCTTGCGCCTAATTTGAGATCAATGACTGCTCGTTCTTCGTTTTCATTGTTCGGAATGTTGTCTGTCTTGCCTGAAGAAGACCTAAGAGATCGAAACGCGTCGTGTTTTGTCTTGTGATTTGTCCTTTTATTTTTTGCGGACTCACTAAGAATTATTTTCAAAATTCGTTTCAGTTTCCGCCTGAAGTCACCTCACTTTGAAACTATGAAGAAGTTGCCCGTGAGATCAATTCCAATGGGGACCAAGACAGCCCCAGACCTGACGATTTACAGACACACCCTCTCCAATGGACAGACTGTGAGAGAGTGTCACTTGAAGTCAATCTATCAAGGCCTTGCAAGGCAGGACAGAACATTCTCATTAACAATACTCGGGTACTAACAAGAGTGTGTACACACACTCTACAGAGTGTATCAGAAATGCCTTCCGAATTGGCTCAAGTTAGATGACCCAGATGACTATTAAAAGAGTTAGTTCATAACCTACAGTGGTTTACGTTGAACGTGATTTGAAGACAAAATGTTTGAATAATCCACAGCTACTTTATTTTCTTGTTTTATTTGCATGTATGTCGTTAGAATTAAGATGAGACATGCGAACCCAGTTCACGGGGGGGGGGGGGGGGGGGGGGGAGGTGGAGGGGTCCTTGGTTTAATTATCACAAGGAATAGCAAAAGGGTGAAGAAGAATGCTCTCTCTCTCTCTCTCTCTCTCTATTTCACACACACACACACACACACACACACACACACACACACACACACACACACAAGCAACTGCTATTTAATCCGGGTGATAGCTAGCAAATCGCACCATGCAGTAGGCCTAATGCTGGTTTGGTCTGGCAAGATGACCGACGACAGCAGGTGTACAAAGGTGCATAGTTGGTCCACCCCTCACAGAACAGGCGGTCAACCTGAATGCTCAGCAAGAATGAGCTGGGAGAGTCGAGCAGGAAAGAGGAACCCAAGATTGAGCCTGACTCTTTCTTCTGTCGCCGCCGACGCGGTGCAGGAATAAGATTTTTATCCCCCCCGACTCCCGTCTGTGACATAACACCGGTTAATGAACTCTCTGTCTTTTTGTCTCTGTCTCTGTCTCTGTCTCTCACACACACACACACACAGAGATTTTCCTCTCCACTAACCCCATCCTCATCCCGGCCCCTCCCTCTCACCCTCCCCTCCCCCCACCCCCTCAGATCCCCTTGAAGCACAGTAGAAGACATGCCTTGGGGGCTGTCGCACGCGGCTCGTGCGCTTTCCGTGCTCTCTGCGCCTCGTGATCAGCGTCACGCGATACAGTGGCCGCTGTTTTCCGGTGCACCGATTCGTTGGGTGGAAGAGACACCGCGCGCGTGCGCGCTTGTGTGTGTGTATTTGGACAAGCCTTCGAACAGGAACACGACGAATGCTACGTGGTCTAGAACATTATACAAAGTCTCAAAGGGTTTGGGAGAGCTTGATCACCGCGCATTCATGATTATATTTTGAGGTCTGTAGAATCTTTTTTTCCCCCTCGTGTGTTTCTGAGCAGTCAGTGTTGGTGGGGTTTGTTTCTCGTAACGGTAGTCGCTGTCAGAGTTAGCGCCCTCCCGTAGGCAATCTTCGTCGTTCGCTTCAGCTGTGGTGATAATGGAGATCAGTTCATTAACCTGAGGGTGATCTCGCTTTACCTCAGGGTGAAAGCTTCGTGAAGGTGTGTGTGTGTGTGTGTGTGTGTGTGTGTGCTTCTGTGGATTCTCATCTTTGCCGCGGGTGCCTTTGTGTGTATTGGAGTGTAGTGAGATTTCTTTCCTGGTTTTCTGAGGTGTAGGCCTACATGTAATTTCTTTCTATCATATGTAGAATTCGTCTCTTCCTTTTGTATAAAGCATATCAATTTCTTTCTGTCGTATATAGATTTCGTCTTTCTTTGGTATAAAGCATTTCATTTCTCTCAGGAACACGACGAATGCTACGTGGTCTAGAACATTATACAAAGTCTCAAGGGGTTTGGGAGTACATGCTTAGCAGGTTACATCAATGACATCGAAGAATCCAGTCTCAGTTTTCTCCTCTAGCACGCACTATTTCACTATGAGTCAGTGATTTAAATGTCCGTGGGTCATCAATAAACTAACACATACCGCTGAGCCTTATGAAAAACGGATCGGACACAGAAACAAATCAGATTCATGGTTTTTATCAGATGGAAACCAGAAGATGAACGAATGGATATTCACGCAGAGTTAGAGGCAGTTTCTTTGGTAGTGCCTACTGCTTACAATGTTTTGACAGACAGACGGCTATGGACTACGCGTTTTAACGTCCGGAAATATTTTCAACTTGATTGAACACCCCTAGAAGCAAGGATGAACAGTGACAATTGCAAACTCTGCTCTGGGAGAAACGACTGGTGGTAAACAACAACAAAAAAAAAAAACACCTCCGCTGGTGGAAAGAAAACTCGCCCATATTTCTATCCCTGGGATACCAGATATCCGTCACGTGTCATTTGGAACACTAGAACACATTCTGTGACACCGCTTTGACTTGAAAAAAAAGAAAAAGTGCAAGTTGGATACCCAATTTGTTGCCGGCAGATTAGGCATGAGACAGTTCGTAGTTTGTATGCTGTGTTTCCTTGGTAGGTAGAATTCTCTATTTCCTTGGTAGGTAGAATTCTCTATTTCCTTGGTATGTAGTGTTCTTTCTTTCCTTGGCATGTGTTCTTCGCTTTACGTGATGGTCTTTCCTTGGTGTGTAGTATTCTCTTTCCTTTGTATACTTGTAGTACTCTCTTTCCCTGGCATGCTCTTTTTTTCTCTCTTTCGTTGGTATATTTCATTCTGTCTTTTGAAGGCACAACTGCTTTTTTGTGAATGCTTGTGTAATAACATGTATCATCATCTTTTCCCATGGTATCCTTGTGCCTGTGGGTGTTGTTGTGTTAATGGACATTGCTGTTGTTTTCCTTTTGTGTGTTTCATATATTGAAAGTTCTTGCGCCTATACAGATCATTATCTGTTGTATTTGCATGATTGTCATAGCGAAATTGGCGTGTGAGAATTTGTGCTTAGAAGCTAATTGGTGCAGTATCGATTAGTGGGAAGGTCTGGCGGTGTAACATTTTTTTTCTCCCCCCCCCCCTTTTTTTTTTTTTTACACCCCCTTTTCTGTGCTCGTTTCAAAGGGCGGTGACTACAGGCGGAAAACGAAACAAACCCAAAAGGAATAACCATTATTCCGCCAGATGAAAGAGGGCAAACAAATTATAAGACAAAACATGACGCGTTTCGACCTCTGGTCTTCTTTGGGCAAGACGAACAACATTCGGGACAGTGAAAGCGAAGAACGAGCCGTCAGTTATCTCTTCCTCAAAGTCAACGTCCACTTGCGCCCAATTTGAGGAGAAAAGTGGTTGCTTGTTCTTCGTTTTTACTGTCCTGAATGTTGTTTATCTTGCTTATCAGAAAATTTTCACTGACGGTTCAAAGTCTGAGGATAGAGTGGCCTGTGCAGCCTACTGCCCTGGGGCTCCTTCTCAGATACTGTTAGAACATATACCTCCAGATGCTTCTGTCTATTCCGCTGAACTTACTGCTCTGGTTCTGGCATTGAAGATAATCTCACAATCTAAGAAGAGGGACTTTCTGGTTCTGTCAGATTCACTGTCAGCGTTGGAGGCCATAGCTGGCCGCAACCTTCAGCACCCAGAACTTTTACACTTTTTTGAACTTTTGACCAAGTTGAAAGCGGATGGTTACAACATTATTTTGGCTTGGATTCCTGGTCATGTTGGCATTGGAGGGAACGAAATGGTTGATCGTTTAGCCAAGAATGCCACAAAAGAGAAACTGTCCAACATATATATCCCCTGCTCAGATCTGAAACCCAAAATTAACGATTATGTGAGAGACCTCTGGCAGGAGGATTGGAATACACAGACGGATAACAAACTCTTTCAGATCCGTCCAAACCTGAAGGAGTTCCTCCCATCTGCGTCTGGTGGTCGTAAAGAAGAAACAGTTCTTTGCCGGCTGCACACCGGCCATTCGTATTTTACCCATTCGTACTTTTTAAAGAGTGAAGAAGCTCTGTGGTGCATTCCATGTCATGTGCCACTCACAATGAAGCATATTCTTTTAGAGTGTTGGGACTTGCACGATGTGAGACACAAACATTTTACGGCAGATTCCATGAAAACCTTGTTCAGAGATGTCCCACCTGATGCCATCTTTGAGTTCTTGAAAGAGATTAACATTTTTCATCGGATCTGAGTTTTTACAGTGGAAAGATTTTTTAACAAACTTTCGGATGGTTTTTCGATGTATTTTAAAGAATTGTGTGAATGAATGACTTGTGAGTTGATTTTAACGTGGTGACAGCCCTGATGTGGCCCTTTGCGGTCGGCTGGGCTATAAGCAACATTATCTTATCTTGCTTGAAGAAGACCAAAGAGGTCGAAACACGTCGTGTTTTGTCTTGTAATTTGTTTGTTCCTTTTATCCGGCGGAAATGTGGTTTTTCTTTGAGGCTTATCTGCGCTGTTCTGCGTCTGAATAATTTCTTTTTTTCGGTTTGTTTTGGTTGATACCGGTGTGAGTTAACGTGAACGTTTATACATTACTAAAATGATAATAATGATAATAATAATAATGAAAAGGACCATTCCCTTGTTTACCGGCGTGACCAAAATCGCACAGACCTTGGGAAATTCATCAAAATAAATCTTACACTGTGCAAGGATTGTGGTTTCAGTGTGCGTTCATAGTCGCTCCATTTTCAAAATCATTCTAAAAGAGACATTGAAAACATTTACAGGGTGGCGGCTATGCTTTCGCCAGGAAACTTATTCTTCGTTTGACGATGATAACGATTTAATCGTGCAGGTATTACCGCTACCGTCCTTGCGCCGTGGTTTACTCTTATTTTAGAGGTGAAGTGCTGGGCACTCGAGGAAGATGAAACAGATTTGCCGTTAGAAAACTATGTCATGAAAGCGAACGTAAGAAGTCGTTTTAAAAAAAACGGTTTTATTTTTCCCTGCTTGTACCCAGTCCTAGAGAAAATGGCGTGATCGGCAGTTCAGGACAGGACTGCGCTCCCCCCCCCCCCCCCCACCACCACCACAACCCCGCACTAACAGCAGCGCCGTATCTTTACTGCAGTCCCAAATACAGCATTTTGTGTTTATTTTCGGCACTTTTTGTTGAATAACTACAAATGTTTCCCCGAAGATGGAGTATGGCTGCCTTAATGGCGGGATTAAAAAAAAAAAACGGTCATGCACACAAAACTCCACTCCCTTCGTTGGGTAGATGGGATTAATACTTGCCTGCCTATATAGGGAGTGTCCGCAGGAGTATCAGCCTGCGTACGCAGAAGAAGTACAAATATGTGTATTGCTGTGAATGCACTGAGTATGGAATCCACCGCAAAGAGAAGATGTTTTAAAAGAAAATATGATTTCTGTAATGAAACACAGTAAGGACCCCCCCCCTCCAACCCCCCCCCCCCACACACACACCTAATGAAGGAATGGATGGATACAATAGTATTGTCTGCTTTGCGCGCGTTCACTGACACCCGGGTCAGTGCCTCTGGTCACAAGGTTGGGGGGGGGGGGGGGGGGGGGGGGGAGAGACTGCATGCTGGTAATAAACAGCATCTTTCATTGTGTGTGTGTGTGTGTGTGTGTGTGGAGAGAGAGAGAGAGAGAGAGAGAGAGAGACTGCATGCTGGTAATAAACAGCATCTTTCATTGTGTGTGTGTGTGTGTGTGTGTGTGTGTGTGAGAGAGAGAGAGAGAGAGAGAGAGAGAGAGAGAGAGAGAGGCTGCATACTGGTAATAAACATCATCTTTCATTGTGTGTGTGTGTGTGTGTGTGTGTGTGTGTGTGTGTGTGTGTGAGAGAGAGAGAGAGAGAGAGAGAGAGAGAGAGTGCATGCTGGTAATAAACAGCATCTTTCATTGTGTGTGTGTGTGTGTGTGAGAGAGAGAGAGAGAGAGAGAGAGAGAGAGTGCATGCTGGTATTAAACAGCACCTTTCAGTGTGTGTGTGTGTGTGTGTGTGTGTGAGAGAGAGAGAGAGAGAGAGAGAGAGAGAGAGAGAGAGAGAGAGAGAGAGTGCATGCTGGTAATAAACAGCATCTTTCATTGTGTGTGTGTGTGTGTGTGTGTGAGAGAGAGAGAGAGAGAGAGTGCATGCTGGTAATAAACAGCATCTTTCATTGTGTGTGTGTGTGAGAGAGAGAGAGAGAGAGAAACTCAGAAAGCTTTAATGTACATCGGCCTTGGGCCACAATACAAGCTACAAAGGGAAGGGGGGGGGGGGGGGGAGGAGTGGGGAGGAACGGGGAGGAGTTAGCATATATGTATTACAAACAGAACAAAAAAGCATTGCAATAATAATTCCCCAAAGCTGCATGTAAAAAGATGATACATTATTTAGATACGTTTAGAGTACACGAAATTACAATACAAATGAAGTCAGTCATTTCAAGGAAAACCAATGTAGTGGTAATTGTCCGCAGTAATTTATCAACTAAAGAATTGACTTGATCCTTCTGTTTATGCATGAAAAATGTACCTTGATAGGCTATGTCTGTGCGAAGTACCGGATACCTTAAGAAGCAAATAAAGGGGACAACTGGCGAATTCTTTGAGAAATTTACTCCTTAGGTCTTGATAGAGGGAGCATTGAAATAAAAAATGTTGCTCATTCTCTACCTGATCACGGCAAAATGGGCACGCTTTGTCCTTGTCTGTTTTACTATAGCGATGCAAGTTGTTATTCAGTGGAAGCAAATTAAACCTGGTTCGTGTAATGGCAACGCGGAAACAGTACGTATTCGTATCCAAAAGATATCTTTCCTTTTCAAAAACAGACTTAAAATTACTATAACATTCGTATCTCTCACGGTCTCGTATGGTGCCAGTCCATTCTTGAATGAACATATCAATAAGCCTTTGTTTAAACACATTTAGGAACATTTTAACGTCTCCAACACCTTGTTGTAACCAAACAAAATTAAAACCTGTTGAACACAAGATTTCTCTTACCTTTGAGACCCAGCACTGTTTTCCAGATCTGTCTAATTCCAACAGCATCAAATATGCTTTCTGAGGTAACCTTTCAGCTTTCATCTGTAAAAGTCTAAACCAGTATCGTAAACAAGTGACGTAGGAATTAATGTATAAAGGATATCGACCCAAATCTCCGTAAACCATTTTGTTTGGCGTAATTCCTGGAACACCCAAAAATCTTTTGCATGCCAGCATGTGTACTTTTTCTAAATGTTCTAATCTGTGTAATCCCATATTTCGGCAGCATACATCAAGATTGGTTGAATCTTGGTGTCAAAAACCTTGAAAAAAGTACGTTCCGTCATTTCCCTGTACTTTGTAAAGATTCTGCTGAGTTGAACTACTGCCTTTTTAGCCTTTGTTGTTAAATGAAGGGTACCCTGTTTTGCACTGATCATGGTGGTAAAATTAAACCTAGATAGCAATAATTATTCACAACTTCCAGTCTGTTACCGTCGTAAAACCATTTCTCATGCTTCCCTAAATATCCTCCTTTTCTAAATACTATAACTTTGGTTTTGTTGATATTTACAGATAGTTTCATGTCATTACAACAGGTCTTTATTACATTCAACTGATTTTGTAGGCCACATGGTGTAGTAGATAGCAATGAGACATCATCAGCAAACAGTAATATAAATAATTCAATGGTATCCGGAAGTAACCTAACTCCATGTTTACCTTTTTCATTTATTTGATCTGCTAACTGGTTTATGAAAATTGAAAATAACGTAGGACTTAGAACACATCCTTGTCTAACTCCAACAGGAGTTTCAAACATTTCGGA
>CM065732.1:15241741-15256741 GCA_033310375.1 Conus canariensis
TGAGATGTAAGTGAAGAGAGAGGGGCAAAGAGACAGAAATGAAATGGAGAACGGGACAGAAGTGAGATGCAAGTGAAGAAGAGGGAGGCAGAAAGGCAGAGGGAGCGAGAGAAAAAGACTGGATTGTGGGGTAGAGGGACGAAGAGAGAGAGAGAGGGGGGGGGGGGGGGATAGCAGACAGGAGAGCTGGAGAGAGAAGAGGATCGGATGAAAGGCTGATAAACTGAGGAAGAAAAAGGGAATGAAGAATGTAGAAGAAAAAGGGAATGAAGAATGTAGAAGAAAAAGGGAATGAAGAATGTAGAAGAAAAAGGGAATGAAGAATGTAGAAGAAAGGGAGCCGGGTAGAAAGGGGGTGGGGATTGAAAGACAGAGACAGTGTGGAAGACAGGTGTGGGAGCAGAACATGGTGGACGAAAGTTGAAGATTCAGATTTAGATATGTTCATGTTGGCCTAAAACAGCCTCCCGTCCAACCCCCCACCCCCTTCTGGAAGATAAGGATGGGAGCAGAACATGGCGGGCGAAAGTTGAAGATTCAGATTCAGATACACGTTCACGTCAGCCCAAAACAGCCCCCCCACCCCCCGCTCCAAGATACACGTTCACGTCAGCCCAAAACAGCCCCCCCCCCCCGCTCCAACTACCTTCCCTCCACTCCCCCCCCTTCCCCCAACCAGTTTGAAATCTTATTTACATTTAGATACAGATAAGCATCTGAACCGCATTACAACTTGATTTAGGCTTGTGATATCTGAAGTTGTGTTTCACCGTTATCGACACAAAACGCTTATGCCCAGCGACTTAGTTTGTCCCTGGTGTAATGAAAGACAACAGAATTTTGTTCTCTGTTGCCCAGCACTCGGACGTGTCGTGAAACGTTAATTAAGCCTGAACGTTATAGACATCCTTCACTGTTCAAATTGAGTCGGCTAATGTCATCGGCCGTACCTGAAGACGTACATACTCTTTCCTTGTTTGTATATATATACAGGATTTGAAATGACATGTGGTGGCTACATGAATACATTTTATATTATCGTTAGCTTTTTATTTTGAAATATGTTATAAACCTTCATTCAGTTGTATGTTCACACCCCTCTTCGTGGTAGGCTAAGGCCTAATATGAATTAAGTATCTCGAGTCTCGAGTCCCTTCGCTCATTGTAGACAAGGGGCGATAACAGGCATTTTTTGGGGGGAGGGGGGGGGGGACAGGTACCTCATCCCATTATAGTGCTAGCCTCGACCAGCAAGAAATCATGGCCAAAGGATTTCTCTTCATCGAAAAGCTTTTAGATCATTACTGTCCAACTCGCGTACAGTTCCTTCCTTGTTTGTTGCTGTCAAAACGATCATGGATTTGAACTGTAAAAGTGATTTTTCTTAGTAACTCCCGCCGTTGTAACATGGACAAACAAATGACAAAACAAAACACGGCGCGTTTCGACCTCTTAGTTCTTCTTCAGGCAAAGATAAAACAACATTCAGGACAATGAAAACGAAGAACGAGAAGAAGGAATTCGAGAAGATAAAGTGATTGCTCGTTCTTCGTTTTCATTGTCCCGAGTGCTGTTTATCTTGAATGAAGAAGAACTAAGAGGTGGAAACAAGTCGTGGTTTGTCTTGAAATTTGTCCATCTTCATCGACGGAGTTTCTTGAAATTCCTTTCAAAGTTTGTTTCAATTTCCGCCTGCAGTCACTTCACTTTTAAACGAACATGGATTAGTATAGAAAAAAAGCAGAAAGAGGAGAGAGAGAGAGAGAGAGAGAGAGAGAGAGAGAGAGAGAGAGAGAGAGCGAGAGAGGGGTGGGCTGGGGTGGGGTGGGGGGGGTGGTGGTGGTGGAGGGGAATCACTGGAGGCAAGGGATGGAACTCTGGGTATGAGTGAGCAGTAAACAGTGAGGGAGAAGTTTTGCGAGGGTACCAACCCGTTCAATTTGCATTGTATTGCTGCTGTACCAATAATGTCCTCTTTTCTGTCTCTCTCTTTCAATAATGTCCTCTTTTTTGTCTCTCTCTTTCAATAATGTCCTCTTTTCTGTGCGTCTCTTTCAATAATGTCCTCTTTTCTGTCTCTCTCTTTCAATAATTTCCTCTTTTCTGTCTCTCTCTTTCAATAATTTCCTTTTTTCTGTCTCTCTTTCAATAATTTCCTTTTTTCTGTCTCTCTCTCTTTCAGTAATGTCCTCTTTTCTGTCTCTCTCTTGCAATAATTTCCTTTTTTCTGTCTCTCTTTTAATAATTTCCTTTTTTCTGTCTCTCTTTCAATAATGTCCTCTTTTCTGTCTCTCTCTTGCAATAATTTCCTTTTTTCTGTCTCTCTCTTTCACTGACATGTTAGTCTTTTATTAGTTGACCGTTGTCGGCTTTTTTCTGCGTTTGTGGGTTCTTCACCTGCCTTTGTCCTGGAACTTTTTTTTACACTGTTCTTTTTTCCCTGCCATTTCTTTTTTTCTTTTTCTTTTTCTTTTTCTTTATTTTTATTTATTTATTTTTTTTTTTTTTTGGGGGGGGGGGGGGGGGGGTCGCACTTTGGCGACTTGCTATAATTTAAATGAAATCTTAGTTGCAACGTTTTTCACAGTATGTTGTTCTGGAAAATCACGAGTCCAAATTTACAGTCGGCAGACACTTGCCGTACACGTAACTGGCGTGAGCAGAACTCGTGATTTAAATGTAGACTGGGTTTATATTAATTAAGGTCACAGGCAGTTCAGAAAAACCTAGACAGTTTATGTTTTGAGTCTAGCCACGAGAGGCCCTCTTCAGATTGTGAACAGATGTTGTCAACCTTGTAATATGGTGTGATGAATATTGAGACACTTCCGAAGAAATCATTCAGCCGGACAGTTATCTCTCTCTCTCTCTCTCTCTCTCTCTCTCTCTCTCTCTCTCTCTCCTATTAATCAATCGTAATAAGTCTATTTGTGACCTTGATATTCAGTTGTTGTTTTATTTTTCTATTATCCGATTACAATGATTTTATCTGTGATCTTGACATTCAGGCTTTTCCCCCTATCAACCGATTACAGTAGTCTGCGACTTTGACATTGATCTTCAGTTGATCCTCTGTTGACATTCTTTCCTTCTTTGTTTTTTAATGGGGACGTAGGTAAACAAGCCAAACGTTCCAAATGAATCTCACTAATATTCACTGCTATTGATAAATATATTTGTGAAAAACACTGTGAATAGATACCTAGCATGTAGTCGCTATGTGTTCGCTGTTACATGAAGTAAATGCGTATTGCAGTCACATTTTAAGATAGGCATTTATATATTTTGCAGATATTTTAAATCAAATCTTCTTCAACTGAAGTGTAAAGAAATATATAGACTCTCAATGTTTGGGGGTTCTGCGGCTTCTTTTTCTTTTTTTTTTTTTTAACAAAACAGATTTTGTACTCTCTCTCTCTCTCTCTCTCTCTCTCTCTCTCTCTCGATCTCTTTCACACGCATACAAATATGCATACGCACATTCACACACAAACATCATACACATACACACGCACGTACGCACGCAAGCAAATATGCACATGCACATTAACACACTTACATACACACACCGCGCACACACACACACACACACACACACACACACACACACACACACACACACACACACACACACTTAATGCACAGACGCTCACACTCTTTTACACAACACTCGACCTACGCGGAAGAAAAAGACACTGTGACATAGTCTCTGCCATGACGTAATGGCTGATGTGACGTGTGCAGGTCCCGCATCGGGATGGCTGACGTCAGTGACCAACTGTCGGCTGACGGTGATGGTAGGGGGCGCTCTACTGTCAGGGGGACTGGCGGCCAGTTCTTTTGCTACGTCTCTGCGGTTTCTATTGGTCAGCTTTGGCTTGGTCGCTGGTGCGTGAGTTAGCACGTGCGCCTTGTTCAGATGATGAGAGAGAGAGAGAGAGGGGGGGAGAGAGAGAGAGAGAGACAGACAGACAGACAGACAGACAGAGAGAAAGGGACAGGGTAATAGAGGTGGGAAAAGGTGGGTGGGGGTGGGGGGTGCCGCATTGGAGAAATAGCGGAGCAGTAGAAAACAGCTGCTGACTTGATTACATGTGGTTATATCCGTTGCTGGTTACTGTTGGGGATGCCCCCCCCCCCCCCCCCTCCGCCCCACCTCCACGGGTCTCTGTCTGTCTGTCTGTTTGTCTGACTGACTGTCTGTTTGTCTGTCTGTCTCCTCTTTGTGCATGTGTGTGTGTGTGTGTGTGTGTGTGTGTGTGTGTGTGTGTGTGTGTGTGTGTTATAGAGAGAGAGAAAGTGAGAGACAGACAGACAGACACACTTAAAGACAGTGTAGAAGTGAAGTTGGGTATGTTCTTTTCTGTGGGAAGCTTTCGTGTAGATTACGTCATTGTTTTCTTTTTTTTTTACCTGTATATTTATTGTTATTTATGCTAATCTTGATTTTCTCTTATGTGTGTGTATGCGCGTACGTGGGCACGTGCGAGCGCCCGTGTGTGTGTGTGTGTGTGTGTGTGTGCATGTGCGTGTGTGTGCGTGTGTGTGTGTGTGTGTGTGTGTGTGTGCATGTGTGTGTGTGTGTTTGTGCGTGTGTGTGTGTGTGTGTGTGTGTGTGTGTGTGTGCGTGCGTGCGTGCGTGCGTGCGTGTCTGTGTGTGTGCGTGTGTGTGTGTGTATGTGTGTATGTGTGGTGACAGGCCTGGGTCTGGGGCTGATGTACACAGCCTCCATCGTGGTCGTCAACTTCTTCTTTGAGAGGAAACGTACAGTGATGATGGGAGTGGCCCTCTCTGCTGGCGGTGAGTTCAGCCTGTGTGTGACCCTGACCGACTCACTGGTACAATCCATGTCACCCTGACTTATTCATCTTGTGCAGCCAACGTGGCACCGACGATTTACCCGTAAAGCCATTGTCACATTCACCGATTCACCCGTAAAGCCATTGTCACAGTGATCGATTCACCCGTAAAGCCATTGTCACACTGACTGATCAACCGAAAACCATTGTCGCAGTGACCGATTCACCCGTAAAGCCATTGTCACAGTGATCGATTCACCCGTAAAACCATTGTCACACTGACCGATTCAACCGTAAAACCATTGTCGCAGTGACCGATTCACCCGTAAAGCAACCGTCACAGTGACCGATTCACCCGTAAAACCATTGTCGCAGTGATCGATTTACCCATAAAGCCATTGTCTTAGTGATCGATTCACCCGTAAAGCCATTGTCGCAGTGATCGATTCACCCGTATAGCCTTTGTCGCAGTGACCGATTCACCCGGAAAGCTCTTGTTACAGTGACCGATTCACCCGTAAAACCATTGTCACACTGACCGATTCACCCGTAAAGCCATTGTCACACTGACCGATTCACCCGGAAAGCTCTTGTTACAGTGATCGATTCATCCGTAAAGCCATTGTTACAGTGACCGATTCACCCGTAAAGCCATTGTCACACTGACCGATTCACCCGTAAAACCATTGTCACAGTGACCGATTCACCCGTAAAGCCATTGTCACACTGACCGATTCACCCGTAAAGCTCTTGTTACAGTGATCGATTCACCCGTAAAGCCATTGTCACTCTGACCGATTCACCCGTAAAGCTCTTGTTACAATGATCGATTCACCTGTAAAGCCATTGTTACAGAGACCGATTCACCCGTAAAGCCATTGTCACAGTGACCGATTCACCCGTAAAGCTCTTGTTACAGTGATCGATTCACCCGTAAAGCCATTGTCATACTGACCGATTCACCCGTAAAGCTCTTGTTACAGTGACCGATTCATACGTAAAGGCGTTGTCTCAGTGAGCGAATCACGTATAATGCCTTTCTCACAGTGACTAATTCACACGCAATCACGCTTTCATCAGAGTGACCAGTTCCCATGGAAAGCCCTTTTCACAGTGAGCGATTCAAACATGAAGCCCTTTTTTTTTTTTACAGTGAGCGATTCACACGTGAAGCCCTTTTCACAGTGAGCGATTCACACATGAAGCCCTTTTCACAGTGAGCGATTCACACGTGAAGCCCATTTTACAGTGAGCGATTCAAACATGAAGCCCTTTTCACAATGAGCGATTCAAACATGAAGCCCTTTTCACAGTGAGCGATTCACATGTGTAGCCCTTTCTACAGTGAGCGATTCACACGTGTAGCCTTTTTGTACTCCCAGTTCTTATAGAACAGGGAGTACTTTACAATGGGAACGAAGAAATGCTGTTTGTGTGTCTGTCTGTCTGTCGGTCCGTCCGTGGTCAAAATGTGTTCCACTCGCTCCAGACAAAACTACTGGGCCGATCTTTCTGAAAATTTGTAGGTATGTTCATTATGGGTCACGGATGATGCCCGATGTTTTATTTTACCAGAATAGCCGTTACTAACGGCTATAACGGCCCACAACCGTTTTTCTTCTTTATGGAATATCTCAGAAAGTATTCGGCCGATCTTTCTGAAAATGTGTAGGTATGTTCATTATGGGTCACGGATGATGCCCGTTATTTTGGCTATAACAGCCCGTAACGGTTTTCTTCTTTATGAAAAATCTCAGAAAGTACTTGGACGATGGACGATGTTTACCAGAATAGCCGTTACTAACGACTATAACGGCCCAAAACGGTTTTTCCTCTTTATAGAATATCTCACGCATATGAAAGATAATCTGGGAGTACGTTTATATGCTTTGCATCTTGTTCACATTTAGAGCGATTCACACGTGTGTACATTGTCCATCAGTTCACGAGACATAGTTACGACAGTAATAAAATAAATCTTGAACACAAAAATGCTCTTTTGATGTTGATTGTGTCTGCGGGCGATTTATGTTGGCCCATCACTGGGTATTAGATGTCCAATAATAACGGGGATTTACAACAACAACAACAACATCAAAAGGGGGCGGGGGGAGACGAACGGTTTTGATGGTAAGGTAATAGATATTCAAATAGAAGCATTACTTTATATGTTCCACGTACGACTGATGACGCAGCAGTTACAGGCGAGACTTAGATTGCTAAAGTACCATGAAGACCCCAAACGAAACATTTTGCATCTGCATAAACTGTATGCGCACTTGCAATGTCCATGGAGAGCAGAGAAATTGGTCATTTTTAACAGGTGTTTTTCATATGATGCCCCTGTCTGTGGAGGCAAATACGTAAAATAAAACACTTAATTGACCTCATTCACCACTTTGGCTTCACAAGGGGAGTATTGTGCATGCTTATGTCTGTATTTTTTTGTCGCTGAGGAAGGTATATTGCCGAAAATTTCTTGCCTTGTTTTGTGTCGTGCATTAAAACTGCGTTACTTCACACTTTGTTTTGTGTGCTCTTCTGCTTTTTTGTCGTGTTCCAGTAACGCTGCAGTTTGTTTCTTTTGCCGTTTGACCTCATATGATTCACACATACAATTGCTGCCCCAGCATTACTGTTGTTTACAGGTGGAAGTCATGGCCAAACGGGGCCACTCAGGGGTGGAAATGAACACGGTATAGAAGGTTATTGTGTTAGCAATCAACCAAACAAACGCAAACCACCTGTTGCGAATGGAACAGAAACGTTGAGTTATATCATCAGTTATATTATCAAGTCATGGTATTAACAGCCCAGACAATCATGGAGGCCACAACAAAGTTGAAATTCCCGTTAAAAGAAAAAAAATCCGAAGCAAAACAACGTGAATGGACGAGAAATACACAAAGTAAAAAAAAAAAGAAAAAGAAAAGAAAAATAGGAACAGGGGAGGAAAAAAAAGGCCAAGAAAGATGGAGTGAGTAGGCTCGGTGTTATTTCACACCCACCCTTCTGTGTACCCACTACGTCCCTCCCTGATTCCTCTTCCTTCCTGCCCCCCTTGGCATTTTGCCCACGCACTGCAGACTCCAGCCTCTACCCCCTGTCCGCTCCCCCAACCCTTTTTTTTTATTCAACATTATTAGTCGTTTGATCAAGGTGTTCAAAAGAAACAAAAAACGTAGAAATTTATATGTGATTTTCAGTTTTGTTCTTTCGAATCATTCAATGAACTGTTAATTTTAAAGGAAAGTTAGGTGTGTTCACTGACTTCATGATTGCATGTTTAGTGTCGCTAAGGAATATGGCTGCTTACGCACGCACGCACGCACACACGCACGCACACACACACACACACACACACACACACACACACACACACACACACACACACACACACACACACCAGTTATTGTTCAGATCACCAGGTTTCTCTTTTCATTGCATTAGTCACTTCAGGTCGTTCATAGCCTACTCTACCTCATAATGAAGACACTGTAGTCGTTTCGTTCTGGTTCCCTGTCGTGCGACACCCGCTGCAATGGGAAGGTGAGGCTAGAGGTCTTTGGAGGGGGGGGGGGGGGGGCGGTGGTTTGGGTCGAGACCCAGACTGCAACGGGAACCTGCAGCCTCTTTTTCCTTGCCCTCTCTGTGCGTGGTGACGCTGTGTTTGCACGTGCTGCAGGTATCGGCATCTCCTTCACCCCCCTGCTGTCCCGCTTCCTGATCGACCAGTTCAGCTGGCAGGAGACCATGATGATTCTGGCCGCCATGGCTGCCCACGTCTGTGTCTTCGGTGCCGTCATGTTCCCCTTGCATGAAACGACCTCCCCATGCCTCCCCCGCCTCCACGAGAGCCAGCCACAGGATCTGAGTCACGACTGTGATGTCAAGGTCAACCCGGTGGACATCCTTGTAGAGGACACGGGTGTGCTTCCGACGACGGAGAACCTGGACGGTGAGTTGCAGCCTGGTGTTGATGCCCCGGCAGAACGAGCTCCGCTGTTGGGGAAGACCCAAATCGCCGAAAACCCCAGTCCCAAAGTTCACGTCGACAAACACGTGACGGAGTTTTCGCGAGAGTCGGAATCGGCGCTGCAGGTTCCCGGGCTCATTCTTGGGTCCGGACAGTCTCTGAATGCAGTGCCGCACCAGATGAACGGAAGTGGCTGCAGCTGGCCTCATACTCACCGCCGCCTGAGCCGCAGCGCCCATCACCTGGACCGGGTCCATGGAGCAGCTCACGAGGCGGCTCACCCCGCGTCAGCTCGAAGCCTCCTGACTCTCGGGAGCCGGCAGCTGCTTCGGGGAAGCCATCTGGACGTCCTGGCCATCTCCATCTCGTCCAGCGTGCACAGTCTGAAGGGTGGGGGTCCACTGACCTCCGTGGACGTGCCTGACTCTTCACCGGACCTCGGCCACCCTGCAGAGTCTGAGCAGGGTGGTGGTGGTGGTGGCGGTGGTGGTGGCGGTGATTGGATGGTGCTGAAGAACATGTCCTTCCTGGTGCTGTGTCTGAACATGTTCCTGGGGAACATGGCCATCGGCATCTTCAACATCCACCTGCCTGTCTTCTCCCAGCAGGTGAGTGGTGAGGGGGTGGTGGTGGTTCGGGAGGGTGATGAGGGAAGGTGTAATGAAGAGGATGGTAACGGAAGTTGTAAATGAAGAGGGTAGAAACAGAAGGCGGAATGGAGAAGGTGGTAACGGAAGTTGTACATGAAGAGGGTGGTAACGGAAGTTGTACATGAAGAGGGTGGTAACGGAAGTTGTACATGAAGAGGGTGGTAACGGAAGTTGTACATGAAGAGGGTGGGTAACGGAAGTTGTACATGAAGAGGGTGGTAACGGAAAGTTGTAATGGAAGAGGGTGGTAACGGAAGTTGTACATGAAGAGGGTGGTAACGGAAGTTGTACATGAAGAGGGTGGTAACGGAAGTTGTACATGAAGAGGGTGGTAACGGAAGTTGTACATGAAGAGGTGGTAACGGAAGTTGTACATGAAGAGGGTGGTAACGGAAGTTGTACATGAAGAGGGTGGTAACGGAAGTTGTACATGAAGAGGGTGGTAACGGAAGTTGTACATGAAGAGGGTGTAACGGAAGTTGTACATGAAGAGGGTGGTAACGGAAGTTGTACATGAAGAGGGTGGTAACGGAAGTTGTAAGAAAGGGTGGTAACGGAGTTGGTAATGGAAGAGGGAGCAGGGGATGAGGGTTGGAGAGGTTGGAAGAAGGGTGATAATGAATAGAGTGGTAATGGAAGATGGTGAAGAAGGGTGATAATGAATAGAGTGGTAATGGAAGATGGTGATGAAGGGTGATAATGAATAGAGTGGTAATGGAAGATGGTGATGAATGGGTGATAATGAATAGAGTGGTAATGGAAGATGGCGATGAGGGTGATAATGAATAGAGTGGTAATGGAAGATGGTGAAGAAGGGTGATAATGAATAGAGTGGTAATGGAAGATGGTGATGATGGGTGATAATGAATAGAGTGGTAATGGAAGATGGTGAAGAAGGGTGATAATGAATAGAGTGGTAATGGAAGATGGTGAAGAAGGGTGATAATGAATAGAGTGGTAATGGAAGATGGTGATGATGGGTGGAATGAATAGAGTGGTAATGGAAGATGGTGAAGAAGGGTGATAATGAATAGAGTGGTAATGGAAGATGGCGATGAAGGGTGATAATGAATAGAGTGGTAATGGAAGATGGTGAAGAAGGGTGATAATGAATAGAGTGGTAATGGAAGATGGTGATGATGGGTGATAATGAATAGAGTGGTAATGGAAGATGGTGATGAAGGGTGATAATGAATAGAGTGGTAATGGAAGATGGTGAAGAAGGGTGATAATGAATAGAGTGGTAATGGAAATGGAAGATGGGTGATAATGAATAGAGTGGTAATAATGGGAGATGAAGTGGTTAATGGAAGATGGTGATGATGGGTGATAATGAATAGAGTGGTAATGGAAGATGGTGATGAAGGGTGATAATGAATAGAGTGGTAATGGAAGATGGTGATGATGGGTGATAATGATAGAGTGGTAATGAAGATGGTGATATGGGTGATAATGATAGAGTGGTAATGGAAGATGGTGATGAGGGTGATAATGAATAGAGTGGTAATGGAAGATGGTGATGATGGGTGATAATGAATAGAGTGGTAATGGAAGATGGTGATGATGGGTGATAATGAATAGAGTGGTAATGGAAGATGGTGATGATGGGTGATAATGAATAGAGTGGTAATGGAAGATGGTGATGATGGGTGAATGAATGGGTGGTATGGAAGATGGTGATGATGGTGAAGATGAGTGGTAATGGAAGATGGTGATGATGGGTGGAATGAATAGAGTGGTAATGGAAGATGGTGATGATGGGTGGAATGAATAGAGTGGTAATGGAAGATGGTGATGATGGGTGGAATGAATAGAGTGGTAATGGAAGATGGAAATGATGGTGGAATGAATAGGAGTGGTAATGGAAGATGGAATGATGGGTGGAATGAATAGAGTGGTAATGGAAGATGGTGATGATGGGTGGAATGAATAGAGTGGTAATGGAAGATGGAAATGATGGGTGGAAATGAATAGAGTGGTAATGGAAGATGGTGATGATGGGTGGAATGAATAGAGTGGTAATGGAAGATGGTGATGATGGGTGAAATGAATAGAGTGGTAATGGAAGATGGTGATGAGGGTGGAATGAATAGAGTGGTAATGGAAGATGGTGATGATGGGTGAAATGAATAGAGTGGTAATGGAAGATGGTGATGATGGGTGGAATGAATAGGGTGGTAATGGAAGATGGTGATGATGGGTGAAATGAATAGAGTGGTAATGGAAGATGGTGATGATGGGTGGAATGAATAGAGTGGTAATGGAAGATGGTGATGATGGGTGGAATGAATAGAGTGGTAATGGAAGATGGTGATGATGGGTGGAATGAATAGAGTGGTAATGGAAGATGTGAGTGGTAATGAATAGAGGTATGAAGATGGTGATGATGGGTGGAATGAATAGAGTGGTAATGGAAGATGGTGATGATGGGTGGAATGAATAGAGTGGTAATGGAAGATGGTGATGATGGGTGGAATGAATAGAGTGGTAATGGAAGATGGTGATGATGGGTGGAATGAATAGAGTGGTAATGGAAGAGTGGATGAATGAATGTGGTGTGAATGAATAGAGTGGTAATGGAAGATGGAATGATGGGTGGAATGAATAGAGTGGTAATGGAAGATGGAGATGATGGGTGGAATGAATAGAGTGGTAATGGAAGATGGAAATGATGGGTGGAATGAATATAGAGTGGTAATGGAGAAGATGGAAATGAGTGGGTGGAATGAATATAGATGGTAATGGAAGATGGAAATGAAGGGTGGAATGAATAGAGTGGTAATGGAAGATGGTGATGAGGGTGGAATGAATAGAGTGGTAATGGAAGATGGTGATGATGGGTGGAATGAATAGAGTGGTAATGGAAGATGGTGATGATGGGTGGAATGAATAGAGTGGTAATGGAAGATGGTGATGATGGGTGGAATGAATAGAGTGGTAATGGAAGATGGTGATGATGGGTGGAATGAATAGAGTGGTAATGGAAGATGGTGAATGATGGGTGGAATGAATAGAGTGGTAATGGAAGATGGAGATGATGGGTGGAATGAATAGAGTGGTAATGGAAGATGGAGATGATGGGTGGAATGAATAGAGTGGTAATGGAAGATGGAAATGATGGGTGGAATGAATAGAGTGGTAATGGAAGATGGAAATGATGGGTGGAATGAATATGAGTTTAATGGAAGATGGGATGATGGGTGGAATGAATAGAGTGGTAATGGAAGATGGTGATGATGGGTGGAATGAATAGAGTGGTAATGGAAGATGGTGATGATGGTGGAATGAATAGAGTGGTAATGGAAGATGGTGATGATGGATGGAATGAATAGAGTGGTAATGGAAGATGGTGATGATGGAGTGGAATGAATAGAGTGGTAATGGAAGATGGTGATGATGAGTGGAATGAATAGAGTGGTAATGGAAGATGGTGATGATGAGTGGAATGAATAGAGTGTATGGAAGATGGTATATGGGGAATGAATAGAGGTAATGGAAGATGAAATGAGTGAAATGAATAGAGTGGTAATGGAAGATGGTGATGATGGGTGGAATGAATAGAGTGGTAATGGAAGATGAAATGATGAGTGAAATGAATAGAGTGGTAATGGAAGATGGAAATGATGAGTGAAATGAATAGAGTGGTAATGGAAGATGGAAATGATGAGTGGAATGAATAGAGTGGTAATGGAAGATGGTGATGATGGGTGGAATGAATATAGTGGTAATGGAAGATGGTGATGATGGGTGAAATGAATAGAGTGGTAATGGAAGATGGAAATGATGGGTGAAATGAATAGAGTGGTAATGGAAGATAGTGATGAGGGTGAAATGAATAGAGTGGTAATGGAAGATGGTGATGATGGGTGAAATGAATAGAGTGGTAATGGAAGATAGTGATGATGGGTGAAATGAATAGAGTGGTAATGGAAGATAGTGATGATGGGTGAAATGAATAGAGTGGTAATGGAAGATGGTGATGATGAGTGGAATGAATAGAGTGGTAATGGAAGATGGTGATGATGGGTGGAATGAATAGAGTGATGAAGGGCGCCTGACGGAGGGAGGGATGAGGGAGGATGCTATGAAGAGGGAGGGTGAACAGGAGATCCTGAAAGAGGGGAGGGAGGGCAGAATGTAGAGCGTGATGATGGAGATCATGTTTCGTTTCTTACCTCGAAGGAAGAAGCCTTGTAACTCATTTGTTTTAGACTTCATGCATGCAAACATGTTTTGCAACTTTAGATTTTATGGATACTGTCAACTCTGAACAGATCAAGCGAAGTTTGAACCGCAATGTGTGTTTTAAAGGAGGGGAATGTACGTCTTGCTCGGCGTTTCACATCTAAATAACTGAGTAGGAAAAGTCATGCATCATTGACGCTGCAGTACGTGTTTTGTGCCAGGAAACAACATAATTAGGGCAGTCTGTTACATTTCAGTCAACGTAAAGTGGTCTATGTTCATTAACTGAAGTTTCCACAATATTCTGCTTTCAGTATCTCTGGGTGAGAATGTTAAACGTATGGAAAAAAAAACACGACGGTGATTAATAGTACTCTAGACGACACGTATCGTTCAAACTCCTTGTGGAGATTGAAGAAGGTCTGTCTTGGGTCTTTTTTTTTCTTTTTTTTTCCAAGGGAAATCAGACTAGGTCTGTCTTGTTGCCCTCTGAATGTAATTCCCATACATAACCAGAGCTTTGTCTACACAGTTTTTTTTTCCTGTCCCATCTTCTGTGCCACCTCAGTGGCATTTCACCCACGCCGCTCTTTCCGACCCACCCCCTCTCCCGCGTCCTCGGCCGCAGTCCCGGCACCGGCAATCTACAAGGAGCAGTCAGTGTCAAGTCGTCAAGACGCAGCTCACCGGAGGAGACGCTGCACAGCTGCCAAGTCAGTTCAGTGGTGTTCAGTGGTGCCTGTTCTGATCCAACATACGCAGGACACCACCTACTAAGCCCCCTACTGACGACAACAATCGCTTAGTCGCGTAGCTGGTGTGAGTGAGCTCTCCCTCTGGAGGGCGTCACCACGTCCTTCCAGCGACAGCGCCCCTCCCCCCCCCCTCCTCCATGAATTTGCCAATACCGATGACCGCGACAGAATCGAACCAAGGCCACGGACGTGGAGAGGACATCGAAACTGAGGTCACCATCAGAGCAGGTCATTTGTCTCCACAGTAGTTTTCCAACATGGCTGACCCAAGCGCACCTCGCTGAGACATCTTGTGAATACAGCATGGTGTAACTCTGCTACGGATGAGCAGAGCTGCCAACCATCCCGCTTTCGGCCGAATTTGTTGTGCTCAAACACACGTCATTCCGCTATTTCCCAGACGTAAACAAAAATTCTGTTTGCGATAAAAAAAAGTTCGTTTATTTGCAGAGTTTGAACATCTGCCGTTCGCATAGCCAAAGAGCTGTTTGGAAACTTACTTCTGGTTCAGCTTCTTCCGCTGCCATCATATCGAAACGACCTACTGGACCGTTTAACCGTGATGCAGAAAAGAAGAAAAAGACTTTAGAACAGAAGTGTAGACTCAGGTTGCTTTCTGCTGTCATCATGGGAG
>CM065732.1:15261741-15284241 GCA_033310375.1 Conus canariensis
AGATAGGTGTACCCGCCCAGTATGTCGTCACCATGTTGACGATTGTCAAGAAAGAGGCAGATCAGCCGTGGAAATTAACAAGATAGGTGTACCCGCCCAGTATGTCGTCGTTACCATGTTGACGATTGTGAGGAAAGAGGCAGATCAGCCGTGGAAATTAACAAGATAGGTGTACCCGCCCAGTATGTCGTCACCATGTTGACGATTGTCAAGAAAGAGGCAGATCAGCCGTGGAAATCAACAAGATAGGTGTACCCGCCCAGTATGTCGTCACCATGTTGACGATTGTCAAGAAAGAGGCAGATCAGCCGTGGAAATCAACAAGATAGGTGTACCCGCCCAGTATGTCGTCGTTACCATGTTGACGATTGTGAGGAAAGAGGCAGATCAGCCGTGGAAATTAACAAGATAGGTGTACCCGCCCAGTATGTCGTTACCATGTTGACGATTGTCAGGAAAGAGGCAGATCGGCCGTGGAAATTAACAAGATAGGTGTACCCGCCCAGTATGTCGTTACAATGTTGACGATCGTGAGGAAAGAGGCAGATCGGCCGTGGAAATCAACAAGATAGGTGTACCCGCCCAGTATGTCGCCGTTACCATGTTGACGATTGTCAGGAAAGAGGCAGATCGGCCGTGGACATTAACAAGATAGGTGTACCCGCCCAGTATGTCGTCACCATGTTGACGACGATTGTGAGGAAAGAGGCAGATCAGCCGTGGAAATCAACAAGATAGGTGTACCCGCCCAGTATGTCGCCGTTACCATGTTGACGATTGTCAGGAAAGAGGCAGATCGGTCGTGGAAATTAACAAGATAGGTGTAACCGCCCGGTATGTCGTCGTTACCATGTTGACGATTGTGAGGAAAGAGGCAGATCGGTCGTGGAAATCAACAAGATAGGTGTACCCGCCCAGTATGTCGTTACCATGTTGACGATTGTCAGGAAAGAGGCAGATCAGCCGTGGAAATTAACAAGATAGGTGTACCCGCCCAGTATGTCGTTACCATGTTGACGATTGTCAAGAAAGAGGCAGATCAGCCGTGGAAATCAACAAGATAGGTGTACCCGCCCAGTATGTCGTCACCATGTTGACGATTGTCAAGAAAGAGGCAGATCAGCCTTGGAAATCAACAAGATAGGTGTACCCGCCCAGTATGTCGTCGTTACCATGTTGACGATTGTGAGGAAAGAGGCAGATCAGCCGTGGACATTAACAAGATAGGTGTACCCGCCCAGTATGTCGTCACCATTTTGACGATTGTCAGGAAAGAGGCAGATCAGCCGTGGAAATTAACAAGATAGGTGTACCCGCCCAGTATGTCGTTACCATGTTGACGATTGTGAGGAAAGAGGCAGATCAGCCGTGGAAATTAACAAGATAGGTGTACCCGCCCAGTATGTCGTCGTTACCATGTTGACGATTGTCAGGAAAGAGGCAGATCAGCCGTGGAAATTAACAAGATAGGTGTACCCGCCCAGTATGTCGTCGTTACCATGTTGACGATTGTCAGGAAAGAGGCAGATCAGCCGTGGAAATTAACAAGATAGCTGTACCCGACCAGTATGTCGTTACCATGTTGACGATTGCCAGGAAAGAGGCAGATCAGCCGTGGAAATTAACAAGATAGGTGTACCCGCCCAGTATGTCGTCGTTACCATGTTGACGTCAGAATTCTGACTCCTCAGTGCTGAGGTTTCGCCCGCCAGACCCTTCAGCCAACCAGGCGCTCCTAATCCGGGAAGATGAACATAGCCCAGCGTTGTCTTGCGCCTACTCAGGGGTCTCACAGAGGCTTTTTGTGTCTCTTCATGGATGTTTCATCCTCTCGACTCTTGAAGATTTTGACCTCTCTGTTCTTTGATGTTTCGCTTATTGTTGGAAGCAGTATGCTCCAACGTGTTTGATGTTTTGTTCTGTATGTAGAGGCTGTAGTCGCTTTTCTTCGTATATTTTGGCCTCTCTGTGGGCGAGGCTTCAGCCTGTCTGTGGTTAAAGGCTTTTGTAGTTCTGATGTTCCAGGCTTTAGCCTCTTTATTCTTACAGGATTTGGATTCTGTGTCTCAGGAGCTTTGGCTGTCTCTTCCAAGACGCTTTGGCCTTTTTCTTTGGGCGTTTTGGTTTATCCCCCCCCCTCCACCCCCTCTCCTCGTCTCCACATTAACCTAATAATCTGTGCGGGGTTATGTTTTTTTTTCTCATCAACATTTTATATTTCAAATCGATGGAAAAACATACAATAAAAAAATCGTAACAGTTCTGTATTAGAAAACAGGTACGAAGCAGAAAAAAATCAGCAGAATATGAAATGGTCTGGACAGTACCTGTTTACTTCTAATTAGGTGCATCAAAACTACAATGAGGCACTTTTTATATGGCACAGTTAAAAAAAACTCACAAACTTGTAAACTTCCGATATATGTGGCAAAAATATAGGTGCATGGCAGAGAGAGAAACAGAGACAGAGAGAGAGAGAGTGGAGTGAGGATCTGTGTCAGAGGCTGTATGGGACAGACAGATGGAGACAAACCCCAAATAAGAGACAGAATCTGTGCGGGGTTATTTGTTCATACTCCCCTCCCTCTCCACCCCTACCTGTTTCAGTGCGCCATAGGGGGCTTTTTCTTCATATTTAGTGCAGGAAATGTCTCAATGATGCTGATGATAATCAGCAGTCTCCCAGACTCTTCTGATTCCTCCCATTCTTTGTAGATCAGATCCTTAGACTCCCAGTGAAATTTTCCGCCCCTCATTTTTTTTTCTGTATTGACATATGGGCTGCATGTAATACCCTGTCTGACTATGTAATTATCTGCCTCACCTTCCCTTTCACATGCTCATTCCTCGAACTCTGCATTCTCACTCCCACTCCTCATTCCATGTCATGTACCACTCACAGTGTAACATGTTCTTTTAGAGTGTTGGGACTTGCATGATGTGAGACACAAACATTTTACAGCAGACTCCGTGAAAACCTTGTTCAGAGATGTTCCACCTGATGTGATCCTTGAATTCTTGAAAGAGGTCAACATTTTTCAACGGATCTGAGATTTTATAGAGGAAAGGTTTTTAACAAAATTTCGGGTGTGTTTTTAGAAGATGGATTTTAAAGGGCTGTATGAATGAATGACTTGTGAGTTGACTTCAACGCGGTGACAGCCCTGGTATGGCCCTTTGCGGTCGGCTGGGCTGTGAGCAACATCACCTTACCTTTTTTTCCTCCGTTTCTTAGGTTATGTCTTTCAGTCTCTGTTTCTGCTTGTTCTTGAATTTCTGTCTCTGTTTTCATCCCCACACTGGGTGTATGACCCTCTCCCTCCCTCCCTCCCTCTCTCCCTCCCTCTCTCTCTCTCTCTCTCTGCACAGAACAACATTTTGTTAATATTACAGACAGCCATCTGTGTTTGAAGTAAATCTGCTTCTATCATCCACTTCTGCTGAAGTTGTCAAACAATTTTCATTGTTTCTGTACACAGTCTTTAAATTTAAAGAAACTGTCTCTTCCTGAACACGTGACAAACGATTTCTTTTTTTTTTCCTTATCCCGTTTGCATCATATTTGTTAACAATATTGTGCTTTGCGTGTTAGGGGCCATGGCCTATTATGAAATAAATATCTGAATCTCTCTCTCTCTCTCAATTAACTTGCAACCCCTTTCGTGAGGGGCAATGGCCTAATCATGGAGTCTTAAGTCTCTCTCTCTCTCTCTCTCTCTCTCTCTCTCTCTCTCTCTCTCTCTCTCTCTCTCTGCCTTTCTTTCATCTGCTGATCTGAACTCTGTTGTGGCAGGCTGGATCGTGGACGAGACGGGAGACTACGACAACAGTATGTACTTTGGAGGTACGTGGCTCCACTTCCCTCTGCCCCCCCCCCCCCCCCCCCCCCCCACACACACACACACAGAGTCTTGCTTTGATGATGTGTACAACCTAGCTGTGTATCACCCCAAAGCAAAGAGCTGGACAGCATCTGCCACACAGCTGTGTGAACAGCACAGCACCAGCAACATTACACGGGGGCGGGAGGGAGGGGGGGGGGGACTAGGGGGTCGGGCTGGAGGCTGGGGTGGGGGGAGCGGGGGTGGAGTTGGGGGACACAATGCTAGGTACTTTTCCCCCCTCGCCTTTCCTTGCCTCTGTCCTCCTCTTTCTTCTCCACATTTTCATTCTTTCGTTCTTGGAATTCATGGCTACTCTCTTATCTCAGTTTACGCTTCAATTCGTCGGGTAGTTATTGTATAGACGGAAGTAGCTCTAAATTTGAAAAAAAAATCTTTCGTATTAGAACGACACTCAGTGTTTCTTTTGATATTAAGATCAAACTTTAACTTTAAAAAAATGTTATTTGAAAAGGGGTAGTCAAGAGAGCGCCAAGCACAACAAAGAACGAACGATCCTGAACTAAATCTTAAAAAAAAAGAATTGTTAGTGAGTCCGCCAGTTGACAGAGACAAACACATTACAAGACAAAACACGACGCGTTTTGACCTCTTAGGTCTTCTTCAGGCAAAATTAACAACATTCAGGACAATGAAAACAAATAAACAAACCAACAAAAACAAACCAGAACGAGCAATCACTTATCTTCTTATCTTATGCCGACTTTGAGAAGATAAGTGATTGCTTGTTCTCCGTTTTTGATTGTGCTGAATGTTGTTTACCTTTGCCTGAAGAAGACGTAGGAGGTCGAAACGCGTCGTGTTTTGTCTTATAATTGGTTTGTCCATGTTGCTTGCAGGACTCGCATAATAATTCTTTTTAATATTTGTTTCAATTTTCTGCCTGCCGTCACCTCATTTGAAACGGTCTTAAAGTATATCTGGAACTGCTGTGAGGTGTGGAACGGAATTGCTGCCGGCAGGTTGGTTTGGTTCATGGAGGAGAATGCTTCTCTTGGCGTCACGGACACGGTCGGCTGAATCTTTTTCTCTCTAACACCTGTGTGACCACCTCCCACAAAGTCGCACTACAGATGACCAGTGATGAGGTCAGTTAGGGTAGAGTGAGTTTTCTGTGATGAGGTCAGTTAGGGTAGAGTGAGTTTTCTGTGATGAGGTCAGGGTAGAGTGAGTTTTCTGTGATGAGGTCAGTTAGGGTAGAGTGAGTTTTCTGTGATGAGGTCAGTTAGGGTGGAGTGAGTTTTCAGTGATGAGGTCAGTTAGGGTAGAGTGAGTTTTCTGTGATGAGGTCAGTTAGGGTAGAGTAGAGTTTTCTGTGATGAGTCAGTTAGGGTAAGTGAGTTTCTGTGATGCAGTTAGGGTAGTGTGAGTTTTCTGTGATGAGGTCAGGTAGGATAGAGTGAGTTTTCTATGATGAGGTCAGTTAGGGTAGAGTGAGTTTTCAGTGATGAGGTCAGTTAGGGTAGAGTGAGTTTTCTGTGATGAGGTCAGTTAGGGTAGAGTGAGTTTTCTGTGATGAGGTCAGTTAGGGTAAAGTGAGTTTTCTCTGATGAGATCAGTCAGGACAGAGTGAGTTTTCTGCACCGGTTTGTTGTAGCAAAAAACCATCAAAGTTTGATGATATATTTCAATGCTTTTTTTTTTAAACATAAATTGAGTCAGGAATGTGAAAATAATAAACGATAATTCTGCATGCTGTTCATACTATGTGAGATTTCTTCCAATTCTTATATCCGTTTTCCAAATGGCTTCTGTGTTACCAGGACAGTTTAGAATAGCGTAAGTTTTACTTTAAAAAAAAATGTTTGAACAAATTTGAAAAGTTATTGATAATTTATGTTTGTTTACGTACAAACACCCTATACATACCATTGGAAAGGTCTCTTTTTCCCCTGAAAGATCTATCCATATGTTTTATGTAGATTGTCTTAAAATGCAAATTTTTTGTTCGTTTTGTGGAAAGTGATCGTACTATCCATATGTGTTATGTAGATTATCTTAAAATGCAAATTGTTGTTCATTTTGTGGAAAGTGATCGTACTATCCATATGTGTTATGTAGATTAACTTAAAATGCAAATTGTTGTTCATTTTGTGGAAAGTGATCGTATAGAAACACATTAAGCTTAGTCATGGGCTGCACGCCATGAAAACAAACAAACAAACACGTGCAAATGGCAAAACACAACAGGAACGACAACAGACGACTAGTGGAGGTCAGAGTGACATGCGCTTTACGACAGTCATTTACTCATTCCCAGCGTGCATTTTCCGCCATGTAGAGCGCATGTCTCGCTTGCATTTGTGTTCATGCTCCAAATTCAGTTCTGCTGCCCATTTAAATACTGGGTCTCATCCGTTTACGCCATGTTTCCAGATAGTCATTCCGTTAAACTCATATTAATACCTGCCAAACACTTTCCCCTGCTAAAAAACATTTTCTACACTCTTGTATTTTACATCTGCCCAAAACAACCTTTTTTCAAGGCCAGCATACAAAAATATTCAACCTATTGAAGGGAAATAACGTTCTTAACGTTTGTGCGGTGGGACTGGAGTAGTGTGCGTGTGTGTGTGTGTGTGTGTGTGTGTGTGTGTGTGATGTTGATTAAGGTCAGGTAAAATTCCGCCGCTGTGTTAGCTGGTCACCACATTCCCCCCCCCCCCCCCCCCCCCCCCTAGAAAAAAATATTCCACAATAAATACAACACAATGCACAGCGTCTTGCTTCCATTCAGTATCATTACAAATGTTGGCATGTTGTATGAAGCTTCGCTGACTAGCAACTGTAAATTTGTTCTTTTTTCTCCACACATACTCACAAGGGTACAAAGGGAGATAATTACGCCACCGTACTCTGCCTATCGACCCCTAATGCTGTAAAGTTGTCGCTTTTTGCATCTGAACGGCCCACGTCTCGCCGTAACATGGGCATGCATTCAACATGCAAAGGTCCGCAACTCTCTCTCTCTCTCTCTCTCTCTCTCTCTCTCTCCTCATTTAATTCAGTCTTTAATCCTTAGATGAAAAAAAAAATGAATAGTTAATTGTATGTCCTTGAGAGTAACTGTTACGCAATTTAAGGATGTGTTTCCACTGACAACATGTACGTTTTCTATAATTCTGTTCGTACTCTTTTTATGATCTGTAATCTAGCTGCCCCTGACCGACAATTTTTGTCGACCTATCATTTTTTGTTACGTACCTTGCAACGAACGGTTTTGTTGGCCGGATATCTGTAGCATGTTTCCTCTTCCCGACTATAATAATAATTGTTTATTGGTTTTACCTGTAGTCTTTATCATGTTCCTGACTACATTGTGAACTTCTTTAGCAGTTGAACGGAAGCCTTAAATGAGGCACGGAACAGCTAACAGTAAATAACAAACAAATAGGGAAAATCTTGCTGCCACGATGAAATAATTACAGGCCCATAACTCCAAACGAATGCTGCTTACGACACCACATCGCCTGACAGAAATGACAACACAGAGCACACAGAACAAGGAGACCCCCCCCCCCCCCAAAAAAAAAAAAAAAAAAAAAAAAAAAGAATGCTCCAAGTTTGCTCATAATTATACCCAGTACCTGACACATCTACACAGCAACAACTGGAGAAATGAACTAACACAAATTAACATTTATTCTTCTTCTTCTTCTTCTTCTTCCTCGTTCGCCATCCCGTTAGATGAGCAGCCCGGTGTCCTCGATGAAGGCTGCCGTCCGTCGCAGCTCCTCCAGGGTGCCATACAGCTTGGCTTCCACTGCTGTCGGTGTTGGCCAGTACTTTCTCCTGGATGCTGCATACGTCGTACAGACTTGAAGGATGTGGTCAGTTGTCATTGGTCCCTCACTACAAGGGCACTCTCCACTCTGTCCAATGCCAAATTTTGTGTGCATGTGGTGGAGCAGGCGATTGTGTCCAGTCCTCAGGCGGAAGATCTTGACCTGTTCCCGTCGTCCCAGCAAATGGTATGTGTCTTCTGGGTTGTATTTGGGATGCAGGAGGCGCCATTTTATTCCTTGTTGTGCCTTGATGATTGTCTTAATTTCATCGTATGACACCAGGTTGTTGGCCTGCTCCTTCTGTGCACCATCTTTTGCCAGAATGTCCGCTTTTTCGTTGCCTCTGATGCCACAGTGTGCTGGTACCCATTGTATCACCACTTTCTCCACTCTGGCACTCAGGGCAACAGGGGCTGAAGTGATATGGTTCTGTTCTTTGCAGCGGGAGTTCTTGAGGGCTTGGAGCACGGAGAGAGCATCAGAGAAGACCACCACCTGCCCTGTTGTTCTTTTGGAGTTCTGCAAGACTGTTGTGGCTGCCTCACAGAGGGCTTCTCGCTCAGCTCGGAAGTTGGTGGAGTATTTTCCTGTTGGAATTGCAATTTCTTCATCTCCGTCTTTGTATCGGAGGAAGATTCCAGCTCCACCATCCCTCGTTGCCTCTGTGGCGGAGCCATCTGTGAAGACATGGGTCCAGTCTTCCTGGGGATATTGGTTGCAGATGTACTCCATGGCCAGGGCCTTCCTTTGGGTGTCTGACTGTATTCCTCTCTTCTCCACTCCGGGAATGCTGGTGACGACTGTTGGGAACACCTGCCTCTTCCAAGATGGGTGGGTGACATTTGCCGGGATAGGCTTTGCTTCGTGTTCCATCAAGACTGGGCTTTGTCTTTCAAGGCGTCTTGACTGGCAGATGAAGCTGCCTCTTTTCAACCGGCTCTTGGTGGGTCTGCTCATTCTGTTGTTCATTGGATGGTTTTCAAGGCGTTTGAATTTTGCTGCTTGGATGAGGATCTTTGTGTCCCTTCTGTCCTCCAGTGACTGTAGCCCAGTGGTCTCTTCCATCTTCAGGATTGGGGTGGATCTCATGGCGCCAATTATGACACGCTGAGCTTGGTTCTGTATCTTATTGAGGTGGTTGAGGTTAGACTTTGCAGCCGATGCCCATGCTGACGTCCCGTACTCAACTACAGGTCGGACTCTCCCTGTATAGTGTCTCTTCAGGATACGTTCGTCAGCCCCCCAGTCCGTCCCCGCAAGTTTCCTCATGATCGCCAGTCTCAACTTGGCCTTGCTACAGCATCTGGTGATCTGCTGTTTCCAAGTGAGCCTGCGGTCAAAGGTCACTCCCAGGTAGGTAGGTGTGGGTTCCTCTGCAAGCCTTTGGTTGTTCAGTGTCAGCTTCGCCTCTTGCTTCTTGCTGGATAGGCTGAAGACTGTGTAGGTTGTTTTGCTTGAGTTGACAGAGACAAGCCATTCCTTGGTCCAGTCGCTGATCTTGTTGAGCGCAGTCTGGAGGCGTACCTGTGCTGTGGTGGTGTACTCTTCAGAGCACCAAAGCACCAGGTCATCTGCGTAGATCGCTCCTCTGACCCCTTTTGGCAGTTCTCTGACGATGTCATCTATGAAGATGAGGAACAGCGTTGGCGAACGGACTCCTCCTTGTGGTACTCCCTGTCTCAGCACCTTCTTCTTGCTTTTCTGGCCCTGAATCTTGACTCGGGCTTGGCGATTGTGTAGGTACTGGCTGATCCAGGTGTACATCCCCCAGACACACCACATCGCCGTAGTTTGAGCCTAAGTCCGTCCTTCCAGACTTTGTCGAACGCCTTCTCCATGTCAATCCAGACAGCAAGCGTGTTCTTCTTTTCTTGGAAAGCGTCCTCAATGCTTTGCGTGATGAATGTGATCTGGTCTTCTGTTGATCTGTGTTGGCGGAAGCCTGCCTGTTCAGGGCTCAGCAGCTGATGCTCCTCAAGGTGCCAGACAAGCCTTGTGTTGACAAGTCTCTCCATCAGCTTCCCTAAGCAGCTTGTAAGGCTGATGGGTCTGTAGCTGTCAGCCTTCGACTTGTCCTTTCCCTTTTTGTGAATGGGATCATGTCTGCTTCCCTCCAACACTGTGGTACTGATCCTGTCTTCCAGCTGGAGTTAAAGATTTTTAGAAGGACTGCCTTGCTCTTCATCCCAAGATGCAGAATCATTTCATTTGTGATTCCGTCTGGTCCAGGTGACTTCTTCAGGTTGATGCTCTGCAACGCTTCCTCCAGCTCTTTCTCTGTGAAAGCTGTGGTCATGACTTCCTCTTGGGGCTCTTCCTCATGAAGTTCACCTTGGGCCCTGTGCACTGCAGCTCTATGTTCAGGAGGGACTTCCAGATTGCTGATGTTTTCATAGACGTCTATGAAGTGGTCTGCTGCTTTCTTTCCAGAGAAGTAATTTCCATTCTCTTGTATTGTTATAGTGGTGTGACTTGTTGTTTCATTACAGAGGGTTCTAGCCAGTTTCCACAGCTTGCTGCCATCCCTGTCGAGATTTAGGCTTTCAGTTTTCTCTTGCCAGCTTTTTCTTGCAGCTTGTGCGCAGGACAGCTTGTATCTGGCAGTTACTTCCTTCAGCGCTATGTTATTCTCCAGTGATGGCTGCTTTTCTGCTCTGTCCCTGGCTTCCGTAACAGCATCTTCCAGATTCTGGAGTTCCTCCGTCCAGTAGGGCTTGTAGTCTTTACGTGCTCCTCTTGGGATGGATTCTGTAGCAGCTTTCAAGACGGCCTTTGTGAAGTCTCGAACCATCTTGTTTGAGTCCTTCTGCCTGATGTTGATTGGCTTTGTGTGTGTATCTGTGAGGGTCTCGAAGAGAGTCCAGTCCGCCTTTCTGTAATTCCAGCGGGGAAAACACTTTGCTTGTGGACACTGTAAGTTGAGGTTGATAGAGAGTTTGACGGGCTTGTGGTCACTTCCTCCAAGCTGGTTGAGGACTGTTCTTGTGGTCCTGACGAACAGGTCGTTGGTGGCGAACGCTAGATCTGGTGTTGATGTGGTCATCCAGGTCCTAGAGTAAAAGGTGGGTTCATCATCTTCTTGGTTGATGAGATGAAGATGTGTGTCAATCTCCCAATCCTCAACTTCTTCGCCTCTCTTGTCCGTCTCCTCATAGCCCCATCTCTCTGAGTGACTGTTAAAATCACCCACCACCACGCAGTTGTTGTCTGGGATGTTCATGTATGTGAGGGAAAGATCACGATCTTGAGGGCAATAGACATTGTAGATCCTGATGTTGCGTTCCTTAAGGACTATATCAATCCCTTGGATCTCTGCCTGTTGATTGGTGTTGATCTTGAGTTCTTGTGCGGCGATGGAATTCCGCACCAAGATAAGCACCCCTCCTTTGTTTCTTTCCTCACGGTCCAACCTGATGGTCTCGTAACCCCTCACTTGAAAGCGATGGTTTACGGTCAAATGTGTCTCTTGGACACATGCGATATCAATATTTTCTTGATGCATCCTTTCTGCCAAGCCAAGTTTCTTTTTATGCACCCCTTCTGCATTCCACTGGAGAATGTTGAGCATTCTGGGTGGTACTGTTTGCTTGGCATTAGCAGGAGGATGAGGTCTCCTTCTTCGTCGCATTGACATGCAGAATTTCTTTGTCTGACCACCGACCGCTTGGGGTGGGCCCCTTTGAGGCATAGGGCCCGGCTCCCGACCTCCCCGGCGGGTCTCCGAAGGTCGAGCGCCACATCGAAATTCTGTGGACTGCATCATCATGGAAGCGTATATGCGTGGTATCGTGGTTTAAGCTGCGCCAGTGGCCCGATACCTCCGTCTTCAGCTGGAGTTTTCTTTCGGGGTGCCTCACCCTTAGCTCATGGCCCGTGCGTCCTGCCCTGTGAGCACAGGGGGGATTGTTTCTCCGGGGATCCCACCCGGGGCTAGAGGTTATACCGCGCCTCTTGACCGCATGATGAGCCCGTCATAGGACACATGGGGTATTTCAGTGAGGACAACAGTGCCACCTGTTGACCCACCCCATCCTGGTAGGAACATCGCCATTGGTCCGGGACTGCATTATTCTGCCAGGCAAGCCGACTTATATCGCAGCTAACCCCATTATCTGAGGGCCATTCCCCTATCCGCCACCCGGGGACCCGCCGAGTTGGGGATGGTCGCCCCACTACTGAATTGGAAGCAGCCTGGTCCCGGAACATTTATTCAAGTGGCACAGCTTTTTCGATCTTGAATATAGCCAAACGAACACACGGACGGACAGTCAAAATACAGGTAACCTGTATAGGTGTGTGTGTGTGTGTGTGTTGACGATTTCCGTTCTTTTTGTACTCCCAGTTCTTATAGAACAGGGAGTACTTTACAATGGGAATAAAGAAATGCTGTCGTCTGTCTGTCTGCTCTGTCTGTCCGTCCGTGGTCAAAATGTGTTCCACCCGCTCCAGACCAAAATACTGGGCCGATCTTTCTGAAAATTTGTAGGTATGTTTATTATGGGTCACGGATGATGCCAGATGTTTTACAAGAATAGCCGTTACAAAGGTCTATAACGGCCCAAAACGGTTTTTATTCCGTTACCAACGGCTATAACGGCCCAAAACGGTTTTTCTTCTTTATGGAATATCTCAGAAAGTACTTGGCCGATCTTTCTGAAAATTTGTAGTCATTATGGGTCACGGATGATGCCTGATGTTTTATTTTACCAGAATAGCCGTTACTAACGGCTATAACGGCCCATAACGGTTTTTCTTCTTTATGGAGTATCTCAGAAAGTACTTGGCCGATCTTTCTGAAAATTTGTAGGTATGTTTATTATGGGTCACGGATGATGCCCGATGTTTTATTTTACCAGCATAGCCGCTATTACGGCACGCCAGAACGGTTTTTCTTCCGTTACTAACGGCCCATAACGGTTTATCTTCTTTGTGGAATATCTCAGAAAGTACTTGGCCGATCTTTCTGAGAATCTGTAGGTATGTTCATTATGGGTCACGGATGATGCCCGATGTTTTATTTTACCAGAATAGCCGTTACTAACGGCTATAACGGCCCAAAACGGTTTTTCCTCATTATTGAATATCTTGCGCGTATTCGAGATGAACTGGGAGTAGGTTTATATGCTTTGCATCTTGTTTTTCTATTGTAAATCTTCAGAACATTCTCAAACATAGTTTTTTAATTTGTTAGCACACAGTTGTACTGCTTTCTCACAACTGATGCTGACCTACAGTCTTGCCTCTGTTCCGGGCGACATTGTTGACCTATAGTCTTCTGTTCCTGACTGTAGCCTACTGTTGACTTGTTTACTTGTAGCCTACTGTTGACTTGTTTACTTGTAGCCTACTGTTGACTTGTTTACTTGTAGTTCTGCTTCTGTTCATGGTTACATTGCTTGGCTCTAGTTTTCTAACTCCTTGTTGCCTTGTGCACCCATAGTCCTGTCTTTGTTCCTGGCAGCGTTGTTGACCGATAGTCTTGCGTCTGCTCCGGACCACATTTATGACTAGAGACTTACAGTCTTGCTTCTGCTACTGACTTCATTGTTGACTCGAGACGTTATAGTCTTGGGTCTGTTTTGAGCCTCATTGTTGATTGAAGATCTGTAACCTTGCTTGAGTCCCTGATTTGCGCATATAGTCTTGATTCGTTCCTGATAACATTCTTGACTTGAGACCTATGGTCTCGCTTGTATTCCTGGCGTCACAGCTTACTTAAACCTGTAGTCTCGCTTCCGTTTCTGACAAAACAGTTGACTTAGGACCTGTAATCGTACTTCTCTTCGTGACAGCACAGTTCACCTATGACCTCTAGTCTTGCTTCTGCTCCCGACAACACGGTTGACATAAGATCCATAGTCTTGTTCTGCTCCTGACAACACAGTTGACATAAGATCCATAGTCTTGCTTCTGCTCCTGACAACACAGTTGACATAAGATCCATAGTCTTGTTTCTGCTCCTGACAACACAGTTGACATAAGATCCATAGTCTTGTTTCTGCTCCTGACAACACAGTTGACATAAGATCCATAGTCTTGTTTCTGCTCCTGACAACACAGTTGACATAAGATCCGTAGTCTTGCTTCTGCTCCTGACAACACAGGTGACTATGAACTATAGTCTTGCTTCTGCTCCTGACAACACAGTTGGCATAAGATCCATAGTCTTGTTTCTGCTCCTGACAACACAGTTGACATAAGATCCATAGTCTTGTTTCTGCTTCTGACAACACAGATGACTTATTAACTATAGTCTTGCTTCTGCTCCTGACAACGCAGTTGACAGAAGACCTATAGTTTTCTGTTGCTGATGACTCAGTTGATTTAACACCCGTAGTCTTGCTTCTGTTGTGACACCTACTTGACTTATGACCTATGTCTTGCTTCCATTCTGACAACATAGTTGACCTATGACCTATAATCTGCTGACTGCACTGAAGGCGTGATTCTGACTTGCAGGCTTGCTGATGTTCCTCTCAGCCCTCAGCCCGCTGTTTCTGACCTGCGCGCGCGGCCCCGGAGCGCCCCCTATCGGCTACCGCCCACCAGCCCCGGACACGGAAGTTGTCATTCAGCCGGATCAGAAGAAGCAAAATGGAATCTGTTGATTGGAGTTGAAGTCTTGTTTATTAGCTAGTTAGAAAATAGGTTAATGGGGACAAAATGTAATCAGTACTATACGTACGACAGCAATTATATCAAATGCCATTGCTAATATGAACGTATATGCATAGTCTGTGACCGAATATGTGATACGTTATATTCCATGACTTTAATTCGTCATTGCGATTACCAACGATTGGTTTACACATCATTATTTTCAGATTGCGAATCTGTGAAGTCCGTTACGCTTTGATAATGTACTGCTGCAGATTTCTATATCCGTATATGTATTTTTTGAACCGTGAATGATGTGGATCATTCACTCCATCACTTTTTTTTTATCCCGCACATGGTCAGGAAGCTGGTAAAAATGCTTGAAAAAGATCTGTTTGACCTTGAAAAAAAAGATTTTTAGAAATATCAAATCACTAACACTTTAGAGTCTATATCAGCTTTAAAACATTCTTGTTTTCTTTCAAAACGAAGTGACTGAGGGCGGAAAATGAAGCAAAATTTAGAAAGAGAGGGGGTTAGTTACCGCCAAGGACACAGACAGACAACGTACATTTCAATCTTCCGCCGAATATGAGAAGATAGGTGGTTTCTCGTTCTTCGTTTTCACTGTCCTAAATGTTATTTGTTTTTGCCTGAAGAAGACCCAAGAGGTCGAAATGCATTGTGTTTTGCCTTTTACGTTGTCTGCCTATGTCCTTGGCCGTAACTAACCCCCTTTCTTTCTAAATTTTATTTTTGTTTTCATTTGAACAGTCTGTCAGTTAAAAAAAAAGATGATGAGACGTGTAACTGTTGTAAGAAATTGTTCGTGGAAGACCATGTTAACACGAATTGACATTAAAGAAACTGAAGAAAGCACTCATAGCTTTTCTTGATGCCTTGAGTCATGCCAATGAAAGAGTTTATTATACATGTGCATTTTGTTGTTTTTCCAATGTGGCAGTTTTACAGTTAATTCCATGACTTTTGCATGAACTACCTCTCAGTATGTCATGATACGTGTTACACTCTCTTATCTTGCAAATGTAGTTTTACTGCATGCTATACTCTCTTATGCAGCAAATATGGTTTTACTACATGTTACATTGTTTGTGTTTAGACTGTACGTCATGTTTGTTCCCGGTGTATGAGACAATCTTTGTGAATGAAAGCTGGTGTGTGTGTGTGTGTGTGTGTGTGTGTGTGTGTGTGTGTGTGTGTGTGTGTGTGTGTGAGAGAGAGAGAGAGAGAGGAGAGAGAGGTGTTAAATTGTTGCTAAGGGTTTTTTTTAAAGGGAAATCTGACATTGTTGTGTACGTTCATCCAAAATTAAGAGGACAATAAATTAAAATCAACAACACACACAGACACTCTAGCTTGTGGTATTTGGTTCTGAATGCTGTTTGTGTTGGTGAGCTGGCGCTTGGATATGCTGTTTGTGTGTCATGGTCATCGTGTCTTCGTTTGAATTTAGACCATACTACTTTCCTAGTCTATTATGAACACGATCTGCCAACAAGTTTGTAGCTAGACAACTACTTAACAGGCACCTTCGCGCGTTTTGATGAATGCACTGCCTGGAATATGCATAAAGCCACTGACATTAATTCATGTCAAGTATACCACTCCTGAAGACAGCGAATATTCCAAGCAAGGATGCCAAGATTCTTCTGATAACAAATAAAGGCAAACACACACACACCACACCACACACACACACAACACACTCTCTCTCTCTCTCCTCTCTCTCTCTCTCTCTCTAACTGTGGCGAGCAGGGGTGGCAGCTGTGGTCCTCCAGAATGTTATAGAGTAGTTTTCATATAAACATTTCACCTCCACCTTCCCTCTCTTACCAGTGGTGGAAGGAGCAACTTTCCGGTACTAGCCATCGGAAGAAAATCTTATTTTTCACGAAGACTCTTAAAAATAAAGAGTGGTCTGCCCAGGGTATTTACAAAACACAGCTACAGCACGCGGCAGCCTACGCCGCTCGTGCCTGTCAAGCTGGAGTGAGTTTTTGAAACTCATGTTCCCTCTGTATCTGTCCAGGACGCTAAGTTCTTTTTACCACGTCAGTTCCACCTGGACGCCCGAACACAGCATTCCGAAGGCGTAAGGACTTTACCGAAGTCTCAAGGGAGGCTACCGACTGACTTGATGCGATCACGCGTGGACGGCGAGCGGAGATTCTCCTTCCTCAAGTTTGCACTAGTTTCACAATAACTAATTCTTCTGCGTCATCGATGAAGTATTCTGCGATGAAAGAGAGTACTCCTTCAGTCTGAGGGAAATTTGCTGCAATATTTGACTCAAAAGGTCTGAATGTGAAATTCGCTTCTCACTTTGTCGGTCCTCAATAAAATAATCGTGATGGTATTGTTTAAGTACACTAAGTTGATGTATTATTAGTCAGGCTTAACACACCAAGGTTACCTCTGCACTCATACACGCATATGCACACTCATGCACCCACCAAACATTCACCTCTCTCTGGGAATGGGATGTCACGCATTCGTTTCCATCCTAACACGACTGAGAACACAAAATACAGTTTCTATGCTACTTATAATTACACATGAAAAGCCAAGTACGCAAAATGGACTAATCAAAACATAATAGATCAATACTTTTTAATCCTGGGTTATAATAAAATGGCTTCTTACCTGGCCAGGTTTCCATACACACACACACACAACCACTTTCACACCACACCACAGTTCTTGAACACGTCACTTCAAGTTTTCTTCAGCACTGGGTGATGGTGACGCCCTTGGTTAACTGGCTCCAGGTTTCAGGACTGGGTCTTCGTGGTCATCTCTGGGAACTCGACGTGGAAATCTTCTTTGTCTTTTTCACCCACCTCTGGGTTCAAACTCAGTCTTTTCTTTTTCAGCTTGTCTTTAACCCTAAGACCTTGCTGTCTCTCCTGTCTCCCAGACCACGTTTCTCTCAGCCCTTCTCTGTCCTGCTCACTCTTTTCTCCTCTCTCTCTTCTGTTCTCTCTCTCGTGGTGTTCTTCTTCTCCTTCTGTCACGTTGTTCTCCCTCAGTTTACATAGGGATGGACACAAAAGATTTCCCTTTGGGCCATGCCTTTGTCCATGTTGCTTCTCCACCACTTTGTTCACAAGTACACTGAATTCCCCTTTCACTACATTCTTCAACACATCAGCATTTACACACATCCCTACCTAACTGCTTAGGAAACAGCCACTTGGCACCAATTGGACATCAAAAATTCCCGCCAACTCTGGGAGCCACTTTAACACAGTAATTATCCTAGAGAAAGCTACAACAACGTCCACACGCATTCAACTAGCCTGACAAAGGATCAACACAGTGCCCCACGGCAATACCATCTGAACAAGCCAAAGACTTCTGCTCTTCAAGGTCTGTTTACAAAGCAACCTCAGCTGACTGAGTATTTAGCGCCTACTTGATGCTCCGATGTCCTAGTGGTTACATTTCCCTCCCTTTCGCAATCAGGAAGGGTCGAACTCGGGAGGGTCCTCACTACCTTAGGTGCCATCTATCACTTGACCACTTCAACCTCCTTGACACAGATCGACCGTGTGCGCTAGGTGAAGGCGTACTGCTATCGGCCCATTACATATTTCTCTACCACGCGCAGCATTCCTTTCCTGTAAAGCGCTTAAGGCGCTTTTTGAGAGGTTTCGCTCCCCTGACAGTGTCCATTCTGAGTGTGAAGCTTTGCATTTGCATGAAAATCTTAGCTGGAAAGATGATAACATCAATAATGAATAATGACAGTCACGTTTGCTCCTATACATCACATCAGTTTGACCCCATGACCCTAAGGATGTTGTGTCGTCATTCAGACATTTGCATAGCGCCCCTTTGGCTGTGTGGCTGGCCTAAAGGTGCCTGGCCTCTTCGTCACTCAGCCACTTGCATGACGTCACTCAGCCATTTGCATGACGTCACTCAGCCATTTGCATGACGTCACTCAGCCACTTGCATGACGTCACTCAGCCATTTGCTTGACGTCACTCAGCCACTTGCATGACGTCACTTTGGTTGTCTGGCCATTTCGTCACTCAGCCATTCGCATGTCGTCACTCAGTTCGCCTGCTTGCCACAGGGGCAATCAATATCCCCATCACCCCCGCCCCGCCCCCACTCTCTCCTCTTCATCCTCCACCCACATCCCGGCCCACTAACAAAGCCACTGCCCTCCCTCGTGAAATCTGCGCTGCGATACCAGCTGTTCTTTCCGTCTTGCTACTGTAGTAGCATCAGTCAACTCCGCCAGGAGATAAGATAAGATAATGTTGCTTATAGCCCAGCCGACCACAAAGGGCCACATCAGGGCTGTCACCACGTTAAAATCAACTCACAAGTCATTCATTCACACAATTCTTTAAAATACATCGAAAAACCCATCCGAAAGTTTGTTAAAAATCTTTCCACTGTAAAATCTCAGATCCGATGAAAGATATTAATCTCTTTCAAGAACTCAAAGATCACGTCAGGCGGAACATCTCTGAACAAGGTTTTCATGGAATCTGCTGTAAGATGTTTGTGTCTCACATCGTGCAAGTCCCAACACTCTAAAAGAATATATTTCATTGTGAGTGGCACATGACATGGAATGCACCACGGAGCTTCTTCACTCTTTAAAAGATATGAATGGGTAAAATACGAATGGCCGGTGTGCAGCCAGCACAGAACTGCACAAGGAGACTCCGCCAGGAGACCCTTTTTAGGAATCATGCCGGTCCCAAGCCCGGATAAAGGAGGAGGGTTGGGCGTGGGGCCAGCTACCCTACCCCGTAAAACAAACCACAGCTACAAAAAGGCCAACCAACGATCAAATCGACACCTCAGCCCTGGGAAGGGATATGTCTTCGAACATTGGGATGACTTGGAACCAGCTGGAGAAAAGACCCCAGGACAGAGATGCCTGGAGGTCCTTGGTTGGCGGCCTGTACCACAGCAGGGGTTATAGGCGATGATGATGATGATGATGATGATGACTGCATCAGTCACTCCAACTGTCTGTGTGTAGTTTCTTTGCATTTTTCTTTTTATTCTGACGGCGACAAGTTAGATGCGGACACAAAAGTGCTGAAGTATGGGAAACCGGCGAGAAAGTGCACGCGGCTGTAGTAAAGAAAAGAAAAGAAAAAAACCCAAAAAAACCAACTCCCATCGACTTCTGTAGGCCTACGTCTGTGGTGGTAACTCCACCTGGCCTGGAGTGACGTCATCCGAACAGGGCGTCCAGTCAATCATTCTGTCCGTCATGTTACTTTAATTCAACGCGCACGTGTGCTACACTATTCAAAAGTTCACACTTTAGAGATTGGGGGTTAGCCTCGGGAACAGAGAGAGAGAGAGAGGGGGGGGGGGTTCTATGTTAGACATGCGTATACCTGTAGTCGAGGTGCCGGGGGAAGGGGGGGGAGGGGGTAAGGAACACTTGGCAGTGGCCTTCGAGAGTCTTTTCTCCAAAGGCACACACGACGTTACGTCCGTCAAACAAAGCAGCCAACTTTTTCACGCCGCGGGCGTAGTAACCAGTGGCGTGAGACAGAGGCAACCTCGTGCTCTAGCGTCATGCATACACGCATAAAGCCCTGTGTCCTTGAGGGCCCCCCAATAGAACGTCTAATCTCATATTTAGAACTTCCATGCGTAAGATGAACACACACGGCGCCAGTGCAGTCATGCGGACAGCTTAATTAAATAATATGCGAGCTGTTCGAGTGCAAAAAAAACAAAAAAGGCATGGAAGAATCTCACGAACACACACACACACACACACACACACACGCACACACGCACGCACACACACGACACACACACACACACACACACACACACACACACAGGGGGAGTGCGTGTGTACATACGTGTGTGCGTACACGGATGCGCGCATCTATAACACCTTTTTTATTTGAGTGTAAATCGTTTTTTCCCATGACAATCAACATCGATATATCAAGTCTGAACGTTAGTAGGGTGAATGTGTGTTTTTTGATATCGGACCTGGGAACTTGTGCCTGGTGACTAATTTTGGACCCTTGAATTTCGAATTTGGCGGACTGCGATTATTTCTGTTGTACTTTATCTGATTTTCTTAATGCATTTTTTTCTGGTTTGAAGATTGTTGCATTTGTCTGTTATTCTGTTGGTACATTAATATATATATATATATATATATATATATATATATATATATTTTTTTTTTTTGTCCTATCTGAGTGAATGTGTGTATGAATGTTAGAGATTATTTTGTAAAGAATCTTTTTTTTTTTTTTCATTTTTGTCATTGAACTCAATTGCTGTTGCAGTATAGAAGATACAGTGTGTGCAGTGTGTATCTAGTAACGCTGAAGGCGGTGTTCACTTACCCGAACTACTTGTCCTTTCTTTTTTACTCTTTGAGCTTTATAACTCAGATATACATTGCATTACTTGTTGTATATACACATTCTAAAACTGAAAAAAAACTTTTCTAGACTTATTGAAATTATTCCCAAACGATCTGCAACATGTCTTTAACATTAGATACGTGGCCAATAAAACAAGGACTTCGAATAGGCTACTTGAACATTAACAATGCAACAAATAAGAAAGACGATATTGCAACTATTCTTCACAACAATGGTAACAATTTTCATGTATTTTGTTTCGCAGAATCCCGTTTGTCCTCACAAATAACTGATGCTGATATGAATATGCCAGGATACCAGATAATTCGACTAGATCCACATAAACCCAAAACCACAGGCATACTATTGTATGTTGCATCTTCGTTAAACTACAAAAAACTGAATAATCTAGAAAATTATGACATTGAATCTGTATGGATTGAAATAAGCATGAAAAACAGTAAACCACTAATCATAGGATTTATATACAGAAATCCATCAGAAACTACAGACTGGCAAGACAAATTTAGTGTCCTTATGGATGAAGTAACGATGCTAAGTTTTGAAACTATCATTTTGGGAGATTTTAATATAGATTTAACGAAACCCAAACCCAAGTGGCATCAAAACTACACTTTACACGGCCTAGAACAACTTATTGACAAACCAACCCGTGTAACTGAACATTCAAGCACCTTAATTGATCACATTTACACAAACACAAGACAACCTATTATTGAAGTATGTGCTCCACCATGTGGATGTAGTGACCATAATCCCGTTTGTCTTACTTGGTACAAAACCCGTGTTAAAGTTCCAAAGGTAGGGCATAAGATCATATATTATAGAAGCTTTAGAAACTTTAAAGAAGAAGATTTCCTTTCAGACCTTGCCACGGCACAGATGGACTACATATATCAAATAAGAGATCCTGATGAAGCAGCTGAATATTGGATCAGTACATTTACTTCTGTATATAACAAGCATGCTCCATTCATAAAGAAAAGAGTCAAACAAGAAACAAAACCACCGTGGATAATAAAAGAAATTGATATAGAAATTAATAAAAGAAATCATTTAAGCAATTTCGGAACAAGTAAAGAATTTCGAAAACAAAGAAATAAGGTAAACTCAATGAAACGAAAATCTAAACGCAATTACTTCCAAAAGATGTTAATTTCTACAAAGGATTCACGTCAGATCTGGAAAGCTATCAATATGTTGAATAATAAACAAGTATCAAGAAGTCAGCAAATTCTTACAGACGTATCTGCAAATCAGTTAAACAACCACTTTACAAACATCAAAGATAAAATCATATTACATGACAGGTCCGATGAAAATGATCTCAGCCACTTAAAACTTTACCTTGATTCAAAGAATGTTTACTTTCCTTTTACTCTCCAACCAATGACGGTATTGGATGTCAGTAAAAGTTTCTCATCTTTAAAACAATCTGGTGCACGCGATTTAGACGGTTTAGATGTAAAAATACTAAAAGTTTCATGCCCAGTTATCTCTGACACGCTAACTTATTTATACAATTTGTGTATAGATAAACAAACCTTTCCTTTAAAATTTAAGGAAGCTAAAGTTATTCCTCTCCATAAATCTGGTGATACATCAAATCCATCAAATTATCGACCTGTTTCTATTTTATCTGCTTTATCTAAGCCTATTGAAAAGCACATGCAAAAGTCCCTCTATTCTTACCTTGCTAAAAATAATTTACTCAATGAAGATCAGTCTGGTTTCCGTGAAAATCATTCCTGTCATACAGCCCTCATACAGCTCGTTGATAGCCTTCTATGCAGTATA
>CM065732.1:15289241-15304241 GCA_033310375.1 Conus canariensis
CTCTTCCCCTCCCTCTCCTTCCTCCCTATATTCTATAGTCCCCCATCCTTCTTTTTTGTATGGGGAGGTTTACTAATGTTTTCAGGTCAGCTGCGTCTGCTTTTTTTCTATTTTTTTAATTAATTAATTAATTTTTTTTTTAACCTGGTGTACTTTGTTGGTGTTTGGATAGGACAGCTTACCCTGGTGTCAGATCTGAATGCCCCCCCCCCCCCAACCCCAGCCCCCCCCCCCCCCCCCCCCTCCCCATTTCCCTACCTTCTTTCCACATGCACCTAAATTTCGTATGTTTGTGAATCCGGCTTGCCCTTTCTCTGCCACACAGATATATTTTGCTGTGAATTACTGGTAGGTTTCGATTAGGTTTCTTTTCTCATTTGCTTTGTTTATGTCCATATGCAGTTCATAGCGCATTATATTCACTCCTACCTTTCTTCCTTCTTCTTCCCCTTCCTTCGTCTCCTGACATACCTGCCTGTTCTCTGTCCATTTGCCTCTTTCTCCCCCCTCACCCTCTCCTGTTTTTCTCTCTACGCTCGCCCTCTCTGTCTCTCTTGCTGTCCCTTCTTTGTCAGTTATCATACGTTGATTTAAGCGCTACAACACAAGCGTAGTTTCACACGTTTGCAACTGGTCCAATCCACGGTAACGGGTGGGGTTGACAGAACCCTCCCCCCCCCCCCCCCCCTTCCCCTCCCCTCCCACGGCGGCGCCGGCACACTCAGAGCCACTTCGTTTAGTTCGCTCAACGCTTTGCCTTTTGACCCCGGCTAGGCCCTAACCAGTCAGCCACCGCACGGCCAGACGCTGTGTGTGTTTGGACGCTTCGAGACTGGTGCAACATCATTAAGTTATATTTACTGTACAGTTGTTTTTAGACTATAATTTCTGTGTGTCAGCAATAGCTCAGTGAGTACTTGAGTGTGTGACAAAAACTGGCATTTCGATCGTCTCCGTGAGTACCATAATTAAGAACGTGTTCAAAACTTTCTGACAGAACTTTGCGACCGGCAAAACCTATAGCCTGCACGCGAGTGCGTCGTTGGCTGATGTGCTTGTAGGCCGAAGCAGGTCAAACACTGGTAAGCATCTTTGTGAATGAGAAGTTAGCATTTGTAAAGGGGTCGTATTTACACTGTTATATACACATATATTTCTTCATTGTTGCTACATTTTATATATACTATGGTTGCATGTAGAGCAACGTAGTCCTAACTAAAGGGAAGCGTAGAGGATAACATAATTACTACAAGCAAAATAATACTACTGATAACAGTAATGGTAGTAGGCCTAACAATAATAAGTGAATAATTATTATAATTATGATAATACTTCATTTCCAATCACTACTACTATTTCTATCGGCAAATTCAAATTAAAGTGTGTTGTTGGTAGTACCATTAGGGTGTTGTTTTTTTTATTTGTGTGTGTGTGTGTGTGGCGTGCGTGTGTGTGTGTGTGTGTGTGTGTGTGTGTGTGTGTGTGTGTGTGTGTGTGTGTGTGTGTGTGTGATAGAGAGAGAGAGAGAGGGTGGGGGGTGGCCGAAAGGATTATGGAACAAAACAGTCATTCCCTCACTGAACATTTAGAACGTTTAAAGGTCTTGTGTAGACTGTGTGGGAAAAGGTCTAAGAGATTAAAGAAAGATAAAAACAAATCAGTGGTAACATGTTTGAGTGTTGCTTCTGAAAAAAACGTAATCTTCAATGTGAATGTTCTGGAAGATAGGGAGGAAGTACATTAAAAATAGTCTGTGTGTTTTGTGCAAAAACTTTGAAAAATCTGATAAACCGCAAAAATTCAACTACAGCAAAGAGCCGTGCATTGGCATAATTTGAAAAAGCCTCAAAATTATGGCACCTGTTTGACCCCAGTTTATCTGTCAGTCAGTGTGCGCTATGCACTCACTTCCAACAGCAGAGTAAAGGTGGGAGACCAGAGAAAAAGATAAAGAAATCTGCCGTTCTCAAACAGTATGCCCAACCAGCAAAACGAAGGTGCCAATCAAACTCTGGTCTTGATAATGATATTTCATTTTCTGTCTCATCTGAAGCCACATCAACTCCGGCAAAAGTCCCTAGAACTGTATCAGTGCAGACTGTCCCAGCTGGCATCAATGAAGCATCATCTCCAGTCAAAAAACAAGTTTCCTTTTGTGTCACATCTGATGCCACATCAACTCCACCCAAAGATTCAAGAGGCGCATCAGTGCAGACCGTTCCAACTGGCATTGACAAAGCATTGTCTCCGTTCAGAAAAAGAATCCTCAGGCCTTTGAGTCAGCTGAAGGCGCCACTGACAAACACAGAAGAAGCTTATTTCACAAAACTTGCCCGCATTAAGCTCTCACAGTCCAGTGATAAAATGACTGTCACATGCCAAACTGGTGGACAGCCGATTGTGCTGAAAAAAATTACAAAACCTCGGAAAGCATCAAGTGAAGCTCGAACACCACTCAGGAAGAAGCGAGCAAAAGAAATGAACAAAATTCGTTTGAATGTATCAGGAGACACTGAACAAGATGCGGCCAAACAGCAGGGCACAGAACTGAAGATGGCAAGCAAAGTACGGAAACAGTTGGTTCTTAATGAAGCAAAATGTGGTCAAGTATCTTTAACTGCAAAACAAGGTCCTGCCCTTCGTGCGGCACTTGGCCTCAGTTTGACAAAGTACAGACTGCACAAACAGTTCTATAGGAGGCTCGGGGTACAGTTTGCCAGTGAACAGAAAGAAAGGAAAGAACAAGTCAAAGCACAGTGTGCAGAAGTAGAATGTCAGATGAGAAGTGTGGAGGTCTGGAATGAGATCGATGGGATTATGGAACTGGTTCCAACACCTTCTGCAGGCATTAAGGATGTCCCAGCATTTGTCACCAAACTGCTGGATGCTTATGACAATCAAGGCCGACTAACATGGCATGATGAGAGTATTCCAGAGAACGAAATCTGGATCAAGATTGGCGGTGACCATGGAGGCGGATCATTTAAAATGATGCTTCAAATAGCAAACCTGGTGAATGCTAATTCAAAGCATAACACATGCATTATGACCATTGCGGAATGTAAGGACACCCCTGAAAACCTAAGAAGACTGTTGGACCCTTACAAAGAGCAAATTGAAGACCTTGAAAGCATGGAATGGAGAGGCAAACAAACTCGCCTTTTTCTCTTTGGAGACTATGACTTTTTAACTAAAATGTATGGACTGTCAGGTGCACAGGGGATCCACCCGTGTCTGTACTGCACAACAACGAAGACACAGATGCAGCTGCCCCCGGAGAACAATGAAGGAAACATCAGCAAGAGAACGGTCAGTCAGATCAAGAGGGACTATCAGAAGTATAAGCGTGCAGGAAAAATGAAATCAAAAGCCAAACTATACAACAATGTCATCAGGAAACCAGTTTTAGACATAGAACTGAAGCAGGTGACACCTCCCTACCTTCACATCTTGCTGGGTGTTGTCAAAAAACACCATGACCTGCTTGAAGATGAGTGCCATGCTCTTGATGAATGGCTGGCAAGACATTATGCTTCACTTGATGACATCACTCTTGACAATTGTGAGTATTTCTCAGTACAGTTTCAGCAGCATGTAAAGAGCATAGAGCCACTGGAAAAGAAAAAGAAACTGCTGAGACAACTCCATGCCAAGGCCAGAAGTAAAACTACAAAGGAACTTGAAGAAAGCATAAAAAGAACCAAGGAAGAAGTGGACAAAATGAAATCTACAGCCACTTCATTGTTATTCCGTTCTGGGCCAATCACAGCAAATCTAGAAGATGTTCTGCGGGCAAACAAGATCTTCCCACAGGCTTATCATTCCAGGGCCTTTGTTGGGAACCATTGCAACAAGTATCTGAAAGAACCGGTGTACAAAAACATCTGTTAGAGTGTTGCAGAGAAGACAGGAGAATTCCAACTCACTGGTCCCATACTAAATACATCCAGAAACATTCGTGACAAGTTCACTGAGCTGAATGCCCTCTTCTCTGATGTTCATCGGCGCATATCGCATCAAAGAACCATCTGTGATGATGAGATTGAAGATATTGAAACATCCATTAAGCGGTACATGGAGAGAACTATAAAATAGGCACTCTGGCTCACCCACCTCCGCCAGCTCCAACCGGCTGAAGCCGGTTTCGCTGTTGCTCCGCCGGCTTACCCAGAATGCCTATTTTATAGTTCTCTAATAGTAAACACTTTACAAACATACATAATGTGTAGGATTATCTGTTTTATAGTTCTCTGTCACTGGACCGTTAAGAAGTAAACAAACAAAACAATGGGGACTTGGTTAACCATGCCTTTATTCTTAGGAGGGCTATTTGTCAACTAAGTTGGGATTTCATTCTATTGTGAGGAATGACTGGCTATTGAAAGCTATCTGAAAAGGGGTGGGATGTGTGTTCACACAAGCGTAGAATCGTGGCACGTTGTTGAAGATTATTCTAAGCAGCCACCAAGTGCACTTATCAAAAGCTTGATTTAACAAACAAGACAATTGTATAAAGTACACCCGGCGGCCGCCTGAAAAGGCAGCCTAAAAGTTTATAGCTGGGTGTTGAATAGGAGCATTGAAGCAAGTGGAGCAGAGCCCCGGTTATGCATAACCGTTATTTTTAGAATCATGTCATTTCCCCTTGCTGGGTGGTTTGTGAATGTTGCTGCAAGAAGAAGTTGACACAGAGCCCCGGTTATGCATAACCGTTATTTTTAGAATCATGTCATTTCCCCTTGCTGACATGAAGTGGCGTGTCTTGAATAGAATAATCCCACAGAGCTTGATGTGCAGCGTTTGAAACTCTAATTTCCTGTGCTAATTCTTGTGAAGAAGGACTACCTAGTAAATCCTTCTCTGAAAAAATGCTATCTTGAATCAATCAGCAAAGTTTTAAAGTCACAACGCTTTCCTGACTGGAAATCACACACGCAGCACACCAACCCAATGTGAAAATGACAAGACAGCTAGGTTCAGTTGCTAACAACACAAGTGCTGGGCGGAAATGTCGTCACTGTTACTAATCAGCTGATTCTATCTAGTCTTGTGATTGGGGGAAGGTAAGAAACATGTTTTGATATGTTTAGAAATTTAGCCGCCTAAATTTATACAATGACGTCTAACGCCTGTACTGAACGACGCCGTCTAAATTTATACAATGCCGCGTGGCGGCTCGACGCCCTTATGTGTAACTCGACACGAACCAGCAAACAGTGCGACGCTTCGACTCGGCTATTGTGCAGTTGAGTAAGCCGGGGCCAGACATGTCTGACCTAGAGTACTACATAAAGGCAGAAGTGAAGAGGAGTTGTCTCCCCGGAAAAGAATGTAACAATTAATTGTGAAAAAAAAATCGTCATTAAGTCGTTCTAGGTTCTTATTCAAGTCGGCATCACGTTCTTATTCAAGTTCTTATTTAAGTTCTTAACAAGTTTTTATTCAAGTTCTTAACAAGTTTTTATTCAAGTTCTTAACAAGTCAACATCAAGTTTTTAACAAGTCATCATCAAGTTCTTAACAAGTTCTTATTCAAGTACTTATTCAAGTACTTATTCAAGTTCTTAACAAGTCGTCATCAAGTCGTCATTAAGTTTTTATCAAGTCGTCATTAAGTTCTTATTAAGTTCTTATCAAGTTCTTATTTAAGTTTTATCAAGTCGTCATCAAGTCGTTATCAAGTTCTTATTCAAGTCACTTATAATTATTTATTAAGTTCTTAACATATTATTGCATATCAAATGGATCAAAATGAGATTTTGTTGTTGGCAGTTCTGGCATGCTTTTTTGTTCGGCTTCTGTATTTAGTGGCTGAGATTTTTTGGACTGCTTTTGTTTTTGCTGGCGTTGTTTATATATTTTATAACCGTAATAACCACCCCCAGCAGCAATGACGCCAAAAATGGCAACTGTTTTAAATTCAATATTCCATGACGACTTTGGTGTTGTAGGTCTTGAATCAACTTGTTCTTGTGTATTTACAGCTGGCATTGAAACAACTGTTGGCGTTGGCGATGTTATGTTTTCATTATGAGTTATATTCTGTGCTCGGAACATTAATTTTTTTGTTTGTTCCACTCTGCTAATTTCTTTCCTGCTGCAACACGCCCAGGATGAGGAGGCTTTTTACTAGTCACTTTCTCCATCAGTATTTTCTGATTCTGATTCTGCTGATTTTCTGGCTCGGTCATTTTGAAGGGAAACAAAATCTATATGATTAAAAGTAATTAATCCCATGATTAATGGCGATAACAATGTTCCAAATCTGTAATATAGATCACATCCTAGAGACTCTAATGTCTTTGTTAAAACTGGATCCTGTGTTAAATCATACATAAAATCTTGTTCAGAATCAATGGGAGCAAATCTACTAACTAGTTTAGTGTACAAACTAAGAACCGTTTGCCCAACACTTTTTACCATTCTTGACCCCAGTTGCGCTTCATACCTGTTGTGATACTTTACAATGTCTTGTGGCGACATTTGTTGAATCTGTTCTATGCTGAATTCATTTCCAAGGTACTGTTTTGTTTTTCCACATGCTGCTAAAGAATACAGCCTTTCCTTTTGGCGTATAATAGCTTGGTCATCAACTTGATCATTTGTAATCATAAGTTCAGGAAGTAGATCATCGCTGTTCATGTTTTTTATTAATTATAATTATTTTATTTTTTAAAAATGAGCACCGAAAAAACTATTACTAACCTTGTATACCATTCTGCTGTTATTGGAGGCCTAAGTGTAGGATGCACAATGCTTGGTAAAAGCCTGTTAAAAATAAAACCAGCAGATCTTGGCAAACTAGACTTTGAAGACTCAGCAAAGCTGATTGCTGTTATTACAGCTTCATTTGCTACGAAAGATTTTCTAGTTAAGCAAGGAATAATTCCAGACAGTATCAATATGTAAAATTAAAAAAAATACATTTATAAAAATGGCTTCACTCGTAATGATGATTGGTGGCGCTGTGGTTAATGCGCTTGCTTTTAGCGGAAGTAATTACGCATTTAGTAAACTACAAAATAACAATGAGAGAAAAAGACATAACAGAGCTATGGAGCAACTAGCTGCTGCACAAGACACCTATGAAAAGCAAAGAATGGAGCAGTTAGATTTTATTAACGACAGACTTAAACAACAGGGACATGCAACTTACACATTTAAAGATGTTGACCAGGCAATAAAAGAATATTTTCTAGTAACAGGCAAACAAGTTGAAACATTGCCCCCACCAAAATTTAGCGACTTTTATCAACCATCAGAAAAACAAAAGATGCAAGAAATATTGTTTATTGTCTTTGGCATGACCGCTGTGTATTTTGTTGCACAAAGTATTGGCTGAATAAAAATGTACAAAATCTATTATTCTCCAAAAGGATATTGGAAGGGAATAACAGCAATTAAAAAGCTTAGCCAAGCAGCGGGAGTCAGTGAACAAACAGCAAAAGAATGGTTATCTAAACAAGCGATTTGGCAAATTTATTTACCAGCGCCTAAACGAATACAAAGACCACACTTTGTCAACACAATACCGAACGACACCCATCAAATGGATCTTCTATATTTACCCCATGATACGATTAGACGAAAAAGATTTAAGTACGCACTTACAGTCATTGACATAGCTTCAAGATACAAAGATGCTGAACCATTAACACAAAAGAGTGCTTCTGCTGTTGCTGTCGCTTTACAACTGATATATCAACGAGGCCCGTTAACTTATCCTCGCATGATTCAAGTCGATGATGGAAAAGAATTTAAAGGTCAAGTAAATCAATTATTGTTAAAACATAGAGTTACCATTAAAAGAGGCATTCCAGGAGTTCACAGATCACAGGGTTTGGTTGAAAACTTTAACAAACAGTTATCTGAAAGGCTTTTTTCCTACCAGTATCACAGAGAGCTGATTGACAATTCTCGCAACACAGAATGGGTTAGAAGACTGCCCTCAGTTCTACGTGCAATGAATAATGAAGAATTTAAAGGTATAAAACCAGTACAAGCAATCAAAAAACAAAAAATAAATGTTGTTGAAGGAGACGCCAGTTCATCAAGCAAACTATTACCATTTGGTTTGAAAGTAAGGTACCTTTATTTACCGGGAGAAGCAGAAGGGGACACCCGCATCAGGGCAACCGATCCAGTTTGGAGTGTTGACTCATATGAAATAAAAAGAATTGTAAAGATGAATCCGCCCGTGTATTATTTACGAGAAACTGACACAACAAAACGACCAGCCCCTCAAAGATCTTTTGTGAAAGAAGAACTGCAAATAATCCCGCCAGACACAGTTCCGCTTAATTAATTTACGTAAATATATTTGAGTTTAAAATGGAAGCTCAAAAGGAAGAAATCTTACATGAAACTAAAATGATGATAAAAAAAGAGACCTTAAAATTAATACAAGAATCATATGATACGTGTTCAGCTATTAAGGAAACAATTAAGTGGATTCATCGGTACATGGCAACGCATCCTGATCGCCTACGCCCAAAATCCCAAATTTTGATTATCAAAATATGGGATAAAGAATATCTTGAAAAAATAAAAAAAATTCGTGCACATCAAGCAAACATGAGAAAAATTTTGTCTGAATTGGATATTGATATGATTGAGCTTCTAGATAAATTTGAGGAAAAATATAAACCCGCGGATGAAGAAGGTATGTAATTATGCTGTTTTCCAATGCCCGATTGCATATGAAAACTCTGGATTAACAAACACACGTTTTGTGTTTGTTCTATCTAATGACTTCTTTGTTACAACAGTTGTGTTGATCTCATGTAGATTAGATCGTAGTTTTACGTTGTCATGATGAAAAGTCTTATTGTCAAACAATGCTTTTTTATAGTTGTCATGGGATATGCTTGATTGCACAACACTACGAGATATTCCCTTTGCTTTTTTAACAACTTTTTTTTGGCTTGAAAGACTGTACATTTTTGACCTTAAACCAATAAACTCCTTGATCACACCTCCAGATAATTCATCCTTCATCTTACCTAAAACCTTCTTGTTAACAGTTGAATGCAAAGGCGAATCTTTAGGATAATCAGATGTGTCGTACCATCCCGCATGCCCTTTAGCTACTTCTAATTCCATGTCTTTATAGATATCTTCAGTAGGGATATCTATAACAAAGGAATCTGTATCTGTGTACAGAACTCTGGACTCTGGATACAAGGGCTTAAAGTAGTCATAAAGAAATTCTAACATCAAAAGCTTCGACAGCTCTAAAACAGTAAACCCAATAAAAACGGGCTTATCCAATTTGACTTTCTTTTTTTTCATCATTATGCCAAAAAGCTGATCATGAAATCTTCTGAAGTCCTGATAATTAGGTTTAGAAGTTAGCTTAATTGCATCGTTCTCTCTGGTGACCAATCTAACATCTTTACGCTTGTGCGGATTCTCCATAGTCTTTCCAAAACAGCTGTTGTTCATCAACTTGAAAAAGTCTTTTTCTGAAGCATCTGTGGATTTAGTTCTGAGATCAGTGTTCTTCATTATGTATGGTTTCATGAACTGTTCTTGATCAAAAGCAATTATACGATGAACAGCTGTCAACTTCAAACCATGTCTTAAATAAAATTGTAGAAGCCTGTAATGGCAGACATAATTTTTTTTGCCTCGAAGATTAGGCACAAGTTTAGGTGGTTCTGTTTTTGCCATCTTTAGACTTTCTGCTGCTAATGGATAGTCATTATGCAGGTCATGGAGTTCCTGAGGATATTCTAAGTCAACTTCTAGAATGTATCCACACTGTTGATCTGGCGTCAAACTGCCCAACCACTTTAACGCTTTTTGAATATTATTCGTATCTGTGTACATTTTAAAGTTGCGTAATGGAAGTGATTGCGCCATTGCCCATCCATACAGATTGTTTGCATCTAAATACATGAGATAGTTAGACCTTTTACTTGGATCATAGTCGTCCAAGTATTTGTTGTTTGCTTTACAGTAATGGTGCGACGCCATACTGATTCCCCCACGCAATCCGTTTTCAATCATCTGAAGCATTGGCAGGTCAGACAATAAATCAATTTGTACTCCAGTAAATTTTAAGAAAGCGTCCCAGCTCATCCCGGGCGCAGAAATATAATGCGCGGGATCCAGGCTGTAATGTTTCATGCAGGTCTTCCTATAATTTTCAAAGACGTCCGCCAACAAACAGGTATCCGCCATTAAATAGGAATCATGATAGTCTCCCATCGTTTTACACTCTAACTTCTGCCACGCATCTTGAGCATGCTGGTAATCAGAATCACTGATGTCCTTTCCTCTGAGACTAGAAAAGAACGCGCCTTTAGGCGGAAGTGTATCTTCGTCAAACCTTTGCCAACTGTTCATGTACTCATAAGAGTAAACGCCCTTTCTAACAAGAGTTGGGTCAAAATATTCTTCTGTTATTGGGCAGGACTTTAAGACATAGCCAGTGACTCTAATGAACCCATCATGTGTTGCATAGAGTCGTAGAAAGACATGTTATTTAAAGTGAAACACATGTACTTTTCTGATGACTGTGCAATGCATGACACCCTGAAGTCGCTGGTTACTGCTTGCATTATAAGGTGAGAGTCGTAACCTCGCAAGTTGTGAAAGAATATAGGCAGCTTCCATGTCTTTGGTTCAAACTTTAGTTGAAGATTGCATTTGTTATGTGCTGCTCCTCTAAACTTTCCACTAATGTGATCATGGTCTCTTACTGTTGGATTCTCTGCGGTGGCAACCAAGGCCGCCCCACAAATCCAACAGTGAGTGGCTGAGTCATACTGTTGTTGGTCTTCAGGCGTCATTATGATTTCAGATAAGTTTAGATTATTAGAACAGGCATTACGCACTTGCTGCATGCGTTTTAAGAAGTATTTTGCAGCATTTGGTCCTCTGTATAATTCTGGCTTTGAATGGGCGCCATCCGACCTAACAATGATGAAGGCAAATGAGCAAATCTGATGATTACTCATTAAGACTGTTTTAGGAAGTTTCTGTGGGGTTGGTCCTTCATAAGGAACAATGAGTGATTCGAAGTCTGCGTAAACAACATATGGACTAGTTTGCAACCGTTTCCAGTTCTTAAAACTAACTTTACTGCCTTCTCCGGGCGTAATTAGTTCTGTATCACAGTCAACTGGGCTAATACAATGTTTTACATGTTCGCTTGCTGCTTTAACAGATGGAATTCTTGTTAAACATTTTCTACAGAATTCTTGTTTGCTATGTTGTTTTGTAGTATGCACTAGTAATCTACTCATTGTGCGTATCAATGTGTAATGTGGTAGCCCTGTTGGTGAAAACATCAGTAGTAAGTCAACATGATTTTTGTCTGGTTCGCCAATCGTTGGACTGTTCTTGGACACTTTAATCGGCTGTAGATTTGTTTCCTCATCCCATATGTAGATATTAACAGTTATTGGTTTGTTTTGTTCTTCAAACTGATCAATCTGATTTACACTAACAGGAAAGGATATTCCTCTAAAGTTAAGATCATTGATGTAAGGTTCATAGTTAGACACTCTCTCTGCGTTTTTGCGGAATACATGCAGCCTAGCAAGAACGCACCACATAAAACATTTGTTGTCTGAATTCTTTATGTTTAGAACTGCTCGTTTTGCAACTAATGATGGAGGTAGTGGAATGTAAGCCTTGCCAACAATCGGCTCATACTTAGCCTGTTTTAATCTGATCTCTAAGACTTTACCCTCTGACCAGCCAGAGCCTCTCATTTTGGCTTCTTCAGCGGCCACATCAAACTGTGTAAGCAGCTGGTCTGCCCAACCAGGTGTTAAGTCATTAGAGGAAAGAATAGTCTGCTGTTTAGTTGAGACCCAGACTTCTAGATTTTCTTCATTTATTGTTATATAGTCGATTAAAACAACTAACCTTACTTTAACTGGAGGGTTTATTGTTAGTTTACTTGGAACTTGAGAAATAGCGTGTACAACGCTTTCCCGCACGTTTTTTGGATTAATAACTTCTAAATCAATCTCATTTAGTGCTCTTGACAAACACTCTTCCTCGAGCATTGCTTCAAACAATTCATCTGAACCTTCATATATCTTATCCATGTTGAGCTTCTTTTCTAACTCAAAATATTTATTTAAATCAAAAAAAAAAAAGTTAATCAGAATCAATATCAACGGTCTTTTTGTGCTTGGACTCATAAACTAAAGTATAAACGCCCTTTGGTGTTGTTAATGTGAGCTGTTTAGAACAGAGTTTAATGTTTCGTTTACTTTTTTTAAACATTCCTTTTTTATCTGGTCGGTGTCTGGTTGTTGAGAAAAAGTTGCCCTTGCCTTTCTTTGAAGATCAAACTTTTGTCTTTTGTAGTCCTCAAAATCAGCCTGTAGGCGACTAAATTCTTCATCCGTGATGTTCGAGTCGGCAAGTGCTTTATTTATTGTCAGTTTGAAGGAACTAAGTTTAGCTGTTATTAGTTGAACTATAGCTGTGTGCTTTTGGAGTTTAGCTTTTATTTTTTTGCTGACAGCACTTACAGCCAATGAACACAGGCCAAGAGTTAAAGACAAACCACCTAGAGGTAAAGCTGCCGGTGCACCTATGCCTGTTGCTAAGAGACCCACACTTGTTCCTGCTGACAGAGCACTAGTGATCGATGCTCCAGTATTAACATATGTAACAGCATTAAAGACAGCAGAATACCTTCGTTTGGTTTTGCTGTATTTTGAAAGGTCCTGCTCTAGTTGGGTTTGCATTTGTGTTATGTTTGTTAATCTGAAAGTTTTTATGTCTACAGCAACAGAGTTCTCTTCTTTGGGCACTTTTGGATAAACCTGAACAGACATGCTTTTTTTTAAAAATAAAAATAATTTAGTATTGGATATCTTTTAATCTGTTATCTTGAATATTCAGCTGCGCATCATATATTAAAAACAAATGTACATTAAGTGGTTTATCACTCTCTTTTTCTTTATCAATTTGAATGTTTATTACGTCTTTAACTGTTCTCCCACTCCCATGCAACTGATTATCTTCTGTTGACCTTAGGTCAATCCATAAACCGTATTTCGTTGTTAAATATTCATCAAGTCTAACACTGTGAAGGTGTAGATCTTTAGACACAAGGTCTACTGTTGGATTTCTACACCTCCCGCCTCCAAACAATTTTCTTATTTCATCAAAATGATGATAAGGTTTAAGCCCGCTACCGTAGACTTGGTTAGGACTACCCTCAATTGAACATTGTACTTTCGTTATTTTAGGATTGATAAACTTTTCACTTTGTCTTTTGAATGGTTCTTCATCTTCACACAGCAATAAAATACCTTTAAGGGATCTTGCTGTGGCACTAAAACTAAAGTTCCATATTGTGTCTGCCCTGCTTTAGGATATTTAGTATGATGAATCACTCTTTCGTAATATATTGCTAATTTTGACTGATATTGTTGCTCAATCAGCCTTGCTAAGTTAGGGTTGCTAACAATGTCAAACTCTAACGAGATGTCGAAAATGCTGTACTTTGCGTTAGAGTCTGTAGATTTAATGACACGTTTGTATTCATTAAAAGTTAGTTCATATGACAATCTGTCTCTTAATGCTCCTTGAAAGTATGGCGCATGCGCTTTTAACAACTCAAAATCTAAGGGTATAGAAAAGCGATTTCCATAAGCAAAACTTACAGCTTCATACTTGTTGCCGGCTTTAGCGTCTTCGGCGTCTATTCTGTGTTTTAGTGCTTCGTTATTTTCGATTCCTTGAAACGCAAGATCGGCCCTTTCATTATCGGTTAGCCATAGATCAGAATAGATTAGAAATATGTCTGCATTGTGTAAAGAAAATATTTCTTGCCCTCAAGTTTTATAGAAATTTTCTTAACGATTGCCCGTCCCAGATTCTGAACTACTGTCCTGTTTGCGTCTGTTGCTGAATCAAGTTCTATTTTGAAAGTAAGCCGTGCAGATCCCGGCACAATCACTTCATCTGCTCCTAGGTCTGGAAATTTAACAGTAAGAATTTGATCTGAATCAATAGTAGATGGATTATTTGGAACAATAATATTCTGTTTATTTCCCTTCACGCCAAAGGGCTCTTTCAGTCTTCTATGCGGGTCAAGAATCGAGCCATATGCTTGTGACATTTTTTTATAAAACAAAATAAAAAGTTAATTATTTAAAAACATGGCAGGCATTGAAGATTATGATGTTTTTGATCCTGGAGACGACATGAGTGAAATGACACCTTTGACACATCCATTACAATCATTGCGGCGTGAATTAACAGAAAGTAAGGTCAAATCATTTTATCAAAGTTTAGGCCAAGAACCTCCTGATTTTATAGACCCTAATGATTTTGAAACAAAAGATGGCCATTTGATTTTTAAAAACGAGCAAGGACAACCTGTACAGCTTACATCTAAACCAGACCCATCAAAGTTTTTAGCAAAGACTACAATTAGACAAAGGCTCAGTGTGCGCGATCAAAATCGCCTTGGCATTACTAAACCAAAATTAGATAGGGAAGCAGTTGCTAAACTTCAAAACACACTACAAGAACTCCCAACAGATAACCAAATACAAAACATACCCCTTAAAGATTTAAGCCCAACAACAGACGAAATAATACAAGCAGAAACCAGTTTTTCAGAAGAAACAGCATTAAAAACTATGCACGATCCGCCGCTACCTATGAGAGAAATAACGGCCCTTGATCATGCTTTGAGAAGCATCAGAGGCGAATTAACAAACAATTTAGCAAAACTGGGTGAACTAGATGAGCATATAAAAAGAGAAAAAGAAAAACTAGTTGAGGCTGATGACCACAACTTAGGACCTGGTGTTAAAGAAAGAATAACACAAAGACTAAAAGATCTTGAACAAGAGAGATCAGCAAGACTAGAAGTGTTGTCTAATAACCGAGAACAATTACGAACTCAAGTGAGCAGAATAAGAGAAACTATCCAAAGAATTTTATATGAAGACACAACGTTAGCAGAACGAATAAGAACACTGTTTAGAGAGCAAGGTGTCACATTAGCAAGTG
>CM065732.1:15309241-15316741 GCA_033310375.1 Conus canariensis
TTATGGTTTGTGGTTTTTAGTTTTTTAATCCATGACAGTTTCAAAGCACAGATATATTTCCTTATGTCAGGTATGTTTAGTCCACCCTGTTTCGTTGTTTTGATAGAGGTTTTCCGACTAATTTTATCTTGTTTTCCATTCCAAACAAACTGAAAACATAGTTTCTGGAGGTTTCCTATGAAGTAGTCTGGTGGATCTGGGAGTAATATCCATAAGTGTATTAATTTGGACAAAACAAGCGATTTCAAAACAGCTACTCTACCTATTGGGGTAATGGTTCTTTGTGACCAAATCTTTAACAGTATTTTAACTTCAGAAAATTTTTCGTTATAGTTAATACTTTCACAATCCTTAAGATCTTGAGTGAACCATACACCTAGTATCTTGAATCTAAGAGGATTCCATATCATTTTTAAGTGAGGAGAGTAAGTTACTTGTGATCTTTTCTTGCTTCCTAACCATACTGCTTGTGTTTTACTACTGTTCATATGCAGTCCTGACACTCTACCAAAGCGATCAAGAAGAAGTATAGTTTTTTCAAATGAAGTTTTATCTCCTATATTAAATAACTGAGTATCATCGGCAAACTGAGAAATTTTGTGTTCAGTGTCACCGATATGAATTCCTTTGATCAATTCCTCTTCCTTAATCATTATTGCCAAAATTTCCGCACAAAGAATAAACAAATATGGGGAAAGTGGGTCTCCTTGTCTGCATCCTCTTTCTACCTGAAACCACTGGGAAGTATTTCCATTAACAATAACTGTTGACTTTATATTTTTGTAAAACGTCTCAATCCATCGACAAATACTTTCTCCAAAGCCATATCCTCTTAAGATCTTAAACATAAACTTCCAACTTAAAGAATCAAAAGCTTTTTCAAAATCAATGCTTAGAAGTAAACCTGGAATATTCTTTGCATCTAGATAAGTAATTAAATCATATATTAATCTCAAGTTGTTGCCTATGTATCTGTTGGCCATAAAACCAGACTGATCTTCATTTATCAACTGTGGTAAAACCTTTTTTATTCTGTTTGAAATGCATGAAGAACCTATCTTATAGACAACATTCAGGAGAGATATAGGGCGCCAGTTCTGAATATAATCTTTCGGTTTATCACCTTTGGGAATACAAGTGATCAATCCTTCTTTTTGTGTTGTGGACAGTTCTCCATCCTTGTATGCTTCATTTAAAGCTCTCACTACAAAAGGCCCAATCTGTTTCCAAAAAAACTTAAAGAATTCTGCACTAAATCCATCTGTCCCTGGACTTTTACCGTTCTGCATGTTTTTTAATGCAAAACCTGCCTCCTCTAAAGTAATTTCGCCTTCTAATAATCGCTCTTCTTCTTTCGATAGTTTGGGAACATTTCTTATAAGGTCCGAGATTTCACATTCTTCTACGTCCTTTTCCTTGTATAAGTTTTCATAAAAACACTTAACTTCCTTCATGATATCTTTCTGGTTTTCAGTGGAATGTCCATCTTTAGTTACTAATCTTGTCATCTGTTTGCTAATATAATTTCTTTTCTCAAGATTACAAAAATATTTCGAAACCTTCTCCCCCTCTGCAATCCATCTGGCTTTTGATCTCAACAATACTCCTTCCATTCTCCTCTCTCGTATGGCTTCGAGTTCTGTATTCATTTCTTTAAGCATGATAATTTCATTTTCAGTTATATTTTCTGTATTTTCTAATGTTTCAATATCTTTTATTAGTTTGTTTTCATGGTCTTTCATTTTCTTGTTTTTCATAGTAGCATAAGCAACTGTTTTTGCACGGATTTTCATCAGCATAAAATCAAGGAAAAGTTTGTCGGAGACTTGTAACTGTATTTCTGATTTAGGGACATCCTTTATTGTTGTTCTGTCGTAGTGAGCAGTTGCATACTCACTAATAACATCAAAAATTTCTGAATTTATTTCTTCTACGTAGCATTTATCCCTAAGTAAAGAGGAGTTAAATTTCCAAAAATTATGAATTTTTTCGGTTTTGCCGAATTTTAGCGTTAATGTTACCATGGAGTGGTCAGAACGGTATCCTGGAAGAATATCAGTATTTTCAAAGTACCAGAACAAAGTGTCTGATAATAGAAAAAAATCGAGCCTACTTTGCTTTAAAGGAGTTAATTTTCTCCAGGTATAGCGTCTGCATTCTGGATTGTTTTCCCTCCAAACATCAGATAATCCACATTCTTCAGTCATTTTCTGTAGTTCTTCTCTAGCTTTAGGATTATTAACCTGTTTATAATTACAACAATCGATATGTGGATCTATCGCAATATTCCAGTCTCCCACTGCAATGATATTATGATTCTTATAACTCTTGATTTTATCTTTTAACACTCTATAAAACAATGGATCGTCTCTATTCGGACCATAAACATTAACTAAAAGTATTTCCTTTTCCATTGTAGAGAAGGATATAATCATGAAATTACCATTTTCATCACGGTATATATTTCTTATTTTAAATTCGAAGTTGTTTGAAAACAGGACTGCTACTCCTCTTGCATTTGATCGAAAGGACGCAAAGAAGCATTCAAATCCCCATTCAGATTTTACATATTTTTCCAATTTATTATTGAAATGAGTATCTTGGAGACAATAGATAGAGAATTTTTTTTGTTTTAGATAGTGAAACACATCTCTTCGTTTATACATGTCTCCCAGACCTTGGCAGTATAATGACAAAATCGTGATACTATCCATGGTTGGTAATACCTTTCTTTACTACAGACAGCTGTAAGCACAAGAATCAAGTCAAAAATGGGATACCGAGTGTCCAAGTTTTCACAGTTTGTTTGTAAGCTCCAGTAATTAGGAACAATAGCAGAAAATGTTACGACTTGATGAAATTCACTAAGAAGAGACAAAAGAAACAAGTTTCTTTCACAGACATTGCCCATCGTTTTCAAAAAGCAGTTTTCGCCATTAAACACACACACATACATCACAAAAGGTTAAACAGTTCTAGAGGGGAAAAAAAAAAGAAAAAGATAAAAAAGCAGCAAATCAGAAAATTTCAGGTGCCGGTGTTGATCGTTGATTCACGGCAGAAGAAGTGTCTCTATGAGCAGAGTCATGTCATAGCGTTCAGATTTTTCACAAACTTCATATTCACAATATATACTTACAATTGATAGCAATCGGAAACATTCATTATCTTTAAGCGTTCCATCCATGAATAGATGGTAACTCCCATAAATAGTAGGCTATTTGTGCTGATCGTGCAGATTTTTCTATAAACGTTTGATATGAAGAACTGAATAGTAAAGATGACATGTTAATACAGCGATGAGTCTTCCTCTATAAATCAAATAAACATGTACATGGCTAGAAACGATAACATGCTGGCAATTACATAGCAACAAGGTTCAATCTCGTTTCCAAAGCTCATTAAGCATTTCGGTGACCAGTGACATAGAACACATGAGGAAACATACACACTCCCAAATGCACGCACGCGGCGCACTCGTACACATGCACACACGCGCACGCACGCACGCACGCACGCACACACACACACACACACACACACACACACACACACACACACACACTAAATATATAGGGTCTCCATCAACTGTACTTGTTATCCAGTCTGTGAATCAATCAAAAAACAAATCCTATTTACATTGCGTGAAAGGAAACCATGAATAAGCCAGCCACTGACAAACTAGGAATGAAGTAGTTACCAATAAGTCAGTCAAACAAACAATAAGCCAGCCACTGACAAACTAGAATGAAGTAGTTACCAAACAGTCAGTCAAACAAACAATAAGCCAGCCACTGACAAACTAGGAATGAAGTAGTTACCAATAAAGTCAGTCAAACAAACAATAAGCCAGCCACTGACAAACTAGGAATGAAGTAGTTACCAATAAAGTCAGTCAAACAAACAATAAGCCAGCCACTGACAAACTAGAATGAAGTAGTTACCAATAAGTCAGTCAAACAAACATAAGTAAAATGCAATAGACAAACAAAAATAGCCAGCCCATGACAAAAAATAGATGAAATAGTTTAAAAAAATCAACAACCAATAAAGTCAAAGCAAACAAACAATAAGCCACCACTGACAAACTAATGTATACCAATCAGTAGTAAGAACTCAACAACCCCGTCAAAATAGCCACGAAACAGAAGAAGTAGACAATAGAGAGAGAAATCCACGAATTTACGCATTGATACAACATGCTGATCTAAAAAAAAACAAACAAACAAATCCACACCAATTTTTTTCATCAATTGTCACACCGATCGCTTTGTGATCTCTCCATCCCCCGCTCGCTCGAGCCCCCCTCTGCAACGCCCATGCGTTCCCCCTCGCGCACCCGTTCGTTGTTGTTTCCCCCCCCCCCCCCCCCCCATCTTTTCCCTTTCCATTTTGAGATGTTTGTTGAATGTGGGCGGTGGGGGAGGCATGGGGGGTGGGGGAAGGGGAAGAGGGAGTAAAGAAGCAACACCAGAGGGGGACAGGGGTAGAAGACGGAAGGACAAAGAAAAACAGGAAACCGATAAAAAGGAGTAAAGGAATGATCAAAGAAATAGAGAGAGAGAAAGGGGGGGGAGAGAGAGAGAGAGAGAAGGGGAAAGAAGGGAGAAGAGAGAGAGAGAGAGAGAGAGAGAGAGAAGGGGAAAGAAGGAGAGAGAGAGAGAGAGAATGTGTGTGAAATTTTAGCAGGAGAAATGAAGTGATAAGTGGAAGAAAGAGATAACCGGAGGGGGGGAGGGGGGGGGGGCGAATCTGTAAAAAGGATTAGAACAAGGACAGAGCGAAGGAGAGAGTGGGGGGGGGGAGGGGTAAAGAGAGAGGCTGAGAAGCAGAGAGAGGGAGGGAGGGGAAAAAAGAGAGAGGGAAGGGGGAGGAGAGAGAGGGAGGGAAGAAGACAGAGAGCGACAGAGACAGAGAAGGGGAGGGAGGGGGAGAGGGATAGCAGGAAGAGAGAGAGGAAGGGCAAGAACAAGATAAAGAGAGAGACAGAGAAAGGGAGGGATGGTGGGAGAGGGAGAGCGGTAAGAGAGAGAGAGAGAGAGAGAGAGAGAGGGGGGGAGGGAGCAAGACAGCGAGAGGGACAGACCCTGTCAGCTACACTAAGACTGCATACACTGTAACCAAAAAAAAAAAAAAAAAAAGTCTGTCCAAGGAAGCAAGCACATCCAAAAATGTTAATAAAAATGAGGGAATTCAAACATCTATCCAACCGTAATTGTTAAACAATCAAAGCATCAATCAACTGAAAGAAGTCATGAACAAAATAACTGACCAATTAATCACGCAAGCATGTGAAGATATGAGTTGATTGGTTATCAGATTTGGCAAGAAAAAGTTATCAATCAATCACACAACAAGACTGGGATACACGTTGATCACTGCATTGAAATCAGTCATGTTATTCATCAATCAGTCATACAATCTATCAATGCATATAATGTGAACATATCTGACTAATTGAGCGTCTAATCAACAAGCAAAAAACATATCGAGTAAATCAATCGATCAACTGATTTGTTCTTCAATCAGTCATAATAAGTGTGAATGTATGCTGATCAATATATTTTCATTATTCAATCATTCAACTGATCAGAAAATCAATAATCCAATCAATTACTCAGTTACTTGATTAACCTATCAGCCAGCTATACATTTACTTCATCATGCAATCATCCAGATCATTAGTAACAGAATCAGTCAGTCAACAAACCCAACAATATGACCAGGAAGGAGAGAGGATAAAAAAGGCTAACCACACAAACAACGCTACTAATTACACAAAGTATTAGCCTCTCAAAATGATACTCCTCTCAAAATAATGCAGTAATCAGAAATAACTGACAAGATATGTATGCTGGGCGAGGGTGGGAAGGGGACAATCTAGGAGGGCAGGTTTAACCGTAATTGTCAATTTGTCAGCCAATCGATCAAACTAGGCATTCACTCCATCCACAACCAGTCGATCGATGAAAAAAAAAAAAAAGAAAGAAAAGAAAATTAATGAACCAAAGTAATCTACCTTACAGGTTTACACATCTACTGTATACTGACACAGTCACTATTCAATAAAAGCATTTTATGGGTTTTGGATTGATCAATTGTTTATCTGACCCGTTCATCCACTCACCTCTCATCAACTATTGGTCTTTAATAATGTACACAAAAGACCAGTCAATTGTCCGATCGATGAATGAGCAAATCAACAGATCAAACAGATCTTCCACTATCTAATCAATCAACTATCCGACCATCAAACTATTTCCAATATCCAATCGATCTTTTTAATCAATCATCGCATCAGTCTGTCACATAACCTGTCAGTCACCACTAATTCATTAGCCAAACACTCCACCAACACAATCAAACACAATCAAACATTACTACATTACAGCAACATTGATTTAACCGAGAATACAGCTTCTCAATAATCCACTGATGGGAAGCATTGTGGTATGTCTACAACATTAATAGAACGGAAGATGAAAATAGACATGTTTGTTTTGGAAAAAAAAAGTAGTCAAGTAAACATAATGAAGAAGAGGGGAAAAAAAAAACGAAGTCACTTCCCTGTCTTTTCAATGTTTTTAGGAGTCCGTGTCTTCAGGGCTCATGTCACCTGGCTTCATCGCTCGTTTGAAGACTTCGTCAAGATCACTGTGATTGTCAGTTTCACAACACGTCCATTTTTCACTTTCGCAAAAAGTTTTCCATTTACGCTCCAAGCCGACATTGTCAAGGAGTGATCCATTGCATGTTTCAGTACTTGATAGTTCATGTGCGTGAGATCCTCCCCAATCACAACACCTTTATGCTTTAGTCTGCGACGATTCCGAAGAATTTCGTCTCTCTTGCGTCTGTCGAAGAAGCGGACCAGGATGGGTCTGGCTCGGGCGCCACTCCTCTGGCCTGTACGGTGTGCCACCTCCACCTCCTCCTTGGTCGTCTTCACCCCCCACACTGTCCGTAAAGATGCGCACTACCTTTTCGACACAGTCGTCTGCAGTTTCGTTTTGCTGTTCAGGCACGCGAAACACTCTGAGATTCCACCTTCTTGAGTATTGTTGTAAATCGTTCTGTTCTCTCTCACACTGTCTTAAACGGATATCCAAGTGTTTGACTGTATCCTTAGTGTGTTCGCTCTTCTTTTTTTCTTGTGCAACTTCTGTGTCTAATTTCTGTGCAATGCACTCAATATCTAACAAGCGTCCTTCGATCTTGCCTATTTTTTCTTTAAATGTATTTGTAAGGTTTTTTAATTCACCCCTCATCTCTTCCACGTCCGCCTTTGTCGACAGAGACGACAGTTTTTCGTTGATGGTGTCTATCGCTTCCTGTAATTTTGCATTTACACTGCTCAATGCTTCTTGGAAAGCCATCTCAGTAGTATTTGTCTCTGTTTCTGTTGTATTCGCTCTTTTCCTATCCTGTTTTTCACTTAAACTCGTGTCACTTTCGTCAGAGGTAGACGAATATACCCTTTTTTGTTTCTTAAGCAACCAA
>CM065732.1:15320832-15338332 GCA_033310375.1 Conus canariensis
CCCAAATTCTGAACTACGTCCTGTTTGCGCTGTTGCTGAATCAAGTTCTATTTTGAAAGTAAGCCGTGCAGATCCCGGCACAATCACTTCATCTGCTCCTAGGTCTGGAAATTTAACAGTAAAATTTGATCTGAATCAATAGTAGATGGATTATTTGGAACAATAATATTCTGTTTATTTCCCTTCACGCCAAAGGCTCTTTCAGTCTTCTATGCGGGTCAAGAATCGAGCCATATGCTTGTGACATTTTTTTATAAAACAAAATAAAAGTTAATTATTTAAAAACATGGCAGCATTGAAGATATGATGTTTTTGATCCTGGAGACGACATGAGTGAAATGACACCTTTGACACATCCATTACAATCATTGCGGCGTGAATTAACAGAAAGTAAGGTCAAATCATTTTATCAAAGTTTAGGCCAAGAACCTCCTGATTTTATAGACCCTAATGATTTTTGAAACAAAAGATGGCCATTTGATTTTTAAAAACGAGCAAGGACAACCTGTACAGCTTACATCTAAACCAGACCCCATCAAAGTTTTTAGCAAAGACTACAATTAGACAAAGGCTCATGTGCGCGATCAAAATCGCCTTGGCATTACTAAACCAAAATTAGATAGGGAAGCAGTTGCTAAACTTCAAAACACACTACAAGAACTCCCAACAGATAACCAAATACAAAACATACCCTTAAAGATTTAAGCCCAACAACAGACGAAATAATACAAGCAGAAACCAGTTTTTTCAGAAGAAACAGCATTAAAAACTATGCACGATCCGCCGCTACCTATGAGAGAAATAACGGCCCTTGATCATGCTTTGAGAAGCATCAGGCGAATTAACAAACAATTTAGCAAAACTGGGTGAACTAGATGAGCATATAAAAAGAGAAAAAGAAAAACTAGTTGAGGCTGATGACCACAACTTAGACCTGGTGTTAAGAAAGAATAACACAAAGACTAAAAGATCTTGAACAAGAAGATCAGCAAGACTAGAAGTGTTGTCTAATAACCGAGAACAATTACGAACTCAAGTGAGCAATAAGAGAAACTATCCAAAGAATTTTATATGAAGACACAACGTTACAGAACGAATAAGAACACTGTTTAGAGAGCAAGGTGTCACATTAGCAAGTGTTATAACAGCCTTAGGATTTGCAATAAGTACACTGGGTTGGCTATTACAGGAGATTGTGGGGGGGGGGAGTTGCCTCCGCCACCATCTCCTCCACCTGATAAATCATGGGTAAAAAAACAACTTGATCATCTTGCAAGTTTATTAAAAAAATTAGCCAGTAAGGCAATAGATTCTTTGCCTGGTATAATAGGAGGGATCGTTAGCTGGCTTTTGTCTGCCGCAAGTAAAGTAGTTGGCTTTATGGCTGAGCACTTATGGGCATTAGTTGTCTTAATAGTTGGGTTACTTTTATAGTAAGATAAGACCAAGTAATCCTAGGGCAGTTAATCCAATAACAAGTGCTGTCTTTTCATATTCATGGGGGTCGCTTTTATTCACCATGGGATTGTTGGGGTGGGGTTTTGAGGGGGTAATTGGATGGGGTTTTGGGGCCTTGGGGATTGGTGTGGGATTCTTTTTTTTATTGCTATTGCTGCTTAGAATTTATGTCGTTTTTTTCCGACCTTCTCTTCTTTACCAGCCACAAGGATTTCATTATTATAAGTTTATTATTGTTCCTATCTGAGTCTGAGGTCAAAGGCAGCAATGTATAAACCAGTGCCAACGCAAAGTCTACTTTCGATCTTGCGTATTGCAAAACATTTGGTACCTTTTAATACTTGAAGGCAAATCAATTGCAGAATTAATAGAATCCTCTAAATTAGCTAAATACTGTTTTTTGGGCGTCAAAGCCAGTAGAAGGATCAATTATGTTTGATCCGTTTGTGCTTGGAACCTAGCAAACACCAAACATAAGTACGAATAGAGTCGTTTATTCGTTCTATTCCCGCTTTTGTTAGCCCCTTAGAAGTATCCAAAATAAATGTAGTCCACGCTGTTTTATGCTCTTGCTCTATGGACCCGAGGTGAACAGTTGTGCCTGAAGAGAAAGATGTGTAAGGAGGATTCCAATCATAGTTATACTTTCTGTGCACGCCCCAAAAATAAGGTGCCTAAACCATGATTAAGATCCAACTTTTGTCTAAAGTCTGTCTTTGGGTCAATATCAAATTCGTTACAGATCCTTTCAAAAGCCTTGTAATCTATTCTTTGCTGAATGATTAAACGTTTTGTCATTTGGTAATGGCGCTTGCAGTTCAGATAAATACGTCTGAAGGTGTAATAAAAATGAAATCTATAACACTGACCTCACCAAAGGATCAGATGATTTAAATGATCAGCATACGACACTCCACACCCAGTTGATGCACAAAACACAGCAAAGTTAACTGGTTCTGATAAAACTGCATCGGGATGACTGAACCACACTTTCGGGATGGTAGTCGTTTTTGATAGAGGGTTAAGATAACGATCCAATGGAGTACTACCTTTACTTGAAAGGCGTCAGTCTGAGTCACAGAAATGTCGAGGGTATCAGTTGTTATATCTTTAGGACTGTAGTGCGGTCCAACAGAAATTTTGCATTAGTAATATTGAATGCACTCATTTTTAAATTGTTGTAAAAATGTTTGTAACAATAACAACTCAAGACATCCTTCGTTTTTAGAAATATGCTATTGATAAATAACTGCGGAACCCAAAGGGTCGCACCTCCATGAAATTTTTTACAAAGTCGTATGGTTTAATATAACTGAATCCAAGGAGAATAATAAGATTAAAAATTTGATAAAGAGGAAACTAGTTAGCCAGTTAACCATACCTGATGTTATTAACGGTTTTGCTCGCTAAAAGAAGCAATGAGTAACTTCGACATTACTCTCAAACTTAACAATGCAAATTTGAAAATAATGTTGACATTCAAACCTGAAGAAATAGAAGACCATTACCTTTTGATGTAGAGCTAGCTAAAAGTTAGCTTTGCAACTGACAATCAATGGTTTTAGAGTTACATCAGACAAAACTACTTATGAGGGAGAAAAAACCCGCTCGATCTTGCATTACATTCATACTCTGTTCATTGGACGAGCTGAGCACTGATGAAAACTTATTGATGGAAGGCCCTCAACCTGTTTTAAGAGCTCTTCCATCAGGGAAAGCTGCATATTGCGATTATGAAATTATACAATTCCCTAATTTACAGTTTAAAAGATTAGCTTGTGGGAGGGTCAGATCATTTAATATATAAGATCACAGATAAAACAGGGAAAGTCGTGAAATGTGATAACCTGCACATTGTTTTAGAAATAAAATAATAACGTGTTTTTAAAAAATGTCACGTGGACCAGACGATTCGGGGTCACATTAGCGCCTGAGAGTGTGGTAACTTAGAATTAAAAGACCTTGCAGACGTTGAGGACGTTGAACAAAACGGTGAGATAGGCACTTTTATATGGTTTTGAGTACACTAAAGATGGTTATTATAAGCGCAAAGAGTTGACGACAACAAAAGGTTTCCTAAACTAAACAACTACGCAATGTAGAAGCAAATAATGCGGGTCAGTATGATATAAAATAGTTCGAAAAACTGACAACAAATGGCACTTAGAACCATATTTAGAATGGGACAATAAAATTTGAATTCTTAAGCCCATTTACTTTTTTTTTGACCGTCAAAAAAGTTTCAGAAAATCATTGAAACTCTGGCCCTTTACATGTAAGTCTTATGCCAAGGACAACAGTTCGAAAAGAGATCGAAATAAAGCCGTTTGGGGGACAAACAGTACATCCCCACAGAAGAAAACGGTTTTTAAAGAAAGCTTCTACAAAATTACAGTTCATTCCACGCACAAAATTAGGAGACACGTTCACAATGAATTTAAAATTCTGTCTTAAAAGATGAGCGAGAAATGGAGCTCTGGGCGTCAGTGACAATCTTATGAAAGGAATTCTTATTAGCTGGCAAAACTAGACGTTGACAAACTTAAAGTTACTGTCGTTTGTTCTTTACAATGGCGAGGATATTAAGGTCATAACAACAAGCAACAAAATTGATATTTAGTTTTAAATAGAAACGATCTTACAGAACTGAAACTGGATTAATCTTACACATTTGGGCCTTATAGGGTTTTATTACTGAACAAGTTTTGACAGAGAGTATGATAAAAAACAATAACTGGATTAGATTAAATTCTGTTTTAAAACATATGGAAGCAGACAACTTGGTGTCAATGCCGATGTTAAACTTTATGACAAAAACCCCCTCATTGTTCATTGATTTGTGACAGACTGGTTGTGGAAAAACAATATTTGTCCTCGACCTATTACTAACAGTTTATAGTTATAATTTTGATCATATTGTAATTTTCTGTCCGACACTTAAAGGAACAAAGCATATCACGATAGAAGGTTTATATGGACGATGATGAAATCTAATTTTTTTTGTGTTGTTGTTTTTTGTAATAAACATTTTATTGCATTTTTTTTAAACAATAACACACACACACATAAATGAAGAAAGAAACGGGAAAGGGGCACATGGATGGGTAGTGGGGGAAAAGGGAAGGGGGCATATATACGAAAGGGATATCTGAGATTATCATACTCCTGAAAGTAACAACATCATCAATAGTAATAGTAACAGCAATAACATCTCAATGATAACAACAATACCTACAACAATGACAAGAACAGCATGACTATCAAGTTGTGGCGTGGGGAGGGGAGGAGGAGGGGAGGGGAGGGGGGATGGCGAAAACATGTGCAAATGGGCAGGAGTATGCAAGAACATTTTGACATATATACATATATATACATAATAAATATATATATATATATAATATATATAACCATAAAATACACATACATATATACATATATATATAACATACACATATATATACACATGCATACATACACACACATACATACATACATACACACATATATATATATACACACACATATATGCACACACACACAATATATATACTCACACATACACATATCAATTATACAGTGACAAGTAAAGGTGTAAAAAGTTCCATTCTGTAGTAAACCTAGACACATTAATCATTAATTTTCGCATTGTATTGTTCTATCTTGGTATCTTTTATTCAGCTGCTTCTGAAAGATAGTTAAGTTAGGTGGGGATTTTTCTAATAACATTTGTATATATATTGTTTAGCAAACATTATATAAAGTCAAAAATACTATCTGTATAGAATGGTTATCCACATTAAAAAGTACCAGTTCACGGTGAAATCTTTAAATCATAAACATTTTCACATTTTTCATTGAACATTTTTTCCAAAGAGGTCCAAAACATCTAATATATTTACAACTCCAGAAAGAATGGTTCAATAGAGTCTCTTGCTTCATTACATTAACGAACAGTTTGCTGTGGCAGATACCCCCATTGCACTTAAAACAACATTTGTTGCAATATTCTGTGAACAATTCTATCTGTAGCCACTTTAATCTAACATCTTTAGTTTTAATGTATTTTAAGAACACCTCTTTCCAAGGAATATCAACATTTAATTTTTGTGTCCATTTCAAACAACAATTAGGTCTGACATTGTCTTCTGTTAAAATTTCATACAGTAATTTTGATCCTTTTGATACCTATAAATATGTCTTAATGCATTTGGTATATCCAAAAATCTGTTATTGTCTGTATTTCGTTTTATTCCACTTATTCTGATATATTCTTTAATTGCCGATATAATACCATTAAACGTGACAAAATCAATCTTACATCCATGATTTGTTGAAAAACCTCAAATGTCATAAATTCTCCATTAGTCTTAAAAAAATGTTTTATGGCGTACACTCCTTTTCTTATCAATTTATTATTTTTTAATTACTACATTACCAATTTTTATATTTTCGTTGTAGATAATCGTCAGAAAGCAATTCATTCCAATTTTTGGGTTTTACATTAAAATGGAATAGCTTATATGCTTTCAGTACAAGCATCCAAGAGGTGCTCATGTTTTTTATGTTTTAAAACAAAAGCTGTTCCATAGTATTCTAGAAATGAAAGATCGGGCATATTTCTGTTGCTATACATTTTCCATTTATGGTTTTGGTTTTTAGTTTTTTTAATCCATGACATTTCAAAGCACAGATATAATTTCCTTATGTCAGGTATTTTTAGTCCACCCTGTTTCGTTGTTTTGATAGAGGTTTTCCGACTAATTTTATCTTGTTTTCCATTCCAAACAAACTGAAAACATAGTTTCTCTGGAGGGTTTCCTATGAAGTAGTCTGGTGGATCTGGGAGTAATATCCATAAGTGTATTAATTTGGACAAAACAAGCGATTTTCAAAACAGCTACTCTACCTATTGGGGTAATGGTTCTTTGTGACCAAATCTTTAACAGTATTTTAACTTCAGAAAATTTTTCGTTATAGTTAATACTTCACAATCCTTAAGACTTGAGTGAACCATACACCTAGTATCTTGAATCTAAGAGGATTCCATATCATTTTTAAGTGAGGAGAGTAAGTTACTTGTGATCTTTTCTTGCTTCCTAACCATACTGCTTGTGTTTTACTAACTGTTCATATGCAGTCCTGACACTCTACCCAAAGCGATCAAGAAGAAGTATAGTTTTTTCAAATGAAGTTTTATCTCCTATATTAAATAACTGAGTATCATCGGCAAACTGAGAATATTTTGTGTCAGTGTCACCGATATGAATTCCTTGATCAATTCCTCTTCCTTAATCATTATTGCCAAAATTTCCGCACAAAGAATAAACAAATATGGGGAAAGTGGGTCTCCTTGTCTGCATCCTCTTTCTACCTGAAACCACTGGGAAGTATTTCCATTAACAATAACTGTTGACTTTATATTTTTGTAAAACGTCTCAATCCATCGACAAATACTTTCTCCAAAGCCATATCCTCTTAAGACTTAAACATAAACTTCCAACTTAAAGAATCAAAAGCTTTTTCAAAATCAATGCTTAGAAGTAAACCTGGAATATTCTTTGCATCTAGATAAGTAATTAAATCATATATTAATCTCAAGTTGTTGCCTATGTATCTGTTGGCCATAAAACCAGACTGATCTTCATTTATCAACTGTGGTAAAACCTTTTTTATTCTGTTTGAAATGCATGAAGAACCTATCTTATAGACAACATTCAGGAGAGATATAGGGCGCCAGTTCTGAATATAATCTTTCGGTTTATCACCTTTGGGAATACAAGTGATCAATCCTTCTTTTTGTGTTGTGGACAGTTCTCCATCCTTGTATGCTTCATTTAAAGCTCTCACTACAAAAGGCCCAATCTGTTTCCAAAAAAACTTAAAGAATTCTGCACTAAAATCCATCTGTCCCTGGACTTTTACCGTTCTGCATGTTTTTTTAATGCAAAACCTGCCTCCTCTAAAGTAATTTCGCCTTCTAATAATCGCTCTTCTTCTTTCGATAGTTTGGGAACATTTCTTATAAGGTCCGAGATTTCACATTCTTCTACGTCCTTTTCCTTGTATAAGTTTTCATAAAAACACTTAACTTCCTTCATGATATCTTTCTGGTTTTCAGTGGAATGTCCATCTTTAGTTACTAATCTTGTCATCTGTTTGCTAATATAATTTCTTTTCTCAAGATTACAAAAATATTTCGAAACCTTCTCCCCCTCTGCAATCCATCTGGCTTTTGATCTCAACAATACTCCTTCCATTCTCCTCTCTCGTATGGCTTCGAGTTCTGTATTCATTTCTTTAAGCATGATAATTTCATTTTCAGTTATATTTTCTGTATTTTCTAATGTTTCAATATCTTTTATTAGTTTGTTTTCATGGTCTTTCATTTTTCTTGTTTTTCATAGTAGCATAAGCAACTGTTTTTGCACGGATTTTCATCAGCATAAAATCAAGGAAAAGTTTGTCGGAGACTTGTAACTGTATTTCTGATTTAGGGACATCCTTTATTGTTGTTCTGTCGTAGTGAGCAGTTGCATACTCACTAATAACATCAAAAATTTCTGAATTTATTTCTTCTACGTAGCATTTATCCCTAAGTAAAGAGGAGTTAAATTTCCAAAAATTATGAATTTTTTCGGTTTGCCGAATTTTAGCGTTAATGTTACCATGGAGTGGTCAGAACGGTATCCTGGAAGAATATCAGTATTTTCAAAGTACCAGAACAAAGTGTCTGATAATAGAAAAAAATCGAGCCTACTTTGCTTTAAAGGAGTTAATTTTCTCCAGGTATAGCGTCTGCATTCTGGATTGTTTTCCCTCCAAACATCAGATAATCCACATTCTTCAGTCATTTTCTGTAGTTCTTCTCTAGCTTTAGGATTATAACCTGTTTATAAATTACAACAATCGATATGTGGATCTATCGCAATATTCCAGTCTCCCACTGCAATGATATTATGATTCTTATAACTCTTGATTTTATCTTTTAACACTCTATAAAACAATGGATCGTCTCTATTCGGACCATAAACATTAACTAAAAGTATTTCCTTTTCCATTGTAGAGAAGGATATAATCATGAAATTACCATTTTCATCACGGTATATATTTCTTATTTTAAATTCGAAGTTGTTTGAAAACAGGACTGCTACTCCTCTTGCATTTGATCGAAAGGACGCAAAGAAGCATTCAAATCCCCATTCAGATTTTACTTTCCAATTTATTATTGAAATGAGTATCTTGGAGACAATAGATAGAGAATTTTTTTTTGTTTTAGATAGTGAAACACATCTCTTCGTTTATACATGTCTCCCAGACCTTGGCAGTATAATGACAAAATCGTGATACTATCCATGGTTGGTAATACCTTTCTTTACTACAGACAGCTGTAAGCACAAGAATCAAGTCAAAAATGGGATACCGAGTGTCCAAGTTTTCACAGTTTGTTTGTAAGCTCCAGTAATTAGGAACAATAGCAGAAAATGTTACGACTTGATGAAATTCACTAAGAAGAGACAAAAGAAACAAGTTTCTTTCACAGACATTGCCCATCGTTTTCAAAAAGCAGTTTTCGCCATTAAACACACACACATACATCACAAAAGGTTAAACAGTTCTAGAGGGGAAAAAAAAAAGAAAAAGATAAAAAAGCAGCAAATCAAAAATTTCAGGTGCCGGTGTTGATCGTTGATTCACGGCAGAAGAAGTGTCTCTATGAGCAGAGTCATGTCATAGCGTTCAGATTTTTCACAAACTTCATATTCACAATATATACTTACAATTGATAGCAATCGGAAACATTCATTATCTTTAAGCGTTCCATCCATGAATAGATGGTAACTCCCATAAATAGTAGGCTATTTGTGCTGATCGTGCAGATTTTTCTATAAACGTTTGATATGAAGAACTGAATAGTAAAGATGACATGTTAATACAGCGATGAGTCTTCCTCTATAAATCAAATAAACATGTACATGGCTAGAAACGATAACAGCTGCAATACATAGCAACAAGGTCAATCTCGTTTCCAAAGCTCATTAAGCATTTCGGTGACCATGACATAGAACACATGAGAAACATACACACTCCAAATGCACGCACGGGCGCACTCGTACACATGCACACACGCGCACGCACGCACGCACGCACGCACCACACACACACACACACCACACACCACAACACCACACACTAAATATATAGGGTCTCCTCAACGTACTGTTATCCAGTCTGTGAATCAATCAAAACAAATCTATTACATTGCGTAAAGGAAACCATGAAAGCCACCACTGACAAACTGGAATGAAGTAGTTACCAATACAGTCAGTCAAACAAACAATAAGCCAGCCACTGACAAACTAGAATGAAGTAGTTCCAATACAGTCAGTCAAACAAACATAAGCCAGCCACTGACAAACTAGGAATGAGTAGTTAACCAATAAAGTCAGGTCAAACAAACAATAAGCAGCCACTGTACAAACTAGAATGATAAGATTATGTCCAAAAAGTCAGTCAAAAAACAAGTAACCATCCACTGACAAACTAGAATGAAGTAGTTACCATAAATGCACCAGCGCAAACAAAGCACCACTGCAACCAGCAAGACAAACAGTAATTGGTCTCATCAATACTGTACCACTGTGAATCATCAAAAAACAATCCATTCAGCGTAAAGAAACAAATAAGCCAGCCACTGACAAACTAGGAATGAAGTAGTTACCAATAAAGTCAGTCAAACAAACAATAAGCCAGCCACTGACAAACTAGAATGAAGTAGTTACCAATACAGTCAGTCAAACAAACAATAAGCCAGCCACTGACAAACTAGGAATGAAGTAGTTACCAATAAAGTCAGTCAAACAAACAATAAGCCAGCCACTGACAAACTAGGGAATGAAGTAGTTACCAATAAAGTCAGTCAAACAAACAATAAGCCAGCCACTGACAAACTATGAATGAAGTAGTTACCAATAAGTCAGTCAAACAAACCATTGACAGTAAAATGCACATTAGACAAATCCCAAGAAATAGCCTGTCGCATTGAAACATAAACATAGCATGTAACATAGCCTGTTAAAAAAAACAACAACAAACAAACAAACAAACAACAAACAAACAATTTTTTTTTCTCAAATTGTCACACCCGATCGACTTCAGTGTAGAAGTCTCTCCCCATCCCCCGCAATGCGCTCGAAAGAGAGAGAGAGAGAGAGAGAGAGAGAGAAATCCACGTGAATTCTTACCATCTGTTCAAATCGTGATCAACCATTGGTCAGTTTCCTGCGACCTTGATCAGTCAATGGGTCACCCGTTAGCGGTTGGTTGTTTCCCCCCCCCCCCCCCCCCCATCTTTTCCCTTTCCATTTTGAGATGTTTGTTGAATGTGGGCGGTGGGGGAGGCATGGGGGGTGGGGGAAGGGGGAAGAGGGAGTAAAGAAGCAACACCAGAGGGGGACAGGGGTAGAAGACGGAAGGACAAAGAAAAACAGGAAACCGATAAAAAGGAGTAAAGGAATGATCAAAGAAATAGAGAGAGAGAAAGGGGGGGGAGAGAGAGAGAGAGAGAGAAGGGAAGAGAAGGGAAAGAGAGGAGAGAGAGAGAGAGAGAGAGAGAGAGAAGGGGAAAGAAGAGAGAGAGAGAGAGAGAATGTGTGTGAAATTTTAGCAGGAGAAATGAAGTGATAAGTGGAAGAAAGAGATAACCGGAGGGGGGGAGGGGGGGGGGGGCGAATCTGTAAAAAGGATTAGAACAAGGACAGAGCGAAGGAGAGAGTGGGGGGGGGGAGGGGTAAAGAGAGAGGCTGAGAAGCAGAGAGAGGGAGGGAGGGGAAAAAAGAGAGAGGGAAGGGGGAGGAGAGAGAGGGAGGGAAGAAGACAGAGAGCGACAGAGACAGAGAAGGGGAGGGAGGGGGAGAGGGATAGCAGGAAGAGAGAGAGGAAGGGCAAGAACAAGATAAAGAGAGAGACAGAGAAAGGGAGGGATGGTGGGAGAGGGAGAGCGGTAAGAGAGAGAGAGAGAGAGAGAGAGGGGGGGGGAGGGAGCAAGACAGCGAGAGGGACAGACCCTGTCAGCTACACTAAGACTGCATACACTGTAACCAAAAAAAAAAAAAAAAAAAAAAAGTCTGTCCAAGGAAGCAAGCACATCCAAAAATGTTAATAAAAATGAGGGAATTCAAACATCTATCCAACCGTAATTGTTAAACAATCAAAGCATCAATCAACTGAAAGAAGTCATGAACAAAATAACTGACCAATTAATCACGCAAGCATGTGAAGATATGAGTTGATTGGTTATCAGATTTGGCAAGAAAAAGTTATCAATCAATCACACAACAAGACTGGGATACACGTTGATCACTGCATTGAAATCAGTCATGTTATTCATCAATCAGTCATACAATCTATCAATGCATATAATGTGAACATATCTGACTAATTGAGCGTCTAATCAACAAGCAAAAAACATATCGAGTAAATCAATCGATCAACTGATTTGTTCTTCAATCAGTCATAATAAGTGTGAATGTATGCTGATCAATATATTTTCATTATTCAATCATTCAACTGATCAGAAAATCAATAATCCAATCAATTACTCAGTTACTTGATTAACCTATCAGCCAGCTATACATTTACTTCATCATGCAATCATCCAGATCATTAGTAACAGAATCAGTCAGTCAACAAACCCAACAATATGACCAGGAAGGAGAGAGGATAAAAAAGGCTAACCACACAAACAACGCTACTAATTACACAAAGTATTAGCCTCTCAAAATGATACTTCCTCTCAAAATAATGCAGTAATCAGAAATAACTGACAAGATATGTATGCTGGGCGAGGGTGGGAAGGGGACAATCTAGGAGGGCAGGTTTAACCGTAATTGTCAATTTGTCAGCCAATCGATCAAACTAGGCATTCACTCCATCCACAACCAGTCGATCGATGAAAAAAAAAAAAAAAGAAAGAAAAGAAAATTAATGAACCAAAGTAATCTACCTTACAGGTTTACACATCTACTGTATACTGACACAGTCACTATTCAATAAAAGCATTTTATGGGTTTTGGATTGATCAATTGTTTATCTGACCCGTTCATCCACTCACCTCTCATCAACTATTGGTCTTTAATAATGTACACAAAAGACCAGTCAATTGTCCGATCGATGAATGAGCAAATCAACAGATCAAACAGATCTTCCACTATCTAATCAATCAACTATCCGACCATCAAACTATTTCCAATATCCAATCGATCTTTTTAATCAATCATCGCATCAGTCTGTCACATAACCTGTCAGTCACCACTAATTCATTAGCCAAACACTCCACCAACACAATCAAACACAATCAAACATTACTACATTACAGCAACATTGATTTAACCGAGAATACAGCTTCTCAATAATCCACTGATGGGAAGCATTGTGGTATGTCTACAACATTAATAGAACGGAAGATGAAAATAGACATGTTTGTTTTGGAAAAAAAAAAGTAGTCAAGTAAACATAATGAAGAAGAGGGGAAAAAAAAAACGAAGTCACTTCCCTGTCTTTTCAATGTTTTTAGGAGTCCGTGTCTTCAGGGCTCATGTCACCTGGCTTCATCGCTCGTTTGAAGACTTCGTCAAGATCACTGTGGATTGTCAGTTTCACAACACGTCCATTTTTCACTTTCGCAAAAAGTTTTCCATTTACGCTCCAAGCCGACATTGTCAAGGAGTGATCCATTGCATGTTTCAGTACTTGATAGTTCATGTGCGTGAGATCCTCCCCAATCACAACACCTTTATGCTTTAGTCTGCGACGATTCCGAAGAATTTCGTCTCTCTTGCGTCTGTCGAAGAAGCGGACCAGGATGGGTCTGGCTCGGGCGCCACTCCTCTGGCCTGTACGGTGTGCCACCTCCACCTCCTCCTTGGTCGTCTTCACCCCCACACTGTCCGTAAAGATGCGCACTACCTTTTCGACACAGTCGTCTGCAGTTTCGTTTTGCTGTTCAGGCACGCGAAACACTCTGAGATTCCACCTTCTTGAGTATTGTTGTAAATCGTTCTGTTCTCTCTCACACTGTCTTAAACGGATATCCAAGTGTTTGACTGTATCCTTAGTGTGTTCGCTCTTCTTTTTTTCTTGTGCAACTTCTGTGTCTAATTTCTGTGCAATGCACTCAATATCTAACAAGCGTCCTTCGATCTTGCCTATTTTTTCTTTAAATGTATTTGTAAGGTTTTTTAATTCACCCCTCATCTCTTCCACGTCCGCCTTTGTCGACAGAGACGACAGTTTTTCGTTGATGGTGTCTATCGCTTCCTGTAATTTTGCATTTACACTGCTCAATGCTTCTTGGAAAGCCATCTCAGTAGTATTTGTCTCTGTTTCTGTTGTATTCGCTCTTTTCCTATCCTGTTTTTCACTTAAACTCGTGTCACTTTCGTCAGAGGTAGACGAATATACCCTTTTTTGTTTCTTAAGCAACCAAGCACCAATGTTGCTCATATCTTCGAAGAGCGATCAGGAATCCCACGAAGCACATAGAGCACATAATCCAAAACAACTGAATAGTTCAGCACAGTGACCGCTCACGTACATCCCTTTCTCGAATACACAGTTCCGCCATGTTGTTTACACTGAAGCGCTGTCTGCTTGCAATGACGAAACACTCTCTTCGCCGCTGAGGTTTAATCCCACATTAAAAATACTTGAAAATCATACTGACGGGTTCGTCTCACCGAGAGCCACACACTAATTTGCACAAAAACTTTCTTTAGCAAATAATTAATACACAAATTAAGTATAATAAGAAGAGACTGATGCCAACGCGTGCAGCCCTCATGAACGATCACTCACCTCCCCCGAAATCTATTTAGTTGACCCTAGCAATAAACTGAGTGAGTGTTTAGAACATTTTTTAAAACTGTTTGAGGGAACGCAGACATTATTTATTATAGATGATTGTTCGGCAGAAAAGGATATAGTCAAAAAAAAGAAACACTTTATCAAAACTAGCTTTCAGTGGAAGACATGCTGGGATAAGTGTGTGGATTTTATGTCAAAAATATAACTCAGTTTTAAAAGACTTTAGAGAACAATTAAAGACAGTGGTTTTATTTCACATGAAAGACAGAGACGCATTTGATGAATGTATGCGTGAAAATGATGTTATTGAAAACGATCAAGAAAAACGAAGGATTAAGCAAAAACTTAAGTCTCAAAAGTTTTCTAAATTAGTGTTAAAAACAGATAATCCTACACATTATGTATGTTTGTAAAGTGTTTACTATTAGAGAACTATAAAATAGGCACTCTGGGTAAGCCGGCGGAGCAACAGCGAAACCGGCTTCAGCCGGTTGGAGCTGGCGGAGGTGGGTGAGCCAGAGTGCCTATTTTATAGTTCTCTCATGGCCTTTTTCAGAGAAAAGTTTCCCAAGGCTGCCATCATTCCAAAACAACATCTGTTGGAACATCACTGCGTTCCCTGGATCAGACACTGGGGGACAGGAGTGGCACTGCTGGGAGAGCAAGGAGGCGAGGAGACACACGCCACAATCAATGCACTGTTGAGAAGAGTCTGGGGCTTGAAAAACAAACAGCAACAGCTCAAAGTCCTGCTCACAGAGCATCTGACACTGGTGGCACCACAGTTTCATGGACTGATACTGCCACCATGTGAGAAAAAAACACAGCACTGATTACGGGGAAACAATTTGTAATTGTCAGTTTGTACATTCTTTCCCTTCGCATCTTTATATTTTGTCACTTAACAACATTCTAAGTATTTGTTTCCCAGCAGACTTTTGCATATCATCCATTTCAGAGCGAGCGAGAGAGGTATGAAAATTCCTATGTAAGATTTGTTAAAATAAAAAAGCATACATAAGTACTATCTCAACTGACAAAATTATTATGTACATAATCATACATAGAATGTAAGAGCATTATAATGTTACTTTCAAGTTGACATATGTTGACTGATGCAAGTTGAATTGCATGTTTGTAATGGGTGTATATAATAGCTAGAAATATTGACCTTTACTTCCAAGATTATGCATATATTGATAAATATAGGTTTTAGAATTGTTACATTAAGTGAGAGTAACTGCTGAACATCAACTATAGTTATTTTAAAGATTTTTTTTTGAAACAGGCAAAGTGTACTTCATGTTAAAGTGTGGGGGTGGGGGAGGGAATGGGGGTGGGGGCGGTTTGAGAGTGGAGAGCAGACAGCAACAGCAAAAGCCCTGTCAGTGTCACACTATTCTAACACAAGCCGCTGATCTGAGAGTGTAGGACTCACACCAGGAGACATGTGCAGACAAGACAGTTTGTGTTGTGTTAAAAGTGATAGTGAACAGTTATGTGATAAGTGGATATTGACACAGAACCATGGCATTACCTTCAAGGGTCGTGAGTACACGTGTGTGTGTGTGTGTGTGTGTGTGTGTGTGTGTGTGTGTTGTGTGTTGTGTGCGCGTGCGTGCGTGCGTGCGTGCATGTGTGCGTGCGTGCGTGTGTGTGTGTGTGTGTGTGTGTGCGTGCGTGCGTGCGTGTGTGCGTGTGTGTGTGTGTGTGTGTGTGTGTGTGTGTGATCCGTTTTATTCTGTGAAGTCATGCATGCACGTCAGTTTCAGTTCAGCTTCTCTCTCTCTCCTCTCTCTCTCTCTCTCTCTCTCTCTCTCTCTCTCTCTCTCCCCTCCCCGCCCCACCTCAGTCTCGTATGCCATGTGCCGTGTATATGTTTTTTTTTAGTGTGCGTGCGTGTGTGTGTGTGTGTGTGTGTGTGTGTGTGTGTGTGTGTGTGGAGAGAGAGAGAGAGAGAGAGAGAGAGAGAGAGAGAGAGAGAGAGAGATTATCTGTTCAGTTATGAGTGCAAGCCAATGTCATGTGAAACATTTTCTCTCTGATCATGCTTTTATTGATTTTGTATGTCCAAAGCTGTCTGTGCATGTCAATTTCTTCATATATGTATTATTAATCAGTCCTCCCTCCCACCTCCACTCTCCTCCTTCTCTCTCTCTGCATGCTTTTATTGATTTTGTATGTACAAAGTTGTCCGTGCATGTCTGTTTCTTTATGTATGTATTTTCAATCAGTCATCCTCCCCACCCCCAATCTCTCCCTCCCTCTCTCTCTATATGCCAGACTCTCTCTCTCTCTCTCTCTCTCTCTCTCTCTCTCTCTCTCTCTCTGTGTGTTTTGCATGCGCGCCGGTGTACACTGTGCATGTTTTTTTCTTCCCTATTGATTTTATAAGTGGTAAATTTGCGTGCAGTGTCTTGTGTAGTCATGTTTACTCAATCATTCCTCTCTCAGTCTCTCTTTCTCTCTCTCTGTCTCTCTCTTCTCTCTCTCTCTCTCTCTCTCTCTCTCTCTCTCTCTCTCTCACACACACACACACACACACACACACACACACACTCGACTTTGGGTTGCAGCAGTTTTTCGCCAAGCGCTTGTTTGTTTATTTTCATCATTAGTCAGGCTGTTAAAAGTTGATTCCTAAACCCACATCTGTAATGTTAATAATCATAATGAGGGTATTGATGGTAAGTTTCTGCTTTTATGAACATATTGTGAGTGCGCGCGCGCAGGCGTGCATGCATGTGCGCACGTGTGTGTGTGTGGTGTGTGTGTGTGTGTGTGTGTGTGTATGTGTGTGTGTGTGTGTGCGCGCGCGCACGCCTACGTGCATGCGTGCGTGTATGTGTGAGAATTCAAGCGCTTCTGAACAGACACTTGTTCCAGATGGCAAGCGAAGGACGGTGAATCTGTCTGGCACTTGACGATATTCCCACACTAATAACCTTCGCAGAAAATAGCTCACAGGGTGTTGTGGACAGAGACGATTCCGCTTTTCTCGGTTAAGCTCTCCAAGTCAAGGAAACTCCTGTGTGTAGTCGTTGTGTAAACATTGGTCAGCTATAGGCGCGATACAGAGAGCAAAGCAATGTGTGGTTCGCTATTCTCCACGCTTACAGATACAAGACCGCTCACAGACCCGGCTTGTTGGCTGCGCGCAATTTGTTTCTTCTGTTTTTCC
>CM065732.1:15343332-15435832 GCA_033310375.1 Conus canariensis
GAGTGGTAAATAGTATTAATAATCTTTGCAGTGCTCATGTTTTTTATTAACTAAAAAAAAAATTAAAATAATCATAATATGAAAGACTGTCTATGTGCTTTTTAATCAGATAATCTTTTGTTGCTAGAGCTAAAAATAAGGTTGTAACTAGTTTCGGCGAATCTTCTATCTTTCCCATGTTGGGCGGTTTTATTCTTAACAAACATTTTGCTAGGGTTGAATAAACTATAACACCAACAATGGGCACTGTATAATTAACCAGCGTTAAACTCATGGTTTTAAAAAGGCTTTATTATTTTTTTGCTTTTAAAAAGGGCTTTAAAAATGGATTGCGACGAGCTATTAAAGTGTGAGGAGGCAGCAGACCCAAACCTCTGTCATAAAGATAGATTATACTCTCTGGCTGCATGTGGGAAAGCCAGGCAGTATTTAGGCGTTGAACTAAGTATTGAACAGATTCAGCAATTGTCTACATCAGACGTTGAGAAGTATTACGCTAGGTACGAAGCACAGCTAGGTCAAAAATGGTTAGATCGGTGGGACAGACAATGATTAGTTTATATGCTAAGTTAGTAGGCAAGATAGCGCCGATTGATTCAGAAGAAGATTTAAAATATGACTTAACACAAGATCCGGTTTTAACCAAGTCCCTAGAATCTCTTGCATGTGACATGTATTATAGATTTGGGACGTTGCTATGCCCCTTCATCATGGGATTAATTACTTTTAATCATATTAATTTTAATCATATTAATTTTAATCGCACTAAAAAAATGAGCGAGCAGGAGAAGAAGACTCCACAGGAGCAGAATGTGCCGCAAGTGAGTGTCCCACAGGCAGTGTCCCACATGAGTGTCCCACAAGTGAGTAGTGTTACTAAAGCTAAAAGTCCTGGGCGTGTTGAGGCCGGTCATAAACTAGCTGAATGGAACAGACTGCAAAAAGCAAACCAAGCAGCAAAACAAAAATTATTAGATAGTAATACAACATCGCCACCAGCACTGCCACCGTCGCACCAACAACAACACAATCAAACTATAAGATGTATTATTATGTACTGGGGAGTATTGTTGTTGGAGGGCTTTTGGCATACAAGTGTCTAACCCCATACTTAGCAACAAAGTTACAAATCCCCACAAAAACAGTAAAAGAAGAAGAACCAGCCTCTGCAAAAAAAGCACAACCTCCTTCTGTAAACCCATTATTTTTACTGAATTAGTTTTTTTAATGTGTTGTTAGTACGTTAAGTACTGGTTAAGTACAAGTTAAGTCAGTTATAACAAGTTAAGTGCAAGTTAAGTGCAAGTTAAGTGCAAGTCATGTTAAGTACTAGTTAAGTACTAGTTAAGATCTTAAGTAAAGTACTAGTTAAGTACTAGCTAAGTACTAGTTAAGATCTTAATTTAAGTCAGCCAAGTTAATCTTTCAAGTCGGTTCTCCAGTGGCCTATAGCGTATGAAAACTCGGGATTAACGTAAGTTCGCTTGTTATTGTTAGAGACTAGTGATTTCTTATTAACAGCGGTTGTGTTTACTTGATGAAGAGTAGAGCGCAGGTTAACATTTGTGTGATGAAATACTTTGTTTTCAAAGAGAGCCTGCTTGTAGTTGTCGTGAGTTATATTTTTTTTGACAACTTCTTTACTTACACCCTTAGCTTTCATCATTACAGAAGTCTGGCTAGCAACACTATACATCTTTGACCGTAAGCCAACATATCTCGTATCACAGTCCCATTAAGTTCGTCCTTCATCTTTCCAATCACTTTCTTGTTTACAGTTGAATGTAAGGGCTGTCTTTGGATAGTCACATGTGTCATACCACCCATCGGCTCCTTTAGCTACTTCTGCTTCTAAATCCTTATAAAAGTCTTCTGTTGGAACATCCAGAATAAAAGAGTCAGTGTCTGTGTAAAGGTATCTTAGAATCTGGGTACAAAGGTTTAAAGTAGTCATACAGAAATTCTAGCATTAACAATTTTGACAGCTCTAACACAGTAAACCCAATAAACACCGGCTTGTCCAACCTCACATTCTGTTTCTTCATCATAATGCCAACCAGGCTGTCGCTAAATCTTCTAAAGTCTTGGTAGTTAGGTTTAGAGGCTAGTTAATTGCTCTTTGTTCTTTTGTAACTAATCTTACATCTTTACGATTGTGTACGTTTTCCATGGTTTTGCCAAAACAACTGTTGTTCATTAGTTTTAAAAAGTCTTTTTCTGAAGCATCAGTGGCTTTAGTCCTAAGCTGAGTATTCTTCATGATGTATGGTCTCATAAAGGGCTTTTGGTCAAAAGTAATTATTCTGTGAAGCGTCAGCTTTAGCCATGTCTTAAGTAAAACTGTAACAGCGTAATGACATACGTACTTAGTCTTGTGGCGAAGATTAGGCACGAGTTTAGGCGGCTCGTGGGACTCATCTTTAATCTTTCCGCGCTAGGGGGTAATCGTGTGTAGGTCTGTAGGTGTTCAGGATATTCTAAGTCTACTTCTAAGATTAATCCATTCAGCTGATCAGGTGTAAGCGTGATAGCATAACCAACACGGCAGTAACCTCATAAGGTCCTGCAACCCATTTTAAAGTTTCTTAATGGTAGCGTCTGGCTCATGGCCCACCCATACAGATTGTTTGCATCTAAATACATTAGATATTGGATGGTTTAGTGGGGTCATAATCATCTAAATACTTATTGTTGGCTTTGCAGTAAGATGTGAAGCCATGCTAATGCCCCCCTCAAACCCGTCTTCAATCATCTGGAGTGTGTCCAATCAGATATTAAGTCAATCTCAATGTTTGTGGACTTTAAGAATGCATCCCAGGAGAGCCTGGGGCAGAGACGTAATGTAATGAATCTAGGCCGTAATGTTTCATGCATGTAGATCTGTAATTCTGAAAGACGTCTGCCAATAAACACACGTCAGCCATCAAGTATCGATCGTGATAATCGCCCATCGTTTTGCAGTGTAATTCTTCCAGGCTTTCTGTGCGTATTCATAGTCAGCGTCAGATATGCCTCCACCTCTAAGACGGCTGTAAAAATCGTCTTTATGTGGCAACGCTGGCTCATCAAACTTGTCCCAGAGTCCATGTATTCAAAATGGATAAACCCCTTGACATACTAAAGAGGGTCAAAATATTCTTTAGTTGATTGGATAGTCTTGCAGAGATTCTGCTAATTTACTTAAACCCCCATCAGATGTGGGCAGGTCATGGAAGGATAAACAGTCTACAGTAAAGGTCATGTACTTTTCTGATGACTATGCAATACAGTTAACCCTCTTACATTCAGAAGTTATTGCTTGCATATAAATGAGAATCATAGCCTTGTAAGTTATGAAAGAAGATAGGCAGTTTCCATTTTTTGGGTCAACCTTGAGTTGAGATTCAACTGTTGTGGCTGCTCCCCTGAATTTCCCAGTAATGTGATCATGGTCCCTTACTGTCACGTCTTTACTGTTGGTGTTAGCTCTGAGCCGCATATCCACAGTGTGTAGATGATTCATAGCGCCTTTGGTCTTCGGGAGTCATCTAATGTCTGAGAGATTTAGCTGAATAGAGAATTGATTGCGAAGATGCTTCATCTGCTCCAAAAATCGACCGGCTGCGTCGGGGCCTCTGTAAATCTCTGGTTGTGTGTGTGCCCCATCTGACCTAACAACAACAAATGCATAAGAACAAATCTGATGGTGGGTTAATAAAGCGTTTTTTGTTTCTTTTGAGGGCCATAGTACTGTGGCAAAATCGCTTCAAAGTCAGCATAGACTACGTATGGCCTCATCTGCATTTTGTGTATGTTTTTAAACCTAACTTTAGATCCGGGTGGGGGGTAAGAAGTTCGGTTTTACAGTCTACAAAACTTTTACAATGTTTCTTATGTTTGTTAGCTGCCTCTATAGATGGGATTCTGACAAACACCTTCTACAAAGCTCCTGTTTAAATTTGTTCATTGTAGTATAAGCCATAAGTCTGCTAATTGATCTAATTAATACATAGTGGCTCTTTAGACCGTCTGTAAACAGATTAAGTCTACATGCTTGTTAAGTGGAATCGCCTAAAGTAGGAGCTTTGGGAGAAATTCTTAGAGGCCGCAGATTGTCTGCTACAGACCATGTGTATACGTTTACGGTTATTGTTTGTTTTGCTCTTCAAACTGGCTTAAACTGTCTATGCTTACTGGAAAGTTTATGTTATTGAAGTTCAGCTCATCTATATATGTTTCGTACTTGGTGATTCTGTTTGCACTATTTTAACGTGATGTAAATGCGCCAAAAACACCACATGAAACATAAGTTATCCGAATTATGTATGTTTAAGACTGCTCGTTTTAAACCAACTCTCTTGGGAGAGGGATGTAAGAATTGCCGACTATAGGATAGAACTTTGTTTGTCTTAATCTGATTTCAAGGACTGTTCCTTCAGACCAGCCGGAGCCGCGTAATTTCGCTTCTTCACTTGCATGGTTAAACTGTGTAAGCATGTAATCAGCCCATTCAGAATTAAAGTCGTAATAGCTGATTACTTCTTTCTGTCTAGTTGAAACCCAGACTAGTTTATACTATCATCGGGGGTTATATATTCAATCAGAATGGCCAACAACACTTTTACTGGCGGGTCAATTTGAAGAGACTCTGGGATTTTACTATATAGCATGTGTTACGCTTTCTGAACATTTGTGGGTTAATAATACCATGTCTGATTCACTAAACAGATCGCCCACCTGTTTGGCAAATATCTCATCCATCGCTTTTGTGATCGTCATTTTTTAGATCAATATATAGGTAATACAAAAATAAATAATAAAATTCAGTTAATATTTATTAATTTGAGGTAATACAAAAAAATAAAATTTAGCTAATATTTATTAAATTGAATAGCTACTCCTTCAGAGTTAGTAAAAATAGACAATTCAGCGTCATCAGGAGTCATAATATTAACTAAAATTGCAATACACTTTATAACTGGGTGGGCCAAGAATCTGGCATTTTACTGATTACGTTGGTTACACTTTCACGAATATCTGTGTGCTCAAAAAGATCCGTAATTAATTCGTCAAACTTGTTTCTTAACTCTTCTTCATTAGCCCCCCGCTCCATCATTAACTCTAAGGCGCAGCATATATTTTTAAGCTCTGTAACTACTTTGGTCGTCATTTTTTTAAGATCAAATATATAAGTAATACAATAATTAAATCAGACTCATTTTTTTACCTATTTTGGGGTTAGTTGATCGTTTGCAAGGTTCTGCTTTGCAAGGTTCTGCTTTGCAATGTTCTCTCTGATTTCTTCAGTGTCTACCTGTTGTGAAGTAAAAGTCTTTCTCCATTTCTTTTGGAGGTCAATTTTTTGTCGTCTGTAATCATCGCCGTCAGCCATGGCTCGTTTAAATTCTTCGTCTGTTACTTTTCCATCCAGCAATGTATTGCTTATAATCAGCCTTAATGAATGAAGTTTTGCTGTTGCTAGGGCTACAATGGCGGTGTGCTTTTGTAATTTGGGCGTTAGCTTTTTTAAAACGCACTTACAATCGTGGACATGGCACCTAGCCCTAAACCAACACTCCCAAAAGCTATGGACATCGGTGTCCAACTCCAGTAGCTAAAAGAGCGACACTAGACCCAGTGCTTAAGCTGGCTACAACTGATGAGCCGGTGATTATATAAGAAAGGACATTTAAAGCTTTAGCATATTTCTTTCTAGTAACCCTATACTTGTTCAAATCACTTTCTATTTCCTCTTCAAGCTCAGTCATGTGCTTTAATCTAAACTGCTGACCGTCTTCCATTTTAAAACAAGATTAATTTTTTAATCATGTACATATCTTCTTATTAACCCTTCTGGCAGCACTTCATCAACAGAGTAAAACCCAATAAAATCAACATACTTAATGAAAATAAAATCAAGTACTGTTAGTTTGTCTTTGTCAACCATCACAGTAACTTTGTCAGAAGATACAGAAGTGTTTATTTCATCCCCGTTTTTAGTAATGGCAATAACAAGCCTAAGAGGTTCGTTCAAGTTTTCAGACTTTATTTTTACGCCTCTAATTAACGCATGTTCTGGCAACCTAGGATCAGACTCCCTCGGAGTGATAAATAAGCGAAAAGCATCGTCATTTTTCTAGGCAGTGATTCTAGTTTTGGGTTAAATTCTAAGCCAACGGTGTCACCCCCCACTTCAGCTAAGGACTTCTTTCTCTGTAGAATATATTCAGGGCCCTGCCTGGTTATTTCAATCTGCTTTTTCTATTGTGTTCCTGGGACTAGGCTAATAAGAAGGTGTCCTTCATTCAAAGCTTTTCTAAAATTGTTTTTCTTATCAAAGTATACATAGGGGCTTCGTAGTTCAAACTTTAAATCCCAGTTAATGTCAGGAAGCAACGCCCAAGCATTCTCTCGTTTATGAAGTTTGTATTCGTGTTTGCCAAAATCGTTTGCCCTTAGATTTCTTATCTCTTCCAGGGTAGGATATTGCTGCCGTTTTTTATCTTCAATTTCTATTCGTTTGTAAACGCCATCGTCGGTGTACTCAAATCCATAAACATTTCCTGCCACTCCTATTAGATCAAAGTCAGTTGTGTCTGCTAGATCTTTTAGCTCTACTGAAACGCATTTAGGAGCTAACTCCGCTTTTGATTCTGGCCCTCGAGACATTCTTTTTATTATAAACAATTTATTATAAATAATCTGTAATAAACAATCTATAATGAGCAAACGTATTGAACTGGCGGGTCAGTCAGCAAGCATAGTTTAGCGTGCTTAGATTTTTCTAACTGCTCTTTTATTTTTTTTAGTTCATCCTTGTCCCTGATTATATAATTTTCACTTAAACACTCTTCAAAACTATCCCTGTCCTTAGTATAGAATAAGATGACTGATTTTAACTGCGATCTAAAGTCTTTTAAGACAGCATTGTATTTTTGAGTTAAGAGCCAAACAGAAACTAATGCATGTCTTCCGCTAAAGGCTAGCTTAGACAGAGTCCTTCTTTTTTCAACAATGTCTTGTTCGGCTGAACAGTCATCAATAATAAACAGCGTTTCAGTTCCCTCAAATAGCCTATAGTAATGTTCTAAACAGTCGCTTAGCTTGTCAGTAGGATCAACTAAAAATATATTCTCGTCTGTCCAAACAAACTGCCTTTCTTTGTAAGACTTGTTGTGCTTAATGGTTGTGCAGAATATAACAATGTACTCGTAATGAAACCTGTAGACTGTTTGTAACAAATCAAGCACGAAGACAGTTTTCCCACACCCAGTAATCCCACAAATAAGCGAACAGTGCGGGTCTTTGGGCAAAAAGTTCAAACTATCCATCTGTTTTAATAGGCTATTTCTTTCAGTCTATTTTCTTCAATGATCAGCTGGGCGTCATAAACCACAAAAACGTGCATTTGTATCTGGCCATTCTCCTCCTTTTCCTTATTAATCTGTATGAGTATGCCATCTGACCCTACCCTTCTTCCACTCCCATGCAGTCTGTTGTCATACGTGGATCTAAAATCCAGCCACAATCCATATTTGTCTGTTAGATAATCTTCGAGTCTTGCATCGTGAAGGTGAAGTTTTTTACACACATGATCGGCTGTGGGGCTTGTCTGTCTGCCTCCAGCAAACAATTTTCTTATTTCATCAAAGTGTTGGTCGGGTAAAAGTCCGGCTGAATACAGCTGAAAAGGCTTGCCATCTACTGTGCAAGACAACTGCTCAATTTTGGGGTTGTAAAACACCTCAGATTCCCTCTTAAAAGGAGCTGGGGGTTTAGTAAATAGCAAGAGAACTCCCTTTAGGGACCTTAAAGAATGGCTTATAGCTATTTCCCAGACAGCGTCTTGCTTGTTTTTAATCGCTAGACTGTGGTGTAAAACTCTTTCAAAGTAAACAACCGTCCTACTTTTATACTGGTTTAAGATTGTTCTAGCCAGTTCGGGGTTAGTAACAACGTCAAAATTAAGAGAGATGTTACTAACAGTGTACTTGGCTTGAGGATCATCTGATAAAATAACAGACCCGCTGTCATTGAATGTCAGTTCGTAAGTAAGTTTGTCTCTTAGTGCGCCTTGGTAATATGGCTGATGGGTTTTTAACAGTTCAAAATCTAGAGGGATGCAAAATCTGTTCTTAAATGCTCGCGCTATTGCCTGGTCTCCCTCGTCTTCCTTTGCATCTGCAGCATTAAGCCTGTGCTTAAGACCGTTTGGGCTCTGAATCCCCTGAAAGATTTTGTCTTTTCTTTCTGTTCTGGGCAGCCACAGGTCCGAATAGAGATTAAAAATGTCTGCGCTACTCAGTGAGAAGACTTCTCTACCTTCCCGTTTAATTACCATATTTTTAATGATGGCCCTGCCCAGGTTAGCAACGACAGTAGCATTAGGATCCGCCGACTCAATATCTATTTTGAATGACAGCTTGGCAGTGCCTGGCATTATAACATCGTCAGGCCCGAGGTCACTAAATCTTACTGTTAACATTTCATTGGGCTCAATTGTTGATGGATTATTTACAACGCGCACAGTCTGTCTTATGCCTTTTATGCCATGGGGCTCCTTCGCTTTTCTGAATGGATCAAGGTCGCAACCGTATGGGTTCATTTTTTATAAAACAAAAAATAATAAATATATAAATATGGCTGATGAAGATTTTGACGCGATTGATCCTATTGAAGAAGAAGATGATGAAGAAGAAGAACTGGGTCCTTCATTGCAAGAAGAACTTGAAGGAGCAGCAGCAGGTCAAGGAGCAGGATTAAGTCAAATACAAATGTTAGATAGAATTGAATCATTATATAGCCATATGGGGCGAGAGCAGCCAGAAGCACTTAATGTTTCCAATTTTTCAACAGATAAAAATAATCATTTGTATGTAAGAACTAGTAAAGGAAACCTTGTACGGCTTACTACAAAACCAGACCCAACCCAGTTTTTAAGCAAGGGCACAATTCTTAGAGAGCTCCCTGTTGCTGACCAAAGGCAGTTAAACTTTATTAAAGATTTAAGATCTGATGCTGTTAGTCTTTTACAGAACTTGGAGCAAAGGTTGCCAACACAATCTGAAATACAAAACATACCTCTTCAAGAATTAAGTCAAAGAGCAGATGAACTAATAGCAGAACTTGAGACGAGTTTTAATGAAGAAACACAGTTAAAAACAATTGCCGATCCTCCATTGCCTAGTCAAAGAGAAGGTGAGCTGAGTCCTGATGAAGAAGCAGCTTTAGAAACAATTGATGATCCTCCATTGTCTGAGCGTGAACTCGGGGTTCTTAAAGCTGCTCTGCGTGAAATCAGGGCTCTTGATGCTACTCTACAGAGAATAAATGGCGAGCTAAAAAACAACTTGGCAAAACTTGGTGTGCTAGATAGAGAGATAGAAGAAAGAAAAAAATAAACTGGCTGATGCAGATGATAACAATTTAGGGTTAGAAGAAAAGGCTAAAGTACAGGCGAAAATACAGAATTTAATGATAGAAAGGGCAAACAGGTTAGAAACGCTGTCTACTAACAGAGAACAAATAGTATTACAAACAAACAGAATCAAAGAAACTATAAACAGACTCCTTCATGAAAATACTACGTTAGCAGAAAGAATAAGGACTCTGTTCAGAGAGCAGGGGATTACAATAGTTAGTATATTAACAGCCGTTGGGTTTGCTATCTCTACACTGGTTTATGCATTAACCGGCAGTGCGCCAACAGGGCCAGTAGCGCCTCCAACGCCTCAGCCCGGTAAAAGTTGGATTAGAAAACAATTGCACCATCTAGCAAACCTATTAAAGAAGTTAGCTGTCAAAGCGCTTGATGCTCTGCCTGGCATAATAGGCAGTGTTGTTAGTTGGGTTTTGTCTACTATAGGCAAAGTGGCTGGTTATATGGCCGACCATCTGTGGACGTTAGGAGTGCTGGCTGCCGGTTTAATTTTTAGTGAAATAAAGTATGGCTAATCCAGTAAACGTTAAAAACACAACAAGGGCTGTCTTTTCGCTAGTGTGCCTGTCGGGGTGAGGTACATCAACAGGTGGTGTTGGACCGCTTTCTGGCTGTGGGCTGCTTATAACTGGTGGGGGGTCGCTTTCAGGGCTAGATACTTTTTTTAAAATGGCTGGCGCGGGCCTTGTGTTTAAGCCTTGATTGTGTCCTAAGTTTTGGTCGTCTCCAGCTATGAGGATTTCATTATTATAATTCTGTATCATACCAATCTGCAGTCTAAGGTTAGAAGGCAGCATGTATAATCCATGACCTACAACAAAGTCAACCTTTGACCTAGCATGTGAAAGAACGTTTTGGTACCTTTGTATGCTGGAAGGCAAATCAACAGCAGAGTTAATAGCATCTTCTAAATTGGCTAGAAATTGTTTTCTGGCGTCAAAGCCTGTAGATTGATCCACTATGCTAGACTTGGTCTGTGCTTGTGCTCCTAATAGACACCAAACGTACGTCCGTATGGAGTCATTGAGTCTTTGCACTCCTGGCATTGTTAGGCCTTCACTTTTATCTAAGATAAATGTTGCCCAAGCATTGGGGTGTTTTTGTTCTATTGATCCCAATCTAACTTGGGAGTTTGGCTTAAAAGAGGTGTGGCCGGGCCAGTTGTCAAAATTATATTCTCTACGCTGACCCCACAAATACAATGTGCCTAACCCGTGATTGCGGTCTAACTTTTGTCTAAAGTTATTTGAAGGGTTAATGTTAAATTCGTTGCAGATTCTTTCATATGCATTATTGTCCATTGAGCTGAGAAATGGATTAAACGCGTTGTCGTTGGGGAGGCGCACCTGTAGTTCAGTTAGTATGCGTCTATACTGGTAATAAACATGAAAGTTATATACTGACCTTACTAAGAGATTGGGGTGGTTTAAATGGTTTGTATATGAAACACCGCAGCCAGTGGTTGAGCAGTAAACTGCAAAATTTAACTGATTCTGGTAAAAAGCCATGGGGTGAGTTGACCATGCTGATGGCACTCTATCACTCTTTATTGGGGGATTTAAATATCTAGTTAGTGGGTTTACAAGTCTGACTAGAAAGCCATATGATTCATCCACTGCGATGGTTAGGTTACTAAAGTCCAAAGATTTGGGCTCATAAACCCCTCCTACATCGTAAGCGGCACTTTCATTATATTTAAAAGGTTCCATTTTTAAATAGATTTTTAAAAAAAAGGATTTAAAAAGGATGCACATTTATATAACCAAACAAAACACGCGTGTGTTCTTAAAGTATCCAATTAACAATAGGCGCGGTGATAGTAGGGTTGCTCTTAGAGAAATTGGTTTTAAAGTTAAGTGGATTAATATATCTGAAAAAGCTAAGAATAACTGGGTGAATGTTAAGGGCGGGCAAGGTAATTTATTAAAGCAGTTAAAAATACCTGATGGTTACTACAACTTTTGTTCTTTAAAAGAAGTATTTAGCAATTTTGGCATTAAGTTGAAAATTAATGAGGCAAATCTTATAATTACTATGCACTTTCCAGAAGAAAGAAGGGAGTACACTTTTCCTAAAGGTCTTGCTAGAATCTTGGGCTTTTATGATAGTGGTGAAACATATAGCGTTAACACCCATAAGTACTTAGAAAGTGGCCTCTATGAGTATGCAGGCAGTAGACCATCTGATTTTCTAATTAACCCAAGGTTGTATGTTCATTTAAGTGAATTAAAAACAGATGCTAATTTGTTTAATGGACGGCCATCTACGGTTCTAAGAGTGTTGCCATCACTTGAGGCGGGGTTTTGCGATTATCAGTCATATACATTTAATAACGCTCAATTTAAAAAATTAGTTGGTGAGGATATACATTCATTGTGTGTAAAAATAACTAACCAAGATGGAAGGCCGGTTGTTTGTTCTGATTTGTTGGTAGTGCTTGAGATAGAAGATTAATAAATGTGTGGTTCTAGAGCAGCAATATTATTTTGCCCGCAAACCCCACTTTTCACGCGATTAGATTTGTTTAATTTTGTAGGTTTTTAGCTATTTTTTTTGGTTGAGAAAATTTGATTATGTGAAAAGTGGGGTTTGCGGGCGAAATAAGATGGCTGAGCTAGAAGGCACGTTTAGACATTCTCTGTATTTATTGATTTAGTTTAATTATCTTCTTTGAACACCCCCCCCCCCCCCCCCCCCCACACACACACACACACACACCCCTTCCGTCATTGTCCCAATGTGAACGGGCACAAAGCCAAACACATTAAAGTTTTCGCATTCTCTCTCTCTCTCTGTCTCTGTCTCTCTCTCTCTCTCTCTCTCTCTCTCTCTCTCTCTCTCTCTCTTTCCTACTCCGTTTTTGAGTTGTTCTCATTATTCTCTCTCTTACTCTATCTCGCCCCCCCCCCCTCTCTCTCTCTCTCTCTTTCTCTCTCTCCCTGTTTTTGAGTTGTCTTCATTATTCTCTCTCTCTCTCTCTCTCTCTCTCTCTCTCTCTCTCTCTCTCTCTCCCCTACTCTGTTTTTGAGTTGTCCTCATTATTCATTCTCTCTCTCTCTCTCTCTCTCTCTCTCTCTCTCTCTCTCTCTCTCTCTCTCTCGGGGGCGCGAGACAAGATGGCGACCAGGTGACAGGGTGAGTGAAGAGCTGCGCAGACTTTCAGCAAATTATGTGGTGAAAAGTGCCCGTTAGTAAGAAGAGAGTGTACGAAAAGTGACATAACGATTTGTAGCACCCAGAAGTGCCGTCATGATTGATACTCAGGCGTGGAGAGTCCGCATAGGACATTTGTTCGGACTCCACATGAAAATGAAATGTGCGTCGAGTGAGAAGAAAATGGCGGCAGGGGTGATGGAAGTGATGATGTGTTACTTCGGACTTTGGATTTCCGCAATGTGTTTAGTGAGCGCTGTGGACACAACACAAGTGGCTTTTGGACCCCATGCGCTAAACAGAAATATGCAAGATTGGAAGACACCCGGAGTTGCTCGAAAGGGGATAACTTTGAGCACTAGTGGACACGAAAATATTTTGCGGACTTTGTTCGAGAAGGTACAACTTTGACATGCATCGATAACTGGACAATGTAATGACTGCCAGACAAACAACATAAAGGTTATGTAACAGGAACAAAGTGCATACTGATAAAACACTGGACAATGTACAATAGAAACATGCCAATACAAAACAACAGCAGAATCGTGATGTCTCCAAGACATGAGACGGGCATATTTCCCAAACACCCTCCGAGGAGAGGTACGAGTGAAACTTCTTCATGGACTCAAGTCAGTTCTGACTATCTAAGGACGAAATTAATTCTCGCAAATGACGTAGAGATGAATCCCGGCCCTAACCAAGAAACAGAAGAAGTTATAGTGAAAGTCATTGGAAAAACAGAAGAAACGATGACGAAAAAATTCGAAGCCATCGAAGGACAAATGAATGAAGTATTACGTACACTCAGTGGGTTATCGAACTCCATGGCATCACAGGCGGATACACTCAAATCTCACACTACAAGCATGCAAAGGATTGAAGCAAAGGTAGAGGGGATTGAGGTGAAACAAGCCGAACTGTCGGGGAGAATGCATGCTGTCACAGAGATAGTGCACGAAACAAAAAAATTCACCCAAAGAAATCAGGCAGAAATACAAGAAATGAGCAGAGCCCAGCAAGCCACTGACTACAAAGTTGAAGACCTGGAGACCGAGATTGATCGACTAGAAATGTTTTCCAGACGCAGTAACGCGAGATTTCTGGGTCTGGACGAAATGCCGGAGGAGGAAGGACGAGAGGATTGCACGGGGAGAATAATCCGGATCCTAACCCATTACATACCTGACACGGAATGGGGAGAATACACCATAGAAAGGGCCCATAGGATCGGTCGCAGAGACCCAGCAAGGAGATACCCCAGGCCGGTCATAGTAAAATTCCAACGAGAGACAGATCTAAAAAAGATAATTATGAACAAGGACGCCAGGGACAGCATGCGTAGTGGTGGAATAAGAATCGCACAGGACCTGACGAGAAGACAGACGGCGGCATTACGGGGAATTAGAGAGCAAGGGAAGATAGGATTTTTTTGTGGGGAGGAAGACTGGTAGTGAGAGAACCTGATACCCACCCACACTCCAGGCACCCTAGCTACCCCAGCAACTACGGCTACCCACGAGGAAGGGACACCGGTGGAAGATGGAGGCGACAACAAATGCCAGAACGAGTGGAGAGTGAAAGGGACGGAACGGGAGGTATAGAAGGATGCATAATGAACGCAAGAGGAGCGAATGCGAGTGATAGAGGAGAAAATGCGAGTGGCAGGCCAGGGGTGATACCAGGTGAGGATGAAGAGAGAACAAGGGATAGACTGAGAGAAATGATCAGAGCGAGGGGAATAAAAGAGGTAGATGGAAGAGATATATTGGGGAAAATAGCAAGAGGGACAGACAGAGATCCCCAATACGAGTACCCAGAACAAGGAGTGAAAGTAGGAAGGAGAGGTGAAATGAATGACAGATATAGATTTCCATATCACCCCCCTCCCATGTTCAAGAGACAAGGAATGAACAGAGAGAGTGGAAGAAGGGATGAGAGAGAAGGGAGAGAGAATGGAAAGGCAAGAACAAGAATGAATGCATATGACAGTATGAATGGAGAAACAGAAGTGAATGAAAGAAGGAATACATATGTTGATACGGATGGCTATCAGGAAGAGACAAGCAGAAAAGTAGTATGGACAGGAAGTATGGATGAAGAGGATGAGGGTGAGAACAGTCGGAATGATGACTATGGGTGGAAAGCTAATGAAAGCGAATGTGATGTGCATGAAGGAGAAGAAGGTGGGGGTGAGAAAGGGAATGAGAATGAGGGAGAAGAGAACAGATATGGAGAAAGTGAGGAAGAGGATGAAGGTGAAGAAGCAAGATTGAGGAATGATGAAAAAGAAAATGAGATGAATATGAATGGAATGAGTGGTGTGGTGGATGATTCGATGATGGTTGGATCGATGATGGTTGAAAGTGGCAGGATGCAAAAATATGAATCAACAGGGAAAAAATGTGAAGGAATGACAGAAGGAATGAACGAAAAAATGAAAAACGAAGGACTGAAAGAAGATTTAAATGAGGACACTACCAAAGCCAAGGGAACAGAAAAAGGGGTGGGAGGTCAAACAACACTGATGAGGGAAAGCCCGTACGGGCAGAGGGAGAACCCGGAAACAATGAACATGAATAATCCGGAGGGTTACACCCCACGAGCCGACCAATGGGAAAACATAACAGCAGGGAATGCATTAGCACCACAAGGTCATGACCCCCAGAAGGAGACAGACCATTGGCGCGCACACGCGCACACGCACATACACGAAGACCAGAGGCGAAGGTTAAGTGACGACATAGGGGATGGGAGTAGAAAACAGCCAATGAACGCGCACGAAAAAAGCAGTATCAGTCAAGATAGCCAATACGTTACACGCGACACACCCAAACCAGGGAACTCAGAAATAATCCGAGACAAAGAGGAAGAAACCAAAACAAACAGAATTAGAGTAGAAATCGCACCGAGAGAAGAGGTTAGCATGACAACGGCGGATAAAGAAGACGAAGAATTAATGTCCGACGAAGATTACATCGATACTCGCGATTCGCTATCAGATATAGAGCAAGTCAATGAGGCAGAGAAGAGCCAGGTCGAAGAAACCATTGTAACTGAAAACAAGGCCGAGAAAAGAGCGAGCATAACTGCTAAGGGCCCTCAACTAACTTTGACAAAGATGTTAAGTATGAGACCACAACCGAGGAAAGCAAAACCCCCAGCCAAACGCACCACGAGACAATCTAGTGGACGAACAGAACCACAACAAAAGAAAAAATGAGGAAGAGGCCAAAGCCCATTACAAAATAAGAGATCAGAACAGGATAATAAAGAGAAACAAGAAGAAACAAGACAGAAAAATCAAAAGAAACAATCACAAACAGGAAAACATAGAAAAAATATATAGGAAAAGAAAAAACAAGGACAAAAGAAACCAAATTGTCCCTCTTAATCTGGAACATAGAAGGACTAGTAAATAAACTTAATGATTCAGATTTCATTGATTATATTACATCTTTCGACATATGCTGCTTAAACGAAACCTTCACTCTTAACTCTTTTGATTTTGATATTTTCTTCAAAGACTTTGTATATTTCCATAGCCCGCAACTAAATTAACACAAATGGGTAGACCATCGGGGGGAGTGATAACACTAGTAAAGAAAACATTAGAGCAATGGACACAAGGCATAGAAACAAATATAAAGAATATAACATGTGTTAAAATAGCCAAAGAGGCTATGAATACGGATAATGATGTCTTATTTTTCGGGTTATACAATCACCCAACAGACAGTAATTTTTATAAAGATAAAGAGTACACAAATACTATTGAGATGTTAGAACAATTCATATTAAAGATGTCAGATGAAGGACACGACTATTTATATATTATAGGAGGTGATATGAATGCTAGGATAGGAGAGTGGGGTTTTAAACGTAGAAGATGATGATGGTAGCGGAGAAGATGTAGATAATGAATAAGCAAGACAAACATTAGATACACATGTGAATGGTTTTGGCAAAAGGCTGATAGGATTTTGCACAGTAATCAATCTACTGCCTCTAAATGGACTAAGTATGAAAGACTTTGACAAAGGCTATACTTTCTATGCGGATAGAGGGAACAGTACTATAGACTTTTACTTATGTTCTCCTGAGTTACTCGAAAATGTGAAGGCATGTGATATAATAGAAAGAATTGAGTCCAATCATATGCCAGTGAACTTGGTAATCGAAAGCGGAGAAATAAGTAAACAAGAAGAGGTACAGCAAAGAATATATGTAAACAAATTTCAATGGGACAGTAGTAAAAAAAATGGAATTTGTAGAATATATGAATTCAGAGAATGCGAATAATATATTACAAGAAATAGAAGAAGAAACAGAAGAAAATATGGAAGATATAGATACAAGTATAAAGAAATTGTCTAATCTATTACTTACAGCAGGGAATTGCATGTATAAAATGATAGGCATAGGGGGACCAAACAAAACATCACAAAAATGGTTTGATGAGGAATGCAAGAATCGTAAAAAAGAGGCCAGACAAGCATTAACTAGATGCAATAGTATAAATAGGAAAAACAGTCCACAAGAATATGGAAGAAGGTGGATGGCGTATAAAGAAAAGAGAACAAATTATCAAGAAACTATTAGAAAAAAGAAAAAAGAATATAGGGACAGAATATATGGAAATCTAATATTACATCAGAGAGACAGCCAGAAATTTTGGAATTCAGTACGAAATTTAAGACAAAGAAGAAAAGCACTTCCACCTATTACTATACAACAATGGGAGGAATATTTTAAAAATATTCTAAATCCACAAACTGATAACGACCAAGCGGAGGAAGAATCACAACAGGATAGACAGGAGAATGGTTATAATATGCACATAGAGGAGTTAGATGGCGAAATAACTGAGGAAGAAACTAAACTAGCCATACGAAAATTGAAATCAGGTAAGGCAGCAGGGCTAGATGAGCTACCAGCTGAAATATTTAAAACACTCATAGATAAAATTACTCCCCTCTTAACAAAGATATTTAACAAATTATATGAAGGTGGAAAATTTCCGAATGAATGGTCTAGATCTATAATTATACCATTACATAAAAAAGGAAATAGGAAAAACCCAGGAAACTACAGAGGTATATCTCTGATATGTATTATAAGTAAAATATTTACATCGATTTTAAACAGACGCTTATATGATTGGGCCGAAGAAAATGGTAAAATAAGTGAAGAACAAGCAGGTTTTAGGAGAGGCTATGCAACTACCGACCATATATATACATTGATGTCAATTATAAACAGATGCCTATATGGTAGAAGAAGAAGCAAATTCTATGTAGCTTTCATTGATTATCAAAAAGCCTTCGATACTGTAAGAAGAGAAAAACTATGGAAAGTGCTACAAAAAATTGGTATTTCAACAAAAATGCTAGAAATGTTAAAAGGTATATACAACCAAGTACAGGCATGCGTAAGAAGTGGGGCCAGTCTCTCGGAATTCTTCAACTGCCCACTAGGGGTGAAGCAGGGATGTCTGTTGTTCCCCCTAATTTTTTCATTGTTAATAGCAGAGGTAGCAGAGAGAGTGACCCAGAAAGGCAGACACGGAGTTCAATTATACCAAGATGGCAAGGAAATTTTTTTGCTCCTATTTGCAGATGATATAGCGTTAATATCGTCAACACCAGTTGGCCTACAAAATCAAATAACGAATCTACAACAAGCATCAGATAACCTAGGGCTCACAGTAAATCTGCAAAAAACAAAAGTGATGGTATTCAGGAAGGGAGGGTATTTGGGGAAAAACGAAAAATGGAATTACAAAGGGGAAAGAATAGATACTGTAAACAGTTATAAATATTTAGGCTTCACCCTAACGACAAAATTATCCATGGACATAGCACTGGCGGAGTATGCAGGGAGGGCGAAAAGAAAAATAATAGAATTAAGAAAAACCATGTATAGTCTAGGATATATGGATACAACGGTCTATTTTAAGCTATTTGACTCACAGATCAAACCACTACTTTTATATGCTGCAGAAATTTGGGGACTCACAAGATATGAAGTGATAGAGAACATAGATACATTTGCTTGCAAAAAATTATTAGGAATATATAAAAAGACACCAAACACACCCTTATATGGCGAATTAGGTAGGTATCCACTATTTATTGATACAACAATAAGGGCTATAAGATATTGGTTTAAGTTATTAAGAATGACACCAGACAGAATACCAAAACAAGCATATAATAAAGAACTGACAGAAGATGAAAGAACGCCAAATTGGGCCAGGAAAGTAAAACATAGTCTAGACATATACGGCTTCTCAGATGTTTGGATAAGCAATGGAATGGTGAACGAAAACATTTTTATTAAAGAACTCAAACAAAGAATGATCGATGGTTATAGACAAGACTGGCATAGTACAATCGAAAATAGCGAGAGGTATATAAGCTACAGGACATTCAAAACAACACACCAGCTAGAACAGTATGTCGAAGACATAACAATTTCGAAGTTTAAAAGAGCACTAGTTAAATTTAGACTCGGCATAAGCGAAATAAATATAAATAAGAAATATAAAGATAAGACAGCAGAAACAACATGCCCTTTTTGTCCTAACGAAGAAACCGAACTACATTTCTTAATAAGATGTTCCAAATCTAAGCAACCAAGGGAGAAGTATCTACAGAAACATTTTAAGAACCTATCTAACAAAACTCTACAAGGAATACTGCAACAAACTAAGACAGAAATTATCAGAGACGTTGCCATGTACATCTATTACGCAATGCGCATTAGGGAAGACTTATTAAGTAATAAATAAGATATGGACGCAATTCTAAAAGAAAGCTGTTCAGAAGTAGAGTTCTCATTAATTAGTAAGTAGAAATGCTTAATATAAAGTTGTTACACAAACTAATACAAACTAAAGCACAAGAAGATACAATCGAAACATTATTATAGGTAACAGCATAGTAAGATATGTATATAGGTAATAGCATAGCAGATATGTAAACACACAACCCAAAGCCAAGACAGCAACCAGAAGATGTGAAGGCCAATTCGACTAAGCAGGGACCCCCTTTTCTTTTCTTTTTTTATCAAGAGAAAGAGCTAGTATCTCTAAATAACATTCATCACCCCGCAATCCGGTAACACAATATGAATGCACACACGATACATGATAGACAGACGTATATACAGGGACATAGTAAATCAGGATAGACTCAGAGTTGATCACACCCAAGAGCATAGGCCAGAGTAATAGAAATATACTGGCTCAGGTTTATAGGCCAAGGGAAGCAATTTTGTGTCCGATTTTGATCTTGATGTTGATTTCGATTTCGATTTTGATTTTGATTGATGTTTGATGTTCGATGTTCTAATTTTTTTTTTTTCTTATTTCTTGATTTTTGACCTATGGGTACGAAGGAAAGAGAGGAGTATTAATTTAAAGGGCTTTGACAGAAAGCATGTATGATGTTTAAACCTATCTTTTGTTTTTGAGCATTGACTTTTGATTATTGATTTTAGACTGTTGACTAGAATTTCTATCAAATATTGTTCGAATAACTATCGATGGCTAACTACCGACTGAACTATTGATTATGGATTATTGACTACTGATTATTGATTATCGGTTATATTGTAGATATGTATATATGTCCCAGCTTGTCTTGTAACTCCATTTACGTATGGGCTGGTGGCCTCGTAAATAAACATCGTGTGATCTTTCTCTCTCTCTCTCTCTCTCTCTCTCTCTTCTCTCTCTCTCTCTCTACTCTGTTTTTGAGTTGTCCTCATTATTCATTCTCTCTCTCTCTCTCTCTCTCTCTCTCTCTCTCTCTCTCTCTCTCTCCTACTCTGTTTTTGAGTAGTCCTCATTATTCTACTACTCTTTCATACAGTGAGGTTTACGCTGCCTGACCTGGGTAAGATCGCTTTGTGCATTTTTGTCTAACGTATTTTTTTGAGTAACGGTCTCCGGAAGGCAAATTTGTAGAAAGTGTACTTTTGTCTTTTCCATTTTGTTTATTGAAATTAGCGTGACTTGTGCCTGGCGTTCGTGTGTATGCATTTTAACGGATAGGAAGATCTGTTGGCATGTTTACTTTCACAAGCGACCACTTAGCCTGACAAATGCCGGTCATGTGGAGTATTGCTGACGCGTAATCTTAATAACAGGATAAATGTGATCTTTAACTTAAGGACCACAGTTAGTTTCAAAGTGAGGCGACTGCAAGCGGAAACTGAAACAAATTTCAACAAAAAAATTTGCAGTAAACACGCCAGATAACAGGAAAAAACGCAGAACGAGCAATCACTCATCTTCTCAAATTCGGCGCAAGATGGGGGGGGGGGGGGGGGGGGGGGGGGGGGGGCGAGATAAGTGACAGCTCGTTCTTGTTTTCGTGTGATCACGGACATATACAAAAACAATAATAACCACATAGGGTAACACAAAACACTAATAGTTAGATAAATGAAAACAAAATGACAGAAACATGCAAATGAATTAATCAAAACAGAGAAAAAAAGCAACTGGCCGTTGTCATATTATTTGGAAACCTTGCAAGAAAAAATGCATTAATCCAATAAAAAAAAAGAATATGGGAGCCACTGTGTAACAAACTTTGTGAGTGACATCTGAAGACATGCAACATACTTTTCTATTTCATATCTTGCTTTCAAATACACAATGAAAACGGCTCGTTCTTTGTTTTCATTATACTGAATGTTGTTTATCTTGCCTGAAGAAGACCTAAGAGGTCGAAACGTGTCGTGTTTTGTCTTGGAAGTTGTTTGTCCCTGCTATCTGGTGGATTGATCTTAAATTCCTGTAAAATTTAAGGACCACGGGTCATTAAAGAACTCTTTTCTAATTGCATACCGCTGTAGTTCCCGTCTAGTGTGTAGTTTGAACTCTCCGTCATACGTCAGTTTGATTTTTCACTCGGGGAAGGCGGTGGAGAACGGTATTCCGTTGTAACCACTTGCTCACTTACGCTGCAAACCCCCCCCCCCCCCCCCCACACACACACACACACTCCCACTCTTCCTACCTTACTTCCTACCTCCCTTCTCCCGCCCCATTAGAGCACAAGCCATCAGCGACGTTTCTCCCGCCATTACAGTTAGGCAAGAGGGGACTCTGGTCTGTCCTTCGTGCCTCTGAAAGAAAGTCTTGGACGAGGCAGAGAATAGTAAACAGTATATAACGAACAAGTTGGGTAACTCTTTCTCCCGTGATGAAGTTAACTGCAAGCCCACAACAAGTTGGGTAACTCTTTCTCCCGTGATGAGGTTAGTTACAAGCCCACAACAAGTTGGGTAACTCTTTCTCCCGTGATGAAATTAGTTACAAGCCCACAACAAGTTGGGTAACTCTTTCACCCGTAATGAAGTTAGTTACAAGTCCACAACAAGTTGGGTAACTCTTTCTCCCGTGATGAAGTTAGTTACAAGCCCACAACTCCAAACGATTGGTGTTTACAATACCAGGTGTCGCAAGCAGCATCCGTTTGGAGTAATTGATTTCATCGTGGGAGAAAGAGTTACCCCACTTGTTCGTTTTTTACTTTCTACCTGTACAGGCCACACGCCACAATCAGGATTTTGCACTATAACACTCTGTAATCCACGTAAGCGTTCTGAGGCCTGCCATAATAAGTTTGAGCCTGCATTTCATGTTAAACTGATATATGATCATAGAACACCTCCCCACCAATTATTGGGGGATAATTACTGATGAAATCACAGTTTTCAAATACATGACCTTCCCTTAGTTGACGTCACATTGCAGCGCCTTTGCGCTCACCCATTACCCATTTTTTGCACCAGCTGCAACCCCCCAAATTGTATCATTCCTTTGATTTTAATTCGTCTGCTTGGAACCACCTGGCTTGTACCTTGATGGCCTTAGGAAAGAAAATGAGGTGAATCAACTTTCAGATACAATAAAAATTCTGAAGAAAAAAAATCTGAATGCGCCAGTCTATAAATACTCGACTCCTTAAGCAAGGCCTTGGCGTATTCATTGTTGGTGTGCAGCCATCAACACCCGATCGCCTACTTAGTATGGAGGCACCATTCCAACAGTATCATGTCAACGTCGTATGGGTGGGAGCAAACGTTTTCTTTTCCTTTTTTTTTTCTTCTTTTTTTCAGAATACTGAAAAAGGAAAAGTGGGGCGTTGTGTGTTAAAAGTCGCAGGAGGTTACGTTCGAGGTCCTTGCGTTATCAGTTGACACACGCACACACACACACACACACACACACACACACACACACACACACACACACACACACACACACGCACGCACGAGAGAGAGAGAGAGAGAGAGAGAGAGAGAGAGAGAGACAGACAGACAGACAGATAGACAGACAGACAGACAGACAGAGAGACACACACAGAGAGAGAATGTTGCTTATAGCCCAGCCGACCACCAAGGGCCATATCAGGGCTGTCACCGTGTTGAAGACACAACATAGGAATAGCATGTATGGATATTGGAACGGATCATGGTTTATGCTTGAAATAAGTTGCATGCGCCCCCGAATATAATGCCATTTGTGTGTGTGTGTGTGTGTGTGTGTGTGTGTGTGTGTGTGTGTGTGTGTGTGTGTGTGTGTGTGTGTGTGTTTCATGTTCATCGTCGTTCGTGCAATTGATGTGCTTGTAGGTCGTCACCACAAAGAGTATCCTGTAGGTATTGTTTACGTATGTTCGGGTCAGATCTATTTCAAGAGATACATAATCTGTAAATTTTTAGTCTGTACAGACGGTATTTGGAGTTGCTGTTGAGAAAAAAGTTTTATAGTTGATCATACCACATGGTGCGCATTTTGTGTGTATGTGTGAGTGTGTGTGCATGCATATGGTGTGTGTGTGTGTGTGTGTGTGTGTGTGTGTGTGTGTGTGTGTGTGTGTGTGTATGTGTATGCGCGTGCGTGTGTGTGCGTGTGTATGTGTGAGTGTGTGTGCATGCATATGGTGTGTGTGTGTGTGTGTGTGTGTGTGTGTGTGTGTGTGTGTGTGTGTGTGTGTGTGTGTGTTTCTGCCAACAGAACAACTCGGATGGAGCTTAGTGCGAGTAGAAATACCGACCCTTTCGTGAAGTAGCTTGAAGATGTCACTATTCATAGTAGTAGTAGTAGCAGTAGCAGTAGCAGCAGCAGCAGCAGTAGCAGTAGTAGTAGTGGTAGTAGCAGTAGCAGCAGCAGCAGCAAAAGTAGTAGTAGAGGTTGGGACTGGCTTCCATTAGCCTAGGCCTCGCAGCCTACAAAAAATGTCCTTTCATTAATCTATAGACAGAAAATGGAACAGAACTAATAATAGCGGGTGGAATCAGGGTCGACGATGGAGTAAACAGTAGCGGTCCTTAATCAGAACAGACTTTCCCTCCGTCCTCCAGACTTCTGCGAACTCGCAGACAACATACGTCTTGTTTGTGATGAAGATGGAATGGATTATGAATGGACCGATACTAATCAGAAACTCTTCATTCATTCATTAATTTGTTCGTTTTTCTTTTGTGTGTTTTTTTTGTTTGTTTGTTTGTTTTGTTTTGTTTTTTGTCTCTGTCTCTTTCATTTAGAGAAATGTAAAATATGTGTTGAACCTCGTGATTGGCCGAGTTCTGTAACCTATTTCGCGATTGGTATACAAAACCAACGAAGAAACATCAGCTGGACAAGGACGTTCTACTGTGGGACCGCTGTAATAATAATAATTAGCTTGTCAGGAAGCCAGGGAGCTCAGACGAACCCCCACTCCTCCTCCCCCCCACCCCCACCCCGCCCGCCCTTTCTGTCTCGCTCTGTCCCCTCCTCCTTCGCACCTCTCTAAGTTCGTATCTCCTTGATCAAATTTCACCTCCCTTCCTACATGCGTTGCCCTCCCCTTGACAAGACTGCAGTTCTTTCCGTCAAAAATAGACACCACCGCCTCTTCTTTTTTCTCTCTCCCCCCCCCCTTCCCCCGTTCTCCTTCTCTGGAGTTTTCTATGTTTTTCCCATCGAAAGACAGCCGGGTGACATTGGTCAAAGCACTGACAGAATGGAGTGTCGGAGAGCTCAAGAGAACAGAATTAGCTTTTTAAATGCTTTTTGACACAAATCAGTTATAGAACGATCAAATGATATGTTTTGCTCTCCGTTTACAAAAGTAATATGCGCATTTTAGGCAGCATTTCAAAGAAATCATGCACAGTATATGTCTCCAAGTTAACTGAAATATATAGTATAACATTCTTGGAGGCCGATTTGTGTGTTTGGTTTTGATAACTTCGAGGGACATCCGGAGTCAGGAACCGGGTGTGGCCCAACCCCCTAGAGTGTCAGGAGATAAGGGCCGAAACACTTGCTTGAAGGGGGCTTCTCTTCTGAGGACTCTCTGCTGCCACGCTCTCCACGAGTTTCTTTCTACTGATGCATGGGTAAACCAGTGACTTCCGGGAATAGGCCGGAGGACGTCCGGGAAAAACCGGAGGACACTGGGAAAGACCAGAACCAAGGGCTCTGTGGGCTGGCTCCCCATTTTGCCTTCAATATGTGGCTACTAAGTACAAAAAGAAAAGATGCTCCCAGGATTCACCGAAAGGGGGAGAGAATGATGAGTCCATCGGTGCTCAACCAATCATGACTGCAAATCCCAAACGGACTATGAACATGGACCAAATGGAATATCCATGTGTCTGTGGAAAGCGTTTCGCTACCACCCGTGGCATGAAGATCCACAGAACAAAGATGGGATGTGTGAAGACTCATCTGAATGAGCAGCAGCGCACTGCATCAGCAGATAAGACGTCGGAAGACCAAGGCCAGGATTTAAACCACAGTGCCAAGGACATCTACGCTGTTGGTTCGGATGAGGAATTTGCACAGGCCCTCGATGCCAGGCGCCTGAAACTCAACCTGCCACGAGCAAACGAAACTGAAGATTGGGAGAAACTGGATGCAAAAATCGTCCAAAGACTCAATGCACTGATAGGGAAAAGCACCCTGGAACACAAACTAGCCACATATGGGGACATTGTGTATGCCACATGTAGAGACGCCTATGGAGCAAAACTACCCAAAGAGAAAACACCTCCAAAGAAATCCAGACGCCAAGAAGAGATGGACAAGATCAGGGTCCAAATGAAAAACCTCAAGAAGCAAATGAAGACCGCACTGCCAGCTGAAAAACAAGGCTTGGAAAAACTCTGGAAAGACCTGAAAGCAAAACACAGCGCCCTCAGCAAAGCGGAATCTGCGAGGAAGAGGAAGAGCAAAAAGAAGAAGACACAAGAGCGCTTCTTCAGAGACCCCTTCCAGTTTGCCAGAACACTGTTTGAGCAGCCAAAATCTGGGATCCTAAGTGTGGACAAAGGAGTTCTTGAGCAGCATCTGAGGAAAACATACTCTGACTCACAGAGCAAAGCACCACTCGACATTCAAGGTCTGGTGTGGCCAACCAACCCTGAGGAACAGTTCAATGACAAGCCTCCAACGTTGGCGGAAATCAAGAAGGTGGTCGACAAAGCCAGAGCCAAATCATCACCAGAGCCAAACGGAATACCTTACCAGCTATACAAGAAATGTCCCAAGGTGCTGGAGTGGCTCCACAGGCTGCTGCGATCAGCTTGGAGAAACCAGAAGATCAGCGGCCAGTGGATGACGGCAGATGGTGTGTACATCCCCAAAGAGCAAAACTCAAGTGACATCAGCCAGTTCAGGCCAATATCACTACTGAACGTCGAAGGGAAAATCTTCTTCTCTGTCATGGCAGCAAGGCTGACCAAGTACCTCATGGAAAACAAGTACTTAGATGTGTCAGTCCAGAAAGGTGGCATCCCAGGCGTAGCTGGCTGTGTAGAACACGCCACAATGATCTGGGACGCAATCCAAAGAGTAAAAACAGAAAAGAGAGACCTGGACGTAGTGTGGCTTGATCTGGCAAACGCATATGGATCTGTACCCCATGAGATGATACAGTTGGCTCTTGAGATGTACCATGTGCCAAAGAACATCCGCGACATGCTCAAGAAGTACTTCAATGGCTTCTCAATGCGGTTCTCTACCAAGGAGTACACAACAGATTGGATCAACTTGGAAGTGGGCATTGCAATGGGCTGTGCAATTTCCCCAATACTGTTCGTGTTGGCAATGGAAGTCATCTTGAAAGCAGCAACAAGCAACGCAAGACAAACAGACCTTGGCGATGGGTACAAGATGCCCCCTCTCAAGGCCTTCATGGATGACACTACAGTGATTTTATCCAGAGAAGACGAGACACGTCATGTGCTGGGAAGGCTGGACGACATAGTTGCCTCATCCAGAATGAAGTTCAAGCCAAAGAAATCACGGGGTCTCTCACTGAGGAAAGGAAAAGTGGCCGAATCTGTGGTCTTCAGTGTTGCCAACCAGGCCATTCCAACAGTCACAGAAGAGCCAGTCAAGAGCCTTGGAAGATGGTATGATGATACGCTGAAAGACACACGAAGAGCAAAAGAAACCAAACAGATGTCGGAAGAAGGCTTGGAAACCATTGACCAGTGTGGGCTCCCTGGCAAATACAAGGTCTGGTGTCTGCAGTTCATGCTGATACCAAAGCTCCTATGGCCTCTGATGATATACGACATCTGCACCAGCACAGTGGAGGCAATGGAAGCCAAAATCAACAAGTTCACAAGGAAATGGCTTGGTGTCCCACCCTGCCTGACTGACATAGCGCTGTACTGTCGCCAAGCAAAGCTGAAACTACCACTGAAATCCATCCTGGAAGAATACAAAGCAGGAAAGATCAGACTTCAAAGCATGCTGGAGGACTCAGGAGACAAGGTGGTAGAAGCAATCAAGCCCCAGCTGAAGACAGGCAGAAAATGGAAAGTTCAAGAGGCGATGGATTGTGCAAAAGAAAGTCTCAAGATCAGAGAAATAACAGGACACACACAGACAAGGACTGGGGGTGACCAAAACTGAATGGTGGTCAAAGGCCAAAGGAAAAGCCAAAAGAGACATAATGATTCAGGAGATGAGAAAAGAAGAAGACCAAAAAAGACTCCAAAAAGCAGTCCAGCAGAGCCAGCAAGGGCAATGGACAACGTGGGAGAATGCACTCCAAAGAAGTCTCACTTGGAATGACATTTGGCGCATGGCCCCTCTCAGGATCAGCTTCATTCTCCGAGCTGCATATGACCTTCTGCCCTCAAATGCAAACCTGGTGAAGTGGGGGAAAAACAGACGATCCTGCATGCCCCCTCTGCCATGAAAAACAAACAGTGGATCATGTCCTAAGCTCATGTAAAGTAGCCCTGGCTCAAGGAAGGTACACATGGAGGCACAACCAAGTGCTCAAAGAGATTGTACAAGTAGTCTGGGCTAGTACCAACACCGCAAAAGGGAAAATCAGGACTCCAAAAGCACCCGCAACATTCGTCACGGCAGGAGGCGGCAAATCATGGCCAAGAACAACAGTGCCACTCGGAACATGCAGGCAGAGTCTGCTGGACGGGGCAGGTGACTGGGAGTGCACTGCAGACGTCCCAGAATGGACGAGTCACCCAGAGATCATCAGCAAGAGTGGCATGAGACCAGACATAGTAGTCCACTCTCAGTCAACCAAGCAGCTGATCATGATCGAGCTCACGGTGCCATATGAGAACAGAATGGAGGCAGCTCAAATCTACAAGACTGAAAAGTATGCTGATCTGGCAAACAGCCTGAGGAGAGAAGGCTATCAGGTCAAAGTCCTCACTGCAGAAATTGGAGCTAGAGGGTTTGTAGGAACGTCTGCATACAGCCTCATGAAACAGCTCTCAGTTGCAGGGAGGGAAAAATCCAGAGCCCTGAAAGCAATGGCAGAAGCGGCGTTCAAGCTGGATCTGGTCAAGGAGGAACAAAAGTGAACTTCATAAGGCTTAAATTTCCTACAAATATCAGGTGTCCCTGTGGCTCAGTGGTTAGAGTGCGAGTCATTAAGTGGAAAATGAGCATGTCCAGAAGGTCATGGGTTCGAATCCCAGCCATGGCTCGTCCCAAGATGGGGAAAAAAAGGGGCAGCAGAGGGACATCCGGAGTCATGAACCGGGTGCGGCCCAACCCCCTAGAGTGTCAGGAGATAAGGGCCGAAACACTTGCTGGAAGGGGGCTTCTCTTCTGAGGACTCTCTGCTGCCACGCTCTCCACGAGTTTCTTCCTACTGAAGGAACATACGCTGATGTGTGCACACATGGATTGTGTAGTGCATGAATGTGACGTGACATTGACAATTACCACCATGCATCCTTTCACGCACACCCTCTCACCACTACCTCCCCCCTCCCCTCTCTCTCTCTCTCTCTCTCACTCTCTCTCTCTCTCTCTGTCAGAGACTTCTCTTCATTCTGTTTCTCCACTCTCCACCCCTCACCCCCACTCTCCCCCCTCCCCTCTCTCTCTCTCTGTCTCTCTCTCTGTCAGAGACTTCTCTTCATTCTGTTTCTCCACCCCTCACGCCCACTCCCCCTCTCTCTCTCTCTCTCTCTCTCTCTCTCTTTCCTCATCCTCTGGTCTTTTCAGTTTTACATTAGTTTTACAACGCTACGCTTCATCTCCTCAATCCCCTTCACCCCTGACCCCCCTTGAGGTGGGGGGGGGGGGGGTCACACAAGTTCCACTGCACTACTTATATATTCAGGACAGCCATGTGTTAAAGGCGTGCTTGAGGGGAATCCGGTTTGTGGGACGTTGACTTTTTTTTCTTTTCCTTTAAAAAAAAAAAAGTAAAATCGAAAACTGCATGCATTTAACTTTAACATACCTGCCTGGGGGTACCGCCATGCTGTTCTTGGTTGCTCAGCTCAGAAGATGGCAAAGAGAGGTTTTTCCTTCCATAAAATCCCAGACACAGGAAGAAATGGTGAATGAACAGACGCACTGAAACGGAGGATTTGTAGAGTGATGTGTCGTCTGCTAAAGAAGTCTCAGTCGTTCTAGAGTCAATACTATCAGCCAATCGGAAAAGATTCATTTTATTGACCAATCAGAACGTAGCTTTTGCATAAATGCAGGTTGACATGTTAACGCTGGACCGTAGGCCCCATATAATCATAGCACGACCAACGGAGACTCAAGGGAACCACTTTCTTCAGCCAGTCCTGCTGATCAGTCGCATCGATGTCCTGTTCAACTCAAGCAGAGCAACGACTTGCTGGCACCATGTTTGAAATACTGGTTTTGTATGTTTCTTTGAATTTTAGATCGTTTTAGACAACGTTGCAGTCTTTTTTTCAGTCTTCTTGTCATAAGTTTACATATCATGTGTGATCTAAGGGCTTGTATGAGCATGCTCCTGCATGCACGAATGTGTGTAGGTACATATACGTGTGTATTATGTGTGTCTGTGTATATGGGCGTACATGCATGTGTGTATGTATATATATATATATATATATATTGTGTGTGTGTGTGTGTGTGTGTGTGTGTGTGTGTGTTGTGTGTGTGTGCGCGCGCCTTTCATTATTTGTGGGAAACGAATGTTCAGAAGATGACATAGTTATTATATATCAATAACAACAATAATAACAACATCATCATCAACAGCAACACCAACACACACACACACACACACACACACACACACACACACACACACACCACGCACGCACGCACGCACGCACCACCACACACACACACACACACACACACACACACACACACACACACACGAGCGCGCGCGCACACACACGCACACACACACACACACACACACACACACACACACACACACACACACACACACGAGCGCGCACACGCACACACACACACACACACACACGCACACGCGCACACACACACACACACACATATATATGCACGCATACCAACGCATACATACCCACATCTATGAACTCTTCATTTCACACACTTGCATCGCTTCATTGATGCCCGCTTACCAGCGCACAGATATGTCGGAGACATCAACTTCGGGGAGAGAGAGAGAGAGAGAGAGAGAGAGAGAGAGAGAGAGAGAGAGAGAGAGAGAGAGGCGTTGGCCAGGGTGCATGCCTTACAAGTTTGTTTGTTTGTTTTTGGATAGACCGAATGACAACGGCAGGCGTCTAACGTAGGTCACGGCTGTCCTATTTTAGGCTCAGCGAACCTGGCGGAGAGAGTTGGGTCAAGTAGCCTGTTACTATTTTATCTTTTATTCAGAGGTGCCAGTGTGTGTGTGTGTGTGTGTGTGTGTGTGTGTGTGTGTGTGTGTGTGTGTGTGTGTGTGTTGTAAGTCGACGTAAGATCGCGGGGATTGAAAAGACTGTTGTGATTGGCTTAGGTCAAAACTGGGACAGACAACTGTTGAAGGTCTGTGAGAACCAGGTCACGTGTGTGTGTGAATTAACGGAGTTATCGGTCTTCGAGAACCAGGTCACTTGTGTGTGTAGAAGCGGGAGTTATTGGTCTATGAGAACTGGGTCACCTTTGTGTGTGTACAAACGGATTTGTCTACTGCGTGGCACGGTGAGGGCGTGTTTCTATGTCACATTGAAAATATGTTTGTGTGGTTCTATGAGGTCACAGTGGAAAGAATGAATGACTTCTTTGCGTGTAATCCTTGTCATCAAAGATGGGCATAATCATTAAAGAAACAGGGAGATTAGTGGTGGCGACTGTGCCTTTCACGTTCATCCGCGTTAGCTGTCCACTTTTTGCCTGTTATTTCTAGCTTTAAGGGAAGCTATAGGACAGATAGACATCCACTCACCCACCCTTCAAACTCATTCCTTTTGACGGTGAAAAAAAAAGCTTCGTTTGTGTTGTTCATTCTTTTCTTTTGTTGTTGTTTAGGTCCGTCAAACTGCATAATTACTTAGTGTATGGTCGCGAATTGAACTCAGATTTTGCATACAGGACTGTTTGGTACCATGCTATCTGGACAGCTTGCTCTTCGCCCACGTCGTGATTGCCTTGTGCCAATATTTGTGGCTTTCTTCATGAAAAGAGTTAGTTAGGTGCTCGTGCATGGCAGAAGTAGATCGGTGTTGGCCTACAGGAACACCAAAACCGATCTACTTCTGCCATACACGAGCACCTACAAGCCACAGGCCACAGTTTCAGCCCCCAAGAAACCAAGATCTTATCTACAGAGCCCTTTCTTACAAAAAGAAAAGTTAAAGAAGACATCGAAATCAAGACCAGACGCCCCAGCCTGAACAGAGATCAAGGCTTTGATGTTCCCCCTATCTATAATCAGATCCTGACAACCGTTCACCCCACACAACAGTCGCCCCACCAGGCCTCGCTGCCACAACAGCAACAGTGAGCTGGCGAAGTCAGGGCGACCCTGTCAAAATATTCTCCAGTAAGTTTTTGCTTCTGAGTCCTTAACTACTTTTCTAATGTTGAATCCAGAATCCAGAAACCTACATTCTTATTTAGTGCTATTTTTGGTTCCCTCCTGACGCTTGTTCTTGGGTAATTTTTTATTGCTGTGTGGCGATGTGGAGAAGAACCCAGGACCACCGAAGAATTCCCTACGACAGACCAGCCTGACTGCTGGTGACCGCAGAGACAGTGTGGACAAGCCCCGTGCTTCAGCCAGCACACTGGGTGCTACGCCAACCACCCGATATCCCTCAGATCTGGATTTAATGTCCATGCTACAAATTTTGAACATGGAGTTTGATGAAATGAAAGGCTACATGAAGGATTTACAGGATGGATACGCTGCACTGCACTGCATGAAGTAGTCAAATCACTGAGACATGAGGTGACGGAGCTGCGTCGGGAAAACGAAGACCTCCGAAACTGCAATGACATCCTAAGAGGAAATGGATTCTTTGGAACGGAAGACTGACGATTTCGGAGGACGATCGAAACGGAGGAACTTGATTTTCCATGGACTTGCTGGAAAACAAAATGAGACTCAGCAGGAGTGTGAAGCCATGGCCCATGACTTGATGACGGTCAAACTGGAGCCCTACAGTAGATTTATTTTTTGACCGTGTGCACCACTTAAACTCGAGGCTCAACTCTCCAGTGATCGCTCATTGCGCGTTTTGTAAGGACAAAGAAAGGATTCTGACAGCAAGACATAAACTGAAAGGATCCCAGGTGTTTATAGGTGAGGGCTTTTCTTTCCAAGTGAGAGAGGTGAGAAGAAATAACTCCTCATCTGAAGGAAGCCAGAAGTGAAGGAAAACCATGCGACCATGGTCTTTGATCACCTGTATATTGAACGCAAGAAACACGGTCTTGACGGTGGTGACGGATCCGGCCTCAGGAAATTTGATAAGGGGCAGGCCGCCCTGCAGTGACACCGGTTGCATTTGGCTGGTACAGGCAACACTCACGTAGACTGTATGTAACAGTGACAATGATCCGACCCCAGTGAGTGAGCTATCTAACTGTGGCACTGTAAACACTGGCTCTGTAGTGGCTCGGGGGTGTCCATGTTTCAGTGTAGAGAACTATAAAATAGGTACTCTGGCTCACCCACCTCCGCCAGCTCCAACCGGCTGAAGCCGGTTTCGCTGTTGCTCCGCCGGCTTACCCAGAGTGCCTATTTTATAGTTCTCTAATAGTAAACACTTTACAAACATACATAATGTGTAGGATTATCTGTTTTTAACACTAATTTAGAAAACTTTTGAGACTTAAGTTTTTGCTTAATCCTTCGTTTTTCTTGATCGTTTTCAATAACATCATTTTCACGCATACATTCATCAAATGCGTCTCTGTCTTTCATGTGAAATAAAACTACAGTCTTTAACTGTTCTCTAAAGTCTTTTAAAACTGAGTTATATTTTTGACATAAAATCCACACACTTATCCTAGCATGTCTTCCACTGAAAACCAGTTTTGATAAAGTGTTTCTCTTTTTAACTATGTCTCTTTCTGCTGAACAGTCATCTATAATAAATAGTGTCTGAGTTCCCTCAAACAGTTTAAAAAAATGTTCTAAACACTCACTCAGTTTATTGCTAGGGTCAACTAAATAGATTTCATCATCCGTCCATATAAACCTTCTGTCGTGATATGCTTTGTTCCATTTGAGTGTTGGACAGAAAATTACAATATGATCAAAATTATAACGATAAACTGTTTGTAATAGGTCGAGGACAAATATTGTTTTTCCACAACCAGTCTGTCCACAAATCAATGAACAATGAGGGGTTTTTATCATAAAGTTTAACATCGGCATTGACACCAAAGTTGTCTGATCCATAGTTTTAAAACAGAATTTAATCTAATCCAGTTATTGTTTTTATCATACTCTCTGTCAAAACTTGTTCAGTATAATAAAACCCTATAAGGCCCAAATGTGTAAGATTAATCCAGTTCAGTTCTGTAAGATCGTTTCTATTTAAACTAATATCAATTTTGTTGCTTGTTGTTATGACCTTAATATCCTCGCCATTGTAAAGAACAACGACAGTAACTTTAAGTTTGTCAACGTCTAAGTTTTGCCAGCTAATAAGAATTCCTTTCATAAGATTGTCACTGACGCCCAGAGCTCCATTTCTCGCCTCATCTTTTAAGACAGAAATTTTAAATATCATTGTGAACGTGTCTCCTAATTTTGTGCGTGGAATGAACTGTAATTTTGTAGAAGCTTTCTTTAAAACCGATTCTCTTCTGTGGAGGATGTACTGTTTGTCCCCAAACGGCTTTATTTCGATCTCTTTCCGACTGTTGTCCTCTGGCATAAGACTTACATGTAAAGGGCCAGAGTTCAATGCTTTTCTAAAACTTTTTTGACGGTCAAAAAATGTAAATGGGCTTAAGAATTCAAATTTTATGTCCCATTCTAAATATGGTTCTAAGTGCCATTTGTTGTCAGTTTTTCGAACTATTTTATATTCATACTGACCCGCATTATTTGCTTCTACATTGCGTAGTTGTTCTAGTTTAGGAAACCTTTTGTTGTCGTCAACCTCTTTGCGTTTATAATAACCATCTTTAGTGTACTCAAAACCATACAAAGTGCCTATCTCACCGTTCTGTTCAAAGTCCTCAACGTCTGCAAGGTCTTTTAATTCTAAAGTTACACACCTCTCAGGCGCTAATGTGACCCCCGAATCGTCTGGCCCACGTGACATTATTTTTTAGTACACCTTATTATTTTATTTCCAAAACAATGTGCAGGCTGTCACATTTGACGACTTTTCCTGTTTGGTCTTTGATTTTTATATTAAATGATCTGACCCTCCCACAAGCTAATCTTTTAAACTGTAAATTAGGGAATTGTATAAATTCATAATCGCAATATGCAGCTTTCCCTGATGGAAGAGCTCTTAAAACAGTTGAGGGCCTTCCATCATATAAGTTTTCATCAGTGCTCAGCTCGTCCAAATGAACATAGAGTAATGAATGTAATGCAAGATCGAGCGGATATTCTCCCTCATAAGTAGTTTTGTCTGATGTAACTATAAAATCATAAATGACATTATCGCTAGTTGCAAAGCCTAACATTTTAGCTAGCTCTCTATCAAAATAGTAACGTACTTCTTCTTCTTCAGGTTCGAATGTCAACATTATTTTCAAATTTGCATTGTTAAGTTTGAGAGTAATGCCGAAGTTACTCATTGCTTCTTTTAGCGAGCAAAACCCGTAATAACCATCAGGTATGGTTAACTGGCTAACTAAGTTTCCTCTATTGTCAAATTTTGTAATCTTATTATTTTTCTTGGATTTAGTTATATTAAACCATACGACTTTGTAAAAAATTTCATGGAGTGCGACCCTTTGGGTTCCGCAGTTATTATCAATAGCATATTCTAAAAACGAAGGACTGTCTTGAGTTGTTATTGTTACAAACATTTTTAAAACAAATTTAAAAATGAGTGCATTCAAATATACTAATGCAAAATATTCTGTTGGACCGCACTACAGTCCTAAAGATATAACAACTGATACCCTCGACATTTCTGTGACTCAGACTGACGCCTTTCAAGTAAAGGTTAGTACTCCATTGAACAGATATCTTAACCCTCCTATTAAAAACGACTACATCCCGAAAGTGTGGTTCAGTCATCTGATGCAGTTTTATCAGAACCAGTTAAACTTTGCTGTGTTTTGTGCTTCAACTGGGTGTGGAGTGTCGTATGCTGATCATTTAAATCATCCTGTTCCTTTGGTGAGGTCAGTGTATAGATTTCATTTTTATTACACCTTCAGACGTATTTTGTCTGAACTGCAAGCACCATTACCAAATGACAAAACGTTTAATCCATTCAGCAACAGAATAGATTACAAGGCTTTTGAAAGGATCTGTAACGAATTTGATATTGACCCAAAGACAGACTTTAGACAAAAGTTGGATCTTAATCATGGTTTAGGCACTCTTTATTATTGGGGCGTGCATAGAAAGTATAACTATGATTGGAATCCTCCTTACACATCTTTCTCTTCAGGCACAACTGTTCACCTCGGGTCCATAGAGCAAGAGCATAAAACAGCATGGTCAACATTTATTTTGGATACTTCTAAGGGTCTAACAAAAGCGGGAATAGAACGAATAAACGACTCTATTCGTACTTATGTTTGGTGTTTGCTAGGTTCGCAAGCACAAACGAGATCAAACATAATTGATCCTTCTACTGGCTTTGACGCCCAAAAACAATATTTAGCAAATTTAGAGGATTCTATTAATTCTGCAATTGATTTGCCTTCAAGTATTAAAAGGTACCAAAATGTTTTACAATTTGCAAGATCGAAAGTAGACTTTGCTGTCGGCACTGGTTTATACATGCTGCCTTCTGAACTCAGACTCCAGATAGGAACAATAATAAACTATAATAATGAAATCCTTGTGGCTGGTAAAGAAGAGAAGGTCGGAAAAAACGACATAAATTCTAAGCCAGCAATAGCAATAAAAAAAGAAGCCCCACCAATCCCCGAGCCCCCCAAACCCCCCTCAAAACCCCATTCAATCCCTGTGGTCCCAAGAAATAATGACCATGAATATGAAAAGACAGCACTTGTTATTGGATTAACTGCCCTAGGATTACTTGGTCTTTATCTTACTATAAAGTAACCCAACTATTAAGACAACTAATGACCATAAGTGCTCGGCCATAAAGCCAACTACTTTGCTTGCAGTAGACAAAAGCCAGCTAACGATCCCCCCTATTATACCAGGCAAAGAATCTATTGCCTTACTGGCTAATTTTTTTAATAAACTTGCAAGATGATCAAGTTGTTTTTTTACCCATGATTTATCAGGTGGAGGAGATGGTGGTCCTGGTGGCACTGCTCCCCCACCACCGCCGCCTGTAATAGCCAACACCAGTGTACTTATTGCAAATCCTAAGGCTGTTATAACGCTCGCTAATGTGACACCTTGCTCTCTAAACAGTGTTCTTATTCGTTCTGCTAACGTTGTGTCTTCATATAAAATTCTTTGGATAGTTTCTCTTATTCTGCTCACTTGAGTTCGTAATTGTTCTCGGTTAGTAGACAGCACTTCTAGTCTTGCTGATCTCTCTTGTTCAAGATCTTTTAGTCTTTGTGTTATTCTTTCTTTAACACCAGGTCCTAAGTTGTGGTCATCAGCCTCAACTAGTTTTTCTTTTTCTCTTTTTATATGCTCATCTAGTTCACCCAGTTTTGCTAAATTGTTTGTTAATTCGCCTCTGATGCTTCTCAAAGTATGATCAAGGGCCGTTATTTCTCTCATAGGTAGCGGCGGATCGTGCATAGTTTTTAATACTGTTTCTTCTGAAAAACTGGTTTCTATTATTTTGTCTGCTGTTGGGCTTAAATCTTTAAGGGGTATGTTTTGTATTTGGTTATCTGTTGGGAGTTCTTGTAGTGTGTTTTGAAGTTTAGCAACTGCCTCACTGTCTAATCTTCGCGGTTTAGCAATGCCAAGGCGATTTTGATCGCTCACACTGAGCCTTTGTCTAATTGTAGTCTTTGCTAAAAACTTTGATGGGTCTGGTTTAGATGTAAGCTGTACAGGTTGTCCTTGCTCGTTTTTAAAAATCAAATGGCCATCTTTTGTTTCAAAATCATTAGGGTCTATAAAATCAGGAGGTTCTTGGCCTAAACTTTGATAAAATGATTTGACCTTACTTTCTGTTAATTCACGCCGCAATGATTGTAATGGATGTGTCAAAGGCGTCATTTCACTCATGTCGTCTCCAGGATCAAAAACATCATAATCTTCTTCTGCCATGTTTTTAAATAATTAACTTTTTATTTTGTTTTATAAAAAAATGTCACAAGCATATGGCTCGATTCTTGACCCGCATAGAAGACTGAAAGAGCCCTTTGGCGTGAAGGGAAATAAACAGAATATTATTGTTCCAAATAATCCATCTACTATTGATTCAGATCAAATTCTTACTGTTAAATTTCCAGACCTAGGAGCAGATGAAGTGATTGTGCCGGGATCTGCACGGCTTACTTTCAAAATAGAACTTGATTCAGCAACAGACGAAAACAGGACAGTAGTTCAGAATCTGGGACGGGCAATCGTTAAGAAAATTTCTATAAAACTTGAGGGGCAAGAAATATTTTCTTTACACAATGCAGACATATTTCTAATCTATTCTGATCTATGGCTAACCGATAATGAAAGGGCCGATCTTGCGTTTCAAGGAATCGAAAATAACGAAGCACTAAAACACAGAATAGACGCCGAAGATGCTAAAGCCGGCAACAAGTATGAAGCTGTAAGTTTTGCTTATGGAAATCGCTTTTCCATACCCTTAGATTTTGAGTTGTTAAAAGCGCATGCGCCATACTTTCAAGGAGCATTAAAAGACAGATTGTCATATGAACTAACTTTTAATGAATACAAACGTGTCATTAAATCTACAGACACTGACGCAAAGTACAGCATTTTCGACATCTCGTTAGAGTTTGACATTGTTAGCAACCCTAACTTAGCAAGGCTGATTGAGCAACAATATCAGTCAAAATTAGCAATATATTACGAAAGAGTGATTCATCATACTAAATATCCTAAAAGCAGGGCAGACACTATATGGAACTTTAGTTTTAGTGCCGCAGCAAGATCCCTTAAAGGTATTTTATTGCTGTGTGAAGATGAAGAACCATTCAAAAGACAAAGTGAAAAGTTTATCAATCCTAAAATAACAAAAGTACAATGTTCAATTGAGGGTAGTCCTAACCAAGTCTACGGTAGCGGGCTTAAACCTTATCATCATTTTGATGAAATAAGAAAATTGTTTGGAGGCGGGAGGTCTAGAAGTCCAACAGTAGACCTTGTGTCTAAAGATCTACACCTTCACAGTGTTAGACTTGATGAATATTTAACAACGAAATACGGTTTATGGATTGACCTAAGGTCGACAGAGGATAATCAGTTGCATGGGAGTGGGAGAACAGTTAAAGACGTAATAAACATTCAAATTGATAAAGAAAAAGAGAGTGATAAACCGCTTAATGTACATTTGTTTTTAATATATGATGCGCAGCTGAATATTCAAGATAACAGATTAAAAGATATCCAATACTAAATTATTTTTATTTTAAAAAAGCATGTCTGTTACGACTTATCCAAAAGTGCCCAAAGAAGAGATAGTAGGCAATTCTGCTGCTGTAGACATAAAAACTTTCAGATTAACCAACATTACACAAATGCAAACCCAACTAGAGCAGGACCTTTCAAAATACAGCAAAACCAAACGAAGGTATTCTGCTGTCTTTAATGCTGTTACATATGTTAATACTGGAGCATCGGCGGTTAGTGCTCTGTCAGCAGGAACAAGTGTAGGTCTCTTAGCAACAGGCGTAGGTGCACCGGCAGCTTTACCTCTAGGTGGTTTGTCTTTAACTCTTGGCCTGTGTTCATTGGCTGTAAGTGCTGTCAGCAAAAAAATAAAAGCTAAACTCCAAAAGCACACAGCTATAGTTCAACTAATAACAGCTAAACTTAGTTCCTTCAAACTGACAATAAATAAAGCACTTGCCGACTCGAACATCACGGATGAAGAATTTAGTCGCCTACAGGCTGATTTTGAGGACTACAAAAGACAAAAGTTTGATCTTCAAAGAAAGGCAAGGGCAACTTTTTCTCAACAACCAGACACCGACCAGATAAAAAAGGAATGTTTAAAAAAGTAAACGAAACATTAAACTCTGTTCTAAACAGCTCACATTAACAACACCAAAGGGCGTTTATACTTTAGTTTATGAGTCCAAGCACAAAAAGACCGTTGATATTGATTCTGATTAAGTATTTTTTTTTAATTTAAATAAATATTTTGAGTTAGAAAAGAAACTCAGCATGGATAAGATATATGAAGGTTCAGATGAATTGTTTGAAGCAATGCTCGAGGAAGAGCGTTTGTCAAGAGCACTAAATGAGATTGATTTAGAAGTTATTAATCCAAAAAACGTGCGGGAAAGCGTTGTACACGCTATTTCTCAAGTTCCAAGTAAACTAACAATAAACCCTCCAGTTAAAGTAAGGTTAGTTGTTTTAATCGATTATATAACAATAAATGAAGAAAATCTAGAAGTCTGGGTCTCAACTAAACAGCAGACTATTCTTTCCTCTAATGACTTAACACCTGGTTGGGCAGACCAGCTGCTTACACAGTTTGATGTGGCCGCTGAAGAAGCCAAAATGAGAGGCTCTGGCTGGTCAGAGGGTAAAGTCTTAGAGATCAGATTAAAACAGGCTAAGTATGAGCCGATTGTTGGCAAGGCTTACATTCCACTACCTCCATCATTAGTTGCAAAACGAGCAGTTCTAAACATAAAGAATTCAGACAACAAATGTTTTATGTGGTGCGTTCTTGCTAGGCTGCATGTATTCCGCAAAAACGCAGAGAGAGTGTCTAACTATGAACCTTACATCAATGATCTTAACTTTAGAGGAATATCCTTTCCTGTTAGTGTAAATCAGATTGATCAGTTTGAAGAACAAAACAAACCAATAACTGTTAATATCTACATATGGGATGAGGAAACAAATCTACAGCCGATTAAAGTGTCCAAGAACAGTCCAACGATTGGCGAACCAGACAAAAATCATGTTGACTTACTACTGATGTTTTCACCAACAGGGCTACCACATTACACATTGATACGCACAATGAGTAGATTATTGGTGCATACTACAAAACAACATAGCAAACAAGAATTCTGTAGAAAATGTTTAACAAGAATTCCATCTGTTAAAGCAGCAAGCGAACATGTAAAACATTGTATTAGCCCAGTTGACTGTGATACAGAACTAATTACGCCCGGAGAAGGCAGTAAAGTTAGTTTTAAGAACTGGAAACGGTTGCAAACTAGTCCATATGTTGTTTACGCAGACTTCGAATCACTCATTGTTCCTTATGAAGGACCAACCCCACAGAAACTTCCTAAAACAGTCTTAATGAGTAATCATCAGATTTGCTCATTTGCCTTCATCATTGTTAGGTCGGATGGCGCCCATTCAAAGCCAGAATTATACAGAGGACCAAATGCTGCAAAATACTTCTTAAAACGCATGCAGCAAGTGCGTAATGCCTGTTCTAATAATCTAAACTTATCTGAAATCATAATGACGCCTGAAGACCAACAACAGTATGACTCAGCCACTCACTGTTGGATTTGTGGTTTAGGCCTCTCCCCAGACGCAGAGAATCCAACAGTAAGAGACCATGATCACATTAGTGGAAAGTTTAGAGGAGCAGCACACAGTAAATGCAATCTTCAACTAAAGTTTGAACCAAAGACATGGAAGCTGCCTATATTCTTTCACAACTTGCGAGGTTACGATTCTCATCTTATATTGCAAGCAGTAACTAGCGATTTCAGGGTGTCATGCATTGCGCAGTCATCAGAAAAGTACATGTGTTTCACTTTAAATAACATGTCTTTCTACGACTCTATGCAACACATGATGGGTTCATTAGAGTCACTGGCTATGTCCTTAAAGTCCTGCCCAATAACAGAAGAATATTTGACCCAACTCTTGTTAGAAAGGGCGTTTACCCTTATGAGTACATGAACAGTTGGCAAAGGTTTGACGAAGATACACTTCCGCCTAAAGGCGCGTTCTTTTCTAGTCTCAGAGGAAAGGACATCAGTGATTCTGATTACCAGCATGCTCAAGATGCGTGGCAGAAGTTAGAGTGTAAAACGATGGGAGACTATCATGATTCTTATTTAATGGCGGATACCTGTTTGTTGGCGGACGTCTTTGAAAATTATAGGAAGACCTGCATGAAACATTACAGCCTGGATCCCGCGCATTACATTTCTGCGCCCGGGATGAGCTGGGACGCTTTCTTAAAATTTACTGGAGTACAAATTGATTTATTGTCTGACCTGCCAATGCTTCAGATGATTGAAAACGGATTGCGTGGGGGAATCAGTATGGCGTCGCACCATTACTGTAAAGCAAACAACAAATACTTGGACAACTATGATCCAAGTAAAAGGTCTAACTATCTCATGTATTTAGATGCAAACAATCTGTATGGATGGGCAATGGCGCAATCACTACCGTTACGTAACTTTAAAATGTACACAGGACTCAAAGACACTCAAAAGTTTTTAAAATGGCTTCAGAGTCTAGAAGCTGATCGTAAAAGAGGTCTCATTCTAGAAGTTGATTTAGAATACCCCCATGAACTTCATGATTACCATAATGACTATCCATTAGCGGCAGAAACCCTAAAAGTGTCAATGACAGAACCGCCTAAACTTGTGCCTAATCTTCGTGACAAAAAAAATTATGTCTGTCATTACAGACTTCTTCAATTTTATTTAAGACATGGTTTGAAGTTGACAGCTGTTCATCGTATAATTGCATTTGATCAAGAACAGTTCATGAAACCATACATCATGAAAAACACTGATCTCAGAACTAAATCCACAGATGCTTCAGAAAAAGACTTTTTCAAGTTGATGAACAACAGCTGTTTTGGAAAGACTATGGAGAATCCGCACAAGCGTAAAGATGTTAGATTGGTCACCAGAGAGAACGATGCAATTAAGCTAACTTCTAAACCTAATTATCAAGACTTCAGAAGATTTCATGATCAGCTTTTTGGCATAATGATGAAAAAAAAGAAAGTCAAATTGGACAAGCCCGTTTTTATTGGGTTTACTGTTTTAGAGCTGTCGAAGCTTTTGATGTTAGAATTTCTTTACGACTACTTTAAACCCTTGTATCCAGAGTCCAGAGTTCTGTACACAGATACAGATTCATTTGTAATCGACATCCCTACTGAAGATATCTATAAAGACATGGAAATAGAAGTAGCAAAAGGGCATGCTGGATGGTACGACACATCTGATTACCCTAAAGATTCGCCTTTGCATTCAATGTTAACAAGAAGGTTTTAGGTAAGATGAAGGATGAATTATCTGGAGGTGTGATCAAGGAGTTTGTTGGTTTGAGGTCGAAAATGTACAGTCTTTCAAGCCAAAAAAAAGTTGTTAAAAAAGCAAAGGGAATATCTCGTAGTGTTGTGCAGTCAAGCATAACCCATGACAACTACAAAGAAGCATTGTTTGGCAATAAGACTTTTCATCATGACAATTACAAGCTGCGATCTAATCTACATGAGATCAACACAACTGTTGTAACAAAACGGTCTCTTGACCGCACTAACACAAAAAGAGTATTTGTTAATCCAGAGTTTTCATATGCAATTGGCCATTGGAGAATAGTATAATCATATGGGCTTATATTTTTCAGCAATCGCACGTTCAATTATATCATCATCTAATTTAGCAAAATTAATATTATTTATTAATGCTAGATGTGCTTTAATTTTTTTTGTCATTTCACAATATTCATGTTTCCATAAATCAAAATCAAAATAAAAGCTTTGGGGTTTAAAGCGATTGTCTGGCGATTGTTGTAACCAGGGATTGTCAATCTTCTCAAATACTTCTTTAATGATATACTGATACTCAAATAAATCTTGCATTAATTTTAAAGACTTTTCCTTTGCCATTTCTGCCATTTCCCTTTGAGCTTCCATTTTAAACCCAAATGTATTTGCGTAGATTAAAACAGTTCGTTAAGCTTAACTATATCATCACCCAATTCAACCAAATTATTATCCATTACTGCTAAATGCGCTCGAATTTTTTTAATATATTCTTGCTCCCAATCAAAATTTGAGGTTTTGTCTAGCATGGCATAATCAATCTTCTTAAATATTAGTCTAATAGCAAGATTATAATCAATATATTTTTCGCATTATTTCTAAGGACTCTTCCTTCACCATTCTTGCTTCCAGTGCCATTTTACGTTAGGATTCTTCCTTTTCCATTCTTGCCGCCATTTTAATTTAAATTAAAAAATAATTAAGCGACTGGAACTGTGTCTGGAGGGATTATCTGCAGTTCTTCCTTCACAAAAGATCTTCGGGGGGCTGGTCGTTTTGTTGTGTCAGTTTCTCGTAAATAATACACGGGTGGATTCATTTTCACAATTTTTTTTATCTCATATGGATCAACACTCCAAACTGGATCTGTTGCCCTGATGCGAGTGTCCCCTTCTGCTTCTCCCGGTAAATAAAGGTACCTTACTTTCAAACCAAATGGCAATAGTTTGCTTGATAAAGACTCTCCTTCAACAACATTTATTTTTTGTTTTTTGATTGCTTGTACTGGTTTTAGACCTTTAAATTCTTCATTATTCATTGCACGTAGAACTGAGGGCAGTCTTTTTACCCATTCTGTGTTGCGAGAATTGTCAATCAGCTCTCTGTGATACTGGTAGGAGAAAAGTCTTTCAGATAACTGTTTGTTAAAGTTTTCAACCAAACCCTGTGATCTGTGAACTCCTGGAATGCCTCTTTTAATGGTAACTCTATGTTTTAACAATAATTGATTTACTTGACCTTTAAATTCTTTTCCATCATCGACTTGAATCATGCGAGGATAAGTTAACGGGCCTCGTTGATATATCAGTTGTAAAGCGACAGCAACAGCAGAAGCACTCTTTTGTGTTAATGGTTCAGCATCTTTGTATCTTGAAGCTATGTCAATGACTGTAAGTGCGTACTTAAATCTTTTTCGTCTAATCGTATCATGGGGTAAATATAGAAGATCCATTTGATGGGTGTCGTTCGGTATTGTGTTGACAAAGTGTGGTCTTTGTATTCGTTTAGGCGCTGGTAAATAAATTTGCCAAATCGCTTGTTTAGATAACCATTCTTTTGCTGTTTGTTCACTGACTCCCGCTGCTTGGCTAAGCTTTTTAATTGCTGTTATTCCCTTCCAGTATCCTTTTGGAGAATAATAGATTTTGTACATTTTTATTCAGCCAATACTTTGTGCAACAAAATACACAGCGGTCATGCCAAAGACAATAAACAATATTTCTTGCATCTTTTGTTTTTCTGATGGTTGATAGTAATCGCTAAATTTTGGTGGACGCAATGTTTCAACTTGTTTGCCTGTCACTAAATAATATTCTTTTATTGCCTGGTCAACATCTTTAAATGTGTAAGCTGCATGTCCCTGTTGTTTAAGTCTGTCGTTAATAAAATCTAACTGCTCCATTCTTTGCTTTTCATAGGTGTCTTGTGCAGCAGCTAGTTGCTCCATAGCTCTGTTATGTCTTTTTCTCTCATTGTTATTTTGTAGTTTACTAAATGCGTAATTACTTCCGCTAAAAGCAAGCGCATTAACCACAGCGCCACCAATCATCATTACGAGTGAAGCCATTTTTATAAAATTTTTTTTTTAATTTTACATATTGATACTGTCTGGAATTATTCCTTGCTTAACTAGAAAATCTTTCGTAGCAAATGAAGCTGTAATAACAGCAATCAGCTTTGCTGAGTCTTCAAAGTCTAGTTTGCCAAGATCTGCTGGTTTTATTTTTAACAGGCTTTTACCAAGCATTGTGTATCCTACACTTAGGCCTCCAATAACAGCAGAATGGTATACAAGGTTAGTAATAGTTTTTTCGGCGCTCATTTTTAAAAATAAAATAATATTTATTTATATGAACTGCGATGATCTACTTCCTGAACTTACAAATGATCAAGTTGATGACCAAGATATTATGCCTAAAAAGGAAAGGCTGTATTCTTTGGCAGCATGTGGAAAAACAAAACAGTACCTCGGAAATGAATTCAGCATAGAACAGATTCAACAAATGGCGCCACAAGACATTGTAAAGTATCACAACAGGTATGAAGCGCAACTGGGGTCAAGAATGGTAAAAAGTGTTGGGCAAACGGTTCTTAGTTTGTACACTAAACTAGTCAGTAGATTTGCTCCCATTGATTCTGAACAAGATTTTATGTATGATTTAACGCAGGATCCCGTTTTAACAAAGTCATTAGAGTCTCTAGGATGTGATCTATATTACAGATTTGGAACATTGTTATCGCCATTAATCATGGGATTAATTACTTTTAATCATATAGATTTTGTTTCCCTTCAAAATGACCGAGCCAGAAAATCAGCAGAATCAGAATCAGAAAATACTGATGGAGAAAGTGACTAGTAAAAAGCCTCCTCATCCTGGGCGTGTTGCAGCAGGAAAAAAATTAGCAGAGTGGAACAAACAAACAAAATTAATGTTCCGAGCACAGAATATAACTCATAATGAAAACATAACATCGCCAACGCCAACAGTTGTTTCAATGCCAGCTGTAAATACACAAGTTGATTCAAGACCTACAACACCAAAGTCGTCATGGAATATTGAATTTAAAACAGTTGCCATTTTTGGCGTCATTGCTGCTGGGGGTGGTTATTACGGTTATAAAATATATAAACAACGCCAGCAAAAACCAAAGCAGTCCAAAAAATCTCAGCCACTAAATACAGAAGCCGAACAAAAAAGCATGCCAGAACTGCTAACAACAAAATGTCATTTTGATCCATTTGATATGCAATAATATGTTAAGAACTTAATAAATAATTATAAGTGACTTGAATAAGAACTTTGTTGTACTTTGGGATAACTTAAGTTAAGAACTTAGGGTGACTTAAGTTAAGAACTTGAGGTAACTTGATTAAAAACTTAAGGTAACTTGATTAAGAACTAGATTAAGAACTTGGGGTAACTTGATTAAGAACTTGGGGTGACTTAATTAAGGACTTGGGGTAACTTAATTAAGGACTTGGGGTGACTTAATTAAGAACTTAATTAAGGACTTGGGGTGACTTAATTAAGGACTTGGGGTGACTTAATTAAGGACTTGGGGCGAAAAGTGGAACTGGTAGGACCACTTCTCATTTGATATGTCAGCCACTTGCTTTGTGACTGAACAGGATGTGCGTGGGCGCTGTGCAGTGATTCGTTGTCGGGCTGGCCTGCAACTACTAGTTAAGCGCGATGAAGAACAGAGAAAGAGGCAGCTCACGCTATAGCAAAGAACGTGTTAGCGCACGCCCGCTGTGCGGACAGACCTATCATTTGGTGAATAGTTGACCGACCTTCCCTGACTGACTCAACACTTTAAACATTGCTGTTGTGTGCGCGCTGCTGTGTGTGTGTGTGTGTGTGTAAAATAGTGTAGTAAAAATGTGTAGTCATTTGAAGTACTCCCTTCGTTGGATTAATAAACTAAGAAAGACGACAGAACTCTTTGAAAAATATCCGGAACTCGCAAATCTGACAATTTCTATTACACAAGCCATCGCGTTGACGCCAAAGATACATGCTGCTCTAAAAACCCACGCCGGTGTGGCAGCTGACTGGATGTGAAGAAGGTATGTACATTGTCAACTAACTGACTGTGTGCTGTGTTCTGTGTAAACAAAGGCCTCTTGTCTGTGTTAAGTCGTAAACCCCACACACCAACAAACCGACACGCACACTGAAAACGGCGAAGTGGTGGCTTCCCATTCGAGAATGTTCAAGAACATTTGTAACAAAGCGCACCGCGAGCCCGGTGAAACGCAGTAGGCGCGCGAGGTGTGTTTTATTGATAGGGAGGCACACAGTTTGTAAACAGGACGCTCGGCCTGCTGACATACTGCGTCGTTATAATTGTGTTGTCTTGGCCTTGCAAAAAAAGCTGACAGTCAACCGACTGGTAGTACAGACTGTTTGGGGGAACGCAGACACTATTTATTATAGATGACTGTTCGGCCGAAACTGGCTTTCAGTGGAAGACATGCTGGGTGTGGATTTTATGTCAAAAATATAACTCAGTTTTAAAAGACTTTAGAGAACAGTTAAAGACTGTAGTTTTATTTCACATGAAAGACAGAGACGCATTTGATGAATGTATGCGTGAAAATGATGTTATTGAAAATGATCAAGAAAAACGAAGGATTAAGCAAAAACTTAAGTCTCAAAAGTTTTCTAAATTAGTGTTAAAAACAGATAATCCTACACATTATGTATGTTTGTAAAGTGTTTACTATTAGAGAACTATAAAATAGGCACTCTGGGTAAGCCGGCGGAGCAACAGCGAAACCGGCTTCAGCCGGTTGGAGCTGGCGGAGGTGGGTGAGCCTATTTTATAGTTCTCTAGTGTAGTTAGAGAAGGGAATAATCGCAATAATGGATGGCATGGATGACACGTTACACACAGCATGCACCCTGCGTAAGAAATGGAAAAAAAAAAAAAAAAGAATGAAGGAAGTAAAGAAACTGAGTGAACGATATTGACTGGATGACACGGGAAACGACTGAATGAAGCGCCAGCTGGCAGCTCTTCAGTCGGCACTACCCAGGTAGGCAGCCCGTTGTGTAAACGAGTGTTGATGAATAAGTGCAAATGGTGGATGTAAGCGCATTGAGTTGTGTAACAAGAAATGCGCTATATAAGTATTATACATTATTATTTATTATTAATAATCAGCTTTTGGATATCATCTCTTTCGAACCTGATGCGGTTTGTCCTCACGACTGTTAACAATCAAAGTGCATCCCGTTGTGTTCTGATCATGTCACTACTTAAGTAGGAAACAGGGATACTTCATGTTTAGAGCAGAGACAAGTGTCAACAGAAGCGAGTGGCGCTGCTGAGGAGAAAGACAGGGGGCTGTCGTGTCTCAAAAGAATAATGGTAACGAAGATGAGAGTGTTTTTGTTCCTGTTAATGTACTTGTGAGAAATCGGTCAGTCTTTGTACATGAAAGTGGTACTGGAAATTGTTATGAAAGTACACCTGCTTTACATGCTAATGAAAATAATGTAAATGATAGGTACTCAAAATCTTTTATGTTCGTGCACTGGAATATAAATATAATTCTGTCTAAAAATTCATAATAAAAATTTTCTCTCATATTCGTTTAAAATTGGCTCTAGCTGTCTTGTTGAACTTTCGTGGAAAGTCTTGAATCTAACGTCTTTACATGCTATACTTTGTTTAACAAACCTGCTATCAAGTTTACAAGCCAAGGCAGACGTTCAAGGGTTCATTTCGTCTGATTAAGAATGATTTTGTGCCTTATGTTAGAGAGCTCCAAAATGAATTGTTCTAATGCTCTTTTTTCTTTCTCTTTTAAAAAAATATTGACAAGTCTTTGTTTTGTTTAACAGAGGATGTGTTATATGTTTGTTCATATGTGTCACCTGAGGGTTCACCATATGATGCTTATTTTGATGATGACAATAGAATTCTTTTCTTGAAGAATGTCTTACTGATTGTATGATTTGATTTGAATGATGTGCATGTATTCTTAGCTGGAGATCTGAACAGTAGAACGGCTAATATTTCTTAAGATAGTTTCTACGAGCATGATACTTAGAAGTTTGAGTTTCGTAGTTACTCTGAGTATTAAAAAAAATCGTCAGATGAGGTATTCAATGATCATGGAAAATATTTTTTTTAATGTGTACCTTGCTGGGATTGTGTCAGTTTAAAAGAGTATATAATGGTGATCTTGAAGGGCACTACACGTGTATTCAAGGTGTAGTGTATTTTCTGATTTCTCTAAACTGATTCGCAGTCGTTTAGCCTTCTTGTAATTTAGCTGGCATCAGAGAGATAAGAATCTGACCATTTCCTGTCGAATTTCATTTTGGACTGCCCATTCTCAACACTGTGTCTTTGAGTACTGAAAAAATTGAGTTTATTTAAAAGTTCGTTTATAACCCTTCTTTTGAGCAAACTTTTGTCCATACAGTGCACTCATGTGAAGTGTTGTCACTACTTGATGGTGCTATAAACATGATTGATCGTGACTGTAATGAAGCCTTGAATTTGTTTGTTGCATGTCCTGAAATTTACAGCTGGTTGTCTGAAAAAGCAAATTTGTTCGAACAAAATGAATGAAAAAAGTGACTTGTAAGATGAAGAGTGTAAAAGAAGTAAATCAAAAGCTAACGGATCGCTGAGAACAATTCTGCGGACAAAGGATGCTGCCAATCGTGTAGATTACAATATAGCAAGCAGAGAGTATAAAAATCTGCTAAAACTAAAAGAAAAACAAGATGCAAAGCATATAAACGTACTCCCAGTTTTCCAAATCGCTTATAAATCGGCCAAGTACTTTCTGAGATAAATAACGGCAAAATAACGGTTTTTACGGCTATTTAACCGATGTGCACTTTTGAAACTGGTATTTTAGTCCTCACTGGGCTAAAGCCTATGTACCTACCAAATTTCATACAGATCGGACAATATGTCAAGAATAACGCTTTTTAACGGTCAAATTTTGAAACACTATATGGAAGTGCCATTTGTGTGTGACAACCTTTCTGTACACTAAATTTCATTAAAATCCACCAATATGTAAAAAAAAATAACGGCAAAATAACGGTTTTAACGGTTATATAACTGATGTACACTTTTGAAACTGGTATTTTAGTCATCACTGAGCTAAAGCCTATGTACATACCGAACTCCATCCAAATCGGACAATATGTCAAGAATAACGGTTTTTAACGGTCGAATTGTGGAACACTATATAGAAGTGCTATTTGTGTGTGATAACCTTTCAGTATACCAAATTTAATTAAAATCCACCTATATATAAGAAATAACGGCAAAATAACTGTTTTTAACTTGTTTAATCGATTTTTAGCGTTATTTCACTCACATATGGAAAGAGACTCCGATTTGTCACAAGATCATCCAAACCGCTTATAAATCGGCCAAGTACTTTCTAAGATATTCCATAAAGAAGGAAAACCGTTACAGGCCGTTACAGCCGTTAGTAACGGCTATAACGGTTAACTAAAACATCGGGCATTATTCATGACCCATAATGAACATACCTACAAAATTTTCAGAAAGATCGGCCAAGTACTTTCTGAGATATTCCGTAAAGAAGAAAAACCGTTACAGGCCGTTACAGCCGTTAGTAACGGCTATAACGGGTAAACTAAAACATCGGGCATCATCCGTGACCCATAATGAATGTACCTGCTCATTTTTACAAAGATCGGCCAAGTACTTTCTGAGATATTCCATAAAGAAGAAAAACCGTTACAGGCCGTTACAGCCGTTAGTAACAGCTATAACGGTAAACTAAAAGATCGGGCATCATCCGTGGCCCATAATGAAGATACCTACAAATTTTCAGAAAGATCGGTCCAGTAGTTTTGTCTGGAGCGAGTGGAACACATTTTGACCACGGACACACACACAACACACACACACACACACACACACACACGCACACACACACAACACACACACACACAGAGCATTTCTTCGTTCCCATTCTAAAGTACTCCCTGTTCTATAAGAACTGGGAGTACAACAACACAGTGACTCATTGTTAGGATCGTTAGTTGCGTGAATTAATGACAAAAACAGTTTTTGGAGAATGTGCATAGAGTCTCCTTTAAAAGAAAACAACCATGTAACAACATAACAATGTTTAACTGGTATAATCTCTTTAAAGAATTACTGGAAACAAAATTACAAACAGAAGACTTGTATAACTGAGGAAGGCGATGATGATACTCTAACGAAGATGACGATGACGGTTCCACAAACCACCCAGTATCTAGAGTATTCGCCTAAAGTTGAATATGAGGAAAAGTAATATAGTCGTTTTTAGGAAATGTGGATACTTGGCAGCGAGAGAACTTTGGACTTACGTGGAATCCCCATACCCGTTCTTAATGTTTATAAGTATTTAGGTATCTATTTTTCAACAAGATTGAGTTTTGCTGTGTCGTGCCAAAATCTCGACAGCAGAGCTAAACATGCGATGCAATGTTTATTGCACAAAAAAAAAAAAAAAAAAAAAAATTAAATTGCAATTCTCTTGTTGTATACCAAAATTGTTTGACACACAAAAACAACCAATTGTTCAATACAGGGCTGATTTGTGGAGAAAAAGTAGTGCAGTTTGCCATTGTGAAAAGATACACCTGTTTGCTCTTAAAAAGTTTCTAGGAGGTCAAATACAGACACCAGATGATTTAATCTATAGAGAAACAAATAATATTGATGCCTCATTTACATGAATTCTGCAGTCAGGTGTATGCAATGCCGGCTAAGGTTGACAAGAATGGATGACACAAGATTACCACGAAAAGCACATTGTACATTGTTTGTTTTAGATTCTCGTGACCAAACAAACTGGATTACTGATAGTCGTTGTAATTATGTTTGGGTATGTATGGTTAAACTAAGGCGTTGAGGGAATTAATCAGTTCCCTGCTGCATTTATCGAAAGGTTGGTTCTCTGTTGATAGCAAGAATGGGATTTTCATATTAAGAACAGTGAAAGATTCAGTTTGTATAAGACTTTCTGCACCATAGTTCCTGATGAAATGCATTTAAAACTAAACCTAGACAGACATCTGAAAATCATTACAAAAAATTTAGACATGGCGTTTCAGAAATTGCTGTTAATATATTTTTTTGTAAAAACAACACGCACGTGTTCGTGATATTTGTTCATTGTGTAAACAAGCTAGAGAAGACGAGGTGCATTAATGTTTTGTGCTGTCCCGTACCAAATGATTTAACGGCAAGGTATGTGCACTTGAAGTACTTCGAATATCTAAGCCTTTTTCGTCTGAGTTTACTCGTAGCATCGAATACTGAACGAACAGCTAAAAATCAGTCAATTTATCTATCTAAAGCATTTAAGTTACGAAATGTGTTTGTTTCTTAATATATTAAGCTTGATCAGTTGTATTGTAATATATTTTTTTTGAATGATTGTTTTGTTGCACACCTGTCATGAGGGGCAGTGGCCTAGTAATGGATGAAATATCCTCTTTCTCTCTCTCTCTCTGTCTCTCTGTCTCTGTGGTGTGTGTGTGTGTGTGTGTGTGTGTGTGTGTGTGTGTGTGTGTGTCTGTCTGTCTGTCTCTGTGTCTCTGTCTCTGTCTCTGTCTCTCTCTCTCTCTCTCCTCTCTCTCTCTCTCAGACAAAAAAATACTCAATATGTGGTGTGGTTGAATATGAAATTAATTTGGTGAGCAGCTGCTCCAGATACAAGTTGTTTAGTTGAAATTAACAGATCAGCTGTCGCAACCAGTCCCAGATGTACGTAAACGGCCCCCGAGGGAAATGTTATGTATTAACGATCTACATATATTTCCACGGCTACATGAATATGAGAAGAGAATCATTGGCATAACAGGCGTATACATTACCAGCACCAGCATCATCAGTCTCTTAACAGTGGGGCGGTTGGGGGACCACGTGTACTGTCAATGCTTTGCCATCGCCGTCTGTCCTCTGCCGTCACTGGATGTTGTCCTCCTGCTTCTTTCTCTGCCTGCCCCATCTTCTATATCCTAATACAGTATCCTACAGGACGGTATTTCGCAGCGTCGAATGATCGAGAGATGTGACCATGTCTTTTCCTTCGTTTCCTGTACGTTGTCAGCTGGTTTTCAAAGTAGCACAATGCCTGCCTCGATTCTTTTGCGCGCTTCTTCCCTAATGACATGGTCTTTTAGGAGACACTTAGGAATTTGTCATAGCATTTCAAATGCCTGGCTTCTTCTGAGTAGATCTGCTGTCAGGGTCCACGTTTCACAAGCATAGAGCATTATTGATATTATTTGCGTGTGCTTGATTCTCATTTTGTTGGTGAGAGAGATTTTGTTGTTCCCGATGGTCTTGAGTTTCGGGAACACTGTAAATGCTTGGGCCATTCAAGAGAAGATTCCTGGTTTTGACAGACTCTTCATTTATCACGACTGCACCTGAAGCTGCTGACCGTCTCGAGTTTTTTTTTTTTTTTGTGACCACTTGCTTTGATAACTCTTTTGATTCCTTTAGCGTTATTTGTCGTGATCAGTTTGGTATTTTCTGCACTGATTTCCGTGTCATGTGCTACTGATGTTTTGTCCAGGCGGTTTACCAGTTGGACAAGTGTTTCTTCCTATCCAGCCAAGTCATTGATGCCATCGGAAAAGCATAGGTAGGTGATGGTCCTGCCTCCAGTGCTGGCTGTTTCAAGGTGGTCTTTCCAGAAAGATGCTAAATAGGGTGACGAATGATAGACAGCCTTGTCTGATGCCAACAGTTGTGTGGAACCATAGGCATAGTCCACCTTCGTAGAGGACTGCTTTGGCAGCTCTTTCATAAAGTTGCAAAGTTCCTACCGCTGTTGTACTGCATCATGATTGCCTATAAAGCAGCATGCTGGACACAGTCAAACGCTTTCTTAGAGTCGATGAATACATGGTACAGATCTTGCAGAACACCTGCAATAGGTGTTTCCCCGCTGGAAAGAAAAACAGCGAAAAGAGGAACACAATTCTCATGTTTGAGGTAGATAAATAGAAGGGTCCTGAGGCTGAAGCATTACAGACAATGTCAGGGGGCGGGAGGAGGGACTCGTATCTTTGCTGATGACAATTATGAAGATGTAGAAACATTGCCGGCAACCTTCAATACAGTGATGATAAAAATTGCAAACAAGGCTCTCAGCTTACGATGTAGAAGCTCTGGGTTGCCGCAGACATTCTTGACCCATGTGACACCAGGAGAGTGTAGAAGATCACGAAAAAAAGACAACAGACAAAAGGCACAGAGAAGCATAGTGCAACGAGCTATGAAAGGCAAAGTAAATCAATGTTGAAGATTCAACTCCAGAATGAAACCACACGCAGAAAGGATTTTTTGCTGAAGAACAAGCAGGTTTCCAAGCTTGAAGAAGCCCCACAGGAGGCCTGCAGGGGCCCATATAGATCATACTTCCTGCATTTACCATGACCTGTTATGAAGTATTTTATCATCGTTTTATGTGTATATGCCCATTAGGTTTCTCATGACAACTTAAGTCCGAGTCTTAGACCCTTTTTTAATGGAGGTTTCCTTGTTTGTCCTGTGTGTGTCTGTTGTTTGCATGAGCAATAGGGTCGTGGTACTTTAAGTATGTGCATGTTACTGTTTCACCAATAGCATCAAACGCTACCTTTCTTGTTTCATTATTTCTTCTTTGATAGTTGCCTTTGGCATGCAAACCGGCTCATGAATCCAATCCCCTTTTCTATCTACTTGAAGACGTTGTGACAGGAGTGAAGAGGAAGTAGTTTGAGGTCTGCCCCAAGCCATGAGCCGACCGAGGAGAGACGTGGACGGGGGCTGGGCCTGGATGGTGCTGGTCGCCTCTTTCATGAACCTTCTGCTGGCCTCGGGCATCGGCTTCGTCTCTGGAATCTTCCAGAAACTCTTCCTGGAGCAGTTCGGTCAGACTGTGGCCTATACCGCCTGGGTCACTGCTCTCTTCTCCTCCTTCATGCAACTGGGCGGTGAGTTGTCCAGGTTCCGGTCCAGGGATACAAGTTAGGTCCTAAACTAGATAGGATTACACCCGAAGCTGCGTGTACTATCCGTCAGAAGATCAGCCCTCACCAAAACAAATTAATTGCACGCTTTAGCCTTTGAGACATTTTGTTCCTGACTCTGTGAAGCGGGTTCAGTGTTTTCTGGTTTTGGTGTTCAAATATAGTTTACATTTTACGATTGATCGTTTGACTTCTCACTCCCCAAATCCGTGTGCCCCAATGATATGTTAGTAACACAAGGTGTCCGCACGTCACGCATATTTTGTACTGTTCTTGGTGACATGTGGCATGGAACTAATTTACTGATCTCATGTCGCATGGCAGAATCGCATTTTCACATTCAACTTTTCTTTTTTTGAGAAGCAGAGTGATTTCTGTCTATTCAAACAGCAGGTGTTACGACTTGATTTCTCTCAAAGTGTCGAACACTACCCAGAAAGAAGAAGTGGGGGGATGGGAAGAAGAAAAGGAGAAAAGGTAGACCGGAGAGAGAGGGAAGCAGAAGGCTGAAGTGAATGAGAGTGGATGGCAGCAGAGGGGAAAGAATGAGGAATAGAGAAGACAGAAAGGCAGGCAGAACAAGAGCGATGAAAAATAGATTAGGAGAGAAAAGGATGGGGGATATCAGAGAGAAGAGGGATACAGAGAAAGGGCTGGAAGAAATGCTAAGGACGGACTCCCATACACTAGGCAGGATACAGGAAATGGTAGAGAAAGATTGTAATGTAGGGTAAGGAATGGAGGAGATGAATGATGGCGGATTCTAATATACAGAAAGAGATGGAGGAAATGGTAGAGAAAGATTGTAATGCAGGGTAAGGAATGGAGGAGATGAATGATGGCGGATTCTAATGTACAGAAAGAGATGGAGGAAATGGTAGAGAAAGATTGTAATGCAGGGTAAGGAATGGAGGAGATGAATGATGGCGGATTCTAATATACAGAAAGAGATGGAGGAAATGGTAGAGAAAGATGTAATGCAGGGTAAGGAATGGAGGAGATGAATGATGGCGGATTCTAATATACAGAAAGAGATGGAGGAAATGGTAGAGAAAGATTGTAATGCAGGGTAAGGAATGGAGGAGATGAATGATGGCGGATTCTAATATACAGAAAGAGATGGAGGAAATGGTAGGGAAAGATTGTAATGCAGGGTAAGGAATGGAGGAGATGAATGATGGCGGATTCTAATATACAGAAAGAGATGGAGGAAATGGTAGAGAAAGATTGTAATGCAGGGTAAGGAATGGAGGAGATGAATGATGGCGGATTCTAATGTACAGAAAGAGATGGAGGAAATGGTAGAGAAAGATTGTAATGCAGGGTAAGGAATGGAGGAGATGAATGATGGCGGATTCTAATGTACAGAAAGAGATGGAGGAAATGGTAGAGAAAGATTGTAATGCAGGGTAAGGAATGGAGGAGATGAATGATGGCGGATTCTAATGTACAGAAAGAGATGGAGGAAATGGTAGAGAAAGATTGTAATGCAGGGTAAGGAATGGAGGAGATGAATGATGGCGGATTCTAATGTACAGAAAGAGATGGAGGAAATGGTAGAGAAAGATTGTAATGCAGGGTAAGGAATGGAGGAGATGAATGATGGCGGATTCTAATGTACAGAAAGAGATGGAGGAAGTGGTGGAGACAAACTGTAACGCGGAGGGGAACACAAGGAGAAAGTGATGAGAACAGACTTTTAAAACCGAGCAAGAAGTAAAGAGAAGGTCTCGGGAAGGTCTCGAGTAGAAAACGATGGAGACATACTTTAGTACAGAGGAAGCGATGGATAACAATAAAAGAACAGACTGTAAATACAGAGGAAGGGATAGAGAACATTATAAGGACAGACCGTAAATGCAGAGGAAGAGATAGAGAACATTATAAGGGCAGACCGTAAATGCAGTGGAAGAGATAGAGAACATTATAAGGACAGACCGAAAATGCAGAGGAAGGGACAGAGAACATTATAAGGACAGACCGTAAATACAGAGGAAGGGGTAAAGAACATTATAAGAACAGACTGTAAATACAGGGGAAGGGATAGAGAAGATCATAAGGACAGATTGTAAATATAGAGGAAGGGATAGAGAAGATCATAAGGACAGATTGTAAATATAGAGGAAGGGATAGAGAACATTATAAGAGACAGACTGTAAATACAGAGGAAGGGATAAAGAACATTATAAGAGACAGACTGTAAATACAGAGGAAGGGATAGAGAACATTATAAGGACAGACTGTAAATACAGAGGAAGGGATAGAGAACATTGCAAGGACAGACTGTAAATACAGAGGAAGGCATAGAGAACAGTATAAGAGACAGAGGATGGGTTTGGAGGAAATGATATCGAGCCCTCACTCCCACACCCCTATACACACACACACACACACACACACACCACACACCTCTCTCTCTCTCTCTCTCTCTCTCTCTCTCTCTCTCTCTCTCTCTCTCTCTCTCGCTGCTGCTGCTGCCCCTCACTTCCTCTAAGGACTCTTTCTGCTTTTGCCGCACCTCTTCCGCCCTCGTCAGTGGAACCCTGACGTCATCAGCGCTGTGACGTGATGGCTGACGTCCTATGTGCAGGTCCCATGTCGGGATGGCTGACGTCAGTGACCAACTGTCGTCTGACAGTGATGGTAGGGGGTGCTCTACTGTCAGGGGGACTGGCGGCCAGTTCCTTTGCCACCTCTCTGCGCTTCCTGTTGGTCAGCTTTGGCTTGGTTGCCGGTGTGTGAGTTGTTGCCCGTTTGTCGCGTTTAGAGGTGTGTGTGTGTGTGGCGGGAGGGGGGGGGGGCATGGTGGTGGAGTGAGTGGGGGATGGGGTTGGAAGAGTTTCTGGGTGGGGTGGGGTGAAGGGATGGGGGTGCGGGATGGCATGCGTGCTATGCGTGTGTGCGTGTGTGTGTGTGTGTGTGTGTGTGTGTGTGTGTGTGTGTGTGTGTGTGTGTGTGTGTTTTTCTCCAAAGCCATAAACTTATGCTTAAAAATACGTGCGCGCTCTCTCTTCTTCTCTCTCTATCTCTCTCTGATGTGATATATGGTGTGCGTGAGAGAGCGCGCGCGCGCGCGCGTGTGTGTGGTGTGTGTGTGGTGTGTGTGTGATTTTTCTGCAAAGCCATAACTGTATGCTTAAAAATAATGCGCTCTCTCTCTCTCTCTCTCTCTCTCTCTCTCTCTCTCTCTCTCTCTGATGTGATCTATAGTGTGTGTGTGTGTGTGTGTGTGTGTGTGTGTGTGTGTGTGTGTGTGTGTGTGTGTGTGTGCTTGCTGACAGGCCTGGGTCTGGGTCTGATGTACACAGCCTCCATCGTCATCGTCAACTTCTTCTTTGATCGTCGCCGCACAATGATCATGGGAGTGGCTCTGTCTGCGGCCGGTGAGTTAAGCCTGTGTCACACGGACCGACAATCACGTAAAGCTCTTGTGACACCGACCGATCCACACGTCTTCACAGTCAGCGATTCACGCGTAAAGCCCTGGCCACTTTTTGCAGTGTTGTCCTGAAAACCTTTAATAGCTGTGTGTATGACGGCTGGTAAACACCTATTAGCTTTTTTGTTGTTTTGGATAGGAGACTTGGGGGTGGGGTGGGGTGGGGTGACAGGGGAAGGAGGATAATGGGGAGGAAGGGGGGTTCTGTGAATTAATTTGGAGGTAGACCACCGCCTTGGCAAAGTGGTTAACATCACGTACTCTCGGCTGGAGGTAGTGGGTTCGCTTCCCATCAGAGCCATTTATTTTGTGGGATTTTTTTTTTTTTTGGCCCCGACCAGCTCGTACCCAGAGTTGAGTTTGCTGTGGGCCCTGTTGGGAAGATTGGGACCACACAGTCGAGTTTGACCCACTTAATGGATGGGTCTCTGAGAGTGTTGGTCAAATTTTCTGACCAACACTGCAGGTGTCTGTATCTCTCGGGCCTGTCCTCAGTTTCCATTGCCTGTCCACGCCTATGCTCTTGGTTTGATTCTGTTGGGGTCAGTGGTTTTGGAAAATACATGGGATTGTCGTTGGACGGAGAGCTCGCCCTCGCCGACTCCGCGGTTAAGCAATTATTGTCGTCAGTAGGGGGCTTAGTAGGTGGTGTCCTGCGTATGTTGGGTCAGAACAGGCGCCACTGAACACCACCGAAGTGACTCGGTAGCAGTGCAGTGTCTCCTCTGGTGGGTTGCCACATGACGAATTGACATTGACCGCTCCCTGTGAAATGCCGGGCCGGGCTGTGGCTGTGGACGAGGAGTCGAAATGAGCGGCGTGGATGCAATGCCACTGAGGTGGCACAGAAGATGGGACAGGGAAAAAAAAAGAATTGGAGGTGAAAAGGCGTACAGCAGTTTAACTTAGACAATCATCAGGGCTTTCAGTTTTTAGCCTCACAGAAGCTATCATCTTAAGTTGCAGCCACCGTGTTGCCAAACGCACAGAACGATGTTTTACGTGGGCAGGTATTGGCATCACCTTCACGCCTGTGCTGTCCCGCATCCTGATCGATCAGTTCAGCTGGCAGGAGACCATGATGATTCTGGCCGCCATGGCTGCCCACGTCTGTGTCTTCGGTGCCGTCATGTTCCCCGTGCACGAACCGCCCTCCCTCTGCCTTCAGCTCTGCCGCAAACTCCAGCCGTGTAGGGACCTTAAACCCGATGCCTGTACTGCAGGCAATGTTACAGTGGACCATCAAGCAGTTCTTTCCACACCACTGATTCCTTCGTCAAAACACAACGATTCCGGTATTAAGTCAGGTTTTGGTGACGTGGTGGGCGAGAAAAGTGGCGTTAAGACAGTGGAAGGTGAGGAGGATCAACCAAAGGTTGTTGCTGGTGGTCCGGCAGAACGGGTTCAGCTGCTACTAGGTACAGATGGTGTCACCAACACTGGCAAAGAAATCCGAAACCAAGAACCACTGTTAAAGACAAACGCAACGGAGAATCCACAGCATGTAGAGCTGACTTTACAACAGCCTCACGCTGTCGGACCCAGCAGATCTCTGAATGACATCTCCCTCCCGCAGAACGGCGCCGACTGTTCACCGTATCCTCAGTGCAGAGGTCGCAAAATGAGCCATAGCGCTCACAACCTGGACAAGATTCCCCACCCAACAGCTCACCGCCGGTGGGCCCACAGCTGGCTGAGCGTGGATCAGCGAGGCACCCCGCGGGGCAGCCAGCACAACGTCACCATCTTCACCAGCTTCCACAGCCTGTACAGCGGGGGTCTGCCCGCGGTCCTCCCCCACCTCCCCCACTCGCCTGACCCTGACCACCGCGCTGCGGAGAGTGCGCAGGATCGGGGTGGGGAGAATGGTGGTGACGGTGTCGGTGATGGTGGTGGTGGTGGTGGTGGTGGTGGTGACTGGGTGGTGTTCCGGAACGTGCCTTTCCTGTTCCTGTGTCTGCACCTGTTCCTGTCCAACATGGCCTGTGGCGTCTTCAACATCCATCTGGCTGCCTTCTCGCAGGAGGTGGGTGAGGAGGGAAAGTAAGGTATTACATGGAGGAAATGGAAAGGGGAGACACACACACACACACACACACACACACACACACACACACACACACACACACACACACACACAAGAGAGAGAGAGAGAGAGAGAGAGAGTCTGTCTACATGAGGGACATAGATGTACACCATTTTGGTAGGTCAACCAAGTGTTAATCTTACAAATAGTTATCGACTGTCATAATATCTTAATCTGAATAGGGGAGACCATCAAAGCAGGGAACACCTATCCGATACGCAAAAGAAAAAAGAAGACTCTGAAGTGAACGCATTTTAATAGATTTTTTTTTAAGATATACATTTGAGAATAGGGAAGATAAATAATAATAATAATGATTTCTTATATAGCGCTTAATCAAACGAATTTCTCTAAGCGCTTTACAAAGTCATACTACATTCACCCTTCTCATATACAATAATACACCTTACACCCAACTACAAATACTATTACTACAATAACTAACAAATCCTAATCCTACCAATGTGACATTCACTTATTCTTCAAATATCACTACAAAAACTTAATCCTATAACGTTCAATCATACAACAAATACATATAATAGAGAACATACACATACGCTACATTTGAAAAGGCCCAGACGGCTATGAGTTAGGTTGTACCCCCCCCCCCCTCTCTCCCCACAGCATTGACTAATTATGAGAAAATAGATGGGTTTTAAGTTTAGACTTGAAAGAAGAGATAGAATCTGAATGTCTGAGACAGTCTGGCAGTCTGTTCCACGTCGCTGGAGCTTGAAAAGAGAAAGATCTTTCACCAGTAGTAGTCCTGAAGCGAGTCATTCGCAGAAGGCGGTCGTCAGCACAGGAGCGTAGTTGTCGAGAGGGGGTGTAGATTTTAAGGAGATCTGAGAGATAAGAAGGTCCATTTTCAAAGAGAGCAGAGAAAGTGAGAGTTGAGATTTTGTACGAGATACGGTTTGAGACAGATAGCCAGTGAAGAGAGTGGAGGAGAGGCGAAATGTGAGCATGTTTTCTTGCTTTACAGACGACTCGGGCTGCATGATTTTGGATTCGCTGTAATCTTTCTATCAGGTATTTTGGAAGGCCGGCCAAAAGTGAGTTGCAGTAATCTATTCTAGATAAGACAAATGCACAAATGAGAGTTTTTGTAGCATCTGTAGAGAGAAGGTGACGTACAGAGCTGATTCTTCTTAGTTCTAAATAGGCAATCTTGCAAATATTTGAAACCTGTTTCTCAAAGGAGAGGGATTGGTCAAGTATGACCCCTAGACTGCGGACAGAGGTGGAGACAGAGACAGCACAGTCATTGATAGTGACAGTTGAAGGCAGAGAAGGATGGTTAGGCTGTTTTGTCACGAACATGAGTTCCGTCTTGTCGTCGTTTAGTTGTAGTTTGTTGGTTGTCATCCATAAACTGGAAATCAAACAAATCCTTTCAGTGACAGCAAATTGTCGCATCAATTACTTGTTTTGTGCAGAGCACCATTGAAAATTCCAGACAATTAATGTATCAGTTGATGAATTTAGTAGCCATAGATAGGCCATTAACACTTAAAAAGTGGGATTTTCAGGACGATGTTGACACGCCTACGGTGTCAAGTTATCTGCAGCTGACAGTTTGTCAAATTTTTCATTTTGGCATGGGAGCCAATTTGGTCCGAGTTCTGTGATCAAATCCAACTCGACAAGTCTGACGACAACTACGATAGTGACAGCATCTCAATGCATCCGGTTCATCACTATATCCATGGTTTTATCCTGCACAGCTATGACTTTTGACAGTGCTGTTTTGTGTGGACCATAGATTAAATTGGGACAGGATAAGTACCTCTCCTCGCTTTCCCACCGGTTGCCTCTATCAGAATCCCGTTGGCTCGCGCAGGTCAAAACTATTTCCGGGTACCACCGTCCCCGTTCTCTGCGAAACGTTCAACCGGCTGGACCGCCCTCCTAGGTAACCACATGTTTGCCCACGTAAGTCCGAGGTCTGTCTACAGCCTGCACGTAGCATCTGCTCGTGCGTGAACCGCCATTAGTGCGGCTACACACCAAAAATTAATGCGCCAAGGCCTTGCTTAAAGAGTCGAGTATTTATAGACCGGCGCCATTGGATTGTTGTGCCAAGTGGTTTCAAGCATACAGATTAAAATCAAAAGAATAGGATTATTTTGGGCTCTTGGAGCTGACGCAAAGATAGGGTCACGAGTGAGTGCAAAGGCCTGAAATGTGTGTCAACTACAGAGAAGATCATGTATTTGAAGATTGTTTGTGATTTCAATAGTGAAGATCCCCCAAAACAAGGGAAATAACTGGTGGGGATGTGCTCTTTTGATCAGTTTTCAGTTTAACATGAAATGCTGGCTCAAATTTATGGCAGGCCTCAAAACGCCTACATGGATTATATAGCGTTATAGTGCAAAATCATAATTGTGGCATGTGGCTTGTGCTTTAAACTCGACAGTTTGACACCATCTCCGGGCAAAAGGAGGTCAACAGATAGGCGACCCTTGAACAGGCAAGGGTGCTTGTCCTTTCTCCTGGACTGTGATTTGACAAATTACTGGGAACAGTCTTGGATTGCAGTAGTCCTATTACCTGTATGATTTGCAACTGGAGAACAGGTAGTCAGAGCTGCCAACCGTCCCGCTTTCGGTGGAATTTATTATGGTCAACCGCAAGTCATTCCGCTATTGCGCTTGACACTAAAAAATTCTGCTCGTGAGAAGAACAAAAGTTCGTTTATTCGCAAAGTTTGCACATCTACCGTTCGTATAGCCAAAGAGCTGTTTGGAAACATATTTCCGGTTCATCTTCTGCCTCCGGCTTTAGAACAGAAGTGCAGGTTGCTTTCTGCTGTCATGATGGGAGTGGTGCTGATCTCAGTCAACAGTTCGGCCTGTGAAAGTGTTCAGCCTAGTCAGGAAGAACCTTACAGATTTTCGTCGCAAAAGGAAAGAAAATAAAGTGTCTGGAATGTCATTGTTTTGTGTTGAGTGCTGTTGCGTATGTATTCCTCTCAAATGTCAGAAATTCTCCACAATTTTCAAAAATATTCCACTCAGGTCTCTTCAGAGGTTGAGAGCTCTGGGTAGTTTAACCGACACCAGTCCTCAAAGTACCTTGGGATACAAGAGAGCACTTGTTTTTAAGTCTCTGGGGTCCATTTGGAGCCCTGAGCATAGAAGAAAGGGGGGGGGAGAGATTTTTTCCCTCGATTTTTCTGTTAGTAAGCATTGTTATGTTTCTTATTGCTGTGTGTGACATCGTACTTTGCTGACAGCTTTTGACAGCCAATCGGACGTCATTTTTAGTTTCTAAGGATGTTGGCGCATGATTCCATGTTCATTTCTCTATGTCAGAAGTACATTTTTTTTCTTACACACCATAGATAAAGGCATATTGGTGTGCGTGTGTGTGTGTGTGTGTGTGTGTGTGTGTGTGTGTGTGTGTGTGTGTGTGTGTGTGTGTGTGTGCGTGTGTGTGTATGAGTGGGTGCGTGCGTGCGTACGTGCATGCGTGTGTGCGGGCACATGCGTGTATGCGCGTGCGTGCGTGTGTATGTGCATGCGTGTGTGCCCGCGCGCATGCATGCGTGTGTGTGTGCGTGCGCGCGCGCGTGTGTGTGTCTGTGTAGCGAGGGCTGACGGACCAGGACATCACCTGGTCTATGTCATTGACGGGCTGGCCGTGTTCGTGTTCCGCATCTTGCTGGGAGCTTTGGGCCACGACGTCCGGGTGGACAAGCTGGCCGTCTACTTCGGCGTCCACCTCGTGGCCTCCTTCGTGCAGGTCGCGTGTCGCTCTCTCGCCTTGTTGTTTCAACACCTGTCATTCTTCTGTGTGTCTGCTTTATTGGCGTGTATCTTTCACTCTGCCCGGGCTCTTCTTGTGTGGCCCATGTTGCTCACGTTTCCCTCCCTCCCGCTGTATCTCTGTGTACAACGCCCCCCCCCCCCCCCCCCCCCCCCCCCCCCGTCTTCTTCGCCTCTATCTCTGTGAGCTCTGACATTGTGCTTTGGTGATCGGTTGGGCAGTAAGCCACATAATGTAATCTAATCTCTCCTCTCTCTCTCTCTCTCTCCTCTCTCTCTCTCTCTCTCTCACTCTCTCTCTCCTCCTCCGTCTCTCCTCTCTCTCCTCTCTCTCCTCCTCTCCTCCGTCTCTCTCCTCTCTCCCCTCTCTCTCTCTCCTCCCTCTCTCCGTCTCTTCTCTCGCTCTTCTTCTCTCTCTCTTCCTGTTCGCTCATTGCTTTTCTCAATAGTTGCTTCATGGGGTTAGATCTTGCTATTGTCTCAAAGCTATCTGTTCGCTATTTGCTTTTTCTCCACCACAAACGTTTTCAATGTAATGCCATAAACTTCCTCTATGTCATACCAGAAACTTCCCCTGTGTCATACCCGAAACATCCTCAATGTCATATCAGAAACGTCCTCTGGATCATACCAGAACTTCCTTTGTGTCATACCAGAAACTTCCCCTGTGTCATACCAGAAACGTCCTCTATGTCATACCAGAAACGTCCTCTGTGTCATACCAGAAATGTCCTCTGTGTCACACCAGAAATTTCCTCAGTCATACCAGAAATTTCCCCTGTGTCATACCAGAAACTTCCCGTATGTCATACCAGAAACTTCCTCTGTGTCATAGTAGAAACTTCCTCTGTGTCACACCAGAAACTTCCTCTGTGTCATACCAGAAATTTCCTCTATGTCATACCAGAAATTTCCTCTATGTCATATCAGAAATGCCCTCTGTGTCATAGCAGAAACTTCCTCTATGTTATATCAGAAATATCCTCTGTGTCATAGCAGAAACTTCCTCTGTGTCATACCAGAAATGTCCTCTATGTTATATCAGAAATGTCCTCTGTGTCATAGCAGAAACTTCCTCTGTGTCATACCAGAAATTTCCTCTATGTTATATCAGAAATGTCCTCTGTGTCATTGCAGAAACTTCCTCTATGGTATATCAGAAATGTCCTCTGTGTCATAGCAGAAACTTCCTCTATGTTATATCAGAAATGCCCTCTGTGTCATAGCAGAAACTTCCTCTGTTATATCAGAAATATCCCCTGTGTCATAGCAGAAACTTCCTCTGTGTCATACCAGAAATTTCCTCTATGTCATACCAGAAATGTCCTCTATGTTATATCAGAAATATCCTCTGTGTCATAGCAGAAACTTCCTCTGTGTCATACCAGAAATTTCCCCCTGTGTCATACCAGAATTTCCCCCTGTGTCATACCAGAATTTTCCCCTGTGTCATACCAGAAATTTCCTCTGTGTCATAGCAGAAACTTCCTCTGTGTCACACCAGAAATTTCCACCGTGTCATACCAGAAACTTCCTCTGTGTCATACCAGAAATTTCCCCTGTCATACCAGAAATGTTCCCTGTGTCATACCAGAAACTTCCTCTATGTCAACCACAAACTTTTTGCAATGATTTCTGCCTGGTCATAGCAGAAACTTACTTTATGTTGTTGCAGAATGCCACAGCATTAACTTCCTCATTATTGCATCAGAAACTGTCCAAGTGTCGGCTTCTTCAATAACACTGAAAAAAAAAAAAAAAAAAAAAAACTTCCTCCATAACCAGCAGACACTTTCATAGCAGATACTTCTTCCATATAAAAGAATCACAAAATATAATTTTTTTATCGGTGCTTTTGTGTTTTTATTTGTGGAATCTAATACATCTCTAAAGATGTTTATTTCATTTTGTTGTAAACATTGTGGTAAATTCTTGACAGAGACAACTTATTTCTGTTTGAGGACTGTCGCATTCATATGTTGAGTTCATTGACTTCCTACATGTGGAGAGTCCTTTCCACTCGTGCCGGTGAAGCAGTAATATTCAGCGTAACACATCCCTAGAGAAATGCAATCTTTCGAGGGAGAGGAAGGTAGGGTACATTACCAAATGTGTGTGTGTGTGTGTGTGTGTGTGTGTGTGTGCGTGCGCGCGCGCGAGTGTGTGTGTGTGTGTGTGTGTGTGTGTGTGTGTGTGTGTGTGTGAGAGAGAGAGAGAGAGAGAGAGAGAGAGAGAGAGAGACAGACAGAGAGAGAGAGAGAGAGAGAGAGAGAGAGAGAATGCGAATGATTTATTCAGGTTGAGGCCATAGCCCATACTGAAGGGGTGACATCACAATACATTGCACAAGAACGATTCTCGGTAAAGAAAATGGAAAAAAAAATAATAACACACACATACATTACGCAAACTATTATAAATATACTGTTCGTATTCGCTTTTGAGCTTGATATATGTACACAGCAAGATTGAAGAGGACATCGTCATGTGTTGCTAACAATAAGTTGACTCTAAAACTACAGGGGTCACAATAATAGTTTGCCTTGATAAGGTCACTGAAGGCAGGACAGCAAAGTAGAACGTGTATTTCATCTCCCTTTGCCTGATGACACAAGCGACACATCAATTCGTTGTCTTTCATAACATTGTGTCTAAACCGATGGCAAGCAATGTCAGAGACACCAAATCTAAACCTACTCAGTGCACTCTTAGTATACCTATTCATATTCATTTCAATGTATGCTTCAATTTCAATGTATGCTGCAATCACATGTGCTGTTTTCAAAAGTCTGTATTGTGCAAATCTGTCACTGCTGTAGATATGGTCGTGCCAGTCTTGCCATCTGTAACGAGAGAGAGAGAGAGAGAGAGAGAGAGAGAGAGAGAGAGTTGGGTGGGAGATACGGATACAGAGAGAGAGAGAGAGAGAGAGAGAGAGAGAGAGAGAGAGTTGGGTGGGAGATACGGATACAGATACATATGTTTATTAATGGATAGGCCGTTGCCCCTCATGAAGGGGTGCAGCTGAATAATCATTCCAGACTGTTACATTTCCCACCGTTCAAAATTAATACATCAAGATACCAACACCGAATGTAACTTAAACGCTTTATATAAGAAAATGGACAGGTTTCTAATTGTCCGTTCATTATCTGATGCTAAAAGTAAACTTCGTCGAAAAAGACTCGGATATTGACAATATTTCAAATGCATATATCGCACTCTTAAATCATTTAGTGCAGGACAGCATGAGACAAAATGCACCTCGTTTTCTTTCAGTTTTTACATAACGGACAAATTACATCGAGACACACACACACACACACACACACACACACACACACACACACACACACACACACACCACACAGAGAGAGAGAGAGAGAGAGAGAGAGAGAGAGAGAGAGAGAGAGAGAGAGAGAGAGAGAGAGAGAGAGAGAACTCACTTAGTTCGAAAACAAGCACAAGTGATTCTTCATTACTACGTGTCGTACATTTTGTTTTCTTCTTTCTTTGAATTGACTCTTAAAGATGTTAGGGTCGCAAAGCAGGCAGTTCAACGCATTCTGCAGCCGCGTATGTTCTTAACTTATACCTTGTCACTCTTTCCCCTTCCACTCCAGGCAGCTCTGCCGTGGACCCAGAACCTGGGCGGGGTGACAGCGCTGACCTTCCTGATGGGCACGTACTACGGCAGTGCCTACACTTTGCTGAGCTCACTGACCATCGACATCGTGGGCCTCCACTCCCTGGCCTTTGCCTTTGGGGTGGAGATGATCGCTGCTGGTCTGGGATATCTTGTGGCTCCACCAGTTGCAGGTACAGCTGGTGCTGTTTGGCTTCGTGTCATTTATCATCTCCCGTCAAGGGGGTGAGTCTGTTGGTGTGTATGTCCGTGAGCAGGGCTGCGCGAGGAAATCGTTATCGAATCTTGGTGTGGGAAAAAGGATTACGCGAGACGCTCTTGACGAAACTTACTGGAGAGCAGAGCTACGGCAAGAAATTCTTAACAAAACTTGGTGGGGAAAAAAAAAACAAGGATTACGCAAGAACTGATGAACAGAACTTTGTGGTAAGAATTATGCGAGAAGTTCTTCACGAAATTTGGTGGAAAGCGGGGATACGCAAGAAATTCTTCAAGAAATTTGATGGTGAGCAGGCTTATGCGATAAATTCACAACGAAACGTGGTAGAAAGCATGGTAATGCAAGAAATTCGTAGCCAGACTTGGTGTAAAGCAGGAGTACGCAAAGAATTCTTTGTGAAACTTGGTAGAAAGCAGGGTTACGCGAGAATTTTTAACCGAAATTTGGCGGAAAACAGGGTCATGCAAGAAATTCTCAACCAAAATTACTGGAAAGCAGGATTACGGAAGAAAACCTTAACTAAACCTAAGTGAAAGTAGGATTATGCAAGAAATTATCAGCAAAACCTCGTTGAAAGCAGGGTTATGCAAGAAATTCTAAATGAAACTTGGTGGAAAATAAGGTAATGGAAGAAATTCTTAGTGAAAACTGGTAGAAAGCAGGGTTAAGCAAGAACTTCTCAACCAAAGTTAATGGGAAACAGGACCACGCCAGAAATCCTAAACAAAACCTGGGTGAAAGCAGGATTATGCAAGAAATTCTTAACCAAATAAGAATATAGGTTTCTGGATTCTGGATTCGACATTAGAAAAGTAGTTAGACTCAGAATCAAAAACTTACTTTGAGAATATTTCGATAGGGTCGCCCTGTCTTCCTCAGCCCACTGTTGCTGTTGTGGCAGCGAGGCCTGGTGGGGCGACTGTTGTGTGGGGTGAACAGTTGTCAGAATCTGATTGTAGATGGGGGGGGGGAGTTCAAAACCTTGATCTCTGTTCAGCCTGGGGCGTCTGGTCTTGATTTCGATGGCTTCTTTAACTTTTCTTTTTGTGAGGAAGGGCTCTGTAGATAAGATCTTGGTTTCTTGGGGGCTGAAAGTGTGGCCTGTGGCTTGTAGGTGTTCGCGTATGGCAGAAGTAGATCGGTTTTGGTGTTCCTGTAGACGGGTGGTGAGTGGTCTTGCTGTCTCGCCAATGTAGGTATTTGCACAGTCTTGACACCCTACCTGGTACACTACTGCACACTGCTTGAGGGGGTCCGTTTTGTCTTTGACATGGGTCAGTTGCTGGCGTAGGGAGTTGGTGGGTTTGTGGAACACTTTGCATCCATGTTGTTGGAAGGTCCTGGCTAGACGCTCTGAAACTCCTTTAATGTAAGGGATCCCCACTTTCACACTGTCCGTATCTGTAGAAGAATGGTAGGGAACTCGAGGGTTGTCCCACATCCATGCAGGGTATCCATCAGCGGAAAGGGCAGTCTTGATGTGTTCTTCTTTCAGCTCTTCCTCCTTAGTGGAACACAGTACAGAGGCGCTGTGCATGAAGGTGTTGACAACAGATCTCTTGTGCTGGAGGGGGTGGTTGGAGTGAAAGTTCAGATATTGGTCGGTGTGGGTGGGTTTCCTATAAACACTGGTCTTCACCATGTCGTCATGGGTTCGGGTGATGAGAGTGTCCAGGAACGGGATCTTCCCTTCTGCTTCAGTTTCCGAGGTGAATTGGATACTGTCATCGATGGAATTCAGGTGAGTGGTGAAGCTGTCAACCTCCGTCTCCTGTATGCGGGTCATGGTGTCGTCCACATAGCGGTACCACATGCTGGGAGGGTTGGCAGTGGTCTCAAGGGCTACTTTTTCAAAATGTTCCATGTACAGGTTGGCTACCACTGGAGATACTGGCGAACCCATGGCAGCTCCTTGTTTCTGCTGGTAGACCTCATGGTTGAACGAGAAGTAGGTACTAGTGAGGCACAGTTCCAACAGTTCCAGCACCTGTTCTGTAGTGAGTTCACACCGGCGACGAAGGTGGTAGTCATCCTCAATCTTCTCCCGAATGACTTGGAGAGCCTTGGGTACAGGGATGCTAGTGAGAAGTGCACATACATTATAGGAGACAAGTTTCTCCCCTGGAGCCAGTTGCTGGTTTTCCATCTTCTGTACAAAGTCTGTGCTGTTGACTATGTGGTGCTCGGTCAGCCCGACTGAAGGTCCCAATACTTGTGTCAGGAATTTGGAGGCATTGTACATGACACTGCCACATCTGGACACAATGGGGCGGAGGGGGGCATCCTTCTTGTGTATCTTGGGTAATCCATACAGTTTAGGCGTGGATTCAGAAGTGGGGTAAAGTCGTTGGTAAAGACTAGGGGAGATAGAATCTTCTTTCTTCCATTTCTTTAGTAGACTGATAAGTTGGTTTTTCACTTTCTTCGTAGGGTCAGTCTTGAGTTTTTCATAGGTGTCTGTATCACTGAGAAGGGTCTGTACTTTCCTGTTGTACTCATCTCTCGGTAACAATACTGTGGTCCTACTTTTGTCAGCTGGAAGGATGACGATGCTGTCGTCCTGTCTCAGGTTCTTCAGGGCTTGTTTTTCCTCTCGTGAAATGTTGGACTTGGGTGGCTTACTGGACTTGATGACTTTGACCACTTCGCTCTGTAGGCTGTCTGCTGTGGCTTGGTCTTTGATCTGGCTGCACGCTGCTTCAGTGGAAGCTACGATTTCCTTGACTGGAATCGATGTGGGCGCAACACAGAAGTTAGGTCCTTTCTTCAGCACACTTGATTCACCGTCACTGAGAGCACGGTTGGAGAGATTGATAATCCATTTGTTGGTGTCTGTGGCGTTGGAGGTAGGTAAGTCTTCATTAGGATGTTGTTTCTGGCGAAAGCGTTCGAACTTGTCTCGTTGTCTGTATTTACAAACATCGAACTCGTGCGCATGCGCGAGGCGGCATGAAAGTAAAATGTCGTCTGCTATTTCCTGTCGGAGGATTCTGTTAAGTTCCGCGTCTGAATCTCGGATTTCGTTATCGAGCCTCCGGATGTTATGGTCGCATTGCCTGATTCTTTCTTGGATCAAAAGTCGTTGAGCTTTCTTCAAGATCTGGGAAGCCTTGATTCCTTTCACACAAGTTTTTAAATGTAGGCTTGGGGAAGTGATCTGTTCACGTTGGCACCGAATGTTGAAATGTTTATGGTTTTGCCATCTCGCTAGTTTGAGTTGCCGTTTCTCCTGTTTCCTCACTGACTTCAAGACTTCACGTCCATGTCGGCGAAATAAATAAGAATATAGGTTTCTGGATTCTGGATTCGACATTAGAAAAGTAGTTAGACTCAGAATCAAAAACTTACTTTGAGAATATTTTGACAGGGTCGCCCTGTCTTCCTCAGCTCACTGTTGCTGTTGTGGCAGCGAGGCCTGGTGGGGCGACTGTTGTGTGGGGTGAACAGTTGTCAGGATCTGATTGTAGATGGGGGGAGGTTCAAAACCTTGATCTCTGTTCAGCCTGGGGCGTCTGGTCTTGATTTCGATGTTTCTTTAACTTTTCTTTTTGTGAGGAAGGGCTTTATAGATAAGATCTTGGTTTCTTGGGGGCTGAAAGTGTGGCCTGTGGCTTGTAGGTGTTCGTGTATGGCAGAAGACTGTGCCAATACCTACATTGGCGAGACAGCAAGACCACTCACCACCCGTCTACAGGAACACCAAAACCGATCTACTTCTGCCATACGCGAACACCTACAAGCCACAGGCCACACTTTCAGCCCCCAAGAAACCAAGATCTTATCTACAGAGCCCTTCCTCACAAAAAGTTAAAGAAGCCATTGAAATCAAGACCAGACGCCCCAGGTTGAATAGAGATCAAGGTTTTGAACTTCCCCCTATCTACAATCAGATCCTGACAACTGTTCACCCCACACAACAGTCGCCCCACCAGGCCTTGCTGCCACAACAGCAACAGTGAGCTGAAGAAGACAGGGCGACCCTTTCGAAATATTCTCAAAATAAGTTTTTGATTCTGAGTCTAACTACTTTTCTAATGTTCTTAACCAAAGTTAACGGAAAGCAGGATTACGTAAGAAATCCTGAACACGACCTGGGTGAAAGCAGGGTCATGCAAGAAATTCTTAACGAAATCTGGTGGAAAGCAGGTGCACACAAGAAATTCTTAACGAAACTTGGTAGAAAGCAGGTTTACGCAAGGAATTCCTAATGAAACTTGATGGAAAATAGGGTATGCAGGAAAGTTCTGAACAAAACTTGGTGGAAAGCAGGTTAACACAAGAATTCTTAACGACATCTGGTAGAAAACAGGACTGCGTGAGAAATTCTTGATGAAGCTTGGTGGAAAGCAAGAAATTCTTGAAACTTGATGGAAAGTTCACCCGTGGCTCAAGGACGAATTCATTAAATTTCAGGGTGGATCCGTGGTGAGAGTCTGGATCAAGCAACGGGTCTACAATAATTCAGCAAGATTAGTATGTTCACGGGGATTAACTGCTTCAGTTCCTCCCAATAATTACTTCCCCTGGCGGAAGAAAAGTATGTCTGGGATATCTTCACATCATTGACAAGATTATTCCAAACGCTTCACTGATCATGAAGACTGTGAAATTTCTGTCATAAATTGATAATGATCTACAAAGTAATAGATTTTGAACAGCAACAACAATAACAGTAACAACAAAATGAGGGGAAGAATTTTTTTAAGTTAATACATTTTCATGGGATATTGAAACTTCCTAAAGAGACAAACGTTTACTGCCTGTTTATTGCCCATTTTATGAAAATACACGTGGGAAAAACTGCTTTAAGAATTCCTTCCATTTGTGAGAAAACGTTTTTATTTTCACTCACGAACTGCTTCAAAGTGTGGTTCCAATATTCGTTCAGACGTGGTGGAGGTCTGTGCTGTCCTGGGTGTCCTTTTAACTGTTTTTGTTGACCATGTGTTACTGTTGATGAGTTGGCTATCTTATGGCTCCGTCCGTAGATTACAATCATGCTTTGCCAGATGAACGGAACGTATACTCTCCTCGTACAATTGTTATACGTTATGATGATGATGATGATGATGATATCATCATCAACATCGTCATCATCATTACTGTTTATGTTGTTGTCGTTGTTGTTGTCATCGGCGTAAATCATCGAGGATGATCTCTGTTGATCTGTCTGTCTGTCTCTGTCTTTGTCTCTCAGTCTCTGTCTGTATGTCTGTCTGTCTGTCTTCTCTCTCTCTGTCTCTCTCTGTCTCTCTCTCTCTCTCTCTCTCTCTCTCTCTCTCTCTCTCTCTTTCTCTCTCTCTCTCTCTCCCCATCCACCAGGCTTTGCCTCCCTTTACATGTACTCTTTCCACTTCTGTCTTCTTGAATCGATCCTACTGATGTTTTCTGTGGGCTGTTCCATACAGATGGACTAACATGGCATTATTACGTGCTTCTCACAGGGTGGATTGTGGACGAGACAGGGGACTATGACAACAGCATGTACTTCGGAGGTAAGTTCTCTTCCCTGGCTTGCTGATGTCATTGCTCGTTTGAGGACTCGTTTCTTGGCTGTTCACACACACACACACACACACACACACACACACACACACACACACACACACACACACACACACAGAGAGAGAGAGAGAGAGAGACCCAAAATTTGACTGTTGTAAATATGATATGTGTAGATTGCTGACGTTGTTGACTTTGGCTGTTGGCAAAAAAAAAAAAAAAATCTGTTGTTGATACAATCATAATAATCATCATATTGCTAACGTTATTGACTTTGACTTTGTTGTCGTGCAGATGTGATTGTTGCAAAATGTTGTTGACATTGTTGAGACTTAGGCGGTATAGGTTTATTAGTTAATTATGATATTACGTGATTACACCGTCGACATTGTTGACACTGACCTGTTAACTTGTATGTTCGATAGCTGCAGATGTACTTACGTGATCACATTGTTGACTCTTAACTGCCCGTCTGAAAATTTGAGGGTTGCTAGTATCATGTAATTGTATGATTATGTTGTTGATGTTGTTGACAATGACTGTCAATCTGTGTGTTTGACTGTTGCTAATATACATTATGTGATGACGTTACTGACACCATCGACTCTGATTTGTAACCTGTAGGTTTGACGGTTGGTAATATAATTATGTAATTGCAGTGCTGTTACTGTTGCGTACAGGCCACGCCTTTGGCGCCCATTCTCATCTTTTAAAAGGTGGAGAAAATCGGTGGTGCATTCCATGTCATGTGCCACTCACAGCAAAACATACTATTTTAGTGTGTTGGGACTTGCATGATGTGAGACATAAACACTTTACAGCAGACTCCACGATAACCTTGTTCAGAGATGTCCAACCTGATGTGATCTTTGAATTTTTTCAGCTGATGTAAGATTTTTACGGAAGAAAGATTTTTACTGAAATTTCCGGTGTGTTTTTAGAAGGTGTATTTCAAAGAGTTGTGTGAACGAGTCTTTTTTTTTTTTTTTTTTTAATGACTTTTGAGTTGACTGCAACGCGGTGACAGCCCAGATATGGCCCTTTGCGGTCGGCTGGGCTATAAGCAACATTACCTTAGTCCACTGTTGCCACTGGCAGATAACCTGTATATGTCATGGTCATTTATGTAATCATGTAACTTCACTGCCCATATTGTTGACACTGATCAATTACCTGTATACTTGACTGTTGGCATTATAATTGTGTGATAACATAACTGATTTTGTTGACTCGGATTATTAACTTGTACTTTTGACGGTTGCTGATACAATTTTGTGATTGCTGGTATTTTTTAATACCGGTCGCTGAAGTGCACGTTTGACAATTGTTTATGTAAGGACTTAATTATGTGATAACATTGGCAATATTATTGTCAACGCTGACTGTTTACCTGTATGTTTGACGGTTGTAGCTATAATCATGCTCACATTGATGGCACGGATCGTTTACATGCACGGGTGATTGTTGCTGATATAGTGTGATATCACCGAAACTGTTCACAATTAATCTGTTAAGTTTTCACTGGTGTTGTCATGCACGATTCAATGTCTGTCATAGCCGATAGATATCTGCAAGGTTGCTGCTGAAAATTCTTGGTTTTATTCGTGGTGTTTAAGCGCATAATTCTTTTTCACTGCCCAGCCGAGCCGTCTCGAGCCCAATTATGTCACGTTGTGGTCGTTGTTCACGTGCAGGCTTCCTGATGCTGCTGTCAGCGCTGTGTCTGCTGTGTCTGACCTGTGGACGCCCTCCGGGGTCTCCCCCTATTGGTTACCTCCCTTTGCCCCCCGACACCCAGGCGACCGTGGAGCTGAACCCGGAGGAAGGCGACACACGACACGCGCTGGATCAAAGCGATAGAGAAATGACAGGCAGCGAGTGGCACGTGCTGACTCAGAATGGGATGCAGAAAGCACAGTCAGAGAAACGAGCGGTATATTAGGGTCACTCAGAATGGGGATATAAAGACGACAATCAGATCAACGTATATTCAACCATACCACTACCAAGACACTGCCATGAATTTATACAAAATCGACTGCCAGCAAAACAAATGCAGACTAATTAACTATTGATTAAACCAAAGCATCAACACACACACACACACACACACACACACACACACACACACACACACCACACATATATATATATATATAGAGAGAGAGAGAGAGAGAGAGAGAGAGAGAGAGAGAGATACGGATACGGATACGGAAACTTTAATCATGATTAGGCCATTGCCCCTCATGTAGAGGTGCATAGACACAAACATTTGTCCAGTCTTGCATTCATAGACATTGACATCGTTCATAACACACTTAGCAGTAATGTTAAGAAATGAGAATAGAACGTAGCTTAAAAGCCTTATAAATATAGATTGACAAATTTATAACTGTTTTCTCTAGTGTGCACGTCATGAGCAATACTAATTTAAACTGACTTGGAGTGTTATAATATTTCGACGGTATGTATTGTGCTCTTAAGTCATGTAGAACAGGACAGCAAAAACAAAATGCATCTCATTTTCTTTCTCTTTTTGACAAAGTGGACATATTAAGTCGTTTTCACTGTGTTTTCTATAACGATTATGATGTACTGCAATTTCGGAAATGCCAACCTAAATCTGATCAAATTAAATGTTAAATGTCTGTCTAAATTGACTAACAAATACGTTTTAACATCAGGGACAGTGCAGAAGGTTCTGTACACACTAAACCTGTCACTGTTATTGATATGATAATTCCAGTCTTGCCATCTGCAACAAATTAACCTTTCCCTGAAAGCTTTTAGAAACTCGCTAATCCCTTCCACGCCTTGATTCAGCCATACATATCCAAATCCAAACATGTACAGTTTACAGCGAATATTTGAAGCCCAGGTTTTCTTATCACGCAGATCCAAATCAAAAAGCATTCTATAGGCCTTGTAAGGTAGTCTATATTCGTCCATTCTCGTCAATTTTAGCCAAAACTTAACACATTTTACAGCTGAGTTTATGTAAATAGGATATCGGTTCGTTTCCCCATACGCCATGTCATTAGGTGTTCGCCTTTCTACGCCTAAGAACCTTTTAACAGCAAACAAATGTACCTTTTCGCAATGGATTGCTGCATTGTCGAGTCCCCATAGCTCTGCACCATATTGAACAATAGGTTGAACTTGTGAGTCAAATAACTTAAAAAAGGAAGAATAAGAATAACACTTCAATTTACATAACTTTTGCAAAATGCAAAATAACGCGTTTTTTGCTCTGCTACTGAGATCACGACATGCAGCAACGAAACTTAACTTTGTTGAAAAATGAATTCCTAAGTATTTGTAAACATTCACAACCGGCATAACAATCCCATTATATGTCCACCTTTCTCTTGCAGCTAAATGCCCCCCTTTTCTGAATACAACTATGTTGCTTTTAGCCATATTGACCTTCAACTGCAGAGCAGTAGCTGCACGTTGAAGACTGTTGATCTGCGTTTGTAAACCAATGACAGTCTCAGAGAGTAAAGCAACGTCATCAGCAAGAAGTAATATAAACAATTCAAAACACTCAGACGTAAACATTGCACCATGTCTACCACCCCTTATCACCTCTAATGCTAGTTCATTGATAAATAAAGAAAACAATACAGGGCTGCAGGCGTCTCCTTGTTTCACTCCACGGGTGCAATTAATTAAATCTGTTACACTACTTCCGCATTTAATTCTGGCTTTGACATTGTCATACATACTACAAATACACCTAAATATCTTTCCTTTGATGCCATTTTTCAATATGATGGGCCATAACAAGTGTCTTTCAACAGAATCAAAAGCCTTTTCAAAATCAATGAAGGCTACATACAATTTACGATTAAAACAAAACTGTTTTTGTACGAATGCCAACAATGTAAACATGTGATCAACTGTGGAATAACCTTTTTTAAATCCTGCTTGATGTTCACCTGTCAGATTATGTTCTTTTATCCATTCCTGCAATCTGTTATTAATGATTGTGCTGTAAATTTTACTGCTCGTATCACACAGTGAAATGCCTCTATAATTGTTTGGATCGTTAACGTCCCCCTTCTTAAACAAGGGTTGAACAATGGAGTTTGTCCAGTTGTCTGGGAACACGCCTTTATCAAACAATGTATTAAAAAGCTTTACAAAAAAGTCAACAACTCGGTCCCCACCATACTTCAACAACTCACCAATAATTTCATCTGGTCCAGCAGCCTTCCCGTTCTTTAACTTATTTACAGCTAGCAAAACTTCTTCTCTTGATATTTGACGGTTTATAGAACTATCCTCCTCCTCATCGATATCATTGCCATTTTCAGCTGAGTTTGTTACAAATGTTACATCTGTTGTTACTTCTAATTCAAGTAAATCTTTAAAATGTTTGAACCAGTCATCAACTGTTAAAGTGTTTTGAACATGTTTTCTTTTAAAAGATATTTATGCACAGTTTCCCAAAATTCTCTCTGATTGTTTACTGATGAAATAAGCCTATCTAGTAACATATCGTTATACTGTTTTTCTTTCCTTTTTATCAGATGTTTATATTCCCTTCTTGCTATGCAATAGGCATCGCTGTCTTCTGTTCTTCTCGTCTTTCTAATATAGAAAGCAGACTTTTTGCCTTAACTTTGCCTAGCCTACATTCTTTATCATACCAGTCACTGTTTTTATCGTACTTTGTCAGATTAATTCTCTTCTTCATACAACTAGCTTGCTTTTTAATCCAGTCATTAAACATATACAGAGCACCGTTGAAATCATGATCTATCAAATGTGTGGCATGATCAAGTACGGACAGTGTTTCATCTGAGAGCATTTTCTGAGTATAGACTGATTCTAGATCCTTGTTCCACACAAACTTTTCAATGAACTGGTTCATTTCTGCGGGTTGAACTTGCGATCCATTTTGTCTTTTTGAGAATCTAAAATGTAATTCAATAGGCAAATGATCTGAGTCTATTCTCTCTGAAATCACCATTTCACACGAAGACACAATGATAAAGAACAGTTCCTTAGACAGAAGAAAGTAATCATTAACGCTACATCCTGTCTGTGATACGTACGTAAAGTTACCATCAGTGTCACCATTACATGTGCCATTTAAAATCCACAGTCCAAGGGTTGTACACATATTTAACAAACATTTCCCATAATTATTGAGAACACAGTCTGCAGACTTTCTCATGCTATTAGTAGAAAAAGAATGATTATAATCGAAGTGATCATAAGAATTATTTTCATCAAAAATATGTGGAGAAATATCAGAAGTCCTACTATTCAAATCGCCTGACAAGATCACATGCACGTCCTCAAACTCGAATAATGAATCAAAAAGACATTCTTCAAGCTCAAAAATACCGTTTTCAACATCAAAATAAGTGTAATGAGGCGACCCCTCTGGTGGAATATAAGTACATACATACAAGACATCTTCCACAAAGCTAAACACGTTCTTATCAATAAAAAAATAAAAGAGTATTGGGGCAGTCTGTCTTAATTTCATGGACATAGGATGTAAATTCAGTTTTAATGAGACACATAACTCCTCCAGAACGTCTTCCTTGTTTTGTAAACTTAAGTGCCGGTTTACAGAAAACAGTGTAACCTGGAAATACTAAGTTTGAGAAATCCTCTATAAAAGTTTCGACAAGACATATGAAGTCAAATTTCAACAGAAAAGTAGTAAAGTCTTTATCATTGAGTTTAGACAAGAGTCCGTTTACATTCCAGTGTAAGAACGAGAATGAAGCACCACAAACCTTATCATCTTCACAACCACCATCAGTATGTACCTCACTTTCATTCTCGCTGTAATCTTTCCTTTCACCCCTCAGTATATTTCTCTCCACTCGATCATCCGACAAATCATTTTCACCCTTGTCCTCTCTTTCTGTGTCAACATTTTTCTCTTGAGATGTTCCCCTTTCAACAACTAGGTCACTGTCACTGTCAGTCTGCGAGTCACATATCAACGCTCGGTAAATGCCTTTCATTCCGTTCCCCTCACCAATATCTTTACTGGTACATAATAAAGTCGCTTCACCTGTATCAATATAATCAGTCACGTTTACATCAATAGGAACATTTCGATCATTATCATTCAATATAAATCCTTCTTCCATATTTGCATGTGCCCCCCGTCCCACCCTTGCGCGCCCAGTGTTTATAATGTCCACCGGTTCACAACACAGTTTTCGCACACCACTTGTCTCGCACTCGCCCTTTTGGCGTTTCGCACTACTGGCACGTGCAGATCTGTAGAATGTCACCGGTGTCGAGTTGGGCTGGCCTCCCCCCTATCTTGAGTCTGTAAGAGTTCCCCCCTCCCCCAGATAGTACTTTCGACCGTCAATAAGGAGGTGGTCGTATACCATGGTCGCTCGCTTGCCCTCCTCTCTGGCCTTTCTCATATGCGGGGACAGTTGTTTCCTTAAGTCTCTCACACGCAAAGAGAAGTCTTCTCCAACGAACACGTCACTGCCCTTCAATTTACGTTTTGCTTTAAGGATTCTCTCTTTGTCTCTGAAGAAGGTGCACCGGGCGATGACGGGCGAATTGGGTTTGCCATTCAAACGATGCACCCTGTCGAACTGTACATCGCGAGTTAGATCCATTTCATCCACCAGCAGGTCGCCGACGATGCCCTCACATTCCGCCTGTGTTTCGTTTGGCTTACGAGGAAGACCATAAAAAATCAAGTTATTTCGCTTGGAGCGTCCTTCTAGGTCATCAGCTTTACGCTCTGTGTCCAACATCCTCTTTCTCAGCATTTCATTTTCTTGACGAAGGTCAGCAACTTCTCCTTTCAGGATCTGAATCTCTTCCTGTACACCGGCGAAACCATCACGAATGTCTTTAATGTCGTCTTTGATGTTGTCCACTTTACTGTTCAAATCCTGCAGCGTGGACACGACATCCATGAGGGTGGGTAACTCAGCAGGCTGGCTGGAGGATGACTTGGTGGACGACGGACTTGCTGTTTTCTCAGTGCTGGCACTGCGACTGTGAGTTCAGGCTGGTCTGGCGGTAGCTGTCCTTCCGTGGCCCAGGGTTTTGTTCCACATCGCCGCATTGGAGCAGTAAACTACCCCAGAATAAAAGTGTGAGGAGGCAGCCTGCCATTACACCGTCTGCCGCCGTTCTCAACTTCAGTGTCTTCAGGCGCATGGCGACGCTATTTTCCGCTCTTTTTGCCATAAACGACAAACAAACTGGTACAAAACACCCACATCTTGCTCGAAAATCGAGTTGTGATGAAGGCATGACACTTCATGAAAGTATTTGCTGCACCCACAGTCAAAACACTCTCCCGATCCAGTGCAATTAACAAAAAACACAGAGCTAATTAACATGTGTCACACTCCTGAATGCTGCTCACACAACCCCCGCGAGAGAGAGAGAGAGAGTGTCATAGACTGTCAATCAAAAAAACAAATGATCGTGAACTGTTGCGCTCTTCTGACCAACGAATGGAAAACACACTGTATTATTATTACGGCCTGCTGCCTTAGTGACTTTAAGCGCATCAAGAAATGACGTGATGAACACTCAAAGAACAAGAACTATTCGCACATGAGTGAAGACAGTGACAGTTTTGAGGGACGCACAGAGAATCACAGATATTTCAAGTGGGTGCGAAACTTCAGCAAGAAGCAGACAGCTGTGTTGATAATGTAGTGAGCGCACTTGTCTTTTATTTTTGCAGATAAGAGAAAGAACAGAATTTTGTGGGAGAGTTGCTATTGAACTGGTATAGGGTCAGGCAGTAACTGGTGAACGATGGTATGATTGAACAATGTCACACATTTCAAACAGTTCACATCAGACTGCGTGAAGAAAAAATTACTCAGAAACGCCCCACATGATGAGATTTTTTTAATTTTTGAAAGAGATCAACATTTTCTTTTTTTTCAATCTGGTCTAAATTTTTTGCGAAAGTAAGATTTTAACAAAATCCCGGTGTGCTTTTTAATTTTGTTGTAGATGATGTGTTTTCTTGAGGTGTTTGTGCATGTTTATTTGTTTGTTTTAAAATCTGACTTGAGACTAAACTTCAACGAGGCGACAGACCTGATATGACCCTTTGCGGTCGGCTGAGTTATAAGCAACATAATCTTTCTCTCTCTCTCTCTCTCTCCCTCCCTCTCTCTCTCCTCTCTCTCTCTCTCTCTCTCTGTGTATATGTGTGTGTGTGTGTGTGTGTGTGTGTGTGTGTGTGTGTGTGTGTGTGTGTGTGTATGTGAATCTCTGTGTCAATCTGTGTGTGTGTGTGTGTGTGTGTGTGTGTGTGTGTGTGTGTGTGTGTGAATCTCTGTGTCAGGCTCTGTCTGTCTGTCTGTCTGTCTGTCTGTCAGTCAGTCTCTCTCTCTCTCTCTCTTCTCTCTCTCTCTCTCTCTCTCTCTCTCTCTCTCTCTCCCTCTTGTATGAGAGAACATAACTGAATTGCATAATGTGAGACATTAACACTTTGCAGCAGACTGCCATAAACCTAACTCAGGAACGTCCCGCCTGATGAGATTGTTTCATTTCTGAAAGAGGTCAACATTTTCTTTATCTGGTCTTAGATATTACGGAAATCAGATTTTAACGAAATTCCCGGTGTGCTTTTTACATGATGTATTTTATTGAGATGTGTGTGTGTGTGTGTGTGTGTGTGTGTGTGTGTGTGTGTGTGTGTGTGTGTGTTTTAAATCTGACTTGAGAGTTGACTTCAACGAGGAGACAGCCCAGACATAGCTCTTTGCGGTTGCTGAACAATATGCAACACAGTCAGTCTCTCTCTCTCTCTCTCTCCTCTCTCTTTTCTCCTCTCTCTCACTCTCTCTCTCTCTCTCACTCACTCTCTCTCTCACTCTCTCTCTCTCTCTTTCTCTGTCACACACACACACACACACACACACACACACACACACACACACACACACACACACTTTACAGCAGACTTCACGAAAACCTTGTTCAGAGATGTCCCACCTGGACGTGATCTTTGAGTTTCTGAAGGCGATCAGCATTTTTCATATGATGTAGCACTTTACGGTGGAAAGATTTTTAACAAAGTTTCTGGTGTGTTTTTAGAAGATGCAGTTGAAAGGGTTGTGTGAATGTGTGAAAGAAGTTTTTTTTTTTTTTTTTTTTTTTTTTTCTTTTGATGAGTTGTGAGTTGACTTCAACGCGGTGATAGCCCTGATATGGTCCTTCGCGGTCGGCTGAGCTGTAAGCAACATTATCCATTATCTCCAGGAACACTGGTATGAAAAGGGTGTCACAGCTGACGACATAGACTGTCTCATTTTCACAGTGCTCACTGAGATGTGTCCCCATGTCTGTATTGAGCCCCAGGCTTCACGTGCTGGGATGACTGTTGGCTAACTGTGGCGGACTCTACCGTGCCGGCAGCTGAGTGTGAGATCTGAAGCCAGATGGAGTGGAGTCTGGCATTCGTATAATTTAAGTTAGGGATTAAGCATACAAGATTTGAAAGCAGTGAGTGAGAATTCAAGTCAAGTGGGAGTGAGAAATAATCAATTTCAGGATAAAAATTCTGTGCTTCGGGCTGTCATTTAGTGGGCCCATGGTTTTTTTATGCTTGATAAAGGTTTTACAAATAAACCGAAACTTTGCAATATGCTTATGGAGTGTTGGTGGTTTTTACTGTTCAATTCATATAATTTAAGAAACAACGGAAACAAGACGGAGTTGTTAGGGACTCTTATTTCACAGGGAGGCTTATCGTGACAAAAATTAACGACATTCTGGCGCGAAAAAATTAACGACATCCTGGCTTGAAATATTTTAACGACATTCGGGCGTGAAACAGTTTAACGACATCCTGGCATGAAAAATTAACGCCATCCTGGCATGAAAAATTAACGACATCCTGGCGTGAAATATTTTAACGACATTCGGGCGTGAAAAATTTGAACGACATCCTGGCATGAAAAATTAACGACATCCTGGCGTGAGATATTTTAACGACATTCGGGCGTGAAAAATTTGAACGACATCCTGGCATGAAAAATTAACGACATCCTGGCGTGAAATATTTTAACGACATTCGGGCGTGAAAAATTAACGACATCCTGACGTGAAAAATTAACGATATCCTGGCGTGAAAAAATTAACGATATCCTGGCGTGAAAAAATTAACGACATCCTGGCGTGAGATATTTTAACGACATTCGGGCGTGAAAAATTTGAACGACATCCTGGCATGAAAAATTAACGACATCCTGGCGTGAAATATTTTAACGACATTCGGGCATGAAAAATTTGAACGACATCCTGGCATGAAAAATTAACGACATCCTGGCGTGAAATATTTTAACGACATTCGGGCGTGAAAAATTAACGACATCCTGACGTGAAAAATTAACGACATCCTGACGTGAAAAATTAACGACATCCTGACGTGAAAAAATTAACGACATATGCTGGTACATGAACAGAAAAAAAAAGAAAAGAAAAAAAGAAAAGAAAAAAAAGAGGAAAATGTGTCAGGTTGTTCCTGCTTACAGGTTTAGCACTTCCAGTATTTAGTGCGGCTTCAGCTTTCTTGAAAACAAATCAAGCTTGTTTCGCGTTATGGTATAGGCTGTTCAGCATGCAAAGGGCCACAACTCGCCGACAACACGTGTTGATAAGAAGAGTGTACATGTCCGAGTCCACGGTTACAGATTAGGCCCAACTCGCTATATATTACTATTACACTAAGAGCTGCACCTGGCTTTTGTCAGAAGATCAGCCAGTACCAAAACATATTCATCGCACAGTCCAGCCCTTGACCCAAACTGTGCCTGACTCGTAGGCAAACCCAGTGTCTGCTTTTTTTTTTCTTTTTTTTAAATATTTTAGCACGATCCACATGACCCTTCTGTTTCTGTCGTCTGCCAGATTTTTCACTCCCAAATCCCTATGCTCTACCAGTGCTCCACAAGCCATGCAGAATTCTGCTATCCTTGTTGACATATGGCATGGAAATAATTTACTGACCCAAAATTCCGAGATGAAAGCATCTTTTTCACATTCAATTTTTTTGTTTTGTTTTCACAGAGCCGGTGCGATTTTCATCTATTCAAGCTGCGTTGTTACTACTTGACTTTTGCTGTAACTCCGAACCGGCCACACGCCACAGTTAGGATTTTGCACTAAAACACTTTACCATCCATGTAAACGTTTTGAGGCCCAACATGAGCTTGAGCCAGCATGTAACATTAAACTGGTAACTGATCAAACGAACAACTCCTCACCAATTATTTCCCTTGTTTGGGAGGGGGGGGGGGGGGGCGGGGGGGGATTTTCACCGATGAAATGACACACAATCCTCAAATACATGACCTTCCTCTTAGTTAACGGCACATTTCAGGCCTTTGCACTCACCCGTGACCCTATCTTTGCGCCAGCTGAAACCCCCCTCCCCTCCCCCCTCCTCCCCCCCCCCCCCCCCCCCCCTAAATAGTCCCATACCTTTGATTTTAATCAGTCTGCTTCGAACCACCTGGCTCGTACCTCGATGGCCATATGAAAAAAAAATGAGGAGAATCAACTTTCAGACACAATAATAATTCTCAAAACAATCTAGTTGCGCCAGTCTACAAATACTCGACTCCTTAAGCAAGGCCTTGGCGCATTAATTTTTGGTGTACAGATTGTACACTCTGCCCATGTAGTGACTTGCTAGCTTGTTTGTCTTTAAATATTTGTGGAGAGAGAGACAGACAGACAGACAGACGGAAAGCAGTAGGAAAGAGACGAGGAGGACGCAACTGAGCTGGGAGAAGCAACCCAACAAAAAGTGGAGCAAAATGAATGGAACTCTGTCATGAGTCAAAGTCAAGAGAGAAAACGAAATTGATATGTGGATAGAGTAATTCAAAACGAAGGGAAGTGTTCGTTTCTGACTACTGTTTTGAGAGACAGTCTTCATTTTTTTTTGGGGGGGGGGGGGGGTGCGTGTGTGTGTGTGTGTGTGTGTGTGTGTGTGGAAGAATTGATATCCCTTTTAGATCATCAAAGGTTTCATTGTTCTGTTTTGTTTCATTTGATTACTTTGTTTCTTAAACAAAAAGAAGTATAGAGCGAGTACGCGTAAAGAACAGTGCTGGGAAATGCATATGTCTGTGAAAGTTTGCGCGAGGTATGAAAGAGAAAATATGTCAACAAATATTTCGCTTTGCACAAAATGAAACCCTTTTTTTGTTTGTTTATTGGGCACTGACAAAGACAATAGCAAGCCAGTGCAAATGACTGAGGACAATATATGTTATGATGGTCACCCATACAACAACAACACCAACAGCAACAACAACAACAACCCAGCTACACATGCCTCAATATAATGGTGTGACAGTCACCCAGACAACAGCAACATCAGCAACAGTAACAGCAACAACTTTTGGCATAGGTGCCTGTGCCTTTGTAATGTGTTTTATTGATCAGTTCTATAGTTTGTTGTGTTTTGTCACACCCCCTTAGCATTGATAAGTGTGTGTGTGTGTGTGTGTGTGTGTGTGTGTGTGTGTGTGTGTGTGTGTGTGTGTGTGTGTGTACGCGTGCGCGTGAGTGTACATGCATACATGCGAACCTACAAGTATGTGTACGCGCGCGTGCGTACTTACGCGCATTTCTCACATTGTACCAGATGATTTAATATGTCAGAACAAGACATTTATTTGTAAAACACGTTTAATTGGTCAATATGATTGTTTACAAAAAGTGCGCATTGCAGTGCAACACCATTTTTTTTTTTCTGTTCACATAAAACTACAACAAATAACAATAACATCAACCTGACATTTGATTCTCCATAAATTGACAACTCGAATCCCAGTGTAATGACACACAAAGGTTTGAACACAACTTATGAATCAAGAACGCAAGTAAACAAACAAACAAACACAAAACACCTTTACATGCAGAATATATTTGTAGAGCTGTATATGAACCAGTAAAAGTATACATAAAAGCCACTAAATACAGACTGCCTGTACAAACATACAAATATGCTTCGAGTACAACATCAGTAGGTGGCTATTAATTCTTGACAGGAAAACATATTCTGTTCACGTCTTTATCCTAAATGCAATAAAAGCTTAGAAGTAAGGAATCTTTATTCCGTTTACCCGTCTGGAGTATAGAGGATAAACAATAACAACAGCATTTGTATTTGAAAACAAGAACGTAACTGGCTTATCATATCAATCGATTTATTCCCGGTTGGACGTTTGACATGTAACAGAATATGCTAATGTTAGGTGTAGTTGCGTAATGCAAACATGTCATAATTGCGTAGAGAAAGGAACAGATTATCACACTACCTCTCCCACTTCCATGAATTTTCATGACTTGATCTGAAAATTGATGCATATGTGCTACTTTGAACACGCTGCAGAATTAAAATACACGATTTGACTACAAGAACATCCTGTGACATGTTGTCTGCCACCACTGTTTAAGCCCCCTTCCCTCTCTCACACACACACACACGCGCGCGCGCGCACGCACGCACACACACAACACACACACACACACACACACACACACACACACACACACACACGCACACACACACACACACACACACACTCTCTCTCTCTCTCTCACACACACACACACACACACACACACACACACACACACACACACACACACACATTCCTTAGCGTCATCAGTTTCATGTCATTTTTTTCGACGCCCATCTTCTCCCTCTTTCCCCTCCCTCCCTTCATCACATCGGGTTGACTGACGGTGTTCCACACGGAGAAGCTGAACGTGACGTGATGCTCATGCATGGCGGAATATTTCTTTGGCCACCCACACACCACTACAAAGGATGCTCGCATTCGCGACACTCCCTCACGAATTTCTTGAGCTCATACGTGTCACGCACGCGGCGGATCACGTAACTTCAATCAGCATCAAAGTCTGAAGACTGCCAAGGTGGGAGAGAGGCTGTCATAGTTGGTCCAGACTGTGGTGCGTTACACTGTACGTGTTGAGCAGTCTCCGCCTCCTTTCAGATGAGGAAATCCCTCTTGCAAATTTCAAAACGGAGTGACTGAGGGCGGAAAATGAAGCAAAATTTGGAAAGAGAGGGGGTTAGTTACCGCCAAGGATACAGACAAACAGAGTATAGGACTAGACACAATGCATTTCGACCTCTTGGGTCCTCTTCAGGCGAAAACAAATAACATTTAGGACAGTGACAAGAAGAACATGTAGCCACTTAGCTTCGCCCTCGCCGCCATTTTAGATTTGGAGATGAACAGGAGAAACGAAGGTAAATTGTACCAGAGTCATATTTTTCAAAGTCCTATGAAAAATTTTTAAAAAAGTCTTTTGATGACTTCCACCGGATTGTTACTCATTCCACTATTAGTAGGGGAGAGGGTGGAGGTGAATTCATATAGAAAATGTCTATAAAAACACACTGTGACTCCATGTCCTGGAGGACGACATTTTCCGCTCCAACTCAACGCCCTTCTTAGGAACAATCTTGTTCTTAAGGTTATTCAGTGTAGGACAGTTCCATTATGAAATGAAACAAGTCTTAAATTGCAGTGATTTCTGCTGATGAGAAAGATGTGTGATCCTCATGGAACGATTATGCTGTTTCAAACTTCGCCTGGTAATTTGTTGACTACTACATTTGATTTCAAATAAAGGTATCCTATGAATAATGCACCCTCTCTCTCTCTCTCTCTCTCACACACACACACACACACACACACACACACACACACACACACACACACACACACACACTATTGCAGGGCATGAAACAAAAAGCTGGAGATTCAGGGAGTGCAGAACAGTGATATGAACCACATACTGAGTGCAAAATTAATGTATTGCAGATGTGCGAGCATTCATGTTTATGAATATGTGGATGGGGATTTTGTGCACGGAGGCTTAGCAAGCGACCAAGTGCGCGAGCGCGCACATGTGTGTGTGTGTGTGTGTGTGTGTGTGTGTGTGTGCGCGCGCGCGCGTGCGCGTGCGTGCGTGTGTGTGTGTGTGTGTGTGTGTGTGTTAGTGTGTGTGTGTGTGTGTGTGTGTGTGTGTGTGTGTGTGCACGTGCACGCGTGCGTGCATGTGTGCGTGAGTGTATGTATATGTTTGAGTGTGAACAAGAGAGAGAGAGAGAGAGAGAGTTGAGCATCCCCCCCCCCCCCCCAAACACACACACACACACACACACACACACACACACACACACACACACACACACACACACACACACACACACAACCAACGCGCTGTGAGCCTCATCCAACCTAAACCTGACGCTTTCTTGGGTCACACTGACCGACTCACACGCGGAGAACAGCAGACTTCCGCTCGGCCTCCTCCGCCTGTCTCTCCCAGCCCAGCCGAATTCTCCGCAGGTAGTTGCTGACCCAGGGCAGCAGCAGCACCAGCCTGCACGCCAGCACCAGCGTGGGGCAGACGATGCTGAGAAACTTCACGCGGAACAGGACCAACGGGAAGCCCGTCTTCAGCCATTTTGGCACCCCCATCACGTACACGTGCACCACAGCCAACGTCAGCATGACGCAGCCGAGGCTGGAATGCAGGAACCGCCACTCGGAGAAATGCAGCGCGTTGGTGACGGAGGGAAGTGACGTCACGGCCAGCAGCGCCATCAGGAGGTAGGCGGCCACGCCCACCAAGAGGGACAACTCTCCGATCCAGGTCATCCAGCTAGGAGAAGAACGGACCGCTACCAACACCGCCCGCCCGTCTGTCGAGTTGGAAGAGAGTTCCGCTCGGACGGGGTCTTTCATCACGAACCAGGACGACATGTAGGTGGGGCTGAGGATTAGTGCTGAAATGACGGCGTGCATGGAGATGAGAGCGAACGCCATCAGACCCAGCTGCTTCCGGCTGCGGAGCCACAGGTCCAGCCATCCGGGGAATCGCTGACGTTTGGTGCCGCGGTACATCTGAAGGAACGCGGCGCACGTGCTGGGAAAGTAGGTCAAGGACAGCACGGACAGTGTCGCGGCCCCGAAGACTTTGTTGACGACCTTGAGAGGGAGCTGGTCCCACTGCAGCTTGCTGTCGGTGATGTAAAACCTGCAACAGAACAAACGAGAAACGTGAGAGAGAGAGACACAGAGAGAGAGAGAGAGAGAGAGAGAGAGAGAGAGAGAGAGAGAGAGAGAGAGAGGTGTGTGTGTGTGTGTGTGTGTGTGAGAGAGAGAGAGAGAGAGAGGGTGTGGCTGGGGGAGCGGGGAGAGTGGGAGATGGGGGTGGTGAAAGGTGAGTATGTGTGTAAACTGGAGAGAGAGAAGACAGACAGACAGACAGACAGACAGACATACGGACAGACAGACAGATAGAAAGACAGAGAATGTACATTTAAGAGAGAGAGAGACAGACAGACAGAGACAGACAGACAGACAGACAGACAGAAAAACAGATAGAGAATATACATTTGAGAGAGAGAGAGAGAGAGTGTGTGTGTGTGTGTGTGTGTGTGTGCGTGCGTGCGTGCGTATGTGCGTGCGTGCGTGCGTGCCTGCGTGCGTGCCTGCGTGCGTGCCTGCGTGTGTGACCGTGTGGCTCGCATGTGTAGGTGTAGACTGGAGGAGAAAGGGAGAGGGGAACGGGTGGTGGAGACGGCACAGTTAGGGAGAGAGCGAAAGTGGGGTTGGGGTTGGAGGAGGTGGGAGCTGAAGAGAGAGAGAGAGAGAGAGAGAGAGAGAGAGAGAGAGAGAGAGAGAGAGAGAGAGAGAGAGAGAGAGAATGTATGTTTGAATGAGTCTGTGAGTGTGTGTGTGTGTGTGTGTGTGTGTGTGTGTGTGTGTGTGTGTGTGTGTGTGCGCGCGCGCGCGCGCGCGCGTGTGTGTGATGTGATGTGATGTGATGTGTGTGTGTGTGTGTGTGTGTGTGTGTGTGTGTGTGTGTGTGTGTGATGTGTGTGTGTATGTGTGTGTGTGTGTGTGTGTGTGTGATGTGTGTGTGTGTGTGTGTGTGTGTGTGTGTGTGTGTGTGTGTGTGTGTGTGTGTGCGCGCGCGCGCGCGCGCACATCAGTATCCATATCTAGTCTGCACTGGGTCAGGGTGAGTATGTGTGTGTGTGTGTGTGTGAGGGTGGGGGGAGGAGGGAGGGGGCGATGGAGGGGGTTCGTGAAGGGAGGGGATGGGAACCAAATCCGCCACTGAACTAAGCAGGAATTAAACAGCATGGTTACACTGTCATTTCGTTTCAGGTGATCAGGTTTGTTTCGTTTTGTTGTACTCCCAGTTCTTATAGAACAGGGACTACTTTACAATGGGAACGAAGAAATGCTGTCTGTGTGTCTGTCTGTCCGTGGTCAAAATGTGTTCCACTCGCTGCAGACAAAACTGCTGGACCGATCTTTCTGAACATTTGTAGATACGTTCATTACGGGTCACGGATGATGCCCAATATTTTATTTTACCAGAACAGCCGTTACTAACGGCTATAAATGATAATTTTGTGATGCACAGTTTAAGCAATAACGGTTTATAAGTGTAACCAATTTCTGTAAGCTCCTTGGTAGTGTAGTGGTTAGTATCCCTGCCTATCACGCGGGAGACCCGAGTTCACATCACCGCCTGGGAGAGCAGTTTTCTGGGTGTTTTTTTCTTTTCTCTTACATACAAAATTTCTACCACCAAAAGGGGAGAAAGTGCTATAGTGACTGATATATATATATATTTTTGTTGTTGTTGTTGTTGTACTACTACTTACTGGGAGTCCGTTTATATGCTTTGCATCTTGTTTGTTTTGTTTTCTCTTAGTCTACCAACAGTGATCAAAATGTTCTGCAAAAATCATGTGATGTAACACACCATAATGCATGGCCAGTGGCTTCAGACACCTACCTGCTGACGGCGAACAAGAACCAGAACAGCCAGGCCCCCACAGACACCGCCACGCCCAGCGTCCACCCGGGAAACAGCCTCCTCTCCCTCTCCTCCATCCACCCCGCCTGCCTCAGTCCTCCCTTCTCCGCAGGCTCGAACCCCAGCTCGCGGGCCAGCGCGCACACCGCCGCACGCGCCGTGACGTCATCGCTGGCCACCGACACCGTCCTCCTCCCGCCGGCGGAAGTGACGCCGTTCTCCAGGACGTAGGCGGGAACGGAGTTGAAGGCCTTGACGATGACGGCTTCCGGCGCGAGCGAGGCCAGGAGATGAGCGTTGGAGCGGGCATTTCTGGGAGGGGTGGGGCCGGTGGAGTTGGACACATCCACCAGGACTTTCCCGGAGCACAATCCGGAGAGCTCCGGGGTGAAGGTCTCCTCGTAGTGTTCCACGTGCAGCGCCACGACGATGACGTCACTGCTCTTGACGCAGTCTTCCAGCGTCGTCACTCTGACGTCACCCTCTACGTCATTCTGGGGGTGACGACGCTCGGGCTGACGACTGCCCAACATCACGGAGTAGCCGGTGATCCGGAGACGTTGGGCGAAGGCTGAGGCGAAATTCCCCGTGCCCAGAATGCCCACCTGCTTACCGTCCCGTGACTGTGCTGCGCTTTTGTTGTTCGGAGATGTTGATTGTTTGATATCCATCGTGTAGCTGCACACCAAAAATGAATGCACCAAGGCCTTGCTTAAGGAGTCGAGTATTTATAGACTGGCATAATTAGATTGTTTTGAGAATGTTTACTGTGTCTGAAAGTTGATTCTCCTTGTTTTGTTTCATATGGCCATCAAGGTACAAGCCAGGT
>CM065732.1:15438332-15505832 GCA_033310375.1 Conus canariensis
GGGGCTAGGATGGGGAAGTGGGTGCATACTTTATATGTGGGTGGGTACGTGATCTACAATTTTCAAGCGTCTTTAGTTAAAAAAAGAAAGAAAGAAAAAAAGAAAGAAAGAAAGAAGGCATTTCAGACAGATTACATGAAAATGTTAAACAATTTACAATTCGTCATGCGCACTATCACTCCAACGACTCACATTCATAATCCCCTTTTCCAAGCTTTATATTATCGCTATAGAGACTGGCATTCAATGTCCCCTTTTTAAAGCTTTACATTATCGCTATAGCGACTCACATTCAATGTCCCCTTTACCAAGCTTTATATTATCGTTTTAACGACTCAATTCAATATCCCATTTTCAAATGATAAAATGCACCCGAGGGTGCGGGTGGGACGCAGAGAAATAGGCCTACTGTCCTCAACTGCCGAACAAACCAGCTGGGAGCAATCCTGCACCACCCTTGGAAGCCTGCGCTGTGTTCACATAGGGTGCAGGCACACACAGGACATTCCCTAAAGACGTCTCGCACATGAAAACTGGAATCAATTTCCGTTCCTTGGCTAAGGCCACTTTTCAAACTTCCCGGTAACCATGGACTCAGATGGATTGTAGGCGTGACATTAGGAGTGAAAATGCCGACATGTCTTTCTACCAATGAAAAGGTGTTACTGTTTTCTTAGCATGGGGTCAAAAAAAAAAAAAATGACTGAGCATATTCAGGGGAAAAAAAATCCTTGTTTGTGACCTCTAACCCATGGAGACACCATTTCTTTTTTTTTCCTCAAACCTTTTTTTTTTTTTTTTTTAAAGATGACGAAGATCTTAAACGGAAAGAAGATGAATTAGAAACCTTTTTTTTCTTTTCATTCGCATCACATCTCCCCCTTTTGTTCATGAAAATTGGTTTGTACATTGGGCTATGTGATTCAACAAATTCTGAAAATTTTGATGCGACTGGTACATAGAACCATCAGCGTTCGCCTGTTGTTCTCTTCTGTGGCTGTGAGGACAGAAGTAGTCGCCCCCCTCCGCCCCTCCCCACCTTGTGGTGAAATTTCTTTGCATGTCCTCCAGCACATGAAGTAGTTCACTTTTGACCTGAGGTTTTTCAGTGTTGTGCCGGGTGGTAGGGCTCTTTCACCCACATAGTACTTTAAACACTTGTTATAAGTTGTTTTTTTTTACCCATCTTCAGTGCCGCCTCAGTATTCATTCTCTGTATTCAGAATGTACTACAGCGGGATATGAAGACACTTTAGGAAATTCTCAATCTTGGATTCAGCATTGGTGGATTTGTACTCGGGCATGACTGATTTGGGGTACTTTAGGAATATCCATTCCTTGTAATCAGAATCTGCTACGGGATATTTTGGACTCTTTAACTATATCCTGTTCCTGAATTCTGTATGTAGCAGGGATGTTTTGAACGCTTAAAGAAATTCCCCTTCCTTGAACTGAATATGTAATGCACCAGGGCAAGACTGAAGAGAAAAATTTTGTTTCTCGACGTTGGATTCGTTATAACTGGTTTAACGTCTTGTCTCTCACCACTCCAAGCTCTTCTTCTGGTTTGTACGGTCCTTGAGTTTTGTTATGTTTGGAGGGAAGGGAGGTAGAGGCAGTATTGTGACCTGTTAGCCACCCGAACTCCTTTAATTTGGGGTGTGGGGTGGAGGGTGGGCATGCACATGAACGGCACAGGGTTAAGGATCTTGGGCGAGGATTTTCGGAAGTTGCGAGGAAAATACAGTTCAACAGAGAGAAATGCAGGACAAATTGAATGTGATCTTTCTCCCCTTCCTCATTTTCTGGAATGGTACGTACTCAGGAAGCTTAATCATCAATCATGAATTCAGTCAAGAAAATGATATTCTCTTCTATCCCTTCGAATACCAATACTGAATTCAAGGCATCGATATTCCTGAAGAATCACTTAGTGTCTACAGAAGCCAAGAAAGGGATACACCACTGTCCAAGGTATTTCCTGGCGTAATAATCCAAGGAAGAGATGTGTTCATTGTGTGCGAAACTTCTTGTCTGAACCAAATCGAAGGAAAGGCTCTACAGTGTCTGAAACAGTTTCTGGTACATATGGAATCTATCGAAGCAATATTTTTACATCACCTAAAACAGCCCTTTCTTTCTTTCTTTCTTTCCGTAGAGTGTCCACAATCATCAAGTTGCGTGAGTATGACCGTTTTTTTTTTATTCTGCCAATAAGGCAGCCATACTCCAACTTCGGAGAAGGTGCATGCTATGTGTAACGTGTCATCCATACCAACGGCCAAACTGGCCTTCTCTTCCGAAAGTTGGTGATGGGATTTGACGTGTGTGCAAGATGTTAGGCGTGCATTCACACACGGAACCTCGGTTTATAGTCTCATTCGAAGGACTGTATGGGAAATGGAGTCAGAACCAATGTTAAACCCGAGGGGAAAATTCCCCAGTACCGAAACGGCCCGGCGGAGATTCGAACCCGCAACCCCAAGATTACGAGTCCGGCGCTCTACGAACCGAACTATTCCGGCTCTCGCCCTTCGTACAAACCAAATCCAGAGATGGGACATGTACCCAAACAGTTCCTGTTACATATTGAATTCTTTGACTGTGTCCCAAATAGTCTTGGGAGTAATATTGGATCCAGCTAAACGACACCGTTCAAAAGTGCCCTGGGACATGTCTTCAATCCTCAGAAATGGTGATATCCAAAATAGTCCCGGGGAAACATCTGCCATGGTATTGTAGAACGCTTTACACCGCTTTTCGAACAGCTTTCTTGTTGTGGCCGTTATCAGTGTCACGGCCGCCTGCTCCGACACTGAAGCGAAAAAACAGACCCGGCATTGAGAATACTCTGTGGAATATTTGTGATTTGTTTAGAATAAGTATGTGGAGTGTCTAAAGTGTATAGAACAAGAATGTGGAACAGCTGTGGTGTACTTAGAATGAATGTATGGAATGTGTGTGCACAGAACAAGTGCTCTGTTACATAAAAGTGTAAAGAATATCTAGAGTGTGTGTGAACAAGTATGTGCAAGAAGATGTGTGGTGTAGTTACAAGTGTGTGGAATATCAATGAACAAGTGTGCGGTATCTGTGATGTATGTATAAAGGAAGTGTGGAATATCTGCAATGTAGAGAACGAATGCATGGAACAGCTACGGTGCGCATGGAACAAGTGAGAGGCGCCTGCTTTGTCTTCAACGGTGTGTAGAATAGGCCTATGTATGTCTGTTAGGACAGGTCTGTGGCATATATAAGGTGTATAGAGAATGAAGATGTGGAATATTGTATGATAATAAAACAGGCATGTGAAATATTGCACCTCTCTCTCTCTCTCTCTCTTGCTCTCTCTCTCTCTCTCTGTAATTTCATTGATGAAATTCTCAGACAGAACCCGCACCACTCCACAACGAAACGATTTCAACAGGTACTGCAGAATTAAACAGAGATTAAAACAAGCCGACTATCTCTTCACACAGGCACGAACTTAAGAAAATTCTAGCTTTCGTCACGAGAGCTTTAATTTGTCCCTGTGGCGAAAGATTAACAAACCTGTTTTAATCTTCATTTCATCTGTATCTGTTTATCTTGTTTTAAGCTCCATTTTATCTATATATACATAGTCTGTTTTATTTTCTGTTTTATCTATATCTATTAATCTTGTTTTAATCTCCATTCTGTCCACATCTATTTATCTTGTTTTAATCTCAGTTTTTGTCTGTATCTGTTTATCTCGTTTTCATCTCCATTTTTTCTCTACTTATCTTGTTTTAATCTCCATTTTATCTTTATCTCGTTTTCATCTCCATTTTCCCTGTTCATCTTGTTTTAAGTTCCATTTTATCAATATCTACTTACATTGTTTTAATCTCCATTTTATCAATATCTATTTATCTTGTTTTAATCTCCATTCTATCTATATATCTGTATATATCTTGTTTCAATCTCCATTTTATCTATACCTATCTATCTATATCAACAAGCCTGTGTAAAGTATCTGGTTTAAGTATGGTGGAATGTCTGTGCTGGACATAGAACAAGTGTATGAAACATCTGGTTTGGATACAGTGCGCACGCGCGCGCGCATGTGTGTGTGTGTGTGTGTGTGTAAAACCTGTGGCCTATATAGAAATGCAGACAGCGCCTGATGTGTATATACAAGAGTGTAAAAATCTGCTGTTTGTGTAGAAGTGTCTGGAGAAAATCTAGAAGAAGAGTGTGTAATATCTTGTGGAGTATCTGGAGTGTACAGAACAAATGTGTGGAATTTCTGGCGTAAACAGACTATGTTTGTGGAATACAAGAGTGTGAAAATGTCTGTTGCATATGCAGGCTTGGGAATTATCTGCTCAAGTGTCTGGAAAACAAAATTATGTTATATTTGACATTTATAATGATTGGATGTGTGTGATAAATGTAGAACAAGTCATCATAAAAGTTCAATGGAAATCTGTTTAGTTTTTGCGATTTTCACGTGTGTGTGTGTGTGTGTGTGTGTGTGTGTGTGTGTGTGTGTTTCTTGCGAGTGTCAGTGTGTGCGTACTAGTGATCATTAAGGTTGTATGTTAATCTATTTTGTTCGTGTGTGTGTGTGTGTGTGTGTGTGTGTGTGTGTGTGTGTGTGTGTGTGTGTGTGTGTGTGCACGCGCACATATTTTATGATTCTTTTGTGTGTGTGTGTGTGTGTGTGTATAATTATGAGGCGATGGCATCTGTAGTTTGTAACAAACTAAGAGATTCTGCTCATGTAGGCACACACACACAGACACACACAGAGTGAAATATTTCTGACCAAAATAATGTGCAATATTTATTGAACAGATCCAAATTCACAGATTACGATGCAGCATCCTCGGTGTTACATAGTCAATCCAGCTACAGCTCCACTCACACGCCGTCCCCACAACACCTCCTTTTTCACTTCGCATTATTCACAAAATTCAATGACCCAAACTTCACCATTGAACATTGAAACATCCTGACCCAAATCGGTGCTAGAATGTACTTTTGCTTTAACATTTTAAAACAATGCTCTCATCTCAAAAAAGAAAAAAACAAATTATACCAAAAATGTTTGTTTTTTGTAACAAAAAAATGCTGCAAGATTATCATATTACAAAGCCTTTCAACCAGTTAAAGTTTGATGTATAAAACCTACCTTCTTCAGGAACTAAGGGGGTTACACTGGTAGTTACTTCCCTTGTTGCACACACTGGAGTTGTGCAACCACAGATGTGATTTAAATGAACATCATATTCATAGTTCCTGATGAAGACAGACTGGCCAACTAAACTTCGACTGACAGCGACAGGCATCTAGATACACTGAGGAGTCAAAACTGATATTCTGGTCAGTGCATCTCAAATGTGATTCACAGAAAGACATCGTAATATGCTGAAGGGTGCCACAGGATAATTCAGTCAGTGTATATACTATATTGCCATAAAACATACGTGCAATGACAGAGAATACGAGTTCGCATTCAGCCTTGTTTCACAGAATTTAGACAAGCTCGACAACTGTGTCAATAACACAAATAACCATGCTTCCCGTCATGTTCAATAAAACTGAAAAAAAAAAAAAAAAAACTGAAATGATTTTCTATCCACAACCTCAAATTTAAAAACAAAAGCAGGCAAATAAAAATTCTGCCCCATTTTCAAGGCCTCCTGATGACATCACTCCTCTGGCTCCCTCATATATGACCACGTCCACCAGTGACTTGCTTCCAGCCCAGCATCAACAAAAGAATCGATTCATATCACACTGTACCAAGGCCACCCACCAGGGGAGGCTCCCAACCAACACAGAATCACTTCAGAGGGGCACACATGATGATGATCATACCGAAGGGGGAAAAAAAAGCAAACCGTTTCATTTTGACCCTTTGTCCTTTTTACCTTAGGAGACACAGCTCATAACGCCCCTCCCAACATTCTGCTGGATCAGAAGACATGGGATTATCAGACCTGCCTACCCAACAATTGTCTAAGGTGTACTTTTTCACATAAACAGGTGTATTTTGGGGAAGGGGGAAAAAAAAAAAAAACCCACCCAAAACCCAGTGTATTTGATTTTTGTTATGAAAGTTTCAACACATACTAAAGTATTTTATCAGTTCACTCACATTTTGCGTTTTCACAAACTAATACGGTTGAGCTGTGATGCCTGAAAATGGTGCGGAGTACAAACAGTAGAACGGAGACACATGCGCAGTTCCTTTAAACAACATCCAGTGGTTAGTTCCACAGATTCAGAATTCAAGCAATGTCCGATGCAGTGTACAAAACGAAACTTTGCTAAAATTTTTGCTTCGTGTATTTTTCATTTGAAAGGTAAATTGTCGATTCTGTGTAAAATGGTGTACAAATTATGACAAAAGCAAATAGGCAGGTCTTGGATATAGTGGGCGCTTCAAGAACCCCTTCCCCTCCCACGTAAAGACCCTTCCTGACCAAATTAAAAGCAGAAAAAAAGTCTTAAAGCATCTTAAAAGAGCACATGCTGGAAAACAAGAGCAATTTGAAAAAAAAAAAAATGCAATAATGTAGATAAAGGGGAGATTACACACAGTGTCTGCCACCATCTATGTCCCTCCCTTCCCCTGACAATAAGACTCCTTCCCAAAGACACACTCCTGTGCATTACAACCTTCTGGCCAGCGTTGCCTGTTGGCTGCCATTCACTATGTTTCATTACTACTTGATCCGCCACCCCCTCCCATATCACTTCGGCAAAAGCAATTCTTTCACCAACACTTCTTGCTACCCCCCTCCACCTTCCATCTCTCTCCCATTAACCTCTAAGCCACTTTAAATCTTCCAAAGTCAACAGCCACTCTCTCCTGGAGCACCTGATCTGTCTCTGAGCACAGACGGCACATCATAATAATAATAATAAAATAATAATGTATAATACTTATATAGCGCATTTCTTGTTACACAACTCAATGCGCTTACATCCACCATTTGCACTTATTCATCAACACTCGTTTACACATCATGTCCCTCAGGAGCAGAATAAGAATCGTCAGAACCTCTGGCACGCTTCAAAGACATACCTTTGATCATGAAACCATAAGCATAGTGCAACATGTATACTTACTGCCCAAATTGTATTATGTTCCAGGCAGTACATGAGGTAGCAGGCTTGGTGCACACTACAATGTTGTTAGAAAAAAAAGCCTCAGAGGTGATCGTTTGTGTTAAAAAAAAAAAAAAAACACCACCACATTCTTTGCATCTTTGGTGATCATGTCACTGACATCAAAGGGATTTCAAGTTACAATGTTTTTTTCCATGACCAGCCACACGAAAAGGAAAAAAAAAGAAAAAAGAAAAAAATACACCCGAAGGTGCGGGTGGGACCCAGAGAAGTACTGTCCTCAACTGCCGAACATACCAGCTGGGAGCAGTCCTGGCACCACCCTTGGAAGCCTGCGCTGGGTTCACATAGGGTGCGGGCACGCACAGGGCATTCCATTAACTGATTAATTAACTAATCCATTCCATTTTCATGACCAGCCACACAAGTCTATTTGCCACAAAATAAAACTTTGAACAAAAGGCAGGATACCATTAGGTCTCTTTCAGAAAAAAATTCAAATGTAAACTGAAAGATTATCCATTTACGCCTGATGAAGTGGTTTCTTCCCGGGTACACTACATTTTGGTCACGGGGGAAGGAGAGGCAGGAGGAAGGAACAGTGGGGCTGAGGGGGAGGGGGGGGATCAAAGTTTTTCAGTCAGTCACAATACAATCACAGGCATCAACTGGGGTGGGGGGTGGGGGGTCAAAGTTTTTCAGTCAGTCACAATACAATCACAGGCACCAACTGGGGTGGGGGGTGGGGGGTCAAAGTTTTTCAGTCAGTCACAATACCACCATAGGCTACCACCATAGGCATCAATTTTACGATGACAGGATCAGAATGTGAGACTTTGGTGATATCGCACTCACCGATCACCACATCTATCAGTCTGATCATGCTTTCAAATTCAACATGTATTTCAACAATTCCTTTTGAAGTAAAGCCTTCAAATACTCCATCACTACCACCTGCACCACAAAAAAAAAAAAACTACTATGTTCCAAAAATGTCCCCAGCTCGATCAGTGTCGATCTCCAAAGTATTACTGGCTACATAAATCTTATCGCAAGGCAAAAGAAACAATGAATTACTTCTTCAACTCTGCCACTAGTTATATTTTCAAGTTTCAAGGTTGTTGGGTTTTTTAGGGGTTTTTTTTATAGGTTTTTTGCTGTCCCATCTTCTGTGCCACCTTAACGGCACTGCACCCACGTTGCTCATTTTGACCCCTGTCCAAAGCTGCAGCCGACCCCAGCCCTCCACAGCCCCAGCACTGGCAATTTACAGGGAGCAGTCAATGTCCAGCCATCAGGAGGCAACCCACCAGATAAGCCACTGCACTGCTGCCTAGTCACTTTCAGTGGTGCCTGTGCACATGAATTTGCCGACACTGGCAACCGCGCGACAGAATCAAACCAAAGCCACAGACGCAGAGAGGTACGAAACTGAGCTCACCATGAGAGCAGGGCATGAAGGGTCACAGAATCTGAGATTTTCAAAAAAATTTTGACTCAGAATCTGAGATTTTCAAAAAAATTTTGATCGACGATGATGAGGATGACGATGATAATGCAACAGATTTCCATTCTGGTCTAAGACTGCATGAAAGGGCTGTACTGTACGCTTACTTCCCTAATATATCCCAGCGTCAACCAAGCCTGAGAGACACACACACCCACAGTGTTGGTCAGGAAACTTGAGCAAAACTCTCGGAGACGCATCCATTACATGGATGAAACTCGACTTTGTTGTCCCGGGTCTTCTCAACTGAGCCCATAGCAAACTCAGCTCTGGGTAGGAGCCCACTGGGGCAAAAAAATCTCACAAATAAATGGCTCTGATGAGAATTGAGCCCACAACCTCCCAGCTAGGAAGTCTGCGACACTAACCACTTTGCCACGGCGGATGGCCAAAGTTTCAAGGTTTTATTACAATGGTACAACCCATCACACAGAGCCTTCTCAGGCGTGTCAAACTCACACTGGAAAAAAAAAGTATTACCTTCTTAACAGATCAGGTTCTCAAACAAGATTATACCCTGAAATAGAAACCAAAAACGGGGGCCGGAATGGCTCAGTGGTAGAGCGCCAGACTCGTAATCTTGGTGATCTGGGGTTGCGGATTCGAATCTCCGCCAGGCCGTTTCGGTACAGGGGGATTTTTCCCTCGGAGTTAACATTGGTTCTGACTCCATTTCCCATACACTCCTTCGAATGAGACTATAAACCGAGTTTCTGTGTGTGAACGCATGCATAACATCTTGCTCACACGTAAAATCCCATCACCAACTTTCGGAAGAGAAGGCCAGTTTGGCCATTGGTATGGATGACACGTTACACACAGCATGCACCTTCCCCGAAGCTGGAATATGGCTGCCTTAATGGCGGGATAAAAAAACGGTCATACTCGCAAAACTCCACTCCCTTTGTTGGGCAGGTGGGATTAGTCCTTGCAGGTCTATACAGGGATTGTCAGCAGGAGTATCAGCCTGCGTACGCAGAAAAAAAAAAAAAAACACAATCAGTTACTAATCCATTGCCATCTTACTTCACATAAATCTGTACTGTGCTGACAGCTCCAAGCATTCCCCTCGATTTCTTATTCCCAGGTCAAAAAGAACTCCAGAGAACATTAAAGAAAAAGCATTTAGATGCCAGAAAAATACATGGAAAAGAAAAGAGCCAATGAGCAGGCAGATTCGGCAGAACTGACAGCTAGTTTGCACTCTGTGCAATGAGTGCAATTTTCATTAACTAGTTGTCAGATGGAAATAAAAAATCTGTCATGCCATGAACTGCAGTCAGAAAGGAGGTCTACCATTTACCGTTTATGTGGTATGTGACCATCCACCACAAAATGAGTCTCTTGTCATAGTTAAGTGTTTCTAAAACATACATATTTTCTAAAAGTATTTTTTCTGCTCTTTTCAATGGTGAAAACCATTTTTAAATCGGCTTTTAGTTTTCAAGATACAGTGTTTTGAAAAAATGAACTAAAACAGATGCACACATGCAGCATCATATTACCATATTAGGTGTTTTAAAATGTCATTTTAATACAGAAAGCAGTCAAATATAAACAATTCACTTAGTGTATTTTGTGCAGGAAAACTTATAGTATCAGCTAGGGTCCAAATCTCAAAATCCACTCCTGACACCCCTGCTGCCTATTTTGGCTGCTAACTGAAAACCCGGAGCGATGACAAGCGACTCATTCCGTGGTGGAAGGTCACATATTTGTACCAGCACCGCTGCCCTCACTGATCAACAAAACTTCAGCATCCACCATTTTTGTACCAACCACTTCGTTTTCCTTGAACAAACTTACGAATGACATGACACACAGCTTGTGGTTCTCACTCCTCAAAACACGCAGCCTTTGTTTGTTCATATGTGGTACACCACTCTCTTCATCTGTTTCCAGTTATTTTTACATGGCTCTTATCATCCCCCCCCCCCCCCCCCCCCCCCAATTGAATTTCAAAAATAAGATAATCATAGATATAGGATACTGATGCGCTTAATAACCCCCCTCCCCGCCACCAAATCAGGGGAGATCACTTCACCTGTCAATTTTGCTGCCTCGATCTCTGTACTGTATCGGCAGCATTGCTCCCATGATGCTCCTCCTGGCTGGCCAATATACAGCCACACCCAGGCCATTCCGCAGCCCCAGAACCGCCAGGCGTTTGTGAGGTTACCTACCAATGGAGACGCTGCACTGCCGCCAGTCAACTTAAGTGGTCATAAGGGGTGCCTGTTCTGATGCAACATACACTGGACACCACCTGTTAAGCTGCCTGCTGATGACGACATAGTATTTCAGCTGTCTTTCATCACACTGTGAGCAGAACAAATCACATTCCGTATAAAATGGTCGACAACTTGTTAAAAATTAAAAAAACAAACAAACAAAAAATCTATAATTAAACAAACACAGGTCAAAAGACAGCCACACCAACACACACACACCATACATGGAGTGTGTATGGAGCTCTCCTCCCCATTGTCATTATGACTTGCTCACCTGAAGGCAGTAACCATAGCATAAAACTGTTTCTCAAAGCTTCTCGTTACCGCTTGCACAGCTGAGGGATATAATACATAACAATGCAAATGTCCTTCAAAGGTACAAAATTATGTAAATTTGAAATGGAAAAAAAACAAACCAAAATAAAAATAATAGTAAACAAAATCTTTCTAAAAAAAACAAAACAAAAAGAAAATGGTATGGAAAAAAAAAAAAGCGAGGGAAAACAAAACAAAACAAAAGAGCCCCCCCCCCCCCCCCCCCTCCTCCTCCCACTCAAACAAAACCTCAAGGAAGAAAATAATGTGTATATTGAATTCTATCAAAACAGTGAACATGAAACAGCAACCAAGAAAAAAAGAATTGCCCTATCTGCTCCAAAAATATACTTATCAAAAACACAAAACCCTGGCCTGTCTTAAACACACACACACACACACACACACACACACACACACACACTCTATCCTATTGCGTTCCTCCCTCCACATCCAATTTGATCTTACCATCTCCTTAGACTCGTTTTCTTCGCTATCATTGGGTCTCACTCTCAGTGGAATAATATAAACCCTATGACAAAAATATGCAACTTTACACACACACACACACACACACACACACACACACACACACACACACACACACACTTACTTAGCATCTGCAGCTTTTGCTGCCATACAATCAGTACCGAACACGTTCAAAACCACTGACCTATCAGGCCACAATTGCAGAGAAACATTCACACCAGGTGCCCTGCTACCTGTCACACCCTCAGATCTGGCTACATCTTGCTCTCTGGTGTATGACAGATACAAGCTGGCCCCTAAGATCTACACATAGTTACCGGTACTCAAAGCCATATAGTGTGGGGGGTACTGTTTTCAAGTGCACTAAGCTCAACGCAGAACATTCGTCTAAAGGAGTGCAGCTGCTGTACCTGGGAAGCTGATAAGAAAAAAACAAACAACAGGCACACCGAGAGTGAAACACAATGCAGTTTTAATCAAATTTACAGCTGAAACCGCACAACTACCAATTTTCTAAAAGCGAAAGAGAAATAGGTTGATTATTCAGAGAGGAATGGATAACAGATCTTTGAGTGGCTCTCCCAAATTCCAAAAACATGGAAACTCACAAAGTTTGAAGAGGCTGCCTTAAAAAAAAGTGCTGTAAATTACAGTCCCAGATTTGTCACACGCACGCGTGCGCGCGCGCGCGCGCACACACACACACACACGCACAGTCTTTTGCCCCAAGTGCAGATGAAAATCTTAATGAACTGAATAATGAGAGTAACTAGAACAGCACACTGCTGGGAGGACAAACACACACACACACACACACACTCACAAAGCGTAACACATCTTCATCTCCAGGCCTGCCCATCTCCAAAATATCTATCAACAAAACTGTCGTGGATTCTTCAAAACTGTTTCCAACAAATTTTTTTCTTTAATCTGAAATAACCTGGCAAAAATGCTTTCTTTGTCACAGGAAAAAAAAAAAAAGAGGAGCACTAACATACATGCAGCAAAGTCATCATCATTGCTGGTGCCCCCGATATGTCCGAGGCATTATGGATGTGATGTGATGTGTGATTTCAAAGGTCCATCCCCTTTTCACTTTCTGTTCTCCTTGGTTCGCCAGCCTTGTCCTTGATTTTATTACCTGTAGCAGTTTGATTTCACCCATGATTATTGCAGGTCAACTCAGATCTACCATTTCTTGGGATTTTGCGGTGTACATGTTAAATTTGAAGTGATGTTTGTTTCACCAAATGACGCATGCACAGATCGTGGAATGATTCAAGAGGTCTTTTAACCTGGAAGTGATGTTTGTTTCACCAAATGACGCATGCACAGATCGTGGAATGATTCAAGAGGTCTTTTAACCTGGAAGTGATGTTTGTTTCACCAAATGACGCATGCACAGATCGTGGAATGATTCAAGAGGTCTTTTAACCTGGAAGTGATGTTTGTTTCACCAAATGACGCATGCACAGATCGTGGAATGATTCAAGAGGTCTTTTAACCTGGAAATGATGTTTGTTTCACCAAATGACGCATGCACAGATCGTGGAATGATTCAAGAGGTCTTTTAACCTGGAAGTGATGTTTGTTTCACCAAATGACGCATGCACAGATCGTGGAATGATTCAAGAGGTCTTTTAACCTGGAAGTGACGTTTGTTTCACCAAATGACGCACGCACAGATCGTGGAATGATTCAAGAGGTCTTTTAACCTTTCCTGTACATCACCTAAAAATTTTGCACGTCCTACATCATGGGTCTCCAGAGACCCAGGTTTTCTGTGAAGGAACAAACCTTTGCCGTACATTGTGGGTCTCCACGGACCCTTGTTGTCTTCTGAAGGTATAAACCTTTGCCGTACATTGTGGGTCTCCACGGAACCTTGTTGTCTTCTGAAGGAATAAACCTTTGCCATATATTATGGGTCTCCAGGGACCCGTGTTGTCTTCTGAAGGAATAAATCATTACCGTTATGTTGTGGGTCTGCTCAGACCCATGATGCAGTGGGCCGGTTCTGTTTTTGTTTACTCTGTCTTTAGAATGCATGGGTCTGGCCAGACCCATGACACAGCACTCAGGCTTTCTTCTTTGAGAGTATGGGTCTACTCGGATCCACAACATACTGGGACTTTCTGTTTTTGTCTACTCCTTTGTTTCCCAACAAAAACAGACAATCTCTGGTACGGTTATAGGGCCATGGTTTGTTGACAAAGTCATAAAATGTGGTGGAGATAGTTTAAAAATGTACCCAGTTATCATGTGAAAATGTACCCAGTCATCAAGTGAAAATGTACCCAGTCATCAAGTGAAAATGTACCCAGTTATCAAGTGAAAATGTACCCAGTTATCAAGAGAAAATCATGAGTGCGGGTCATTGCAGACCCATGACGTATGGGAAAGGGTAAAAGTGCCAGGTCAAGGCAAAAGTGCCAGAAGCTTCCAGATCTTGTTTCTTAAATGTTCTGAGCATTTTGATTGGCTGCACCATGTGACAACACTCGATCCTTATAGACAGTTCCACGCATTTTGATGGGCTGTACTACATCATACTTCTGGAACATTCCAAAATATTCCGCGATCAGAGACTGGTCGTCTCCCACAGTGTTTCTCATACTTCCAATTCGATTCAATCTGACTCAAAGAGAGGATGATGTGAAGATAGGGAAGGACGACAGTTGAAACTTGAAGCTGACAGTAGACGATTGTGAAGGACATGCCTTGGTTTTAAGACTGTTGTGGTGGTCAATGAGTCAAACTGAATTCTGAATCAATAATAGAAATTAAGGACTTTGAACTTGTTACCAGTATTACCTTTTCTCTGGGAGGATGAATTCAACCAGAGATCAGAACAAAATCTCTTGTCTACCTACCTGTCTTCACTCACAGTCCAGCTCACTGAAGTACCAAAGAACAGGAGTCTGATTCTTCTTAGTCGTAGCACCACCATCGTTCGCAAGATGGACGTTCGATCATCAACTGTGTCATTCATCACTCACAAAATGCTTCCACCATCTATGATTCAGTAGCAATGTCCTTGTCATTTATCATTCACAAGACGTTTTCACCATTTCCCATTTACCAGTTATGTTCTTGTTACTTATCATTCACAGGCCGTTCTCACCATCTGTCGTTTACTATTGATGGTCTTGTTGCAAAGTGAGACGACTGCAGGTGGAAATCTAAACAAATCTTTAATAAATGTTAGCAAACCGCCTATCTTGCGCTGAAGTGATTGAAGATAAGTGATTGCTTGTTCATTTTCGTTGTCCTAATTGCTTTGTATCTTGCCTGAAGAAGACCTAAGAGGTCGAAACGCGTCATGTTTTGTCTTGTGATTAATTTGTCCACGTTTTTCTTGGCGGTTCGCTAACATTTATTTAAGATTGATGGTCTTTCATTTCTGTTTCACAGAAAATGTTCTGTCCCTTTTCTGATTCATGTACGTCCTTCTCACCATTTATCCTTCATCAGATATTTTATTTGCTGTGATTTACCAAGTCTGCACTGTTTTTTGCATATGATCTGTGATTCGCTTGTCTTTTGCAATCATATCCATATAACATCACAAAGGAGCAAAACAAAACACTTTTTAGGGCTTATTTGTGATACATCACATACAAAAGCTATGAGAAGTTCCTTCTTCTGGTGAGACCATGTCCCATCTGCTTTTCATATGATAATGAAACGTTCAAAACCTTTTGTCATCAAAAGAAATACGCTTTTTTTTTTTTTCCAACACCATTGAATAAAACAGCTGTACACTCAACAAAATGTTTTCCACTGTACATAAAACTGTAACAAAATATAGGTTCTGTATTGTAAAAACACAATCCATCACAGCCCTGACACCCTACAACATGACATAACGTGACTGAGCGCACCTGCTCCTCATAATGTAAACTGGAAACATTGAAAGGAATGTAAAGAGGACATAAAGCAAACATGTAAAGGGGACACATCATCAAATATGTAACATTGAAACATTAGCAAACCTTAAACTGGAAACTTAGCAAATATGTATTATATGGAAACATGAGCGAACAAGTAAACTCGGAACGTTGCAGATATGTAATAGGGAAACATTAGCAAACATATTCATTGGAAACAACAGCTAACATGTAAAGTGGAAACATCAGCAAACATGTGAATGTGAAGAAGAAACACAAAATGTGTACAGTGGAAGCAACAGCAAAAAATGTCAAGTGGAAACATTAACAATGCAGTCAACGTTATTAATACACATGTAAAGTGGAAACATCAACATGCAGTAAAATTAACACGCACGAAAAGTGCAAACAGTTTTGCAAGCACATGTAAATTGGAAACATCAGCAAACATATGTAAACTGGAAACATTTGCAAACATATGAAATAGAAAAAAAAAAAAAATATAGCAAGCATACAAACTGGAAATACTCCCACGCATATAATAAAAAGCTCACAATTGCAAACAAGTCCTTGATCGAAACTCAGGAGCAAGGGTGGGGTGGGGTGGGGTGGGGGAATGCATACACATTCAGGCATAAGCATTAACGATCATAAATACATGATTATAGTCCACAACACTGAACAGGGTGTTGTGATGGTCAACTCGGGCTGATGGGCATCTCCTCAGCCCTCTGAGACTGGTCCTAAGCGAGAGGGTAGAGGCACTGTTAGAAGTCCAGTTCTCTCTGTATGATGTTCTTGGGACATCCATTCTCCACTTTATTTCCTATAGTGATCTTGGACTGGGAGTCATGGGGAGATGCATGTCCGCTCCGAATCCGATTATTGCTTGAAGCGGTCCTTACCAGCTGGTGTGTATGCAAACTTGGCTGTCTTAATATACTGTGTGTGTGTGTGTGTGTGTGTGTGTGTGTGTGTGTGTGTGTGTTGTGTGTGTGTGTGTGTGTGTGCATGTGTGTATGTGCATGTGTGCGTGTGTGTGTGCATGAGTGTGTGTGTGTGTGTGTGTGTGTGTGTGTGTGTGTGTGTGTGTGTGTGTGTGTGTGTGTGTGTGTGTGGAGTGAGTGAGCAGCGTGACTGTGCACGCATACGTGCATGGGTACATGCAAACGTTCACATATGCAGGGAGCACGCATACAGACCACCTCTACAGCGAAGTTTCAAACGAAAAAATTCCTGACCCAGTTTTCCTCTGCACCCTCGTCCTGTTCTAACAGAATCATTGGCATTCAGATGACAGGAGGAGTGAGGACTGCCCACCCATGCTCTCGTCCCCAGTCGCCTTTCATGTACTGTCAGGCATTCATCCTAAGGGCACCACACCAATGTGGGCACAGGGATAGTGACCAAACATAATCCACAGTTCTGGACGTTTCCACATCTTCTCAGATCTCTCATTCACTTACACCTGTCGATGACGACTTCTGATTCTCCACACCAAGTCTATTCTGAATCTCTCTCATTCACCAGGTCAGCAACGGTTACCCAAGACTCACCAGGCTGGTGGTGTTCCATGTTCAAGCCAAGTTGGTACCTCATCGAAGGCACACCTGGTCAACTCAAAGACTTTGGATTTCAAGTTGGTCTGTACGCTGGCACAGGTCAATGGCTAAAGTCTACTAAGAGAAGCTCACAAAAATACACACAACAAAAATCGAATCTCTTCTATGAAAGTGATAAACTGTTCATCCAAAAACGGGAAGGTAAACAGCTTCCCTGCATACAGTGACCACAACCCTTGCAGACTGTTCTCCCTGTGGAGAAGGGATATGTATCATGTAGATAAAAAATACTTCTCACCTCCCAACCAACCAACAAGCCGTCAACGGTTTACCAAAGACTAGAGCGATTTCACACCGACCTCTACTCGCCAAGCACATTCAATCGCTTCTGTGAGTCACCATCAAGGTATGACAGATACAAAAAAAAGTCATCAGGATTTCAACTAAACAATGTCAAAAAAATAAAAATAAAAAAAAAAATAAGGCCAACCGGAAGACTGGACTTCTCATTCATGTTCTGTTCATTTTGACCCCTTCCAAAACCTTCTGTGGGATCCACAATGACAGCTTCAAACCATGATGCTGATCACGTCCTTTTCAAACACAAATCTGTCCACCCAAGCACCAAATAACATATGGGGAGATGAATTCTTTTTAAAAGAATGATTAGTAAGTCCACCAAACAACTGGGACAAGCAAATTACAAGACAAAACAGCACATGTTTTGACCTCTTAGGTTTTCTTCACCAAAGATAAACAACATTCAGGACAATGAAAATGAACAATTCAACACCCATCTTGCGCTGAATTTGAGAAGATAAGTGATTGTTCGTTCTTCGATTTCATTGTCCTGAATGGTGTTTATCTTTACCTGAAGAAGACCTAGGAGGTTGAAACGCGTCGTGTTTTGTCTTGTAATTTGTTTGTCCCTGTTGTTTGGCGGACTTACTGATAATTCTTTAAACGTTTGTTTCAATTTCTGCCTGCAGTCACCTCACTTTGAAACTAAACGGGGAGGGGAGGGGAGGGGGGAGGGGGATGAGCAAAGCCCCAAAACAATCAATGACAAGAAGAAGGATAAAAACGCTGACATGACATAGCCAGCTACCTGCAAACCTGGGGAACACCATCCTCCCCTCACAGCCACAGTGAGCCAGAGGGATGGAACCGTGAGGGGTGGGGGGAGGAAGGGGGAAGGATGTTCTCTTGCTGCCCTTGATCTGTTTTGAACTTTGATTTCACTAAAACCGTCACCATTATTCAACCGATGAGATTTGATTGGGCTCTCTAGTTTATTCTGATGGCTTATCTAAGGTTTTGTCTGTAAATTAAACATAACTTTCCATAGTTAATTTGTGAGTTTGTGTGTGTGTGTGTGTGTGTGTGTGTGTGTGTGTGTGTGTGTGTTTATGTGTGTGTGTGTGTGTGTGTGTGTGTGTGTGTGTGTGTGTGTGTGTGTGTGTCTGTGCTTGCACACGTGCGTGTATGCATGCGTGAGCATGTGCACATTTGCTAATGCTATTCTGCTCAATGCAAAAGGGACTTTCAATACCTGAAAGGTTAACTGATTCATTTACTCCCCCTCATCGGACAAAAACAACAACAACAACAAAAGAAGACATATAGCAAAAAAAGCAGCATTTTGTTGTTATTGCAGTCTCCTTAGCAAAAGACAAACGCTCCCTCAATCCAACGACTGTGATGACGGAGACATGAGGACTGAAATGTAGACAAGTGTTTTCCTTTGTTCACCAGCTGCCGTGGTACAGTGGTAAGGGCTGCATGAGGGTTTGAAACTTGAAGAGGGCAGTCCCATCAGAAGCAGCATTACTAGAGGGATTTTTCAGCGCCGATAGCAGCCTATCAAGAACTGACTATGCCGGAATCTCAAAAGGCAAGGCTGGAATCAAAACAGCAGAGTTCCCTCCCCTGAATAGGTGCTTTCCATAGTTCCTTACCGCATGGCACACGTCTCAGCCTGGCTGACGCAAGGATACACAACACACAGCCGCCAACCCTCCTGAATCTGTCTGGAATTTCCCTGAATCAGCAAGTATTCCCGAAATCCTGAATTTAGTAAAAAAATTTTAAAAAGCCAGAACTTCGATATTTTACTGTAAAATGTGGTGTCTAGGGGGTCATTTTTGAGTAAGAATGATAAAGTATTGCAGAACAGCATAAATGATGGTATGTGGATGCTGGCAAGTACATGTACGGAAAACGTATTTTATCTTTAACCCCCTCATTTGTCAATGGGCACACTAAGGGTAAGAAATGCCTTCAAAGGCTGTACCCCCCTCCTCCCCCCCCCCCCTTCAGCCCACTCCACCCCCTTCATCCCCTGGTCCCAGACTGTCAACAACAGAGGGTTGGCAGCTATGAAAATGAAAGGAAGGTCAGAGTACATTCCTGCCATGCTTCGACCCGAAAATCTAACATTTCATCAGTTTAGTCACATTTTGCATTTTCACAAACTAGCACAGTTGGGCCATGCCGACTAAAATTGGCGCCAACAAACGCTACAACGCCTGGGCATGTGCAGTCTCTGTAAACCATATCCCGTGGTAAGAGTCCACAGATAGAATTCAAGCAATGTCCGATGTGGTGTACAAAATGAACCTTTGCTAGCATTTTTGCTTGGCGTATTTTTCATTTGAGAGGCGAAATGTCATCTTCTGTATATCCCCGAAGATGGAGTATGGCTGGCTTGATGGCGGGATAAAAAAACGGTCATACACACAAAACTCCACTCCCTTTGTTGGGTAGGTGGGATTAATACTTGTAGCGTGCAGAATGCGACAAAAGATACAGATAGGCAGGTCCGATGTTGACCCGATTTGGGCAGCTCCTCATGGGCTGACCGCGTCATGACAGGGACAGGACAGACCTGGGTATGGCTGTTAGGGGTGGGGGTGGGGGGGTGGGGGGGGGGTTGGGTGTATGTGTGTGTGTGTGCGTGCAAGACAAATGGATGAAATGACAGTGGAAGGGTGAGAGACAGAACAGAAAAGAAAGAAAGTAGACTTGGCGGAATTTCAAAGTTTTTGCGCCATACTTACGCTCTGCTACCATGAAAAGTTCAACCGGAAACGTACTCAGAACATTTGCCTCCTCGGCTTGTCCACAGATTCGTTGACATTTTTGTCATTTTCGCTTCTCTCGTTGCCAAGTTCTTTCCTTAGTTACTCGTTTCATCACTTCCGGTGAGTTCGACAACAATGTCTTCCCAGCATGCACTGTTCTGATATCGTCTATCGTTATTATTCCAATGTTCGTTTCATTCCAAATTAAAGAAAAATAATCTTAACAGTAATGAGGGGATGCAGTGGGCTGACATGGATGGGGGGGGGGGGGGGGGGGGGGGCAGTACCGCTTTTGACTGACGGCAAATAAATTTTTCAAACTGTACCGATCAACTGGACCCCTCCCCTTCCCAAAACCTTTAGTTACGTGCCATCCTGGTACTGTTCATTAAACTTGGGATTTTGTTTTCACACCATTTTTTTTTCTTGTAGACATTCAGAATCAAAATTTAAAAAAAAGAAGTAAAAAACAAATCACCAAATAAATGCAAGTTAATATCTGCCACGCCGAAAGGGACAAGCAGTGTGGATCATGGAATGGCTGCCCGGTGGAAGTCAGACGCTGACGCCATCAACACCTAGTTAGTTGAGTTTCAGTCTGTGAGCGGCACTGGGAACACTGACATAAGGCCAGACGCCAAACAGGAACTGAAAACACAGAGGGGAACAACAGTCATCATGTGTTGAATTGGTGTGTGTGTGTGTGTGTGTGTGTGTGTGTGTGTGTGTGTGTGTGTGTGTGTGTGTGTGTGGTGCGCGTGCGTGTGTGTGTGTGTGTATGTGTGTGGTGTGTGTGTGTAAGAGAGAGAGAGAGTTGTGTATGTAGATTGTGTAAGTGTGTGTGTGTGTGTGTGTGTGTGTGTGTGTGTCTGAGTGCATACACACAAGAAAGAAAAAGATAGTTAATTCCAGAAGATACATCTCTGTATGAATGCACATACAAATACAAGCAAGAACAATTTGCATATAAGTACACACACAAACATGCAAGTACACACACAAAGTTATACACACTCAGATAAACAAAAACACACACACACACACACACATACACACACACATTACCTTCTCCTCACTCCCCCCCCCCCCCCCCCCCCACAATTCCCACAACTGAAAAGACAAATCTCACCTTCACCTCTGGTGACATGTTCAGAATCGTGTAGCGCATATAAGATCTGCAACACAACCAACACACAACCTACAATCCTGTTTGAAGAAAAAGGCAAACCAACAAATAAATATGGGTATGAGGATCAAACAAGCTTAGTTCTACAAAGCAAACAAGACCCTTGCATTGCTCATTTCTTTGATAGCCACACACACACACACACACACACACACACACGCACGCGCACGCAAACACGCATGTATGCATGCACGTGCGCGCACGCACACACACACACACACACACACTCCTGCACCCATTAACTCTTTCTTTCATTGCCTTTCTACCTTTGGAACAGGACGATGTGCATCATGTGTTAGGGGCAACGACAGATAAAGAATTCAAATAGCACTCTCATGTCAATACTTTACGCAAGATGTTCTCAAACAACTTTTTTCTTTCTTGTTCTCTTAACTAAAGCACTATATTTCATCACTGCAGCCCTTGACCTTCTCTTCATCCCCACCCCTCTTCTCCTCCCCCTTTCCACCATCCTCTCTTTTTTTTTCTCCTTTTTTTTTTGTTCCCTCTCTTTGACCCCCCCCCCCCCCCCCCCCCACTCAATGTCATTACTGCATTTATAATCACTCTGCTCATCACCATAAAATTACATTACAGTGTCGTGATGTTGAATTGTCAGCATGAATTATATGTGTTGAAATAATGTTTGCATGACGAGGACAGATTGTAAGACCAGGCCTTAGCCTCAAATCTTCATCCTTGAATTTTAATGATCAATTAATCAATCGATCAATCAATCAATCAATCTCTGCTAATGTTCACAAATTTGGATCAACGGTGTACATCAGTTTCGTACCAACATCTGCAACATCCAGCGCAGAAATGGTTCATTTTTTTAAGTAAATCACAGCACTCCATCACCTACACCCAGCAACAACGTCAGCTAAATAAACTTTTGATTTTCCACTCTGCTTCACTTTGTGAATTACAAAGCAGTTTCTGCACTGACCACTTCCTGTTCTCGCATTATAATGATGAAAAACACACTATCTTTCTCCTTGAAAAAAAAACAACAAAGAACTTTATGACAGCAGAATGACACCATGTCAGTTTTTATACAATTATTATGTCTCCCTTGCTTCTTGATTCAACGCCCATCTCCCACCGAATTTGAGAACACAAGGGACTGCCCTGTTCTTCATTTTCATTGTCCTGAATGTTGTTTATCTTGTGTGATGAAGACCTAAGAGGTTGAAATGCGTCGTGTTTTGTTTTGTAATTTTTTTGTCCATGTTAATCGGCAGAGTCATCTTGAATTCCTTTTTAAAATTTGTCTCAAGTTCCGCCTGCAGTCACCTCACTTTGAAACTAGTTTGTAGTAGTTTTTGTTGTTGTTGTTGTTTTCCGTATACGCAGGCTGATACTCCTGTGGACACTCGCTGTACAGACAGGCAAGGATTAATCCCATCTACCCAACAAAGGGAGTGGAGTTTTGTGTGTATGACCATTTTTCATCCTGTCATTAAGGCAGCCATACTCCAACTTCGGGGAAGATGCATGCTATATGTAAACGAGTGTGGATTGTAAAGCGCTTAGAGCTTGGTCTCTAGCCAAGAATAGGTGCTATATAAGTATTCATTGTAACGTATGATAATCATAACGTGTCACCCATACCAACAGCCAAACCGGCCCTCTCTTCCGAAAGTTGTTGATGGGGTTTTACGTGTGCGCAAGATGTTATGCGTGCGCTCACACATGGAACCTCGGTTTATAGTCTCATTCGAAGGACTGTATGGGAAATGGAGTCAGAACCAATGTTAACTCCGAGGGAAAAATCCCTCTGTACCGAAACGGCCCGGTGGAGATTTGATCCTGCAACCCAGGATCACCAAGATTATGAGTCCGGCGCTCTACCACTGAGCTATTCCGGCCCCCTGTAGTAGTTTAACAACATTACATAAATTCGTAATTTGATTTCAGCAAATTGTCTAAGCAGCCTGCAGATGGGTGCGGTGTGCAAGCAAAAGCAAAGGGAGAAAACCCTGCAATGAGAAAGGCGTTAAAAAAGAGGTACTGACACAAACAGCAGACAGAGGTAGGTGCCCATCCCTGCCAGTATGTGCCACCAAGCGTGACACTCAAACAACGGCGTGGCCGCCGAGTGTAGCTTGTCACGCCTCAACGACCTGCACACATCAACACCAAGGTTTCCCTATAAAAGAAAAAAGGAAAAAGAAAAAAGAAAAGCTGTTAGGAGTACAGTACAACCATGGTCAACAAAGGTGTTGCTCACTCCCCCGACCCCTCTCCCCGTTACTTCATCTTCTTGTTTTAATGTTTGCTACTCGCGTTCCCTGTTACCTCAGCTGGATATCAAAGCCAGCATCCTTTGGTGAATTCACCAGAATTCAGACTCCTGGACATAATATTACCAAACTGACCGGTTCATTAAAACGTCTAGATTTAAAACTCCGCCCACAGTGATAAAACTCCATGAGAAACCCATGTGACAAAGCGAAGCTCTGAGGACAACAGCAGACATCACTCTCAAAACACACACACGTGCGCGCGAACATATACATGCACACATACACACACATGTGCACATGCACACGTGCGCGCACACACACACACACACACACACACACACACACGTGTGCGCATGCACGCATACATACATGCACACACACATACACACACACGAACACACACACACACACACACACACACACACACATGCACACACACACACACACACACACACACACACACACACACACACACACACACACACACACACACACACACACGCACACACACTGAGTGAGAGACAGACAGAAAGGAAGAGAGGCAGACAGCAAACCTATGCAATGCGATACGACTTGGTGAGGCAGGGTTGGTTCCCCCCCCCCCCCCACACCCCACCCCCACCCCCAGTAAGGTCACAGCCACATTTCAAAGGTTAGCCCAGCAAGACATTAGTCACATCTCTGACAGTTAAAGATGCTAGGGTGCATGGCATGTCGGAGCATGTTTGTATTACAAATTCGTACAGTTCCAAGGCAAGGTCTCAGTGTCAAAAAACAAACAAACGAACGAACGAACCAGGTTTCCTTAAGACCTTAGAGTTCAACCACCATTACGAAGATGTCTGCCACACCCTCTCTGACCTGAGGTGCTGGCAGTAGATGTTGTCAATGTTCCACAGAAGAAAGCCAGACATGTAGGTAAGAAAGGACGCTCCGTACAATATCGTCCCCACTTTATTCTGGTATTTTCTGTGGTCATAAAAAACAAAAGTGTGATGATACAGCACTTATCATCAATGCATTCAATGATCCGTGTCACTTTATATTTTATATTTCTGTCACACTAAAACATACTATTAAATGCTGGTTGTATATTACTCATGCATAACTATTGCTGAGTATCATTTATGATGGTCACAAAACAGAAACATGAAAATGAATCCTGCAAAGAGCCACTCTCATAAGTGCACGCACATCATGCTGATTGTCATCTACATTTTAAAATCACACACACACACGAGAGAGAGAGAGAGAGGAGAGAGAGAGAGAGAGAGAGGAGAGAGGAGAATTAATACAAATGTAGACTTTTAAAAAATCTTTATTTGAAAGTCACACACACAACACACACACACCCCACACACACACACACACACACAGAGTTCTATTCGTGCAAGCGCTATTATACAAATGCTGTAGACTTTCCATCAATATTAGACAAACACACATGCATGTATTCCACCTCTCTCACACACACAACACATAGTATCAAGTAGACAGGCATACAAATATTGTGGACTTTCCACCTACGTTTCAAAGTAACACACACACAGAGAGAGAGAGAGAGAGAGAGAGAGACTGAGAAGTAGTACGTAGCAAAGAGAGGGGAGATGACGCTGAGAGAAGTAGTACGTAACTGACAAAGAGAGGGAGAGATGACACTGAGAAGTAGTACGTAACAGACAAAGAGAGGAGAGATGACACTGAGAAGTAATATGTAACAGACAAAGAGAGGGAGAGATGCCACTGAGAAGTAATATGTAACAGACAAAGAGAGGGAGAGATGCCACTGAGAAGTAATATGTAACAGACAAAGTGAGGGAGAGATGACACTGAGAAGTAGTGCGTAACATACAAAGAGAGGAGAGAGATGACACACTGAGAAGTAGTATGTAACAGACAAAGAGAGGGGAGATGACACACTGAGAAGTAGTACGTAACAGACAAAGAGAGGAGAGAGATGACACACTGAGAAGTAGTATGTAGCAGACAAAGACAGGGGAGATGACATACTGAGAAGTAGTACGTACCAGACAAAGAGAGGAGGGAGACAGGAAGAGAAAGACAGAGAAGAAGACACTGCGGGTGCAATGGAGCAAGTACAGTGTGTCAAGGGTACCATCAAGGACAGATGACTACCATCACACCGACACAATGAAGAAAGACACAGACATTCAATGAAAAAAAAAGAAGGAAGAAGAAGAGGACTCAACAGAGCGCTGCCCACACTCAAGCCCTGTAAATCTGCCCACACTCAAGCCCTGTAAACCTGCCCACACTCAAACCTTTGTAAATCTGCCCACACTCAAACCTTTGTAAATCTGCCCACACTCAAGCCCTGTAAATCTGCCCACACTCAAGCCCTGTAAACCTGCCCACACTCAAACCTTTGTAAATCTGCCCACACTCAAGCCCTGTAAATCTGCCCACACTCAAGCCCTGTAAATCTGCCCACACTCAAGCTTTTGTAATCTGCCTACACTCAAGTCCTGTAAATCTGCCCACACTCAAGCCCTGTAAATCTGCCCACACTCAAGCCCTGTAGATCTATCCACACTCAAGCCCTGTAAATCTGCCCACACTCAAGCTTTTGTAAATCTGCCCAAACTCAAGTCCTGTAAATCTGCCCCTACTCAAGCCCTGTAAAACTGCCCACACTCAAGCCCTGTATATCTATCCACACTCAAGCCCTGTCAATCTGCCCACACTCAAACCCTGTAAACCTGCCCACACTCAAGCCCTGTAAACCTGCCCACACTCAAGCCCTGTAAACCTGCCCACACTCAAGGCTTTGTAAATCTGCCCATACTCAAACCTTTGTAAACCTGTCCACACTCAAGCCCTGTAAACCTGCCCACACTCAAGCCCTGTAAACCTGCCCACACTCAAGCCCTGTAAACCTGCCCACACTCAAGCCCTGTAAACCTGCCCACACTCAAGCCCTGTAAACCTGCCCACACTCAAGCCCTGTAAACCTGCCCACACTCAAGCCCTGTAAATCTGCCCACACTCAAGCCTTGTTAATCTGCCCACACTCAAGCCCTGTAAATCTGCCCACACTCAAGCCCTGTAAATCTGCCCACACTCAAGCCTTTGTAAATCTGCCCACACTCAAGCCCTGTAAACCTGCCCACACGTAAGGCCTGTAAACCAGCCAACACTTGGGGACATTAACCTCTTACAGATACAACATTCCCTTAGAGCTTTAAGAGCAATGGATATTTACTGGGAGATAAGTATTGTGTAGGCAGACACAGACAAAAAAGAATGTTTTAAACCCACCCATCCACCCCCTTCCCTTTAAAAAAAAAAACACAGAGTATTGGTAGTACATCTAGTACAGACACAAACAAAAGTGCCCCCCCCCCCCCCCCCCCCCAAACCCCCTACTTCTCCCCAAGACTTTCACGGGGCAGAGTGTTTTTATTGAGAGGTAAATCTAGTAAAGACATAGACAAAAATCCCTTCACATCCCTCCCCTATCTCCCATCTCAACCCTTGGCTTTAAAAAAAAAAAAGTTGTTTTATGGGGAGGTACAACTGTACAGACACAGGCAAAATGGTTTCAGCCCTTTCCCCCTCCTCTCCTCTCTTCAACCAAGACACTGAAAGGGGGGAGACTTGCATAGGACATAAATCTAGAATTTAAAACAAACTAACAAAACCCTTTATGCCTTTCAAAGGAAACACGTCTTTACTGACACTTAAATGTTAATATGGACACAGACATTAACATTACTCCCTCCCTCCTTCCCAACATTTAAATAAAAAAAAGTCTTTAAAGGCCTGACCAAAGAGAGGTAACTCTAGTACTGACAAAGGCAAAACTGTTTCAGTGAAATAAAAAGGCTGAAAAGACATGCAGACTTTATTAGGAGCTAAATCTAGATCAGACAGAAAACCTGCCAACCCAAAAATTGTCTATGTTGTACTTTCTCACATGAACAGGTGCAGTTTTGAAAAAAAAACAACAAAAAAAAAACAAAAAAAAACCCAGGCGTATTTCATTTTTGTTTTCATAAACAAAATCATGTATCATTCACATTTTTAATAATACGGTCGAGTGGTGCTGACTAAAACTGGCGCCAAGGACAAATGGCAGAACAGATACATATGCGCATTCCCTATAAACAATATCCGGTGGTAAGAGTCCACAGATTCAGAATTCAAGCAATGTCAGCTGTAGTAAACAAAATGAAATTTTGCTAAGAATTTTTGTCTGGCGTATTTTTCATTTGAGAGGTGTATTGTCATGTTCTATATAAAATGGCGTACAAAATATGTAAAATGGCGTACAATATATGTAAAATGGCGTACAAGATATGCCAAAAGCGTATGGATAGGCAGGTCTGAGACAAGTACAAAAATGTCCTCCCACACCACACGTCTTTCCAGAGAAGGAGTCAATGTCCAGGATGTTCGTTGTTTCAGGGTGTCCCTCCCTGCGTCAGCTTGCATCCTCACTATGTCCAGAAGCTACTCCACTTTTGTTCAAACATGTGAACTTGCTACATGACATACTGAAAGCTGTCACAGAGTTAACATCCACCGCAAACAAGGACACCTGACCACAGTCCTGGCACACTACGCTGTGAAAGAACAAGGGGAACAATTCAATTCTGACAATTAACGTTCACCACAAACAAGGACTCCTAACTAGAGGCCTGGCACACTACGCTGTGAAAGAACAAGGGGAACAATTCAATTCTGACAATTAACATTCACCACAAACAAGGACTCCTAACTAGAGGCCTGGCACACTACGCTGTGAAAGAACAAGGGGAACAATTCAATTCTGACAAAGCTCCACATTTTCAACTACGACTAATTATATCAACACTGCTAATCATCTCATGACCAGCTAAAAGAAAAAAAAAGAAAGAGAAAGAAAGAACTACAACATATTTTCTCCCCAATTTCATTTGGGACAAAACAATCTGAGACTGTTCCTTTTGTTGATGAATAATACAAATACCTTTAACAAAATGTGTTTATGCAAAATCCCTAGTGTTACAGTGATACTTCAATCTGTTGTCATTAAACACCTCCTCGTTAGGGAAAATATCTTTTTAATACAGATAAACGAAAAAAAAAAAGAAGAAGAAAAACAGCATAAGTATGAAACAGAGATTATCAGCAAAAAGCCAAACCTCAAGCTGATTAAGAGCAAAAGCCAACTAGTAACGACCACAGAAATAACTAGTTACAATCACAGATAAAGTCACACACACACACACATCAGTAACCACAGAAATAACTAGTTACAATCACAGATAAAGTCACACACACACACACGCACATCAGTAAGTCAGAAAGAGTGACGTTATCACTGACTACGCCGACAATACTGTGAAGGAAATCGTGCACACCCAGTAAAACCTTCAGACAGTGTGCGGCACACTGGCACTCACAACAAACTTCTCAAAGCACTGAATACCATGACAGCAACCATCACACCATAAGCTGCCTGAAAGAAAGAAAAAGAAAAAAGGTGTTTAACAAATTTGTAAGTTACAACAAAAAAACCCCACCAAAAAACCCATCGCTGCACACAGAAGTTAACAGAAGATGAAACTCATTCTATGCGTGGTTATGATTTGATTATCGAACCCATAGCTTTCTACAGTTATGCGTTGCTGACGTCTCCGGTATCAGTAACTTATCTTCCAAACTCTGAATGCCACGATAAACATTGAAGCTATGTTTGCTTTTCAGCAGGGGGTAAACATGTTTGGCCATTTCCACAGTTTGTCTTTTACATGTGTGATTTATTCGGGGGTTTTTTTCTTTCTTTTTTTCCCCCCTTTTTTTTCCCCCACAGAAAAGGGTAGCCTGACACTGTGGGAAAGCCAACATGGAGCAACATGTCGTTCCCTCGAATGATCAAGTTTGATTAGAAAAAACACTTTTCTGTAGTGTGGTGGAAGTTACCCCCCTTTCCCCTCCATTCTGACAAATGAAAGCAGCCCCCACTCTTCCATGCCATCCCCACCTCCCTTTCACAAGGTTTTGGACGATGGAAGCATTGTTCTGTTTTCCAAAGGCCCTAGGTTTAACGCTTGCTAGAGACAGCCTAGTCAGTGGGAGATTTTCTCTTCAAAGTCATCGGCTGTGCAGACTCTGACCCCTTCTAGTCCTCTGAATGACACTTTAAACCAAGGATCCACGCGTGATCGCATCCATCTAAGTACAGTTATCCAAACAAAACTTGTGGGAATGTTACCTCCCATTCCATCCCTATGGACGACTAGGAAATTTATGTGCCAACTGGATGGATCACACACACACACACGCACACACACACACAAGAAAATACACATACATATGTTGGCATCATGCTTAATTAAACATTATACCCAGAGACGGTATGCAGTAACCTTCACTTGATGGCACTGTGCAGTTGTTTAAATCTTGGTGTCCTGTCCACACACTGTAGCTCCCCCCCCCCCCCCCCCCCCCCCCCCCCCTCCTCCAAAAGTATAACTTTGGCAAAATGTGGAATCGTTTTTTTATGCACATGAAAGCTTTAACACCCTTCTACAGGAGCCTGTACACCTCTACCCCATATCACTATACACTGCTCTTTCCTACTGACCCCAAACAAGCATGTTTTCTTTCTCCGATACTATTGTTGAAAGCAGGTCAGATGTCGATCTTATCCCAAACGAGGTAAATCTCACTTCAAGACATGATCATCTTATGTTAGATGAAAGCTCCAACAGTGAAGATATTTCCATGACCCGTGACATTATTTCTATGTATACATCTTCTCTCACCTTTTTTGATTAGGGACAGTACAAGCATTATAAGATAAGCGCACATACTTTTCACACTTTTCCATTTTAGTGTTCAGAATGGTAATTCTGAAACATTGCAAAAATTTACAGGTGGCACTCACAAAAAAAAAAAAGAAAAAAAATCTCTTTGGACATTTTAAAAGAACACATAAAATCTTAATCACAAATAACTTTGCTTGAGTGATTTTGAGCAAGCCTAATTAATTTTTAAGATATGGCCAAAATATGACATCTGAGATGAATGGGGAGGAGGGGGGAATTGATTGGAGGAACAGGAGATGAAATGCAAATGTCTACAAATATACAAATAAGACGATGGGTGGACTTTTATTCACAAAATGCACCATCAACACACAAAATGGCGATAAGCAGAGCTCAAAGCCCAAGCAGCATGGCAAGAAAGATTGCTGAGATGACAGACATGGAAGCCATGGCCGGTTTGCTTGAGTTCTATAGCTACAGCCCAGCGGACCACACTGAGCCTTTCCAAGGCCATCACCACACTGGGGAAAAAAAAGTTCTGTCCTGCTATTATCAAAAACAGCAACAACAAGTCATCGAAGATTCACGTATCACAATGTACATTCAATTCACAGCTTCATTCTTCCGGGTGGTAAGAGTTTGCTGGCTTGAGGGCACCAGGCATTTTCCTTGCTTCATCACCCGCAGATGAAGAAATCTTTATAAAAAGAAACGAAAAAAGGTAAAAAAAGATGATGAACGAGCCACAAAAATACATAATGGCCATATGGGGGCAAAGAGATATGGCACAGCAGCCAACAACTCACAGTTTCACTACCCAGCTGCCAGATTTCACCCAAAAAGAAAATTCCACAAGCGAAAAGCGCACAGACCTTCTTCAACAATACCAGCGAGCGGGCTACATATATCCGAAAAAGAGCAGAAGATAGTTAGAAGGATAAAATCTAAATTAGAAAAAAAAAAGGGCATGGTCAAAGCTGATTACAAGAAAGGTGAAGTTACTAGCACAGAATTTCCAGAAGTGGACGCAGTTTGTAGTAAAAGTGGTCTTGGGATCTCTACTGTAGCTAATCAACAGCAGTCTGCTCAGACAAAACAGCACCTCACACGCACTCAACGGTCAAAAATGTCTACAAACCTGAATCAATCCAAAAAACAAACAAACAAAGAACAAAACATTGTATACTGAAGGAAAAGCAGCCCCAGCAGCATAAGCAGGCTTGTTTTTGAACAACTCTCCCCCACTATTTAAAAAAGAATGGGGGTGGGGGTGGGGAGTTTTGGGAGCTGGGAGTGAAGTGATGCATTACGGAGGGAGGACAGAAAACAGATAAAAAATTTAAGGTGCCACCCAAGAATCTTGTCACAATCATGATAATTACATATACATATACACTGCAGCTTCAGTTTTTGTTTTTTAAGTAACAAACGAGCAGGGTAACACTTGCACCCATGATGAAATGAATACATGGCCATCACCTCAAACGAACGCTGCTTATGACACCAACTTGCCTCGCAGAAATGACAACGCAGAGCACACAGAACAAACAAGGAGACATCCCCAAAAAAAGGATGTTCCAAACTTGCCCACATACCATTGTTCTGTGTGCTCTGCCGTGTTTCTGCGAGGCGATTCAGTGTCATCATCAGCATTCGTTTGGGGTTATCGGCGTTTATTCATTTCATCACAGGGGAGCACAGAGTTACCCTACTTGTTTCAAAACAAGGAGGCATCCCCTTGGGGACGTTTGTCATTTCTGCTGGGTGATTTGGTGCCGTAAGCATAACTCATTTGGAGTTACGGGCGCACGTTTACTTCATCACAGGAGCAAGAGCTGCCCTACGTGTCTGTTATGTACTGTTTCTGTTCCCTGCCTCGTTTAGGATTTCCTGTTTCTTCAGGCCTAGCCGACCAAACAGGCTGGCCTCCAGGCTGTCACCATGCACACAACAAACGTCAGTGTATGGCCATGAAAAAGAACCACACATACATACTTGTCAAACCAGTATGTAACAATTCATGGCCCAATATCTTACCTATTGAACCCTGAAGGAGTAGGTCAGCAGCCATTCTGCTTATCGCATCTATTAATTAAGAAAAAAAAATTGTTTTGGTCAGCAGCCATTCTGCTTATCGCTTTTGCATCTATTAATTAAGAAAAAAAAATTGTTTTGGTCAGCAGCCATTCTGCTTATCGCTTTTGCATCTATTAATTAAGAAAAAAAAATCGTTTTGGTCAGCAGCCATTCTGCTTATCGCCTATCGCATCTATTAAGAAAAAAAAAATCAATCAGAAACCTATGAACGCAGAAACCAAACTAAACTAAAAAAGAAAAAAAACACAAAAACCCCACACGTCACCTACAAACAAATAACATTTGTAGAATGGACATCTCTTGACAGAGAGCAGAATCCTGCTATCTACTCCCAGCATGACAACAGCAAAACTGGTTATGTTGTAACAGAGGAAAAAACACCAAAGACTCTCTGGAAAGCAGACAGACAGTAAAGAAAGACTTCACACACACACACACACACACACACACACACACACACACACACACACACATACACAACAAGGCAATACAATGAAGAAACAAACAAAACAAAACCAAAGGAAATTTTAAATGAGGCAGATAACAGTAAACAGTTAATGATAAACACGTAGCGCAACACTTGCTCCCCCCATGACGAAACAAATACATGCCCATAATTTCAAACGAATGCTGCTTACGACACCAAATAGCCTAGCAGAAATGACAACACAGAGCACACAGAGCAAACTAGGAGACATCCCCACGGGGATGTGTTGTCATTTCTGCTAGGCGATTTGGTGTCATAAGCAGCATTCGTTTGATGTTATGGGTGTGCATTTAATTTTTTCATCACGGGGAGCAAGAGTTACCCTACTTGTTTAAACAAGGTGGCATCCCTTAGGGGATGTGCTGTCATTTCTGCTAGGCGATACGGTGTCATAAGCAGCATTCGTTTGATGTTATGGGTGTGCATTTAATTTTTTCATCATGGGGGAGCAAGAGTTACCCTACTTGTTTAAACAAGGTGGCATCCCTTAGGGGATGTGTTGTCATTTCTGCTAGGCGATTCGGTGTCATAAGCAGCATTCGTTTGATGTTATGGGTGTGTATTTATTTCATCATGGGGGAGCAAGAGTTACCCAACTTGCTTAAACAAGGTGGCATCCCTCAGGGGATGTGTTGTCATTTCTGCTCGGTGATTTGGTGTAGTAAGCAGCATTCGTTTGATGTTATGTGACCTGTATTTATTTCATCAAGGAGGAGTAAGAATTACCCTACTTGTTTATCATTCGTCTGAAGTTATGGACCTGTATTTATTTCATCAAGGAAGAGTAAGAATTACCCTACTTGTTTATCATTCGTCTGAAGTTATGGGACCTGTATTTATTTCATCAAGGAGTAAGAATTACCCTACTTGTTTATCATTCGTCTGAAGTTATGGGACCTGTATTTATTTCATCAAGGAGGAGTAAGAATTACCCTACTTGTTTATCATTCGTCTGAAGTTATGGGACCTGTATTTATTTCATCAAGGAAGAGTAAGAATTACCCTACTTGTTTATCATTCGTCTGAAGTTATGGGACCTGTATTTATTTCATCAAGGAGGAGTAAGAATTACCCTACTTGTTTATCATTCGTCTGAAGTTATGGGACCTGTATTTATTTCATCAAGGAGGAGTAAGAATTACCCTACTTGTTTATCATTCGTCTGAAGTTATGGGACCTGTATTTATTTCATCAAGGAAGAGTAAGAATTACCCTACTTGTTTATCATTAACAAAACAAAAAAAAAAGAACAACAACAGTCTGAAAGCGTGACAGAACAGGGGAATGACCAGCGATGGTTTTTCACATGCTGAGGGTACAACTGATAAAGAAGGAACGCCCACCCACCCACCCACCCATCCCCCAGCCCTGCCCTCCCCTCAGGGACACAGCATGAGACTGCACGGTCCATTGGGGATACCTCACCACATGGGAACACACACACACTTCCAACATGTTCTCAACGCGTTCCAAAGCTTTGTCAGCACAACAATGGATGCAGACTAACTAACAGGCATGGATGGTACAGGCACATCCAGCCAACATAACACAAAGCGGGATGAAACGTTGCCACCTTTTTTTTCAGACCACAAGAACAACAAAATGGTTTTTAAGTGAAGGGCAGCATAAACAACCAGCTAATATAACACAAAGCAGTATGAAACGTTGCCACTTTTTTTTTTTAATTGAAGGGGGGGCATTAAAAAAAAAGTAGCATGTAGCAATGTAACAGGCAGGCCCATCCCTCTCTCTCATTCCCTCCCCCCCCCCCCCCCCCCCACCTCCCCTGGTGTGCAGCCTGACAGTGTAAGCGATCAGGGAGAAAAAAAAGGCATGCACTGACTCACACTATAATTCTAATGGACCCCAGTGCCATGCCAGCCACCATCAAACCATAAGCAACCTGGAAAATCAACACAACCAAAACATACCACCGTGTGACTGAATGGATGATCAATGTGCTTCTCTCTCTCACTCACTTACTCACTCCTTCTCTCTCTCTCTGTCTTTCCATTTTTTGTTATCCTTTTTCTAACTTCCTTTCTCTACTTTTCAATGATCTTTACCCTCTCAATAAGGGCAGTGGACCAAAAACAGATTAAAAAAAAAGAAAAAAGAAACGAACATTTGAGCGACTGTCAGTGATCAAAACTGAAGCATAAAACAGGAGACAAAAAAAAGAGCAAAACTTTGATAATTGTCAGTGACTAAATCTGAACCACAACATTATTTCAAAATAAAAAGCCAATTTAGGTTTATCCTCAAAGACTAAATCCGTAGCAAAATCTGAAAAAAAAACAAAGATTAGGGAAACTGTCAGTGGCCAAACCTGAAGCATGAACCATCAGCCATGAAAGCTCAGAAGGGTCAGAACAGCTAGCTCTCCAAATGTACTGGATCAAATCTATGTCTGTTTATCTATATGAACAGCTAGCTCTCCAAATGTACTAGATCAAATCTATGTCTCTTTACTGTATGAACAGCTAGCTCTCCAAATGTACTGGATCAAATCTATGTCTCTTTATCTGTATGAACAGCTAGCTCTCCAAATGTACTGGATCAAATCTATGTCTCATTATCTGTATGAACAGCTAGCTCTCCAAATGTACTGGATCAAATCTATGTCTCTTTATCTGTTTGAACAGCTAGCTCTCCAAATATACTGGATCAAATCTATGTCTCTTTATCTGTATGAACAGCTAGCTCTCCAAATGTACTGGATCAAATCTATGTCTCATTATCTGTTTGAACAGTTAGCTCTCCAAATGTACTGGATCAAATCTATGTCTCTTTATCTGTATGAACAGCTAGCTCTCCAAATGTACTGGATCAAATCTATGTCTCATTATCTGTTTGAACAGCTAGCTCTCCAAATGTACTGGATCAAATCTATGTCTCATTATCTGTTTGAACAGCTAGCTCTCCAAATGTACTGGATCAAATCTATGTCTCATTATCTGTTTGAACAGCTAGCTCTCCAAATGTACTGGATCAAATCTATGTCTCATTATCTGTTTGAACAGCTAGCTCTCCAAATGTACTGGATCAAATCTATGTCTCATTATCTGTATGTACTGCACACGGATGTGGAAAGAATGGTTACACCTGTCATCCAAGGAATGTAAACGACTGTGATATCAAAGCCCTGAAAACTATCCAACGCTCATTGGTAGCTCCACTTTCAACTGACCACCCTAGCGATGATAATGTACCACGAACTGGTTAAGCCCATTCTGAAATCATCATAAACACAATATGAAAATAGTAAATGTCAACAACAACAACAAAAAATGCAAATTTCACCATCTGTACAAGTTTTGAAGAAGTTTGGATGGAACATAACTTCTATGGAACAGTTAACCATGGAGAAAATCAAATGCAGATAAATTGTTCTGTTAATTAAAAGAAAATGATTTAGGAAGATTGATTAATCTTGGCTCTCAAAGCAACTCTACTCAATAAAGATCTTAAGGTGTGAATGTTACTGAAAGTAGCAAGTAAAGAGCTTGTTTGAACTCAGTAAAAAGGTCGCAGTCTATTTCACCATGATCACTGTTTTGCTTGGGACACTTCTGTTTCCCATTTTGGTGAAATAATCATGATACTTAATCTGTTGAGTGAATTCTATCCCAAACTGCAACAGAGTAAAATCCATTATGCTTAAGTCACTGCCCATATCTTCCTTTCAATCAGCAGAGAGTTTAATAACATTTGAATTCAATAACGAAAGTTGTCTGCTTCGCTCTTGTCGCCATTGAGGAACTGTCAATCACATCTCTTAGTCCAAACATGATTCATTTTGCACGTTTCAGGGCAAAAGCCCGTTCTGTTGTGACAGGGTATGCATGATATCATTTAAACAAAATTCCCTGACCTTTTCCCTGACCCAGACCCCACTATCTCTGTCAAGAATGTTACATCTTCACCTGTGTCTGTTGGTTTGTTTGTCCGTCTGTCAACACGACTACATGAAAACTACTGAACCAATTTTAAAGAAACTTGGTGAAAACAGGGAATGTGGCTCAAGGAATGAACCCATTCATCCATTGCTGATTCAGTGGCCAAATTATGCTGAACCCAGAGGCCAAGGCTGCCATGAAGGAAACAGAGAAAAACCACTGCCAACAGTGTAAGTAACAAATCCAATTATTCCAGTGCAATGAGAGCATTCATCGGACATTCTGAAGGAAGCTGTACATGGGAGATAAGCATGAAACATAGTCCTAACTGAAAATAACTGGACGTGTCCAAGGCTTTGGAACACACTACACTCCAATTTTTGGCAGGTGAGGAAGTCATCTTGGTAGGAGATAAGTCATCCGACATGAGTTGAACTTTGATGTGGATCCTGATCCAGATCACAAGGCAGATCCATAATCATTTTTCAAACTTCCCAAGCCATGGGCGCTTTTTGACGTGTTCATACATTTCTCCACAGGCAATGCAGGCATGATCTGATTCTACAAAACGGCAAGACTTGGTCAGGTCTGATCTACAATCCGGATTCAGTAAGCCAAGGACTGTTTGACCTGGCCAGCAGTTTCCATTGTAACCGAGTGTCCTTCTAGCAAGAAGGTGAAACAAAATGACCTCACTCACGCCGGCTCCTCGACTAAACAATTACTGTCACCAGTAGGGGGCTTAGTAGGTGGAATCCTGCATAGGCTGGATCAGAACAGGCGCCACTGAACACCACTGACGTGACTCAGCAGCAGTGCAGCGTCTCCTCTGGTGGGTTGCCTATTCCCTGACTGCTCCCCGTGGATTGCCGGTGCCGGGGCTGTGGCTGTGGACTGTGGGTCAGAATGAGCAGCATGGGTGCAATGCTACTGAGGTGGCACAGAAGATGGGCAGCCAAAAAAAAAGAAAAAAAAAATCTATCTAGCAAATACCTCCTCAAATCTGCAATAATCCACAAGTAACAGGTAATATCCTTGTCAACGCAGTTAGAAAATAAGAAATAAAAGTTTCTTACACCTTTTTCCTATATTTTCATTCTGAAACCGAAGTAAAATGAAGCCTTTTCCAGTTGCGCTTGTAATGTTGCACGCTTGCAAGCGTTCCTCAACATTTTTTTGAAGTTATTCTTGTTCAGCATCTAGGTAAATTCAATAGGAATAAGAGACATACTCTTTTTCCCTTAAGTGCCAGCACCAGAGCTGTAAATGTTTTCCTCTTGTGGTGTTCCAGGAGAATATTGTGCGTCTTCATGACATTACTGAGCCTACTTTAAGATTTTGTTGTTGTTGTTGAAACATCAAACACTCATCATGCTGTACACCAAGAGAAGCATGATGCAGCCCGTTGAAACCCTTTCCTTGTTTAAAACTTAATGATGCAGCCCGTTGAAACCCTTTCCTTGTTTAAAACTTAATGATGCAGCCCGTTGAAACCCTTTCCTTGTTTAAAACTTTTAACATTTTACAAAATGCTATGGAAGTAACCAAGTACAACTGGTGCTGACAGGCTGTATCAGAACACCTTCCCACCAGATCCACCTGTTAGTTACTGTATAAATCCTCAGCCTCCCATTCCATACACTTCCTGAAGCACCCTGGCACAATCTGTCCTGTGATAAACATTTGCAAAGTTCCCTTTTGAGACTTTAGGTCACACTGATTATTCAGCAACATTTGTACAGTAGAATATGTTAATTGTTATCCTCACCTCTCGTTAATGCAATAACATAACCAACGGCAACAACAATGAAATATTCACACACACACTTACACACAGACACAGAGTACCCCACAACACCAACACACACACACACACACACACACAACACACAACAGAGGTCAGTCAGTACACCTTGACCATTTACCTCATGAAAGACCGGGTTGTTGTTGACCAAGTACATCTGAAGAGAAACCAAACACAGCCCAGGTTAACAACATGCCAGAGGAAATAACCTCTCCACATCACAGGGGCTGCTATTGACATACACTGTCCAGCTGACTGGTTCACACCGTACAGTTGATCCATTCAGCAAACAGTTTCACATCATCCCTGCCCTACAAGCTTGATTAGTGTTCCTGTGTAGAATGAGATAATAATAATAATAATAATAATAATAATGTATAATACTTATATAGCGCATTTCTTGTTGTACAACTCAATGCGCTTACATCCACCATTTGCACTTATTCATACAATATTCATGCACACAGCAAAAAGAAAATACACAATGGCAGACGCACCTACATGCATAAACTGTCTCACCGAACTAGTTGTGGAGGAATTTAAGAGAGATCTAGTCATCTACAGAAGAGAATAGGCTTTTTTGAAGAGGTAAGTTTTGAGCTGAGATTTAAAAGAAGAAAGAGTAGGCTGATTACGAAGGTCTTCAGGGAGGGAGTTCCAAATAGAAGGTGCTCTAAAACTGAAGGCTCTTTCGCCAACAGATTTCAGAGAACGCTTAGGGATTTTCAAAAGTTTTTGTGAAGAAGAGCGAAGGGTACGAGAGCTTTGGTAGGTGCAGAGAGAAGAAGAGAGATAGTGAGGAAGAGATTCATTGAAGTGGCGGAAAGCAAGAACTGCCAGTTTAAATTGCCACCGATACTGTATGGGAAGCCAGTGCAGTTCGATCAGCATGGGAGTGATGTGCTCACACCTCCTCCTCTTCAAAACAAGTCGTGCAGCGCTATTTTGGACTCTCTGCAGCCGAGCAATCTGTTCTGCGGGAAGCCCAGCATAAACAGAGTTGCAGTAGTCCAATCTTGACATCACCGTGGCACAGACTAGCCTGACAGCTACTTCCCTGGATATAAAGCGTCGGATGGAAGCAATATGTCTCAGCTCTAAAAAGGATGAGCGACAGACTACAGATATTTGATTCTGCATGGTCAGACACTGATCAATGGTAACACCAAGGTATTTGACAGAGTTACTGAAAGGCAATTCAGTACCATCAACAACCATTGACTCTGACTCAACGAGTTTGAGGCAGGAGGAGGTTCCAACGGCATGACTTCAGTCTTTTCACAATTTAATTTAAGCTTATTACTTGTCATCCATTCCTGCACACTGCTGATACACCGAGACACCCCAGATTGAACAGAAACAAACTCATCAGGTGTGCCACTCTTAGAAAGCTCAGTGTCATCAGCATACTTGTGAAAATCACAATCATGGTCCGAGATAACATCTGACAAGGGCTGTGAGTACAATGTAAACAACACTGGGCCCAATACTGACCCCTGTGGTACTCCATACAAAAGAGGTGACAAAGTAGACCTTACACCACCCACAACCACCGCCTGCGACCTATCTCTGATGTACGATTTCGAACCACTGGAGAACTATCCCATCAACACCAAAAGTGACCCTAAGCCTTTCAAGTAAAGTAGTGTGATCTAGCGTATCAAAGGCAGCGCTCAGATCAAGCAAGGCTACGAGAGAAACAAGTTTACTGTCAGATTTGCACAGTAAACAGTCCAGTACGCTCAATACAGCAGTCTCAGTGCTATGATTCTTCCTATAAGCAGACTGACAGGCTTCAAGAAGACCATGGTCTGAAAGATGAGTCTGAAGCTGCTTCAGCACAACTCTTTCAAGGATTTTTGAGAGGAATGGGAGGTTGGACACCGGTCTATAGTTCTTTAACTTATTGATCATACAGAATGAATCATTTTTAACCTCTTTTTTTGTTGTTGTCAAACATGTTAAATGCAAAAGGGCAGGGAACAAACACAAGCAACAAGGTTCCAAACTCAAGAATTCATTTTCAGTAAATAATGATCAGTGCAATTCAATGACACTAAAGAAAACTTTGCCTGTGTTTAAATGAAATAACGTGTCTCATGCAGAGTGTTCAAGACAGGTTGATGGACAGACAGAAAGCGAGAGAGACCAGTAGACAGATGGAGAGAGAGAGAGAGAGAGAGAGAGAGAGAGAGAGAGAGAGAGAGACACTGACCTGACACATGTTTATTGGCATTAGCTTTTCACAGCCTTAGTGCCAAGGGGGACAATTTATGAAATAGCAGTATACTAATAGCAACGAGAAAAGGGAAAATACTCATGCACACCCACTCAAAACATGCGGGCGCACGCGCGCGCGCCCACTTACACGTATACTTCAACCACGAGCAATTTCCAATCTAGGGTAACACTCTACACACACACACACCCACACACACACACACACACACACACACACTCATACACACACACACACAAATCATCATCATAATCAATGCCATACTCGACCATCCATCTGTAGTTATGTAAGTACTAAGCGTTCATCGGAACTAAAAAAAACAACAACAAATTTTGAGTATCTATTTTGTCTTTTCAGTTTCTCCCTTTTTTTTCACTGTAGCTTTTTTCCTGCTAATGCCTTTTTGTTCTATCTTTTTTTCTTTGTAATTACCTTCCTTATGTTACCATTGTCATTTTTTTTAATTAATTTTTTTTTTTTTTTTTCAGTATCAATGTTGTTCGGATGACAGTATCTTGTTCCTCGTATTATTTGCTTCTGCAATAAATTTTGAAAGCGATATTATCATTTCTTCGTCTCCGGATATAAGAATAGCTACTAAATCATGTCTTCTCGACACAGGTAAAGAAAACAAACTATACTTATTTCGAATTGACTCATATGCAGGGCAATGAAATATAAAATGGCGTTCGTCTTCAACTTCCTTACAACACATTAAGCACAAATTATCCATTTCCTGATCGTCAATAAACCATCTTCTGTTAGCCTTTAATCCAAGAGTTCTCATTCTTAGTCTGGCAAAAAGGCTTCAATGCCATCTATTTTTAATGACTCAGAGATATTTTTCAACTTGGAAAATACTTTTAAATGAGCAATACCAACTAAATTTTGTGTTTTCTTCTACATGGGAATGCCAGCTTTGCTTATATGAATTGATTAAACGATCTTTAATTCTGAGATAAAAGCAACGTCACTTCCCACTCCCTAACTCATCCAAACTATACCGAAACCGTTCTCAGTAAGAACTTTTCTGATATTGTCTACCCAATTTTGCCTTCCTTGTTCATGTTGCTGCAACAGCATTTCATACGCCTGCCTACATAATCTTTCCATTGGAAGCTTTATAATCTTTAGCCAATATTTTACACTCTTAATAGTTGTTTGGAGTTTTAGTGGATATCTGCCAGTCTCACCGTATGCAAGTATGTTAGAGGAGCTAAGGGGTATATTTAAGAAACGTTTTACAGCAAAAGTGTGCACTGTTTCTATCTGCTTATTCTCTGCTGCACCCCAGATTTCTGCTGCATATGTCAGGATAGGCTCGATCTGTGTGTCAAATAACTTCCAGAAAAGTGAAGAATCAGTGGAACTTAATTTGTAGAGATAAAAATTATCTAGGAGCTATCCCACCACATCTTATTTTGCACGAAAACCCCCCTTTTCACAAACAAATCTCGTCCATCTCATACTACTTTTTGCCAAAATTAACATCTTTTTCTACAGCCAAACTTAACATGCAAAAACCTCCAAAAATCGAAGTAATCGTTATTTTAAAATGGGGGGTTTTCGTGCAAAACAAAACCGGGTGATATAGCTCCTAGATAAATTTTATCTCTCCATAGCATGAAATCTAAAGGTTTACAGAATTAATCATCCTAACACAATTAACGCCCGCGGGTTTGATAGTGAGACCTTACTACTTTCTAGTAAGGCTTGGGGCGACTTGGGGTGACATGGAGGGTGACTTGGGGCGATTTGGGGCGATTTGGGGTGACTTGGGGCGACTTGGGGTGAAGGTGTCAAGCGTGCTAAAGTGGGAGGTGTCAGAGAATGTCAAGTGGAACTGGTAGGACCACTCTTGACATCTGCTCTGCCACGCGCTGAGCAGCGATTTACCCTGCTGTGTTAGCAAGGAAGGCAACGCACACGCTGCCAATCAATAAAGCCGTTGTTGGCAGCGCCCGCAGTGTGCATTGCAGAGCGCGTTACAGAATGTACTATAAGTGCTGCTATTGATTTTGTTACACAATCTTTTACCCAGATTTATGCAGCAGCTTACTTAATTAATTTTTTAATTGTTGTTTTTAATCTGGTTTAAAAAATGAAGCCCGAAGTTGCAGAGCTTATTAATATATTCAGAGATTGGGAGATGCAGGAAAGGAGCTGGGGAGTTGATAGAGAAGAGTTTGAAGAATTAATTACGGAGCTTTTTGAGCGCGTAGATATGCGAGAAAGCGTAAGGAACGCCATCAGTAAACTACCGCATTCTTGGCCCCATCCAGTTATAAAGTTGTTTGCCATTTTAATTGATCAAATAGCTCCCGAAGATCTTGATTTGACCGCTTCTACTGGCCCTGAAGGAGTAACTGTTACTTTTAAACCTGGGCAGTTTTTAAGATTAGTAAAAGACTATGAGTAATAAATAACAGCTGAATTTACAATTATTTTTTTATTGTTTTTAAAAAGAGTTTAAAAATGGATTGCGACGAGCTATTAAAGTGTGAGGAGGCAGCAGACCTCTGTCATAAAGAAAGATTATACTCTCTGGCTGCATGTGGGAAAACCAGGCAGTATTTAGGCGTTGAACTAAGTATCGAACAGATTCAGCAATTGTCTACATCAGACGTTGAGAAGTATTACGCTAGGTACGAAGCACAGCTAGGATCAAAAATGGTTAGATCGGTGGACAGACAATAATTAGCTTATATGCTAAGTTAGTAGGCAAGATAGCGCCGATTGATTCAGAAGAAGATTTAAAATATGACTTAACACAAGATCCGGTTTTAACCAAGTCCCTAGAATCTCTTGCATGTGACATGTATTATAGATTTGGGACGTTGTTATGTCCATTCATCATGGGATTAATTACTTTTAATCATATTAATTTTAATCATATTAATTTTAATCAGACTAAAAAAAATGAGCGAGCAGGAGAAGACTCCACAGGCGAGTGCCCCACAAGTGAATTCTCCACAAGTGAATTTACAGGCGAGCATCCCGCAGGTGAGTGCCCCACAAGTGAATCCACAACTGAGTGTCCCGCAGGTGAGTAGTGTTACTAAGTCTAAAAATTCTGGCCGTGTTGAGGCCGGCGGTAAACTAGCTGAATGGAACAGACTGCAAAAAGCAAACCAAGCAGCAAAACAAAAATTATTAGATAGTAATACAACATCAGCACCAGCACCGCCGCCACCAACAACAACACAATCAAACTATAAGATGTATTATTATGTGCTGGGGAGTATTGTTGTTGGTGGAGGGCTTTTGGCATACAAGCACCTAAAACCATACTTAGCAACAAAGTCACAAATCCCCACAAAAACAGTAAAAGAACCAGCTTCTGCAAAAAAAGTACAACTTCCTGCTGTAGACCCATTTTTAATAAATTAGTTTTTTTAAATGTGTTGTTAAGTACTGGCTAAGTACAAGCTAAGTACTGGTTAGGTCAGTTATAACAAGTTAAGTGTAAGTAAAGCGCAAGTAAAGTACAAGTAAAGTGCAAGTCATGTTAAGTACTAGTTAAGATCTTAAGTTAAGTACTAGTTAAGTACTAGTTAAGATCTTAAGTTAAGTACTAGTTAAGATCTTAAGTTAAGTACTAGTTAAGTACTAGTTAAGATCTTAATTTAAGTCAGCCAAGTTGGCTCTCCGGGGGGCCTATAGCGCATGAAAGCACGGGTTTGACGTAAGTTCGCTTGCTATTGTTAGAGTCTAGTGACTTCTTATTAACAGCAGTTGTGTTTACTTGATGAAGAGTAGAGCGCAGATTAACATTTGCGTGATAAAATACTTTGCGTTCAAAGAGAGCCTGCTTGTAGTTGTCGTGACTTATATATTTTTTTACAACTTCTTTACCTATGCCCTTAGCTTTCTTTATCACAGAAGTCTGGGTAGCAATACTATACATCTTTGCCCGTAAGCCAACATATTCTAGTATAATCGTCCCATTAAGTTCATCCTTCATCTTTCCAATCACTTTCTTGTTCACGGTTGAATGTAAAGGCGAATCTTTTGGATAGTCGCATGTGTCGTACCACCCATCAGCTCCTTTGGCCACTTCTTTGTAAAAGTCTTCAGTTGGGATGTCTAGAATAAAAGAGTCGGTGTCTGTGTAAAGGACATTTGATTCTGGATACAGCGGCTTAAAGTAGTCGTATAGAAATTCTAGCATCAATAACTTTGACAACTCTAGCACGGCAAACCCGATAACACCGGCTTATCCAACTTCACATTCTGTTTCTTCATCATAACGCCAACCAGGCTATCGCTAAATCTTCTAAAGTCTTGGTAGTTAGGTTTAGAGACCAGCTTAATTGCTTGTTTTTCTTTCGTAACTAATCTTACGTCTTTACGATTGTGTGGATTCTCCATCATTTTACCAAAACAACTGTTGTTCATCAACTTAAAGAAGTCTTTTTCTGAGGCGTCCGTGGCCTTGGTTCTAAGGTCGGTGTTCTTCATGATGTATGGTCTCATGAAAGGCTCTTGGTCGAAAGTAATTATTCTGTGAACAGCTCTCAGTTTCAGTCCATGTCTTAAGTAAAACTGTAACAGCCGATAATGACAGACATATTTAGTTTTGTTAAAGAGGTTAGGCACGAGTTTGGGTGGTTCGGCGGGACTCATCTTTAATTTTTCTGCGGCTAAGGGAAAATCGTTATGGGGACCGTACAATTCTTTAGGATAATCTAAGTCCACTTCTAAGACTAGTCCTATTGGATTATCGGGCGTAAGCTGCGACAATAGTCCTACCACCCGATCAACCTCATGAGGCCCGTTTATCATTTTAAAGTTTCTTAATGGCAGTGCCTGGCTCATGGCCCACCCATACAGATTGTTGGCATCTAAGTACATTAGATAGTTGGATGGTTTAGTTGGATCATAATCGTCTAAATACTTGTTGTTGGCTCTGCGGTAAGGATGACAGGCCATGCTAATGCCTCCTCTCAGCCCGTCCTCGATCATCTGAAGTGTATCCAGATCCGAGATTAAGTCGATATGAATGTTTGTAGACTTCAAGAATGCATCCCAAGAAAGGCCCGGGGCAGAGATGTACTGTGACGAATCTAGACCGTAATGCTTCATACAAGTAGCTCTGTAATTCTGAAAGACGTCAGCTAATAAACACACGTCGGCCAATAAATACTGATCGTGATAGTCGCCCATCGTTTTGCAGTGTAATTCTGTCCAGGCTTTCTGCGCGTATTCATAGTCGGCGTCAGTTATGCCTCCACCTCTAAGACGACTGTAAAAATCGTCTTTGTGTGGCAGCGCTTGCTCATCAAACCTCTCCCACGAGTCCATGTATTCATAAGGATAGACGCCTTTACGAACTAAAGATGGGTCGAAATGTTTTTTAGTGATTGGATAGACGTGTAAAGATTCTGCTAGTTTGCTTAAACACCCCATCAGATGCTGGGCCGAGTCATAGAAGGATAAACAGTCTACAGTAAAGGTCATGTACTTTTCTGATGATTGTGCAATGCAGCTAACCCTCTTACATTCAGAAGTTATTGCTTGCATGATAAAGTGAGAATCATAGCCCCGCAAGTTATGAAAGAAGTTTGGCAGTTTCCATTTTTCGGGGTTAATCTTGAGTTGAAGATTGCAACTGTTGTGTGCTGCTCCCCTGAAGTTGCCAGTAATGTGATCATGATCTCTTACAGTGTCACCTAATAACTTGCATTTGCATATCCAGCAGTGGGTGGCTGATTTATAACGTTCTTCATCTTTGGGGGTCATCTTAATGTCTGAAAGGTTCAGCTGATTAGAGAATTGATTGCGAAGATGTTTCATCTGCTCCAAAAATCGACCAGCTGCGTCGGGGCCTCTGTAAATCTCTGGTTCTGTGTGTCCGCCATCTGACCTAACAGCAACAAATGCATAAGAACAGATCTGATGACGAGATAATATGGTTGTTTTTTGTTGTGTCCGTTCTTGAGGGCCGTAGTACTGTAGCAAGATTGATTCAAAGTCAGCATAGACTACGTATGGGCTCATCTGCATTTTGTGTACATTCTTAAAACCCACCTTAGACCCTGGTTTGGGTGTAAGAAGTTCGATTTTGCAGTCAACAAAACTTTTACAATGTTTCTTATGTTTTGCAGCTGCCTCTACAGTGGGGATCCTGACCAAACACCTTCTACAAAGCCCCTGTTTAGCAGGATCCTTTGTAGTATAAGCCAGAAGTCTGCTCATTGTTCTAATTAATACATAATGACTCTTGGAACCGTCTGCAAACAGAATCAGGTCTACATGATTTTCAAGTGACTCGCCTAAAGTAGGGGCTTCGGGAGAAATCCTTAGAGGGACTAGATTGTCTACTGGATCCCAGGTGTATACGCTTACGGTTATTGGTTTGTTTTGTTCTTCAAACTGAGATATACTTTCTATACTCACTGGAAAGTTTATGTTATCAAAGTTCAGGCTATCTTTATACTGCCAATAATTAGAAACTCTGTCTGGGTGCTTTTTAACTGGGTGTAAGTGCGCCAAAACACACCACATGAAACATAAGTTATCTGAATTATGTATGTTTAAGGCTGCTCGTTTAAAAACTAACTCTCTTGGGAGAGGAAGGTAAGAATTGCCGACTATAGGAGAGTATTTGGTTTGTCTTAATTTGATTTCGAGGACTGTTCCTTCAGACCAACCAGAGCCGCGCAATTTCGCTTCTTCACTTACATAGTTAAACTGTGTAAGCATGTAATCAGCCCAGCCAGGTGTAAAGTCGTAATAGCTGATTACTTCTTTCTGCCTAGTTGAAACCCAGACTTGCATACTACTATCATCAGGGGTTATATATTCAATCAGAATGGCCAACAACACTTTTGCTGGCGGGTTAATTTGAAGAGACCCCGGGATTTTAGAAATAGCATGTGTTACACTTTCCTGAACGTTTGTGGGGTTAATAATGTCCATGTCTAATTCAATGAACATATTGCCTAATGATTTGTTACTACCTTCCAACTGTACGTTGTTGGGCAGTATTTCAAACTCGGACTCGCTTGTGGGGCTCATTTTTATCCCACAATATTTACGTAAATTAAAAAAAAATAAAAGTAAGTAAAAGTAAGTAAACGCGTTTTTATTCTTCACCCAAGCGTTGCAATACTTCAAGACACCCTAATCTTACAAGAACGCCCGCCAATACTTTAGCTTTTTCTGAATCACTACAGTCAATGTTTAACTCTTTGATTGCTTCGTTAAATAGTTCACTATGATTTTTGATTAAATTGTTTACATCATTCTCAAGCCCAGATTTACTAAAATCAATGTTTAACACTTTCATCGTTTCGTCAAATAGTTCATTACAATTTTCTATTAAAATCTTTAGATCAGATTCGCTGTGTTTGGCCGTCATTTTTAAATCTAAAATTAAATAAATAAAATAATAAAACCATGAGTATAACGTTGGTTAATTATGCAGTGCCCATTGTCGGTGTTATAGTTTATTCAACCCTAGCAAAATGTTTGTTAAGAATAAAACCACCCAACATGGGAAAGATAGAAGATTCGCCGAAACTAGTTACAACCTTATTTTTAGCTCTAGCAACAAAAGATTATCTGATTAAAAAGCACATAGACAGTCTTTCATATTATGATTATTTTAATTATTTTTTTAGTTAATAAAAAACATGAGCGAAAAAAAGATTATTAATACGATTTACCACTCTGCTGTAATCAGCGGCCTTAGTATAGGATATAGCACGTTAGCAAAAAACATGTTTAAAATGAGGCCGGCCGATCTAGGAAGGTTAGACATTGAGGATGTTGTTAAGGTTATAGCTGTAATAACTGCAGGGATTGCCTCAAAAGACTTTCTTGTTGCACAGGGGATTATCCCAGAAAACATCAATGCATAGAAAGATTAATGCATTTAGGCAGATTGATTTATAAAAAAAAGATTAATGCATAGAAAGATTGACCCCCCCGGGGAAAGAGCGCTTTTATTAGTTCAAAACCAGTCGGGTTCTGCCCGTCCTTTGCAGATGACACTCAACTAATGAATAGTGGAGACAGAATATCCTTTGAAAAGTCAACTCAAATTTTAGAAAAGTTTGGTAAAACGTCTGGACTGTTTCTGAATAAAGAAAAAACGCAGATCATATGGTTGGGGAGTAATAAAAATAGCACAATAAAATATATGCAACACCTAAACATGATATGGAATCCTAAAGAATTCAAAATACTAGGAATATGGTTTACTAATGATCTAAAAGACATAGAAAAAAGAAACTACAAAGAAAAGATGATTGAAGTGAAAGCATTATTCAAAACCTGGCTAAAAAGAATTATCACCCCTCTCGGAGAATCGCAGTACTCAAATCGCTAATCTTGTCCAAATTAACACATCTCTGGCTTCTTTTGCCAAACCCTCCGGATGCATATATGAAAGAATTACAAAGACTATGTTTTTGGTTTGTGTGGAACAAGAAGCAAGACAAGATTAGCCGTAAAACAGCTGTAAAGGATATAAGAGATGGAGGACTGAACATACCAGATGTACAAGCATTTATCACATCACTAAAACTAACATGGGTAAGACGAATTAAAAATACTACACACAGATGGAAAGAATTGTTGGTGCATAATTGCTCGTTTATTGAACACATTGAAGAGTACTCTCCAAACTATCTGTGTATAAGAAATAAAGAAAATATGTTTTGGCAACATGTATTCACCTCCTATAGACAATTTTTTTATAAAGTAAAACCAGAAACCACTCAGGAAGTACTAGCCGAACCAATTCTTTATAATGATAACATTAGAATAGGGAATAAAACTGTTAAGTTTAAAGGGTGGCATGAAAAAAAAGTAAACAGAATTTCTGATTTAATAAAGAATAATGGAGAAATACTCACATTTAATGAATTCAGATCAAGATACAACATACAGATTAACTTTCTATCATACATGGGATGTATAGCATCAATAAAGAATTATTTAAGAAAAGTTGGACTTACTATTCAAGATCGCAATATGGCAGAGCACAACGCAGCTTTGGGAAGGATATGCTCTATATCAAAAGGCACCCAGATATATTATAAAACATTAATCAAGGATAACCGGAAACCAAAATGCATCACAAAATGGTCTGAAAAGCTCAACCAAGACATACCTTGGAAACGTTGTTTCTCAAAGATTCAGCAGATTAAAGATATAAAACTTAAATGGTTACAGATAAGAATGTAGATTGAAGATAGCCGCCTGGTATTTCTTACCAAGCCACAAAAATTGTCACTAACTGTTATCGTGTGCCATCGTGCACCGGTGGAAATGGACATCGCATGCATCCTATGTGAGAAACTGGAGGAATAAATGAGATAATGAAAATGAGTGACTGATATTTGAACGGTACGGGAAACGACTGAATGAGCGCCAGTAGGCTGCTCTTCGGCCGGCTCTACCTGGGTAGGCAGCCCGTTGAGTGAGTGAGGTAGTGTGGTTTACTGTCAAGACGCTTAGAGCTTAGTCTGTGACCGAGGATAGGCGCTATATAAATACCCAATATAATAATAGTACATAGAATAATAGGAACTAATGTGGTGTTGAAAGAAATAGGAGTTGTACAAAATCAAAACTGCAATTTCTGCAGTAATGAGAAAGATACTATAGAGCATGTCTTCTGGAGATGCAAATATGTTCATGAATTTTGGAAAACACTAGAAAATCTGCTGAAAGAGAAATGTTCAAATGTAGATAACTTATATTTCACAGAAAGTATAGTACTATTTGGTACAGACTTTAACTTCAACAGCGATACTGTAGTTGATCTGATAATTCTTTTGGCTAAAAATTATATATACAGATGCAAGATAACAAAGTGCCAGATCCTCACTTCAGTATTCATTAAAATACTCAAGGCACGGTATCAAATAGAAAGATACGTAGCAACAGTGAACTCTGAACTTCAAAAACTCGAAAACAACTGGATTCATTATAAACCTTTATTTGAAGATTCACATGAGTAATGGTCTTTTAGTAAATGATCTGTGAGTGGGGAAGTTACAACTTTGAAAGTGAAAAGAATTGTCAACTATTTCAAATACACTGTACGTTGATTGCTTATCTCGATTCCCATGAATATTATTGTCATTGTGATAACTACTAATTTTGAAGGATTTTAATCTTATAAGCGACATATGTATATAGGTGTGTATGTATATGTATGTATATGTATATATATATATATATATATATATGTGTATATGTATATATATATGTATGTGTGTGTGTGTGTGTGTATGGGTATATATGTGTCGCATTGGAGGGGAGATATGTCAGGGAAATAAGAGCTTCATTTTTTTTTTTTTTTTTTAAATAGAATAAGCTTACGCCATAGGGAGGTATTTGCCATAATATACGAGGCATACGTAGATGCCATGGTCTCAGTAGGATGAATATGACTTGAGTGTAAAAGAGCTAATGCATAGGAGTACGTATGTGTATCGTCACTGGCGAGCTCTGGCCATGTGTCTGCAAACAATTTCATCGAGTGTGCATGGAGGGAGCATGGGGGGGAAGGGATGAGATCTATGTGTGCAATGTGAATATTTGGGTGTGTGGATATAATACATGTTTGTGTTTGGGATGATGCTTACCTATAGATGGATTGGATGACATGGAATATCCAATGTTCAGCCTGTTACTCTTTTTTTTTTTTTTTTTACTCTTGGATGGCTCTATATAGAGTGGAAGGTTCCATTCTAATGTACTGATGTGACCCTTGCTGGCTGGTCCTGTTGCTGTTCTTGGGAACTTTCTACCTTTCTTTCGTCCCAAGGATAGTATGGGAGGGATTTAGTCACCGGAGGATCGCATACAGTTGTGCACAGAATATGTATTATATGTTAGTTAAAAAACTAAAATAATCTCAGGAAATAGATATTTTGATTGCAACATGGATTACTTTCAACCCAGAGATTCTTGTCTCTGCATCATCTTGTACTTTTTATATAAATTTTGTGAGCAAGAAGAGCAGACATTTTTCAATATGCTGTTTAACTGTCATACTAATATGTACCGATTTGGACGAATGTCCAGCAGTTGCTGACTTGAAAATATTCACATTGTCATGATTTTATGATTGACAAGGAACTTGTATTGTTTGATGTGAAGCAGAATACACAGACAGACGCTCTTTTTGAATCCATCACTTTATTTGCAAAATTTTACATCTGCATATAAATGCCAAATGCACAGCTGCATGTACATACCTTTGTTGTATCACTGAGTGACAGATATTACTTGGAGCATTACATGGCAATTACAAATATAACTTGTGCAAGTTTAAACAAACTTGGTTTCTGTACAGTTCAGTTCTCGATTGGTTTCAGCTTTAGAATTCAAAATAAAATATATGTATTTTATCTGTAAACCACTACATTCAGCAAGATCTACTTCAGCTGTATGTTTTAACAAATGGTTGAATATTTGTATATAATCAAGTTTGATTTGTGTTTGATATGAAAATGTCAATGGACCTCCCCTGTCCCTTACCCTCAGCCCCCAACCCCCCCGACCCCGGTCCCCCTTTTCTTTTGTGTACAAGGATGTTTGATTGCTCAATGGCCTTTTTTTTTGTTTTTTTGTTTTGTGTGTGTGTGTGTGTTTGTGTGCCCCCCCCCCCCCCCCCATTTTTTTTTTTTTTCTTTCTTCTTTTTTTTCTTTTTGAAATGTTATGATATTCATTTGTAATGTATTGTTTGAAAAATGATTAAAAAAAAAACGTGAAAAAAAAAAAGAAAAAAAGATTGATTTATAAAAAAGATTAATTTTAGAAAAGATTCATTCATTTATAAAAAGATGTCCGGATTAGTTCTGATGGTGGGCGGGGCTATTGTTAATGCATTGGCTTTCTCTGGCAGCAATTATATGTTTAGTAAATTGCGGTCTGATGAAGAGAGAGAACGCCATAACAAGGCAATGGAAGATTTGGCTAAGGCAAGAGACGCTTACGAGAAAAGGAGAATTGCTCACTTAGACTTTATTAATAAAAAGTTAAGAGAACAGGGACATGCAGAGCACACATTTACAGACGTTGATGAAGCAATGAATGAATATTACTTAGTGACAGGAAAGAAGTTTCTAACATCGTCACCGCCAGAACTGTCTGACTTTTATGAACCATCTGAGGATCAGAAAATGGTAGAAATAGGCTTTATTATAGGTGCTATGGGAGCAATCTTTCTTCTTGCATATTCAATCTAAAAAACATTGTTAAAAATGTAATAAAAACAGTCCCTTCTTATGGACGATACAAAGTACAAAATATATTATTCTCCTAGAGGGTATTGGAAAGGAAAGGCTGCTATTGATAAACTGAGTAAAGCTGCTAGGGTGCCTGAATCAGAAGCGAAAGACTGGCTTTCAAAACAAGCGATCTGGCAAATATATCTGCCTGCCCCAAAAAGAATAATAAGGCCTCGATTTGTTAACTCAGTTCCTAATGACACCCACCAGATGGACTTGTTGTACCTTCCACATGACAAAGTTAGAAGAAAAAAGTTTAAGTATGCTCTGACTGTTGTTGACATGGCTTCAAGGTATAAAGACACTGAGCCTTTAACAGATAAAAGCTCAACTGCTGTGGCTGTGGCTTTACAACAAATATACATGCGAGGCCCATTAAAGTATCCTAGGCTGATCCAGGTTGATGATGGGAAAGAGTTTAAAGGAGCTGTAAACCAACTGCTTTTAAGACATCGGGTTACAGTTAAGAGAGGGATTCCAGGCAACCATCACTCCCAAGCTCTAGTAGAAAACTTTAATAAGAATCTGGCCGAGCGTCTGTTTACCTATCAGTACCACAGAGACCTTATGGACAAAACACGCAACACAGAATGGGTCAGAAGGTTGCCAGCAGTCTTGCGTGCCATGAACAATGAAGAATTTAAAGCAACGGGCCTTAAACCGGTGAACGCGATCAAATTGAAAAAAATTAGCATTACTGAAGACATCCAAGGTAATCAAAAACTCTTGCCGTTTGGACTAAAAGTAAGATACTTGTATGCTCCTGGAGAGGCAGAGGGCGATGTTAGAATTAGAGCCACAGACCCTATATGGAGAGTAGATGTATATGAAGTTGAAAGAATTATGAAAACAACCCCTCCCGTATATTATTTAAGAGAGACTCTTTCTTCTACGTCTAAAAGGCCTGCCCCTAAAAGATCGTTTGTTCGCGAAGAGTTGCAAGTTGTCCCGCCAAACACAGTGCCGATTAGTTAAAAAAAATAGTATTTATTTTTTGTTAAACTTATGATTTTTTTTTTTTTTTTTTTGTTAAACTTATAATTTTATTTATTTAGTTCACATCTTATTTTTTTAGTCTATTTTTGGGTTTAACTGATTGTTTGCTTGCTTTTCAATGTTCTGTTTGATTGTCTCAGTGTCTACTTGTTGCGAAGTAAAAGTCTTTCTCCACTCCTTTTGAAGTTCAGTTTTTTGTCGTCTGTAATCCTCACCATCAGCCATAAGGCGCTCAAATTCTTCAGCTGTAATGTTTTCGTCCTGCAATGCTTTGCTTATTCTCAGTCTTAATGAGCAAAGTTTTGCTGATGCTAGGGCTACAATGGCAGTGTGCTTTTGTAGTTTAGGCGTTAATTTTTTTAAAACAGCACTCACAATCATAGACATAGCACCTAAACCCAAACCAAGGCTCCCTAATGCTAAAGAGGCTGGCGCTCCGGCCCCAGTAGCTAAAAGAGCAACGCTAGACCCAGCACTTACGCTCGCTACAGCTGATGAGCCGGTGATTATATAAGAAAGAGTATTTAAAACTTTAGCATATTTCTTTCTAGTAACCCTATACTTATCCAAGTCACTTTCTATTTCTTCTTGAAGTTCAGTTATTTGCTCTAACCTAAACTTTTGAGCTTGATCATCCATTTTTAATTAAGATTAATTTTTTAATTAAGATTAATCTTGTACATATCTTCTTATTAACCCTTCTGGCAGCACTTCATCAACAGAGTAAAACGCAATAAAATCAACATACTTAATGAAAATAAAATCAAGCACTGTTAGTTTGGTTTTGTCAACCATCACAGTGACTTTGTCAGATGATACAGAAGTGTTTATTTCATCCCCGTTTTTAGTAATAACAATAACAAGCCTAAGAGACCCATCCAAGTTTTCAGACTTTATTTGTACGCCTCTGATTAACGTATGCTCTGGCAAACTAGGATCAGACTCCCTTGGAGTAATAAATAACCGAAAAAGCATCGTCATTTTTCTAGGCAGTGATTCTAGTTTTGGGTTAAATTCTAAGCCAACGGTGTCATCCCCCACTTCAGCTAAGGACTTCTCTCTCTGCAGCATATATTCAGAGCCCCGCTTAGTTATTTCAATCTGCTTTTTCTGTTGTGTTCCTGGGACTAGGCTAGCAAGAAGGCGTCCTTCATTCAAAGCTTTTCTAAAATTGTATTTCTTATCAAAGTATACATAGGGGCTTTGTAGTTCAAACTTTAAATGCCAGTTTATGTCAGGAAGCAACGCCCAGGCATTCTCTCGTTTATGAAGTTTGTATTCATGTTTGCCAAAATCGTTTGCCCTTAGATTTCTTATCTCTTCTAGGGTAGGATATTGCTGCCGTTTTTTGTCTTCAATTTCTATTCGTTTGTAAACACCATCTTCCGTGTACTCAAACCCATAAACATTTCCTGCCACTCCTATCAGATCAAACTCAGTTGTGTCTGCTAGATCTTTTAGCTCTACTGCAACGCATTTAGGAGCTAACTCTGCTTTTGATTCTGGCCCTCGAGACATTCTTTTTAATATAAACAATTTATTATAAACAATTTGTTATAAACAGCCTACAATAAACAATCTATAATAAACAATCTAGAATAAGCAAACGTATTGAACTGGCGGGTCAGTTCGTAAGCATAGTTTAGCGTGCTTAGATTTTTCTAGCTGCTCTTTTATTTTTTTTAGTTCATCCTTGTCCCTGATTATATAGTTTTCACTTAAACATTCTTCAAAACTATCCCTGTCCTTAGTATAGAATAAGATGACTGATTTTAACTGCGATCTAGTCTTTTAAGACAGCATTGTATTTCTGAGTTAAGAGCCAAACAGAAACTAATGCGTGTCTTCCGCTAAAGGCTAGCTTAGACAGGGTCCTTCTTTTTCTAACAATGTCTTGTTCGGCTGAACAGTCATCGATAATAAACAGCGTTTCAGTTCCCTCAAATAGCCTATAGTAATGTTCTAAACAGTCGCTTAGCTTGTCAGTAGGATCAACTAAAAATATATTCTCGTCTGTCCAAACAAACTGCCTTTCTTTGTAAGACTTGTTGTGCTTAATGGTTGTGCAGAATATAACAATGTACTCGTAATGAAACCTGTAGACTGTTTGTAACAAATCAAGCACGAAGACAGTTTTCCCACACCCAGTGATCCCACAAATAAGCGAACAGTGCGGGTCTTTAGGCAAAAAGTTCAAACTATCCATCTGTTTTAATAGGCTATTTCTTTCAGTCTATTTTCTTCAGGGAAGATCAGACTTCAAAGCATGCTGGAGGACTCAGGAGACAAGGTGGTAGAAGCAATTAAGCCCCAGCTGAAGACAGGCAGAAAATGGAAAGTTCAAGAGGCGATGGATTCTGCAAAAGAAAGTCTCAAGATTAGAGAAATAACAGGACACACACAGACCAACAGACAGGGACTGGGGGTGACCAAAACTGAATGGTGGTCAAAGGCCAAAGGAAAAGCCAAAAGAGACATGATGATTCAGGAGATGAGAAAAGAAGAAGACCAAAAAAGACTCCAAAAAGCAGTCCAGCAGAGCCAGCAAGGACAATGGACAACGTGGGAGAATGCACTCCAAAGAAGTCTCACTTGGAATGACATTTGGCACATGGCCCCTCTCAGGATCAGCTTCATTCTCAGATCTGCATATGACCTTCTGCCCTCAAATGCAAACCTGGTGAAGTGGGGGAAAACAGACGATCCTGCATGCCCCCTCTGCCATGAAAAACAAACAGTGGAGCATGTCCTAAGCTCATGTAAAGTAGCCCTGGCTCAAGGAAGGTACACATGGAGGCACAACCAAGTGCTCAAAGAAATTGTACAAGTAGTCTGGGCTAGTACCAACACCACAAAAGGGAAAATCAGGACTCCAAAAGCACCCGCAACATTCTTCACGGCAGGAGGCAGCAAATCATGGCCAAGAACAACAGTGCCACTCGAAACATGCAGGCAGAGTCTGCTGGACGGGGCAGATGACTGGGAGTGCACTGCAGACCTCCCAGAATGGAAGAGTCACCCAGAGATCATCAGCAAGAGTGGCATGAGACCAGACATAGTAGTCCACTCTAAGTCAACCAAGCAGCTGATCATGATCGAGCTCACGGTGCCATATGAGAACAGAATGGAGGCAGCTCAAATCTACAAGACTGAAAAGTATGCTGATCTGGCAAACAGCCTGAGGAGAGAAGGCTATCAGGTCAAAGTCCTCACTGCAGAAATTGGAGCTAGGGGGTTTGTAGGAACGTCTGCATACAGCCTCATGAAACAGCTCTCAGTTGCAGGGAAGGAAAAAACCAGAGCCCTGAAAGCAATGGCAGAAGCGGCAGAGAGGTGTTCAAGCTGGATCTGGTCAAGGAGGAACAAAAGTGAACTTCATAAGGCTTAATTTCCCTACAAATATCAGGTGTCCCTGTGGCTCAGTGGTTAAAGCGCGAGTCATTAAGTGGAAAATGAGCATGTCCAGAGGGTCATGGGTTCGAATCCCAGCCATGGCTCGTCCCAAGATGGGAAAAAAAGGGGCAGCAGAGGGACATCCGGAGTCATGAACCGGGTGTGGCCCAACCCCCCTAGAGTGTCAGGAGATAAGGGCCGAAACACTTGCTTGAAGGGGGCTTCTCTTCTGAGGACTCTCTGCTGCCACGCTCTCCACGAGTTTCTTTCTACTTCAATGTTCAGCTGGGCGTCATAAACCACAAAAACGTGCATTTGTATCTGGCCATTCTCCTCCTCTTCCTTATTAATCTGTATGAGTATGCCATCTGACCCTACCCTTCTTCCGCTCCCGTGCAGTCTGTTGTCATACGTGGATCTAAAATCCAGCCATAGTCCATATTTGTCTGTTAGATAATCTTCAAGTCTTACATCGTGAAGGTGAAGTTTTTTACACACATGATCGGCTGTGGGGCTTGTCTGTCTGCCTCCAGCAAACAATTTTCTTATTTCATCAAAGTGTTGGTCAGGTAAAAGTCCAGCTGAATACAGCTGAAAAGGCTTGCCATCTACTGTGCAAGACAGTTGCTCAATTTTTGGGTTGTAAAACACCTCAGATTCTCTCTGAAAAGGAGCTGAGGGTTTAGTAAATAGCAAGAGAACCCCCTTTAGGGACCTTAAAGAATTGCTTATAGCTATTTCCCAGACGGTGTCTTGCTTGTTTTTAATCGCTAGACTGTGGTGTAAAACTCTTTCAAAGTAAACAACCGTCCTACTTTTATACTGGTTTAAGATTGTTCTAGCCAGTTCGGGGTTAGTAACAACGTCAAAATTAAGAGAGATGTTACTGACAGTGTATCTGGCTGTTGGGTCATCTGAAAGAATAACAGACCCGCTGTCATTGAATGTCAGTTCGTAAGTAAGTTTGTCTCTTAGTGCGCCTTGGTAATATGGCTGATGGGTTTTTAACAGTTCAAAATCTAGAGGGATGCAAAATCTGTTCTTAAATGCTCGCGCTATTGCCTGGTCTCCCTCGTCTTCTTTTGCGTCTGCAGCATTAAGCCTGTGCTTAAGACCGTTTGGGCTCTGGATCCCCTGAAAGATTTTGTCTTTCCTTTCTGTTCTAGGCAGCCACAGATCAGAATAGAGATTAAAAATGTCTGCGCTACTCAGTGAGAAGACTTCTCTACCTTCCAGTTTAATTACCATATTTTTAATGATGGCCCTGCCCAGGTTAGCAACGACAGTAGCATTAGGATCCGCCGACTCAATATCTATTTTGAATGACAGCCTGGCAGTGCCTGGCATTATAACATCGTCAGGCCCGAGGTCACTAAATCTTACTGTTAACATTTCATTGGGCTCAATTGTTGATGGATTATTTACAACGCGCACAGTCTGTCTTATGCCTTTTATGCCATGGGGCTCCTTCGCTTTTCTGAATGGATCGAGGTCGCAGCCGTATGGGTTCATTTTTTATAAAACAAAAAATAATAAATATATAAATATGGCTGATGATAAAGATTTTGACGCGATTAGTCCTATTGAAGGAGATGAAGATGAAATAGAACCAGGTCGTTCAATACAAGATGAACTTGAGGGAGCAGAAGCACGTCCTTTACTCCCTAGACAGCCTCAAGATGTAGGAGCAGGTTCTGTACTCCTTAGAGCACGTCAAGAACTTGTAGGAGTAGGCTCTTCACTCCCTAAAGCCCGTCACGAACTATTGCAACGACGAATTGAATCATTCTATAAAAGTATAGAACGAAGGCCGCCAGAGGTGCTCGATCCTAACGATTTTGAAGAAGATGGCGGCCATTTGTATATTAGGACTAGTGAAGGAGGCCGCGTAAGAGTTACTACAAAGCCAAACGCGGCCAAGTTTTTAAGTCTAAATACAATTAAATGAGACCTCCCTGCTGTTGATGCAGAACGATTAAACATTACACTAAGGTCTGATGCTGTTAGACTTTTACAGAAAATGGGGCGGACGTTGCCAACACTAGCTGAAATAGAAATCGCCACTATTCCAGCGTTAAGTCAAAAAACAGATAAAGCAATAACAGAATTTGAGGCGAGTTTTATTGATGAGACGAGTTTTATTGAGGAGCCAATTGGCGGTTCTCAATTGCCTAGGCAAAGAGAAGGTGAGCTGAGTCCTGAAGAAGAAACGGCTTTAAAAACAATTGTTGATCCTCCATTGTCTACGAGTGAACTCAGGGATATTAGAACTGCTCTGCGTGAACTCTTGAATATTAAGTCTGCTTTAACAACTACGAACGAAGAACTAAAAAACAACTTGGTAAAATTTAATGAGCTAAAGAGAGAGATAAAAGAAGAAAACAATAAACTGGCTGATGCAGATGATATCAATTTAGGGGTAGAAGAAAAGGCTAGAATACAGGCGAAAATACAGGATTTAATGAAAGAAAAGGCAAACGTGTTAGCAGTGTTGTATATTAACAGAGAAAAAATAGCAACCCAAATAAGCAGAATCAGAGAAACTATAAACAAAATGATTTATGAAAATACTACGTTAGCAGAAAGAATAAGGACTCTGTTCAGAGAGCAGGGGATTACAATAGTTAGTATATTAACGGCCGTTGGGTTTGCTATCTCTACACTGGTTTATGCATTAACCGGCAGTGCGCCAACAGGGCAGTAGCGCCTCCAACGCCTCAGCCCGGTAAAAGTTGGATTAGAAAACAATTGCACCATCTGGCAAACTTATTAAAGAAGTTAGCTGCCAAAGCGCTTGGTGCACTGCCTGGCATAATAGGCGGTGTTGTTAGTTGGGTTTTGTCTACAATAGGCAAAGTGGTTGGTTATATGGCTAACCATCTGTGGACTTTGGGGGTGCTGGCTGCCGGTTTAATTTTTAGTAAAATAAAGTATGACCAGTCCAGTAAAAGTTAAAAACACAACAAGGGCCGTCTTTTCGCTAGTGTGTCTGTCGAGGTGAGGTACATCAACAGGCGGTGGACTGCTTTCTGGGCTGCTTATAACTGGTGGGGGGTCGCTTTCAGGGCTAGATACTTTTTTTAAAATGGCTGGTGCGGGCCTTGTGTTTAAACCTTGATTGTGTCCTAAGTTTTGGTCGTCTCCGGCTATGAGAATTTCATTATTATAATTCTGTATCATGCCAATCTGTAGTCTAAGGTCAGAAGGCAGCATGTATAATCCATGGCCCACAACAAAGTCAACCTTTGACCTAGCATGTGAAAGAACGTTTTGGTACCTTTGTATGCTGGAAGGCAAATCAACAGCAGAGTTAATAGCATCTTCTAAATTGGCTAGAAATTGTATTCTGGCGTCAAAGCCTGTAGATTGATCCACTATGCTAGACTTGGTCTGTGCTTGCGCTCCTAATAGACACCAAACGTACGTGCGTATGGAGTCATTAAGTCTTTGCACTCCTGGCATTGTTAGTCCTTCACTTTTATCTAAGATAAATGTTGCCCAAGCATTGGGGTGTTTTTGTTCTATGGCCCCCAATCTAACTTGGGAGTTTGTCTTAAAAGAGGTGTGGCCGGGCCAGTAGTCAAAATTATACTCTCTACGCTGACCCCACAAATACAATGTGCCCAACCCGTGATTGCGGTCTAACTTTTGTCTAAAGTTATTTGAAGGGTTAATGTTAAATTCGTTGCAGATTCTTTCATATGCATTATTGTCCATTGGGCTGAGAAATGGATTAAACCGTTGTCATTGGGGAGGCGTACTTGTAGTTCAGTTAGTATGCGCCTATACTGATAATAAACATGAAAGTTATATACTGACCTTACTAAGAGGTTGGGGTGGTTTAAATGGTTTGTATATGAAACACCGCAGCCAGTGGTTGAGCAGTAAACTGCAAAATTTAACTGATTCTGGTAAAAAGCCATGGGATGAGTTGACCATGCTGATGGCACTCTATCACTCTTTATTGGAGGATTTAAATATCTAGTTAGTGGGTTTACAAGTCTGACTAGAAAGCCATATGATTCATCCACTGCGATGGTTAGGTTACTAAAGTCCAAAGATTTGGGCTCATAAACCCCTCCTACGTCGTAAGTGGCACTTTCATTATATTTAAAAGGTTCCATTTTTAAATAGATTTTTTAAAAAAGGATTTAAAAAGGATGTTCCTTTATATAACCAAGCAAAACCAGCGCGTGTTCTTAAAGTATCCAATTGACAATAGGCGTGGTAATAATAGGGTTGCTCTTAGAGAAATTGGTTTTAAAGTTAGGTGGATTAATATATCTGAAAAAGCTAAGAATAACTGGGTGAATGTTAAGGGCGGGCAAGGTAATTTATTAAAGCAGTTAAAAATACCTGATGGTTACTACAACTTTTGTTCTTTAAAAGAAGTATTTAGCAATTTCGGCATTAAGTTAAAAATTAATGAGGCAAATCTTATAATTACTATGCACTTTCCAGAAGAAAGGCGAGAGTACGTTTTTCCTAGAGGTCTTGCTAGAATCTTGGGCTTTTATGATAGTGGCGAAACGTATAGTGTTAACACCCATAAGTACTTAGAAAGTGGCCTCTACGAGTATGCAGGCAGTAGACCATCCGATTTTCTAATTAACCCAAGGTTGTATGTTCATTTAAGCGAATTAAAAACAAACACTAATTTGTATAATGGTCAGCCATCTACGATTCTAAGAGCACTCCCATCAACTAAGGTGGGGTTTTGCGATTATCAGTCATATACATTTGGTGAAAACAGTCAATTTAAAGAATTAGTTGGTGAGGATATACATTCATTATGTGTAAAAATAACTAACCAAGATGGAAGGCCGGTTGTTTGTTCTGATTTGTTGGTGGTGCTTGAGATAGAAGATTAATCAGAAGAGGAGAGAGATAAAATTTATCTAGGAGCTATATCACCCGGTTTTGTTTTGCACGAAAACCCCCCATTTTAAAATAACGATTACTTCGATTTTTGGAGGTTTTTGCATGTTAAGTTTGGCTGTAGAAAAAGATGTTAATTTTGGCAAAAAGTAGTATGAGATGGACGAGATTTGTTTGTGAAAAGGGGGGTTTTCGTGCAAAATAAGATGTGGTGGGATAGCTCCTAGATAATTTTTATCTCTTTTGTTCATAGCTCTGAGAATGTCAGTGACTCCCTTCTTCCCTTTTCTACATGCTTCTGTCCAAACTGTATTTAATGTAGATAAAGATATTTTGCTTGTGGCATGTTATGTTGCGCCTGATGGAAGTCCAGTTTATAATAGTAATGAAATAAAAGACGGCATAGTCATTCTGGAGGAAAATCTTAGGCAAAGCATTGAGACAGCTGAAGTGTATATCATTGTAGCTGGTGATTTGAATGCTAGAACAGGGAATGAACAACCTGAAGGTCAAGACATAACATTTTATTCCTTTAACATGGAACGTGATGAGGAAGATGAGTCTGTTAGGCGCTGTTCAAAAGATTCAGTTGTCAATAAGTTTGGAGCTTCTCTGATTGAATTTTGTTATATGTATGATCTGCTAATGGTGAATGGGAGCTGCTGAGGAGATGTTAATGGTGAGTTTACATATGTGTCATCGCATGGGTGTAGTGTGATCGATTATTTCATTGTGTCATCGGAACTGTTAAAAAACTGTGACATGTGTGTGGGAGATAGTTTACATTCCTGGCACTTCCCGGCTGAGTTGACATGGAAGAACGAGAAGAATGTAAAGGGAGAGAATGTGTTGCCAGAAAATGAGGAAGACAGAATTGTGTGGTGTGATGAAAACGTGAAGATTTACCAAGATGAAATTGATTCATGTGAGTTTATAGAATGTTTGAAGAGAGTTAAAGATATTTTGAAGGATGATATTAATGGATGTGTCGATGTTTTTGTCAATGCATTATATGCAGCGGCAGCATGTGTGATTTGGGTAAGTGGGAAAGTGAAAAGACAAACAAATATGTGGTTTGATAAAGAATGTACTCAAAAGAAAAGAACGGTTAAAGGTCTTCTAAGGAGCTGGCGAAGGTCAAAAACGAACTTAGTAGCACGTAAGGAGCTATATGTCAACAAAATAAAGATATATAACAAATTGAGAAAGGAGAAAAAAGAGGAATATGATCAGATTAGGCTTCAAAAATTAAGAGAGTCGATTAATGACCCAAAGTTATTTTGGTCAACCATCAGATCTGTAAATAGAAAAAGTGTAATTTATAATGAAATTAATTCTCAACAGTGGTATGATCATTTCTATACAGTCTTCAATGAGGTGGGAGATACATATCAACACGAAAATGTTATGACAGAAGAAGAAAATGATAATGTAGAAGAACCTCTGTTCAATGACCCAATTTCCAAAGTGAAGTTATGAATGGTATCAAACATTTAAAAACTGGAAAAAGTGCTGGTATCGATAAAATTATAAGTGAAATGTTGAAACTGGCAAATGCTGCTGTTATTGACTTGTTAGTGGATCTCTTTAACGTCCTCTTTGAGAAAGCAGCATTTCCAGAAGCCTGGTCAAAATCTATTATAGTACCAATATACAACAAGGGAGACATAAACAATCCAGATAACTACAGAGGAGTAGCACTGACAAGTGTAATAGGAAAAATTTATACACATATCTTAAACAAAAGGCTTACTAACTGGGCAGATATGAGGGAAAAATAATTGAAGAGCAGGCAGGATTCAGAGAGGGCTACAGCACCATTGACCATATATTCACCTTATACGCATTAGTCCAAAAGTATTTGAATAAAAATTCTAAGTTGTATGTTGCATTCGTTGACTTCAAGAAGGCCTTTGATTCGGTGAACCGAAATATATTGTGGAATGTGTTGAGAAACAGTGGCGTTAATGGTAAATTGTACAGAGCCATTAGAGGTATATATGATACTGTTCTAGTATGTGTGCGTGACAAGCATGTTTACATGGATTTCTTCAGTTGCCCAAGAGGCGTTAAGCAAGGTTGTTTACTTAGTCCAAGGTTGTTTTCGTTTTTTATAAATGAATTGGCTATTGAATTATCAAAAAGAGGAAAGCATGGAATACAGATGCTCCCAGGAGCTCTTGAAATGTTTTTGATGCTGTTTGCTGATGATGTTATTCTTCTCTCAGATACTGTTGTTAGCGTACAAAATCAGTTGAATATTCTATTCTAAAACAGGAGAGAGAGAGAGAGAGAGAGAGAGACAGAGTGGGACAGAGAGAGTGAGAGAGAGAGAATAAGAAAACAGATACAGATGTTTTGGATCAGGGCAGGTGAGTTTGGCAGGTAAATTTGTGCTTCACTGCACACAAACATATGCACACAAACATAACCAGCTTTCTCATGCTTCTAATTTGGAGATTTCTGCATCATGATTACATGAATTATCTTGCACATTTTGCTGCATCTTCTTCTTCTTTTTCTGCGTACACAGGCTGATACTCCTGCGGACACTCCCTGTATAGACAGGCAGGTATTGATCCCATCTGCTCAACAAAGGGTTTTGTGTGTATGACCGTTTTTTTTTATCCAGCCATTAAGGTAGCCATACTCCATCTTCAGGGAAGGTGCATGCTATGTGTAAGTGTCATCCATACCAACGGCCAAACTGGCCTTCTCTTCCGAAAGTTGGTGATGGGATTTTACGTGTGTGCAAGATGTTATGCGTGCGTTTACACACGGAACCTCGGTTTATAGTCTCATTCGAAGGACTGTATGGGAAATGGAGTCAGAACCAATGTTAACTCTGAGGGAAAAATCCCCCTGTACCGAAACGGCCCGGCAGAGATTCGAACCATCAACCCTTGGATTACGAGTCCGGCGCTCTACCAACTGAGCTATTCCGGCCCCCTATTTTGCTGCTAAAGAGCAGGTTAAGTGATTCATGTATCACATAAATATATTTGGAGAGAATGCGGGATCATGGTGGAAAGGGTGGGACTATTCACAACCTGGTCAAAAAACGGCACCACACACACACACACACACACACACACACGCACACACACACACACGCACACACACACACTGACCACAGTGACAGCTATACAGTAGACCAACAAGGTCAGCATCAGTCCGTAGTAGTTCTTGTTTTTCTCTCCCTCCAGCGTTAGTCTGAAACAATCACAGCGCTCACCTTTCGGAATTCTGGAAGCTTTTACATAATTCCAGGAAAGGCAAAACAGACACAAGCAGACACAGTAATAAACAGAATAAGAAAAAAAAATTAACAGGGCGTTAAAGAAAAAAAAAAAAATTTCCATGTGCTAAAAATGTCATACAGTAATTATCCCTGTTAAAGAAAAAAGATCCATGTGTTAAAAATGTCATGCAGTAATTATCCCTGTTAAAGAAAAAATATCCATGTATTAAAATGTCATACAGTAATCATCCCTGTTAAACTGAAAAAAGATCCATGTATTAAAAATGTCGTACAGTAATCATCCCTGTTAAAGAAAAAAGATCCATGTATTAAAAATGTCGTACAGTAATCATCCCTGTTAAAGAAAAAAGATCCATGTATTAAAAATGTCGTACAGTAATCATCCCTGTTAAATGAAAAAGATCCATGTATTAAAAATGTCGTACAGTAATCATCCCTGTTAAACTGAAAAAAGATCCATGTATTACAAATGTCGTACAGTAATCATCCCTGTTAAAGAAAAAAGATCCATGTATCAAAAATGTCGTACAGTAATCATCCCTGTTAAAGAAAAAAGATCCATGTATCAAAAATGTCATACAGTAATCATCCCTGCCAATTTAGCTACCACAGCCTTGAAGCACAAACTGTAGCAATTTTATCGCTTTTAAGCGTAGCATTCCAAATTTAAGTTTAGCACTCATATGAAATGTCACATGAGTAATTTATTCACACTTCACTTCATGCACACACGATATTATGGCAAATTGAAAAGATGGATAACTTGCGAGTAATCGCATGGTTCATATTTGATTTACACAAAAATCAAAATGGCCGACAATGAAAACAATCTACGAGGAGGGGGGGGGCAAAATTGCGATCATCTTTAGAGATCTTTTGTTGTTTGTTTTTTCTTCCTCTTTTCACTGAATTTCACCCCTTTTTGATTGAAATAAGTCTACAGTGTAAAGATCTACGTTGATATTTAAAGCGAGCTATGTCCGTGAAGCCTTTTTCTTTCTCTCTCTTGTTTTTTCTGTTTTGTTTTTTGTTTTTGCTTGATGTTTCATCACCATGTGGAGCAGAGTACTAACGTGCTTTGCCAAAAGCATAGCCTTTGGTAGCTCTGGGCCACTCATGGCAAACAGCAGCTGCCTGCAAGTCGAAACAAGAACTATAACAAGGTCAAGAGCCAAGACAAAAAAACAATCCAAACCAAGCGCTGAAAATTGCCACTTGTGCCAGTTCCCTGACACACAAATAGTTCAGGCACAGTTTGGCAGTGCCCAGGGAGCAATCACGATCAGGGCATCGTGAGGTAACCCACTGGAGGAGACACTGCCTCACCGCTTGGTCAACTGTGGTCGTGTTCAGTGGTGCCTGTTCTGATCCAACTATCTTGTAGGTCCCCTATTGATAGCAATAGCTGGTTAGTTGTTGAACCAGTGTTACAAGTGTGCAGGGCAGATGTAAATGGAGTGAGGGATATAGTGCAAAGATCATTGCAGTCCGGGCGATAGTGCACAGATTAATCATGACAATGCCAGTTAACCTGTATGCGCATATGTGTGGATGAATGCGAGTGTAGGTGTGTGTCTGCATGCACATTATGTGTACAAGCACGTGTAGCTGATACATAACTTAGATGACTACAATATGCGATTCTTAAATGTCCTAGCTCTCTCTCTTTCAACACCCTCCTCCCCCCGCCCCCCCCCCCCTTCACCTTTCACACATCCTACCTCCCTCCCTCCTCCCCTCGAGCATTACTGTCTTCTCCCTTTGCGCAAGTCCTGTATAGAAAAAAAAAAAGACAGCA